>CM070876.1:166535600-167182377 GCA_036365515.1 Torymus aiolomorphi
GAAAACGAGCAGCTATGAAAAAGACTGTAGCCTCGCGAGCGCGCGCGCATGCGCGGAGCCCCGGAGCTGTGCGGATATCTCATTAGCGGAGATTTACCGCAATTCGTCGGTGACAGTGATAGACAACGGCGTGGCATTAGCGTTGTTTTCGACTCTTTTATCCACAGAATGTGTGCACGCGTTTATACATTATTACCCTTTAAACACACGCCTGCACTTTGTTACTCAATGCGTAGGACAATTAATACCGCTTCAGAGCAACTCATAAACGTGAATATATAAAGAGATTAACTCGTTGGTCCATTGACTTTGCAGAGATTACGGTATTTATAAATTATGCCACATCCCTTTTCTTCTCTCGCTTTGCACGTATATATATATACACGCACACACGTGTATGTAGCTTCGGAATAATCGCGCGACGATTACACAGTCGAATGTAAGAGAGACGACTTGGGCGATAAGAGCCTCGACAGCGCGCGCGTTTGCCTTTCATCTCGCCTGTATATAATTCAATTTCAGTCGTTGCACACACCGCACGCGCGCGCGCACACGAATTTTGCAATAATTTACTTTAAATATTTCATAGCTCGCGCCTCGTTCAGCACTTCGAGTGAACTTTGAAAACGCTATTTGCTTCGACTGTACTGATTCTTTTCTAATCGGAGAGTTTACTGAATAAATACACACGACGCGTTCGTGCATAAAGCCGTGTTTATCTTGCTTCGAGCACGACAAATTTTAAATTTAATAATAACATGGGGAAAACTTGCCGGGCAAACATCATTTATCTATGTCTCCAAAGAACATCACGTGTTCTATTGGCTGCGCGTCGTAATTTAATTTCATTAAAATAGAGGAAAATTATTTTTTGATTGATTGAGAATTAATGCTACTGGCAGTATATCATGAAGTTCATTGTTAAAGATTAGCCGTATCGCTTATGTTATTGTACGTAACTTCTTTATACGTTACTTTTAATGGCATGCAATTTCCAAATTCGCAATTACTCGCGAGATAAGAAATAATTATCAATTAATGCCAGGGCTCGCGTAAAGAGAAAGGGCAAAGGCCAGAAAAACAGTTGGAGCTTGAAAATTTTATTATCATTGAAATATCTAATTGAATTTATATATTCTGAAATTCGCGTACGCGCACATATTTTCGTTCGCACAGCGAGCTCAGGCTCTATATATATTTGCGGTTTTATTTCGAGCCGCGCACACGCACACACAAAGGCGTCGCTCATTGCGAAGCCGCGTGTACAGGCGCTCGTTTTTGCGTGGCCCGTCCGTCCGTCATTGTCGCGCATCCTTCTCGCGCGCACAGCCTCAATGAATTAATCGAGCCGAGACGCCTCGTCATATCGGATTACTCCTTTCCATAAAGCGAGCGCGCGCTACTTAGCGTCCCGCGCAAGCAAGCAAGCACTCGCACCCACGGAAATAATACGGCCTAATGGCCGCGTGCGCGCGCGCTCATGTATGCCTATACTACTTTATAAATAGTCCCTTTTACGCATTGTTGCGAGTGCGTGCGAGTGAGGGGAGGAGGCGGCAAGCTTTCTCGGAATTCGTTTGCGGGCACACGCGAAAAAGCTCGATTAATTATTTTAATGCGCGTGCCCACCTCGGTCTCTCATTTCCTCGGGGTAATATAATAGTGAACGGGAGTAGAAAGTAGAGATACGCTGTGGCCTTCATCGAAGCGGCCAATTTCGCGAGAGAGGACGCACATCAACTCATGCGGCTAATCGATATATTAAATTCCGGGGGAAACGGCCTTTCGCCTCCATCCCGCGGTCGTTAAAAAAAAAAGGCCAGTCTGTCCCAACACATCTCTCTCTCTGTCTCTGGTAATATGTAAATGTACGCGAGAGCTGGCCTGCGCGCGTAAGAGAAAAAAAAAAAGTAAGTCACACGCCGCGCCGCCGTATAGTCGAAAATATTAATCCTCCGTTTTCTAAGCACATGCTCACACGTATATAGATACATGAGCGATGAGAAACGATTCGTAGAATAGTTTTATTGGCAGGAGGAGCCCGTGGCATGACACGTATACAGAAAGGCATTAACGAAGCGACTCTTAATGCGTTTCGTTGGCGCGCACTTACATTTTTCCTCGAGGCGCGCGCACACACATATACACACGTGCACGCGCCGGAAAGCCTATACGTACGGAATCATTAGAGCCGGCACGCGTGTGTCAGCACTTACGCGCGCCTCTCTTTACACGTCTCGGTTTCTCGACGGAGCGCAAGTATTTTTTTTTTTTTTTTTTCAGGCGCGCGCGTGCTACTCGTTACGATCTAGAGGCGATTATTGTACGGGTTTGTAGGCGAGAAGATGCGACCACGTGAAAAAATGCGCCTATGAAGTGTCTCGATGAGTTTCGATGAGTCAAAAAATTTGTCTCTTAAACATTGCGCGCACGTGCGAAGTGTTTGGGAATTAAAATTGGAAGTGAAATGAGTCAGGGGCTTTCGGAGTGAGAAATATATTTGCGCGCGTTACGACAATGCTAGCTGACATATTCTTGTACATGAATTATAAATAAGCTCTGATTAACGGACGATACTCGGCTCGTAAGCGGATCTCACTCAACTTTTAATATACGTTGAAAGTTGAAAATTTGCTAAACTTAATTCTGACGCTGCGTAATTCCTCTAAGTATAGAGTTGCAGGCAAGTTTGAGCGAGGTTTAGGGGGGTTCTTAACTATAAAGGCAAGCTTTTATGCAGAGGTCATTCTTTTGTTTACGAGAGCGGCAGCACGCGCGGCGCTTCGTTACACTACGTACGCGCGTGATGCTCGTCGCGGGGCGCCGAAATGCGCGCGTGAGCCGTCGTCTAATCGACCACGTCATCTTGATCGAGCGAGAGAGCGGGAACATTCGCTATCGCGGCATGTGTGCGCGCGCGCGTCCGAATTAATATCGCTTGTCTTTCGGACAAGTGACTAAATTAACGTTCGCATTGCTTCTCGCTACCCCTCGCTGCTCGCCGGCTATATACCCGTTTACTGCTGTATACGCGAGATCTTATCTTAGCTCTCTTACTCTCCGCATCTCTCTCTATACTCTTGCCCCCTTCAAAGCGATAATATAGACGCGACGCGCACTGTATACTGTCGTACGGGAGTCGACGCGCCACTTATTCTTTATACTCTACTTCGAATACTGTGGAATATGGATGGCCCGAAAAAAAAATCTATCGCTATACTCGACAACGATGACGGACATTATTTGCATATGCAAATCCCCAGAGTACAAGTATATCGCGTTATTTTGGAAATAAATGAAGCGCGGCCGAGATAGCGAATCTCGAATGTTGAGGTTGTTCGATTTGAATGCGCAGAAATGGCGAAAGAGGAGAGAGGGAGAGAGAGAGAGAATGTGCACGGATTTGGCTAGTCCAATAGGCCGCTTTTTGCATTTCTGAATTTTTCATAAATGTAGAATTCTTTTGAAGAGAAAATGTGTTATTCACGCAAAATAGATTACTTTGACTGTAAAACGCTCACCCGTCTTTGTAGTGAAACTTAATTATTTATAACTGTAATCGCGTGATTCCGTATAATTCCACTGTATATATTATATATATAGTTCTTGATATGTTGAAGTGGCAATTAATCAGTAATAAGCTCTAATACTTCTTTTGCTTAATGATAACCAAAATAATGACTGGAAATTTTTTTATTTCGAGACTTTATCAATTCGTAATTACAGCTTAATTTTACATTAAACAGAAATTTACAACAAGAACAAGTTCAAAGTTCAAAGCATGTGTTATACAAATGAATAACAAACTTATAGGTTTATATTTAATATGAAAAATTTAGGTGGAAGACGAATTTACCGTTTAATAAATCTGTAGCACGATAAAAATCTTCAAGATTATAAATTTATTTAGATCTGATTTTACATCTCGATACCTTGTCACAACCTGATAAAACAAATCACAAAATTATTTCATAATGAAATAATTATTATTCAATTGACAAATCTATGTTTATCTTAGCTTTTAGTCAATAAGGTAAACATAACGTTCCCAATGACTTTCGCCAACCTTATAGCCACTCGCTTGTGAACTTTTTTCATCTAAAATTCCAACAACTGTGTTCTAAAGTAAAGTTATTTTCTGACACACACACACACACACACGCGCACGCACGCACGCACGCACGCACGCACGCACGCACGCACGCACGCACGCACGCACGTACGCACGCACACACATACACACACACACACACACACACACACACACACACACACACACACACATGTATTTCAACCTTACCCCTATTTCATTCCCCAAAAGCCATTAATTTTCGATTCTAGATAATAACAAGGAATTGTAAAAATGCCCAACAAATGAGGGTCTATTTTTTCATCAACAATTAAACGTTTGCTTTATCAATGAATTTTCGGATTTAGAGATGCAAAAGTGGAAATATTTAGTATAGTTTCTTGATTATTTTTTGCTAGATTGATAAAGGCTAACTACGTGATAAATATTTTATTTTCTTACAATGCATCTGTTTAATATAAACAATTTTTGGCTTATAGGTATATTATTTTTTTATGTATCTATATAATATTATTTAATATACACATTCGATATACGCACGTTCTTTGAAAAAATTGAATGATGCTAAGCTGGCCGTTCTTGAGGCTCGAGTCATTTTACTTGGTTCTACTATAGATTCCTACTAAAGTTATATTGATATAGGTGAAATAAACAAACAATCTATTCATAAGAAATATTGCGTAAAAGATTGTTTGCGGTAGGAAATAAATCAGCGTATACGATTATCCAATTGTGCACGTTATTCATTGCAGATAAATAGAAAAAAATATCGCCCATCATTAGTATATCGCTCTAGACATCAGGTAAAATAAACAAAGGTATAAGCGCATGATTTCTCTTGTTTACCGAAAAAAAGTTAGACGAAAGAGCTAGAAACTTTAACGGGCGCATATAGATTCGGTAAAGTTTTACTTCTGATCTTATCGGCGAGCTATCGAGTTAAGCCCTCTTGCAAGCGCGTAATCCTAATTTCTCCGAGCTATAAATTATCAGCTACAAAGCTCCCAAAGCTACACGCAGAGAAAAAAACTCTTGTCCCTTCACTCGGAGGAGTTATGCTACTATAGCTACATAGGAAGGGCGTTGAGTGCGTGCCGGCATTGTTGAAAATTTGGTAAAAGCGATGAGGACGGTGTGTGCGCGTGTTGTTCGAGACTCGAGAGAAAAGTGTCACCGCTGCCGTAGCGCGCGCGCGCGCGCGCGTACACCGAGGGAAACGCGCAGAGAAAGAGCCGGCTTTTAATAATAGAATATGGAGCAGAGCGCGGTGCGCCTATAAACCCTGGGCCGAGACGCGCGCGTTACACGAGTGAGAGTGGCGCTCGCACTCGAGGATTGTGCAATTAGTTTGCCGCTGCAGCAGCCCGACGAGAATAGATATTTTTTCGACAGGGGTCCCGCCGCTCCTTAACGCCGATCATTCAGCCGCTCCGTAGTCGCTATTTAGCGTCACTTGGTCAGCGGAGAGACAGAGATGGGAACTGCCTCTGGGGGAATATTCGCGTGGGTGGCAAAATCGGCCCCCATAGATGCGCGCATTACGGCCTGTTACACGGCTACTATGGCGACGCCGTAATGTATATCGAGCCCTAGCAATTGTTATTATTATTTTGGCCCTCCCCCTCCAGTTCATCCCCGCTCTCTCGCTTACGAAAGCCTTCTTTTTCCTCTACAACTTTTTCCTTCGGCCTCTCGTGTTGTAACTCTGCGCGACACTCCGGGGGGATTATTTTTATTTTTCTATTCCGGTTGTTCGTGGCCCCCGTGCGCCACGGGGAATGTATACGTATTTGGAGGCACGCGCGCATGAGGATCGCGTGTGCACGGGCTTAATGCGTAACGGCGGCAGTTTATTTGAACGCGCGGAAGGGTGGCCCGTGTCGAGTACAGGCAGGTACCGAAAACACCTCCCTCTCTTTCTCTTCGTGCTGCCTCTCTATAACACGCATACACGCACGCCCTCGCGCGTACGTATATAATCCTGCTGCACGCAGCAAGACACAGCGGTACTCGGCGATAACCGATAAGTTGGAGAAATTTCTCGATAATCGGATAGGTTTTTCGGCCCGAGCTGGATGCACGTGAATGTCTAGTATCGCTACGCGCTTCGAGGCGCTCGCTTTGCGCGCCGGGGACATTAGCCCTCCCCCCCCCCCCCCGCCACAAGGTCGGAGACGTGCCGAAAACTCATTTTTTTTCGGGAGCACAGTTTCGACAGCTTTCACCCGATAAGACTTTTTCTGCTTACTGACGCTAGATAAGCTAGTGTACATGACGTTTAGGCGCGTCTATGACCGACTAGTCGCTCAATTATCAGAACGATAGTCAGTATTTTTCTTTAGAATAAATCTTCCGAATTTGCGATGCAATATTTATGTCTGCTACTCTTGCGTTTCCATGCGAATATTAAAGTGGCTCCGGTGCGATATATATAAATATACGAATTTTTTGCGATGTTTACTTCACATGTTATAATTTGAGAAACACTATAGTATAAAAAAAGGTTCTTGAAGTAAAAAAAAAAACGCAGAGAAATTTGAATATTGTTAAAGAAAATATCACCAATTGAATAAAAATCAACAAAACCAATAAACCTTTTTAGGGGGAGGTAGCGATATAAAAATTGGAAAATTTTCAAAATCTGCAAAGTTATAAGCAATTGTTTATAAAATTCAGTCGCAAATCTACAAACAATTGCTTATAACTTTGCAGGTTTTGAAAATTTTCCAATTTTTATATCGCTACCTCCCCCTGAAATTGAACAAGGAATAAAATAAGACCTTGCAAATTAAAATCGGATGAAAAATGAAAAAGATTTATTGGTTTTATTGATTTTTCTTCAATTGGCGATATCTTCTTTAACAATATTCAAATTTTTTTGAAAACATTTTTTTTTTGCTTCAAGAACCCTTGTTTCATACTATATTGTTTCTCAAATTATAAAATGTAAAGTAAGCATCGTAAAAAACTTGTATATTTATATACATATATAATATATATTGCGCCGGAGCACCCTTAAGCAGCGACGTTCGCGCTCTGTCGCATCTACACCTGCATAGTTAATTTTAGGAAACACGCTATTAATAGACTTTTTTTTTAAACATTTGCTTCAAGGAGGATAAAAAGAAAACAATAATAAGGGGTGTTTTGTTGTCAGCAGTATACGCGCTTATACGTTATGGAGCAGCAGTATAGAGATAAGACGCATCAGCAGCCGAAGATAAGCCGAGAGCGCCGACGCAAAGGGACTCTGCAAAGGCGAGCCGGACGGCACACGCAGTTGACGAGTCGTCGGGAGTGCGCGCCAAGTCTGGCTGCCGATAGAGGTACAGTAAACGCGCGACAGTTGATATCGATGAGAAAGTACGGAGAGCTTTTTCAATCAGCTGCGGAGACGTGACTTCTCGACGGAAAGTGCGGATAGTAACGAACCTTGAGTAGCCTACGAAAGTAGGGACTGCAGGCGGAGAGGACGACCTTGTGGGCGGTGAAGCTGCTGCTGTCGCAGGCGAGCGTCACGTCGACAAAGTCCTCCTCGTCGCGCAGGTGCCGGAAGCTGCTGAGGATGCTCGAGTGGAAGTCGTTCCAGCGGAGGGAGTACTGCTGCTCGCCGCTCGACTCGGACGATGAGGCCGCCATGGCGCCCGTCCCCTCGGGACCCTCGGCCGAGGGCACCAGCGGTGCTATGGTGCTCTGCTGCGCTCTGCTCGCGAGCTCTGCTGGCCTTCCTCTCCTCTCTCTTTCTGCGCACGGTCGCTCCTGCTGCTGCTGCTGCTTAGTCTGCAAACGGAGAACAATGAGTACACGGGGCATTGCGATTATAGAGAACTTGCGTAATCGTCGCTCGCTACGATTCACTAATTGCTAATGCTATGTATCGTTCTCACTTGCCCTGTACCAAAATAGCCGCGGTTCCAAAGAAAATTATGTGCTCTCCCGTCGCTTCTTGTCACGAACAGACTCATTTGCTCCTTTCGCGCGACTGAAATACGCGTATCGTTCGGACGAATTCGAGATAGAATTGATTATTTGTGCTCGTTCACCATCAGAAAATGTAGCCTTTCAATTAAATTTGACAAATTGACGGTGACGATACACGTGACTTTAGGTATACTCAAACAGATTTCGGTATTGTTCACAGAGAAAAGAAAATTTTTACTGTTAACGAACGGACGTTTGAATATGGACAAATGAATATTCATTTATAGTTAGACAAATTTGTTAACAGTTAAGTTTGAGTTATTTACTCAAATGATTCGTGACTTAACTGTTAACGAATTTGTCTAACTATAAATGAACATTCATTTGTTCATATTCAAACGTCCGTTCGTTAACAGTAAAGATTTTCTTTTCTCTGTGTCCAAAGTGTAGTAATCGTTAATTCGCAAGAATTCCATTATTTGACTATGGACAAGGAGAGAATTTTTGCGTAAAAATTACCGTCACAGTCCGATGAAAATTATGAGGATTTCGCTGTAATTTTTACCGGACTGTTACGGTCATTTTTACGCGAAAATTATCTCCGTGGAGAAGTAAATTTTCGTGTTCAATTAGTTTCAAGTCAAAACCTTAGTTAGTAACAATATTTAAAGCCATGGTGACAAGTCAAAACAATATAAAATGTCAATTTCGCAAAATTGCTCATTAATGAGTTTCAAACATTAAATTTATCTAATTTTAGAAAAAAAAAAAAAAAACAGAATAACCGACTTCACTTTTGCATAAACAAATAATGTTGAAGTATTAAATTTATATTAATTTTCTTAGTTTACTCAGACAGTGTAGAGAAAAATGGGCGAATTTAATAAAAAGAAGATAATCCTAATAGAAGACTCGTATTATTTAACAAAAATCTGCATCAAATTAAAGTTCGACACCCTTTCTAGAAAAATGTGAATCCACAAACATGTAATAATTTTTATAATTAGTTAAAGTAACTCTCAAATGTTTTTTTAGACACACTTTCCGGGCTTGATGTTCTACTGACTGTAACGCATGCGCGACATATTCTATATATAGAATATATATTATAATATACAACAAAAAAGGACAACCAACAAAAAAAGACTTTACATTATAATTTCTCTACCACCAAAATTATTATTATTATTATTATTATTATTATTATTATTATTATTATTATTATTAAAAAAAGCCCTTACTTCAGGCAGTCCAGATCAGTTTCCGTCACTGCAAGTTCCAACGATTTTCTAACGTATTTTATACCACTCTAACCTCAAAATCACAACTTTGATATGATTTTTCGGCGCTCGTGGTATAAAATACCGTTCGAAACTAGTGCGTAAGTCGATTATTTAGGTGGTGTGACTTTCCCACCCGTGTCGAAATGTACTATTAACTCCTTCAAAGCGAATTTAAAGGATGTTAGTCGGAGTTTTGTCAACAATTTCTTTATGTCAATTTTCTGAGAATTTTCTTTTTATTCTTTTTACTCCGGAAACATTTTTTTTTTATTTTTATACAATTTGAGATAGGAAATATTTACATCTTTTTTCATAGAATGATGAGTGGTGCCTAATTCATAATTAAGTGTTTAATTATTCATTAGAGACGTGTTTAATAAATAACACAGGTCCACAAATTTTTATTTTCGATTGACGTGAGCAAAAGTACGCACGTGTTCAATACGTATATTCGGCTGCTGAACTCGAATTCGTTCAGTATTTCTACCTATATCATGACCAGATTTTGAGGCAATTGCGAAAATGTGTTCAATTTTAACCAAATCATTGACTATAACTCAAAAATTCTGAAAGCCACCATCCCTTTTCTGTTATATGTTGTTGAAATTGAACTCATTTTCGCAATTGACTAAAAATCTGGACATGATAGGTAGAAATACTGAACGGATTCGAGTTGAGTAGTTGAAAATACCTGTAGAGCTCGAGCGTTTGCTCAAGTCAATCGAAAATAAAAATTTGTGAATCTATGTAATCAACATTTGAATCCTTATTTAAAGGTTTTTTTAATTACAGATTAAAATTGCAATACTTAATTAAAGGCTTTTAAAGCTGTTGGTAAAGGCCCCTTTGATTAAGTATTTAATTTTTAATTCTTACCCGTATGACGCTAAGAACCAAAATTTAATGAATTAATTAAACGCTGTAAAATTAAAAACAAGAATCTTGATTAAACGGTATTTAATTGAGAATGAAAAATTTAAGGCTTAATTAATCGGGTCTTTAAGAAAGGATTAAAGTTTTAATCTTTATTCAAACGAGGCTTTAATCAAGGATTAGAATTTTAATCTTTAATTAAACAAGCCTTTAAATAAGAAATCAAACTTGAATTATTTGCAATCCTGTTTCGGAGAAAAAAATAAAACTATTCCAAAAATGTTTATTTGTAAGTTAACTTTTCTTGAGAACGGCGTATTTTATAAAAAAAAAAATGCACGAACATTTCTCCATAAACAAGTTTTGTACCTTTTTAAATACTAAAAAGGTATAAAACCTTTGGTGTAACTGTCGAACTCTATCGGTGATGGAGACTGACCTGGTGCCTGGGCAAACACTTGAACCATTCAATCGCAAAGAGTTGTATTGCAAAATAAAACTAGGAAACAAAATTTTTTTTTTCTTTTTTTTTTTTTAATATTAATAAATGATTAATGACAACATACTCTCAAAATTTATATGTACGAAATTCCGGTATTAACGTATTTAGTCTTATTAGTCTATTTTAAGTGAAACATCTATTAAACGTTATCTGCGCACCACAGCCCCAGACTTCCCTACAATCTAATCGTGAAAAGTTACCGAAACATTAATATTGACGAGAAAATGTTGGAGCGCACATAGTCTCTAGCATTATACACCGCATCGACACTAACTCGACGAATTTCCGTGCGTACCTTCGTGTGCCCTCGCAAAGTTCAACGTGTCCGTGGAGTGGGCTTGTCGCGTATCAGTTGAGCCTGCTGCCCGGTATCGAATTGCCAGCTGCACCCTCGGCGTACCCTGACCGACGCTTCATTCCGGCTCCCAAGATGCTTGCTGCTGCTGTTGGCCGGACGAGGGCTCGCTGGAGTCTCTCTTCACTGGCCGACCTGCTGCTGCTGCTGCTGCTCAGTGCGGCAGGCCCTCCTCACGGGCATGCTCCTTCCCTCCTCCTCGAGCGATCTTTCTGCAATAACATATTTCGTGTTGTGTTAGATGTGGGAGAGGTACTCGTGCAGGGAGTATAGAAGGCCTAGCACGCGGGTGATAAACAAGTGCCTGTAGGCTATTGGTTGGGGATGGTCTGCTTTTTGTGTGTGGGCAATAGCAGATGTAGAAACACTGATTTACTGTCTTTTTTCTTCAGTTTATTTATTAACATGTTGTTGACATTTAGGTCTACTATGTGTCATAGATTTGGAACGGTTTTGACATTACGCAAGATAGCAATAATTACTGTATCTGACAGAAAGCACGGAGACACATGCTGGATGTTTCATGCTCGTGCCACGTGTAAGATTTTGTAACGACATTTGCTTTGCACTACTACACCAGCCTTCTCCAGTCTTTTCAGTTGTTTAGCTAATTAAACAAAAGAAAGTTTAAGCCACACAGTTTCGTTGTCAATCACCCACTAGCAAAAAGTATGCTAAACATCACTCGATAATCTACAGTGCCTTTTTCGCGACTTGCTAAACTCTCGAAAACAATGTGACTGGATCCCCGTGGGTCGAAATTCACTTGTCGACGTGTGCGTTGCTGTGTACCGCGAGTGTACACTATCGACTGATCGCTACTGACGCATTTGCTTCTTAAACACAAGTAAGAATGGTCCATGTTTTTTCGCAACCATTCACTTGAAGTGATAAGTTATTCGTGTATCGCGTGCTCGGCATGAAAAAAATACATCCTGGTCTCTCGCTCGCTCACCCGGAGAGAGAGGGGGCGAGGGGGAGGGGGGAAGAAGATTGTACAGACTTTACCAAATGAAGATTCGGGTACTCTTCGTTACGAAATGAATATGTGGGTCATGTCTTCTTTATAAATGAGAGGAATATTAAGTTCGCGCATTAGTGTAATCGTGGTGCGCGATAAGAGCGTAAAAGATAAATGGCTATTTTAATTTATTTTTTAACGTGGGATTACATTTACACACTTGTTTAAATTCAAACTTTCAGATGAAGCGAAAATCTGTGGCTTGTAGGTAGCAAAAAATTTAATTAATTTAATGCTAGAAATAACTTATAGATTGTTACAGTTTACAAGCAAGTACATGGAGATTGGTTTCAAGGTTCACTTTTTTAACATTTTTAAAAATTTGAGTTTATCTGAGTTTATTTCAAATATCCTGCTTTTTTTCAACCAGAGTTACTGATAATTGTAAGCTATGCTTTTATTTTCGTGCTCAAATCGAGTAAGAAAATGAATGTGCATAAATCACAGACTGTATTTCATAACTTTGTCGTGTTTTAACGAGTCTTTAATGAAAAGACTCTTCTGGAAGAAATTTTTATTCGAAAAGATTTCTAAGAAGAGTTTTACATTTATTATTACTGAACTACATGCCTGTCACTTACTCACAATTGAATTTATATTAGAGTAAATATGTCTATTGAAGTCGACGGGGCGCATTAGTATGTCATTCTCTATGAAAAGCTTTGTTATTACACAATTCGCAATTGTTTATTTGTAAATACGTATGCTCTAGTTTCGCAAGTTCATCAAATTATTATTGCGTTGAATCATTGCAGATTGGGTAGAAAGGCGAAGCAGCAGTCTGAGCGAACTCTCGCGCATATTATGAATGGCTTATTATCCGCGATATATCCAGTTTCTTGTGTAATAATTTTTCGAATTGAGCCTATAGACGGGTAGGCCCCTCCCTTTTTAGTCTTCACCTTATTCCAACAATTAATTACCAAACGTATCGTTAACCATTGTTAACAAACAACAGTTATTATTATTAATGCAAAAAAATAATAAAAAAAAAAAATGAAGCGTGCCGTCATACGCACTAGTCGTTTAGCGCGCTAGTAAATTCTCTCGCGCACATACACATACATAGTACGCTCGTGGCTATTTATAAAAGTACTTTTTATTTACCGCACGTGTCCTACCGTATACGCGCTCTCTCTCCCTCTATTCACTCCGATATTCTGTATCAAAAAAGCGCCGAGACAGAGAGAGAGAGAGAGAAAGAAAGCGAATGAGAGGGACTTTTGTCGTTCTATATTTAATTCGTATTTGCCGCAGCTTTATAATTAAAGCTCGCCGCGGTTAATAGGCTTCTCGCTCCCACCGTCTTTTTTTAACCGCACACACGCGCACGCGAGCTTGTGCTTTTACCTTATTAATGAGAACGTGAAACTGCCGGGCGGCGCGCTGCCGTGGGGGCGGAGAGATGGGGGGGGGGGATCGATGACGTAAAAGCGTCCACGGAAATTGTGCTTTCTCGAGCTCGCGCGAGTGTGACACTCGAGAATGACACGATCACGAGCTCCCGCTGTGTCGCGCCTATACGATACGATGTGTGTGTGTGTGTATTGCTATCCATCGACTATATGATATCGCAATAAGGAAAGCCTTTTTTCTCTCTCTCTTCAAATCTGTGGCGAAACGTTTACTCCCTTAGCCTCCGCGGTGAATAATTAACACTCGTACTTTAGAAACGTTAATGCGTGTGCGCGCTTTTATAAATAAACATTTCGGGGAGAGAGGATTTACGTAAGCTGGCTTTTAGTGTGATTAAAATTTATTAACGTTCGCGTATATGATACGTGTGTGTGTGTGTGTGTGTGTGTGTGTGTGTGTGTGTGTGTGTGTGTGTGTGTGTGTGTGTGTGTGTGTGTGTGTGTGTGTGTGTGTGTGTGTGTGTGTGTGTGTGTATATGTGCGCACGCGCTCGTGGCATTGTTTGAGAGCTTATTAACGGAATGTCTGTTACAATAATAGTACCGCCACGTATCTCATTATCAGAATACATTATACGTCGCGCAGAAGTTAAACCGCGACAACCGCGTATGTCAGCCGGGAAAAAGCCTCTTAATCAATTTCTATCAACACAGTCGGTATATATACGTGATAGTGATCTCTTTCTCTCTAGGCATATAAATAAATGGCTCATCGCTCGGTATAATTTCAAACTGCAACGACGATGATGCTGATGACTGTATCGCACGGCAAGGGCACGCCGATAATCAAGCCGCAAATTATCATTTTAATCATAATTTTTTTGTCACTGCAGCCTCGTATTAGTGTCCTTGCGCATCGCAAACAGTGGTATCATTGTCGATTTACTTGTATTACCCCGCGAGTCCTCGACGTACTTATATAGTAGCGCAAGTAAACTGCAGAAAGCTATCGCGCGCATTGCTGTTATAAGTGTAGTTGAGCGATAATTGAATGTGACGTTGATCGGCATCGAAAGCGTATAATGAGGTGTCGCGACCTCTCAATGCCTTCGCGTTTAGTCTTTCTCTTTCTCCCTCTCTTTTCCTTTGTGTACACGCGCGTTGCGCAATCTGCGTCACCTCATGCAAACCTCTTAACATTTAACATTTTCCATTAATACTTGACCTTTCTTTCTCTCTCTTTCATCACTTTTTCCTACCGAAAATTATTAAAACCAAAGCTATTAATACGAAATTGAAATTTAGAACTCGCTTCGTCAGAATATTATTTCGATATTCTTGTTGCAATATACGATTATCGGGGTCGTTAAGAACGTTATCAACGAATAGAATAATTGGAGGCTATAGCCGAAAGAATCGAAAACAGGCACATACACATTACCGTATATATGTGAAATTAAGAGCCGATTTTCGAGGAGTGGGGTAATCAAATCAACTGCGGGCAAACAACGAGCGCATTGTGCGTAAATAGAATATGTTAATGATCGGAAAATACACGAACCGTCGCAAATAGACTCTCGGAATAATGTCGCTTAGGCGCGCGCTCGTGCGCGTACAGAATGCGTAGAATTTTTCATTATCGAGCCGCTGCAATGCTCGCCGCGCATGGCAATCCAATAAACGTGCACGTAATGGCCTCTCTGGATTTTTCCGAAGCCTCATTAACTCGCTTGGACGACGGCGACGATGCTGATTCCCATACGTAAAAAGATCTCTGCAAACGCATGCTATATATACTATGCTATATATATATATATATAATATTTACGGACGGCTGCAGTTGTAACAGAATGTGCGCGTATGAGGGAACGAGAGAGAGAGAGAGAGGAATGTCGTTATCGGGCATCTTCTCTCCGAACTAGAGCAGCTTATCAGGGAGCGATTCTGCGCGCTTGCACTCGCCAAAGGAGCGTAATGAAAATGGCAATCGATCAGAGGCGCGCGGTAGTGCCAGTCGGTTTTTCGTCGAGAATTTCAAGCGGCGCCGAAGTGCGTCGGAGAAGGGCGCCGAATTCCCTATCGATCCGAAGAGAGGGGAAACGAGGAGAGAGAGAGAGAGAGGAGGCTATATACCATAGCGACGCACGCGAGTCTGTGTGGGCGCGGGTCGTGCAAGTGCGGATTTCATTAGACACGCCGTTAGAATGCCGCGAATTCTAGGTGTGGTCCGCGCGCGATTCCTCTTCTTATTGACCCCGACGACGTCTTTCCCTCCCCATTCTTGCGCCTCTCGATATATATCCAACTGTACGGCGTAGCGCTGCATTACTTTGCATTTTATTGGCTCGCTCCCCCTTTCTTATTTCGCGCCCGATTGGCGTTCGAGGGGGTGAGTCGCGCCTCGATTCGGAATTGGCCGGTAGAGGGCTATCGTGCTCTCATCTATCCCCGGTTTTATTCGGGGCGAAGATCTCTGTTTACTTTATTAATATGTAGAGCTACATTATAAATAAAATAAGTATACTCGGCTTTCTCTCTCCCTTCCCCCTGCCTCTATCTCTGAATTAAGTGCACACGTAGAAAGACAGCGTCACCGCGGACTACGTTGATAGAGAAGAGGCGCGCGCGTGCGATATACCTACTGCTGGTCGGGCAGGCCGACGGCAACGGCGTTCTATAATTAAAGTGTCGTTGTTAACGAAAAATCGCCGGCGCAGCTCGTGTTTACGGGAACGCGCGTTCTCCTCTCTCTCTCTCTTGAAATGTACGTCGCAGCTGAAACGAAAGGCTCACGAGCGCTTAGCCGCCGCGCGCGCGTATATTTTCGGAGCGTGAAGTAATACAACGAGTGAGCGCGCGGACTTGATTAACCCGAGAGGCACACGCGCGCGCGATGCATTCGCCGCCTCCTCTTTCGCGCTCGCACTCTTCGGCCGCGTACGATGGTGCTCAAATTTTTCCACGATGGTATTCCGGCAGCGCGCGCACTTTTTTCGCTTTCTATAAGGCCAGTCCGAGATTTACCACGACAGATGCGGACTTATTTTCATGAGATATTGTCCTAGGAGAATAAACTTTACTATAGAGCTTCAGGAAATATTGACGGGAAGAGTCGCTCTTATCACCAGTGCATAGATATACATTTGCGATAGTGCGACGTGCGATACAATAATGTTTACAATAACCCGCATTTATCTGTATCCGACGTTTCGTAGTAGCACGAGAGCCCATGATGGTAAAGTCATATATATAAGTTACAACCGGCCGAGGATGTGTTTGCCCTTGTGCCGATTTACAAAACAAAAATGAAATTCTCCCCTATTCAGCCGCAATCCCTCTCCATCATATTTTCCGGCTACCTAGGGACATTCGTATATTATATTTACGTGGCGAACAATATCGGTTGGGCGCGTTAAATATGCTTTTTCACCGTCGGAGCGAACGTGACGAATCGCGCGCTATGCGCTCGGGGCGAAAGTTTTGTCTGGCGCTTTGTCGGTTGCTCCGCGCTCGCCCTTATGACAGATTAGATCTTTCCTCTCCCTCCGAAGGTCGACGATATATACACGGAGCGAGGAGCCTTCCCGGTGCGCGGAGAGCGGTTTGCCCGCAAAGGGGGGGGGGCGGAAAAAGTCGGCAAGTGCCGCACTTAGCGGCAGTCCCGGCTGTTTACCGGAATAAAGGCGCTTCTCGAATTACTAGAGAGAGTGGAAGGTCCAGAGCATGTGGCCCCGGCTACTCTCTCACTCTCTCTTACCGAGTCATCGTAGTTGCGCGCGCGTCTGGCGCGTCTCGAGGTCGCGAAATGACTCTCGGCTCCGATGGCGCGCACATTGCGTCCGAGCCGAAAATGTGCGCAGAAAGCGAGGGACAGGCAGGCAGCGCAAAGCCCTACATGCACGCCACGCCCATTCATTTGGCCGCGCGCTTCTCCGCCGTCGTTTTCTTCAAATGCACGTGTACGCATGCGTGCGCGCCGGCTAGTCGGGGGAGAGGATGGGACCGCTCCGATCGAAAATTACCATTGCCCTTGTATGTGTATATTGCGTTGATTCGCACGTGCGCCCAGTTCTTTCGGACTCGTGTAAGAAAGAAGAAGAGGGAATGCGAAAGATGGAGAGAAGGAGGAAAAAGGTTTGTGCACACAAAACGGAGACGTCTGCTGCGTTCCCCTCGCGGCCGAAACTTCCATTCGTCGACGTCGAGAGCATCTTTTGCAGCGAGACCAATTGTGCACCCCTGTGCGATTTCCGCTCCCGGCCTGTCGTTTCTAGCTGTGCGCATGTATATGTAAGTACGTCGGGCGCTGTTTGGGTCATTTGTCAGTGTCGCGAAGCGTCAAAGAGGGAGAGGGCAGAGGCAGAAGCAGCTCCGAGAGATGAGATGTCGCTGGGGTACGGATAGAGATAAGGGTAGATACGAAAGCGAGCGCGCAAGCGATTCGGAAAAGACAGACGCGACGGATTCGATTGACGGGATAGGAGAGCGAAATTTTTAGTTCAGAAATGTATATCCAGATAGCTGCTTTTTTCAAATAGGTTTTTTGCCTCATTTCAGTCTAACCTTTTGTGAACTCGTTTGGTCAATTAATTCTCAGATTGATGAAAATTAAACAGACGCGCGCACATGCTTCAATTGGGCAGTGAGGTCGCACGCAGAAGCTGCTATATACACGCACTGAGAGAAGGATTTCATAACAGTTAGTATAATTTATTAACAGTTAGAATGGGATTCTTGATTTTGGGCGAAATAAGCGCATATTATAACAGTTAGAATACCCACTGTTTATAGTAAACGCGAAAATTCTTCAAGTACATATTGAAGTTTCGAAGAATATAAACAATTCAAATAATTAACAGTACATTTCGACACGAGTGCGGAAGGTGATTATTTATCTTATATAACGTTTTTCGTGTGAGAAAAATCACACATGAAATAAAAATCTTAATCAATTTAAGTTATGATTTTGAGGTTAGAGTGGTATGTTGGTATGACTGGTATGATTTTAAACTCTACATATTAACAGTTAGTATACTTAAATATTACGTTTCAAATAAGCTAGTATATTAACTATAATTAAATCCTTCTCTCAATGCGGAGAGAAATCATGTAGGAAAATGTACAAATTTCTATAGGAACAATTACAATTTTTTATGGTAAAACGGAGACTGACACTTTTCCTACTAATGTTTCCAATTTAATATGGTAAATTTTATAAAAACTCGTATAGGAAATATTTATCGAGAGTTATATTTCCGTTATCGTCATTATAAGGTAAACAACCATTACTGGGACGCTTATACGACCACCTAACTCTTATTATACATATGATTTAAGAATAGTGAATTATTGTTTTTTTGTGAAGTAAAAATTGCAATAGATAGTTTATACTTCGTTTAATTGATTTCACGAATAAAATAATGTTGTTAACGTGATTTTGTGTAATTATTGAACGAAGATCGTGTCAATAAAAGAGATTTATATACGATATTTTTCCGAGTATCAACTGCTTAAAGACATGTTTATGTTAATGCAGGTGAAATTGTGGCATTACAAAAGCAAGTATATAAATCGTGAAGGTGTGGCTGGGAGAGATGCTCGTTTCGAAAGCAAAGGTCCAAGGTTCAACTTCCGGCTTGTCGACATTTTTTTACCATAAAAAAAATTTCGTCGTATCAATGACCACTCACACATTTATATAAGCCTCGAGGTTAGTATTTAATATTTTGTAATTTCAATTCAAAATAAGACCACAATCGATTACTATCAAATATTTACTATTTACTACATACGTACAATATTCAATTTTCGAACTTGTAATATTAACAATAAATTATCGTAGATATTTGCTGCTTAAATTAGTAATGAAAGCGGTCTTTTGGTATGTTTTTAAATGAACATTTAATGAATGAAAAAAATTAATTTGATTCAAATTAAAGGTTTTACTAATACAAATTTTAATTGACTCATTAATTGATTTGTAATTTATTCTTTCTCAATTAAATATTAACCGTAATTTCAGTCAACTGATATAAATGAACACTTGGCAAATACAACCACTTATTTAAATAGCCGTTTTAGTCAATGTATCATTTTCAAAGATTAATTAAACTGTACAGACTTATGTATTGAAGTATCAATATATATTTAATATTAAAGGTGGTGATATAGGACAAATTTATAATTTTAACTCATAATTTTAATCTAGTATATTGTTAATTGAAGTTCGTGATTAATTATTCCTAATCCAATTAATTTATAATTCGATATAATTAATTTCTGTAGTACATGCAATAATTTCATTTGAGTCCTGACTAAATTAGAAGAGTTAATTAAAGCTCGGACGTTCTTATGATAACTGTAAAGAAATTCATCCAATATTAATTTTTAATTAAATGAAATATAAAGCAGTAAATAAATTAGTTTTTTATTATGTTATAGCTGCTGTTCGTTGACTGCACTTCAACGAATGTCAATTTCATCTTTCCAAAAATCAAGAGGATTGATTTATTCTGATAACTACAGTTATCTTTATAGTTATATTTTACTTAAAGTAAAATTATGAGGTTATGTAAAATATAGTTTTAGTATTTCATCATCGTGGTACTTTCTTGCATAATTTCGTTCTTAAAAAATCAGCCAGTGTGTAATTAAAATGACGCTTTAATGTTATCCAATAAGCCTATCTCGCTGTAAGCTTGTCTTACCCCCAGTCTTGAAGAAAATATACGCCAAGAGTTGACATCAGGAGAAGAACAAATAAATTTCCCGAAAACATTTTTTTTTCGTAGACTTTCGAAGCATCTCAACCGTAAAATCTTTTCCAACCACGCGCCCTGCAGAGCGAAAACACATGGCGCCTATAGATGAACAGATGCGTCAGGTACAGAGCGTTCAGATACAGCTCGGCAAGCGAAAGTTTTCTTTCCTCGAGAGATTTCCCTCATTAGTCTTGTCCATGCGGGGCATGCCGATTTACTGCAGCATTATATGGTACCTAGGTTTAGGTATGCTTAGTTTAGTATCACGTAGTGCTTCGTTCACAAGTGCATGGTGCATGTTCAGAGGATTCCCCTCTTCCCAGAGGGACATCGTATAAAAGGGAGGAGGAAGAAAAGGTAGAAAGCTTTTAAAATTTCCAACCGTCACGTCGTACAGATGTAGAATTTGCAAACTGATGGTGGAGTGTGCAGTCCACTGTAAAAGTACACGATTTTTCATCCCTCAACTGTTGCAAAGTGCATTTGATGGCATCGAAGAAACATTTCTTGGGGAACATCCGAAAATTTACGGTGCCTTTAAACTGAAGAATGGCATTTTCAGATGTACCGCTAGTTACTTCAAGGCAAAGTGCGTTTGAGGCACAAGTTCACAGTTTTCTTTACAAGAAAACAATGAAAATACAATAATTTGCGCTTCCTAATTTTAAGAAATTTAAAGATAACGATAATATCTTGATTTAAGGACAAAATCTATTGAGAGGTATTGTGTAAACTTTTTTTTCAAATTAATTCATATGTACGCAGTTTCCTCGTTGTAAATTCCTTTTCTAAATTTAAGGTAATGTGTACTTACCGACAAATTTTAGAATGTATATTTCTTTTGCAAATAATAATAGAATTACTAACAAAAAAAATTGAGTATAGTATTTACATATACGGAGCGCCTGAAAGAGCTGTTTTTCCAAAAATTTACTCAGAATTTATTTAATTAAATAAAAGCCGCAATGCCGATAAGTAGGGATCTGTATACTTCGAATTTTGCCAGTTTTAAAAAGTGTTTATCTCATGGAAATCCTGATAGAATCGCACAAAAAAATCTGAGCATAGTATTTACATACATGGAGCGCCTGAAAGAATTGCTTTTCCAAATAAACGTTCGAATGTTTATTAATTAAATAATGAAGTTGGGTTGATTTTGAGGTTCACATCGCCTTAAGGGGATGTGAGTACCGACGTTATTTTTCAAACGAGCATAACTCACGCAAATATCAATAGAATTATCCAGAAAAAAATCTGCATATAGTGTTTGCGTGTACGGAGCGCTTGACAGACGTCTTTTTCCAAAAAAATGGTGAGAATTTATTTAATTAAATAAAAACCGTACTGTCGGTAAGTAGGAATCTACAATTGACCTACTTTTCAAACGAGCATAACTCACGCAAATATCAATAGAATTATCCAGAAAAAAATCTGCACATAGTGTTTGCGTGTACGGAGCGCTTGACAGCCGTCTTTTTCCAAATAAATGTTTGAATGTTGATTTAAAAAAATATTGAAATTAGGGTTGCACATCCCCTTAACATTAAAGCTTACGCCGGGTGATTTTTTTCTTCTAAATATTTGATCTTTTCAAGAAAACTACAAAAGAAATTCGAATTTCTTAAAGTGATAATTTTGTTTTAAAATTAGAGATTCTTGAAGAACCAGTTAATTTTATTTATATTTTTTAAAACTTTGAAAAAGAAAGGAATAAAAAAAAATGACAACAGTACTGAATTATTTTTATGAATATGCAAAGAGACAAAGATATTTGGAAAGGTAGTAATTGACGGTAAGTATGCGCAATCCATATAGAAATATGGCATTTGCATAAAGAACAAGAAAATACACTTTTAAAGCGTGACATTATACATTGCACTATTGAAACTCCTCATAAATTATTCGTTGCAGCAACGAAATCGGAAATCCGAGAAAGACGAAGAGGAAAAATGAGACAAAGGAGTCGAACTTTCCAATAAAACGCAAAACGTGAAAATCGAGTGTAACCGTGCGCTCACATTATCCGCGGGTACACACCTATACGGGCGAGCTGAATCCCACGCAATCGTCGCGGGGCGATAGGAATCTAGCAGCGTCCGGTACAACTAAATCTGCGTGCTCGCGCCATGAAGAAAGGAGAATATGCGTAGGTATATAGCGTCTTTGCGTTTCTGCCCACGCTCGTCTCTCTCTCTCTCTCTCTTCCCTCCCCTCTCGTTCGTTTCGCTTCGCTTTGCTTTGCAGGTACATGGCAGTAAATGCGTATACTGCGCGCGAGAGGCACAGCCGTACAAAGAATCTCGCTTTGGTCTCGCGCGTGTGTCTCTCTCGCTCTTACTCTCAAATAAATTTTTCCTCCCAATACACCGCCGTCTAGACGGAGCCTACCTTTTCGAATATTTTCCCTGCGGCTTTAAAACCTTTTCCGAAAATTACCGGCATTCCATGGGTAGACCCACAATTTTTTTTTTTTTTTTTTTTTCACAAAACTTTTACTTTGAGGAAAAAAAACGTCTTTAAACGATGGAAACGTGGTTTCAGAGGAAACTATTTTTGAGTTGTATTTTCTAGTGAGAAAATATGAACTGTAATTTATATGTTTGTGATGTAAATGAAAAATCTGACAGAACTTTACTGAATTTTTCTCTTCTGCATAAGCTTAAAAACTACTCAAATTAAATCTGTATTTCTGCAGCGCAATTAACAAAAGCACATTGTAAACGCGTATACTTGAGATATTATATACAAAGAAAAGAAATAAACGGACGGCATGTAGTGTATTACTGCATTTGTACACCAAATCTTTTTTTTCTCTCCACCCGACAAAATTCTCTGAAAGCAGCAAGCAATGAAGAATGAAACTATGATCGCAACGAGCACGCGCGTCTGCCGCGTGCATTATGCTCAACGAGCAATTCACGATCCATTGAGTAGACGGCGTCACATGCGAATACAAAGGTAAAAAAGAAAGGTTTGTGCCCGGTTGGAGCAAGATCGACTAGCTGCTAAGTGAGCGCACTGCTGTACGGATAGAAAAGAAAGGCGAATTTCAGGACCATTAATATAGCAGATGCAATTATCCTGCGCCAGCTGTGTGTGCGCGTGCGTTACTAGCATTACCCCCGGTGCGTCTCTCGGAGGAGAGAGAGAGAGAGAGGAAAGGGTCTCCCTACCTGCGTATGCAGGTATGCGCACACGTAGCTGTTTACAGGTACGTTACTTCCTTACAGACTATATTTGGTATTTAGTTTTCGGGCCTGCAGACGGCCTCGACCTCGAGATATGAACGGTACATGTGTTTTTTGGATTATCAGATTTCCACGCTCCCCGCTTGGTCATTACGGGAAAACTATTTATCTTTTCAACTATCTAATCTTTTAACCGAAGCTTCTTTTCATTGTTTACGTAGTAAAACCCTCAGGTAAGAACTGAATTGTTTTAGCAATTTAAGCGTAGGTGAATTTTACGTGGACGAAAAAGAGCGGAAGTATACTTCTTCACTTGCTAATTTTCATTTCGAATTATACCAATTAAGGTAAATGTTTTGCGTGCCCTCAGAGTATTATAAAATTTTATATAAAGTAATGATGATTAAGTTCTCTAATTAGCATTTAAAAAAACAATCATAATTTTATTAATTTTATGTAAAATATTGTTTGTAATGTCACGATGAGTCTGAAGTTGGAATGCAACGAAATAATTTCTTACTACAATAAATTAACGTTATTAAACAACGAAAATTTCATTTAAACCTTTGTTATAAATAAAAGTTATTTTATTCTATATAAGCACTAAATCTACACACAAAGTTAATATTAATTAGTATAACCACAAGGCAAAATAAATTGTTTTTATTTCGTTGCATTCCAACGTTGCAAACTTCAGACCAATATGTCACGCTTGGTAATGTATACTGCTAATATACAGATTAGAAAAATTGAAATGTTGCATTGAAAAAAGTATGAAAGTTTAAAGATATTTTTCTTATCAACTCTAACAAAACTATATATTATGTGCGTGAAAATTTTTACCACTACATTGCTTTCTTCTATTCAGTAAGCAGCAATTTAAACTAAAATCTTTGTTAGTCATCTGTTTATCTACACTTTTTCGAATACAAACACTTTATTAATATAGCATTGACATTTTTCTATTTAAGTATCAGCTTATAATGCTGTCTCTGATATGTTCAGCCACTAGATGAGCACGAAGAAGCACCGGCTATAATCGACTGAAATATAAAAGTAAAGAGCGACATACCGATACAATAAGTAACCGGATATTTTTAGATTGTAAACAACGCTCTTTCGTCGATTTATGTCTCTCGCACTCGAATGTCTTTACGTGCGAAGAATGACTTGATCGCGAGTAGCGCGTGCGCGCGACCTTCCTTGACTCGCTGTGTGCGTACATAATAAACGCGCGTAACAGTGCGAAACGCAAGTACCTATATACGCGTAAACTTTAGCTCGCGCGCTAAGTATTGCTCGTAAACGCGCGCGCGCGCGTGGAGCATTTACGCAATCGCGCAAAAGGCGACTCGAGTCTCCTTAAAATTTAAAATACCAGCGGACAAGCGCACATCATGGAATGGACACGTGTGTATGTGTGTGTGTGTATATGCGACTATCGTACGTCAGGTATAATCTCGAGCGCGTCGAATGGCTAATTAATTGGCGAGTCGAGCGACCCTCCTACACATACGTATATATACGTACAGGCGTACAGATGGCTCCCTATGTACGCATCGACAATTGTCCCAGCGCAATGTCAAATGTTAATTATCCTGCGCGACGAGCTCGATTCGCGCCTATAGCGCTTTTCTTTTCTCACTGCACGTCGCAGAGGTGCGATATAGACGCTCTCATGCCTTATCTCGGAGAGTGCGCGAATTTTTTTCGAGTGCATATTGTCCCGGTATCGTAGTTTTTCTTATCTGCGCAAAAACATCCAGACACAAAGTAATTGAGCGCGTGCGGATTTATAATTAACCGCGATTGATCGCCGCGGAGTTAAAAATGCCGCAATCAGTTGTATTTTTTCTCAGCTGCTGCTGCGGTAAGCTCCAACCGATAAGAGAAATATAAATCGACGAGGAGCATCGAGTGCCATGCGGCGTGTATTATTTGATGTTATCGGAAAAAAAAACTTGCGACGATCAATGAGTGACGGGAAAAATTTCGAATGTATTATTAACCGATCCATCGCAAGTTTTAGTCTTATTGTATATATAAATATAAGCGCACACAGTCGAGGAGGAGTTCATCAACGATGGAAACGTAAATAAATCTTTATCGAAATAACAATCGATATTATCTTCCCGTGCTCAATTATGCGCATGATGACTCACGGTTATTGTTTGTACAAAACGAGAAGGCAGATATCGGCAGATCGCTCGGGATTTTTCAATTTAGTTTTCTTCGCGTAATTGGCCATTAAGTAATTAATGAAATGTACGAGCGATTCATCAATCTTTTGCAATAAATAAACAAGGTATAATGGCGTCGAGCTCTATTACGTCTCGGCGAAGGGAGGGCAAAAAGCGTATATCAGTCTCGCGAGGGGGGTAATTTTAGTTTTTAGCGGCAGACAATATCCGTGACGAATCAGTGTACACGTTAATGCAGCTAAGCGTGCATAGAAGTCATTACGGGCTTGTCGGCCGGGCTCGTCAGCCGCTCGAAAAAGGGAGAGAAGCCAGCCGAGCTTTAGTATCGATCAAATAAGCCGCTGCTGCCCCCCCCCCCCTGCGCGCAAGACGGCCTGCGCGGGGAGGGAGGCAGAGATAACGAAATTTCAATGTTTATTTCCTCGCGAAGGCAAAATGCGGGAAATACCCACGGCGGGGGATATAAAAAGAAGACTAGTGAGTTTTCGTCAAATAGCCAAGTGACGACAATATCGTCGTCGGGTCCGCGTGTCTTTAAATATAAAATCGAATTTATTTTCAAGGAATATTTCTCGTAAGCACGGCGTGCGTCTCACGAGCGGGAGGGAAGGGAGGGGGGAGAGAGAGACAGAGCTTAAAAGCTCGCACGCGTGCCGGAGGAACGACACGTGCCGAGATTCGCCCCCCCCTCTCTCTTTCCTTCCCTACTGTTTCTCATTTTTTCTCACTCCCTTTCTCTCTTCCACGTTTTTTTTTCCTTCGCTCGCGTATAATACACTTTATAGTTGCGGTCAGGAAGCTCGATATCGAATTATCAAAACACAGAAAGCGGGAAGTTCGATGGAGATAAGTAAATGAAGCAAACATGGCGACAATGGGCTCTCCCCCCTTCGTCGCCCCTCCCCACCGTCTCGCAAGACGGCCGAGAATCGATGTTTTCTTATTTTTATGTCTCGCCTCGTTTCGCGACCGCGCGCTATATACCGCCGACGTCTGCACGTGTCGTGCCCGAACTGCGAGGGAGCGCGAAATACGCGACGGCGTCTTGTTGTGCCGTGTTGTTGTATACCGCCGCGTTACAGCTTCTAATTATAAAAATTTCAATTTCAACGTAATACGATATACCGCTTCCCCTCCCTTTCCCAGCGTATTTCGATAATCCCCACGGTGGAATATAAAAACCGAGGATTTTATTCGTTTACGAAAACACACTGCGGGATATCAAAGCAACGTTCAACGAAATTGAGCAAATATTTCTCTAACGATTCGCCTTTACATTTAAAGTTTTGTATATAGAAGTGGATTAGGAAAATACGAGAGGAGAGAGAGAGCAGGTGTAGCGCGTCGCGTCACTCTACCTATAATTGCTGTTTGCATTGGCCATTATTGCACAATCGCGTTTGCGCAACAATAGCGCTTGACAGACACATGCGCAAGGGAGACACACTGACGTTCGCACCCCCCACAAAATCGGGAAGGAGTCGGCACCGTCGTGCTAATGTGCGAGAGTAGTGCAGGTTCGTTGCTCTCTTTCCCCCGTCTCGCCACTACTATTTCCTCCTCTCACTCCCCCAGCGGCGGCGGCGGCGGCGGCGGCAGCAGCAGCAGCACGGCAGTAGCAGAGCGCCTGTCTATTTTGAGATTATCTAAATTTGATGTCGAGTCAATTAAGTCTCGGGTAACGAGACCGTAAGTGCAAGACGTTCAATTAATTAGGTCTACGCGTTGTGAAAGACAGTTCCTCTCCTCCGCGTGCAGCCCCTGCGTCAATGTAGCACCGTCGCGCGACAACTTTCCTGTGTATATACGCGCGCGCATGTATCGTATAATTGCGCGCATTATAATGAATGAATTTCGAAAGGAGAGGAAGGAAGGCTTCACTCTCCCTCTCACTCTCGCACGTATAGATGCGAGCGCGCGTGGGCGAGCGCGGCACTCGCGCGCTGCATGCCGTCTCGATTTATTGATCACACGCGCGACACGCGCGCGAGATGCACGGCGGCGGCGGATGTTGTGTGTATCTGACGCGCGTATATAGATACATGTGGACGACTGGCGCGCTGCTCTCGCATATATACTCCGGCCGGTGGACCGACGACGCACTGTTTTTCACGCGATTTCGTTGGTTTCTTTTTTTTTTTTTATCGACGCAGGATAGTAGTATTGATTCGGAGCGCGGCCGTGACGTTAATACCCCTAACGCATTTGATTAATGACTTTTCACTGTTATCGCTAAGTAGAAACGCGACTGGTAGATTAATTGCCGCATGCGGCTTTATCGAGCAGCCGATGTCAATTTTTTAATTGTTATTGTTAATAACGTTGCGTCGGGCGCTAATGCACTTTCGTATTTATAATTGCACTTGTCGGGACACGCGCGTTCGTGGGGATATACTATTGCACGGTTAAAAGCAGAGCAGCGGTTTAGATAAAGCGAGAGGAACGTTGGGATATAGATATTCAGTGGGTAATCACGTAGCTGGGCAATGGGCTCGATAAGATGTACAATTCGCGAAGACTTATCCCGCACGGCTGCTGTTTGTTGACATTGAACCTCGCGAAAGTCGCAAAGGACGAGAGACGATTTGCACGGGTTTCACTGCACTCCCGCCAACGCGTCGCGCGATTTTGGTTTGACGACGAAAATGAGCCCGAAATCAATCCCGGCGCGTTTTTACGCCACGAGATTCGCCAGTGCGCGGCAGCAATCTTCAGCGTTGTTGTACACAACGAAGGCCGATGCAATTAACGACGCGAGCTCACGAGCGCGAGCGGCTCGCAATTAACTTTAACGAACAGGCGGCCTTGCGATTAAACTTAATTAGTATCGCGGCAATAACTCGTTAATAATCAGGCGAGAACGGTGCGTATAACCAGCTGCTGCTGCTGCTGCTGCTGCCCTCCCCCCACCGCAGAGGGAGAGATTTTTCGAAAATGATCACTCGCGAGTACGGTCGACCAAAATTACAGTTAAATAAATAAAGATTGTTTTCATACATTACCCAAAAGTTCGAGTGTGCGCGCGGATCGTGTATATATATTCGTGTATGTGTGTGTATGTGTATGTGTGTGCACTTATTTCACTAGCATATCCAGTAATAGAGTACGCCGGAGGAAAAATCACCATGCGCGGGAGAACATCGCGAGTTCTCTCTCGCGGCCACCACAAACGTAATAAATAATATTACAGCACTAGTGTAGTACGCGGTATCTTTCTCGACAATCCAGCGAAATCCAGTCGCGTTTCCATCCGTTTCCAGTCCGAAATCCATCCCATATATAGCACTGAGTATGTTTACGTCCTCTAGCTCGCTGTCGCCTAACCTCGTATATACGCGCGTAACAAGTAAGGTATATGAGATAAGACGCGGGCACTGTCAAACACGGTGATGTTTTTGTGTAATAATAGTAATGCACTTGCTCGATCTAGCCTCCCTTGCGGCTGGACACGAACCTGATTGGGGCGCGGGCCGGCGGAATCGCTCTCTTCCGCGCGTCTGCAGCAACTGTGATGGTGCGCGGAGCGAGAGTGCGAGTGGCTCCCGTCTGCGCCGGAGCAACCGTCTGTGTGTGTGTGTGTATGTGTGCGGAGCGCGCCCCGTCGCCCGCTGCTTGCTCTCTCGCTCGTCTGCGGCTATGGCTAGCCTCACTGTAGAGCTCTACACCGGCGCGCACGGTGTAATGTGCGTGGTACGCTCTCTCTCTCTCTCTCTCTCTCTCTCTCTCTCTCTCTCTCTCTCTCTCTCTCTCTCTCTCTCTTTCTCTCTCTCTGTTGCTCTCACTATACAGTCTCGGCGCCCGCGCGCAAACCGAGAGTACCAGCATAGCACAGAGAGCGCGCGGCGCACCTTTCTCCCTCTCTACGCGCAGTTGGAGCTCGAGGAGAAGAGCTCCCCCACCACTCGCGCATAGACAAGCGAGCTCGCGTTATTTGCCCCCCACCTTTTTCTCTCCTCCCTCAATTTCTGCTGCTGCTCCCTGCTGCTACTGCGCCGCCGCTGCCGCTTTGACTTGACTCTCCGTCTTCTTCTATCGTCTTCTTCTTCTTCGTCTTTTCGCCCCCTCGCTTCGCTACTTCCTCAATCTCCGTCGCTCGCTTGCCTCCCCCCCCCCCCGCTCGAGAGGGAAAAGCTTACCCTGCGAACGCCTACTTTTCATCGCGCGTCGGGGGAGTGAGAGGGAGGAACGATTTATCGGGGAATTCGTCATTTCCGGGACCGTAATGCAATGCGGCCCGCGCTGCGGTTTTTGCAATTTGCAATTCCAGCGGGGCGCGCCCCGCGCCGCTCTTCTCGCTCCACAATCTCGCCACGATCCTGTATAGGATGTGTGTGTGTGTGTGTACACACTTACCCCTTCCCCCCGCGAAGCGTGAGCGCGTGCTCGCGTGCGTGCCCGTGTGTGGCTATATATTTTAACTTTTTTTTCTTCTTTCACTGCCGCCCTTTAGCGCGCCCTCGCGCGCGCGCACGTGCCGCCACTGCCGCCGAACCCATTGTTTACGCTCTTTTTTTCTTCGTCTTTTGCATTTCGTTTTGAAAAGGATGCTTGCCGCTTATTTTCACTCCTTTTGTGTCTTGTTACCCCTTTTGTGTGGAGAATAGTAATTAGGTGTATACCGATAGTCCTTTGTTTTGCCGTTGCCATATAGCATTCTCTTTTGATTTATCAGTCGATAATCGGTTACGCAAGCATCGTCAATTTAAATGCTTTTATTATTGTCCGAGAACGATCGTTTTTCCACTCGACCGATAAGTAGTGACAGCCTTACTGATTAAATGTTCGTTCTATCTCTAGAATACTTACCCTTTAATAACTACCCCTCTTGCGTCGATAACGTCATTGTTGCACGACTATCCTTTAATATAGTCTGTGCTTGTTTGGAGCTTCGATTGGCTTTACGTTCTGGAAGCAGCAATTTTATTTTCAAATGGTAAAAGATACGACACTGCAAGTCGTGATAAGGAGGTGGCCCTCCCGAGCTTGCAGATCCCTACATGCTCCGCTTTATCAGTCGTTCGGCCACCCCCTGCGAGATGTCACTGCTGCGCCGTAAGTGTTTTTAACCCCCGCGCACTTCGATTATGCTTGAGAATACTGTATTTTTGTTCAACGGCAGGCTTTTGAATTCGGATGATTACTATGCAAGAAAATCAGAGTTTTGGTTCATTCTCTTTTAAATTTAATGTAGCCTTTTGAGAAAGAATTCAATAACTAGTTTTAGTATTTATAAAACGTTGGCATTTAATAGTCATACAAATAATTATTCAGCAATTTTCATTAAAGAAATACACGGTGACTTTTTACAATCAGCAAATATTTGTAGTATTAAAACGGTCCATAAAAATTACTTAAGAAGAAATAAAAAGCTCTCATTCAAGCTTTGGATCGTTAAAAATCTGTATTCGTAAGAGTTATTATAGTAATTTAAGAAAATGGTACAACCTTTTTGACATTATTTAAACGATTATTAACAGACATTTATAATCATTTCGTATGTTTGCAACTTTTGATTGCTTGTAACTTCTGAACAAATTATAATTTTGTAATGAATAAAAGTTTTGGGGAAAGCTTTATTGTTCCGCAAATTAATATGTTTCATTATTTTGTTTTATAAATATTTGCAGATTTATGGACAATTAACAGATATTATTTTTCGACAAAAATAAACTTTTATTTGAGATTAGGTAGTTAATGTCTCAAAAACCAGCCCGTTAGATTAAATTACGGATAGTAGGCTTTATTTTCAGGTACTAGAAAAAATCAAGTTGCAAAATGTCAATGAAATCAATTTCCCGGAGGCCGTGGAACCTTCTTGACAGTATTGTGAATTTTATCAATTTGATATGATATTTAAACTGTACAAATTTTGCCAGCATATTATTCCCAATAATTAAATTCAGCTGTTGGAGACATGTTCTCACTACTTGTGGGGTAGAGTGTACCACGTTTGTTCAACCTAATTAAACTTCTGTGAGTTGCTGTACATACCAATACGTCCGCGCCCGTGAAGAAAACTTCGAAGAGCTTACATTGAGATCACATAGTAAGAGAAACAAACTTTTGCATTTCGATTTTAACATATCGGTAACTTATTCAATTTCAATCAACGTTCCATAAAATGTCTAGTAGTTCTATTTTCAAAGATTCTTAAAAATAAAATTTGACATAACAGATACGCCATGTTAAAACAAAAAACATGTATTATATATAAAAATGTATAAAGCAAAAGATTTTATAAAAATAAATAAGAATTTTTTTATAATAAGGTACAAACTTCGATTATGATGAAAAATTATTATACTCTAAATGTACGTAGCAAAAGTTTAATTAAATTTTTGTAAATTATACTATTATTTTTATAGTACAAAATTTAAATTGTTCTACATTTATAGTATTTAAAAATATGTGTAGTCTAAAAAAATGATTTTTTTTGCTTCCTCGCAGAGGAAATTTTGTAATGGTGAAAGAAAATTTTTAAACAAAACATATTTAGAAACATGTTTTAAGACTAACGGCGTAAAAATCCGTCGTTTTTAAGAAAAAAATATCTATGCTGCGCGCGCGCGTGTGTATGAGTGTGTGTGACGTGTGTGCAGGTGACAATTTTTTAACCATTTGATAAGAGCGGCGTTTGGCTCAGTTGATAAGGCGCTTGCCTTCGGAAACGAATGTCGCTTAGGGGCGTGGGTTTGGTCCGGGCGCTGACGGGGGTCTGAGTGAGCCATTTTTAATATAGGAGGTCGCCATGGTAACCAAATGTTTTTTTATGTATTTTGAAAATGGTCAGGTTTTTTTTTATTTAACAATTTCATGCAAAAACGACAATTTTTGCATATTTTCATGGAATGTGCATGTACGATACATACATTTATATGTATCTTGAGACGTAGAAACTGAATTTTATGGTTTCTAGGCGTAAACATTGTCAGGTTTTTTTTTTAACAATTTAATGCAAAAATGATGATTTTTGTGTATTCTCATGGAATGTATACGTGTGATACATGATTTCATATGCATTTTGAGGCGCAGAACTCAAATTTGATGGTTTCAGCCTAATTAACAATCAAAATACCTACGAAATCATGTGTCACATGTATACATTCCATGAGAAAACGCAAATATCGTCGTTTTTACATTAAAAATGGCTCACTCAGACCCCCGTCAGCGCCCGGACTAGGAATCCCCGTCGGTCCGAATTTTTTGGGAGCAGTTTCAGAAAGGTATCTCCCACATTTTTTTTCGACGAAGATTCGAAACTATTCTCCCGGATTATGCTTGAGGTTCTCGGTACGACCTGTGATAGGCTGCTGAGCTAGATGCGCTGAGTGGACTACAATTAACAGTCTATCACTGAGAGTCAGTACGGGAACCCCGACCAATCTGAAAAAAAAACATTACAAAGTTCCCATGGGCACTAACTTACCGAGAGTAGAAATTTTCAAACGGCAGAGACGCGAGACGGATCCGGCTGCCGTAATTTCTGATCCGTACCGTATGTACAAGGCATGTAACGCTAAACTTGATTATAGGGTCGGATGATTTTATCTATCGATATCCCTATGTCCGGTAAAACATATGGCTCTGATTCGGGCAACATGCGGCTTATTGTCTAAATAATCTTCAAGCAAATGAGTTCTATAAAAAACATTACAACATTCAATGTATTATAATTATTTTATTTTTTTTAGTCAGAGCTCTATTTGTACTAAATATTCTGATACATAATTTAGTATACATATACCTAACCTTTTTCTTTCATTGTTTATCCATACTTATTAATAGAAAAACGGAGCACTATCCAGGTTTGAAGTTACGACGCGCACGTAAACACTGCACTGAGAAAAGGATATACAGTCGGATCTCTCAATAGTTCCGCTATATGTCCTTTTCTATCACCATAAAAGACTCATTAGAGTGAAAGAGATACATAGCGGAAATATTGTGAGATTGGACTGTAGTTAATAGTAACGTATACGTACGATAGGATCAATCTTACCAAAGCCAGTTGTATGAATGTTGTGTCAGCTTTGTATTTGACATATTTTACATTCATACAATAATCTAAATTGGCAGAACAATCATCACATACACTCCCGATTACTTGCTTTTGCGCACCAAGACGAAATTTATGTCCTCGAAAAAGTTTCACCTCCCCGCTGCCTATTGGGCTACAAAACCGGTGGGGGCTCATTGGAAAGCTTGGACCCAAGAGCTTTAAGACCCACCTAAGGGTAAATCTTTTTTTCAAATTTTGTTATGGTCCATTAAAGAATAAAAAAAAATGAAATCTACAATTTTGTTCTCAACTTTGAATCAACGTAGTTTTTGAACCAATGATCGTAGGATAGTTTTGCAAAAAGAACTGGAAAGCTTGAAGTAAAAGCTTCAATTTTCATTTTTCGCAAAGTTTTCTAACGCTGTTTTTTAACGATTCAACGACGCTTTTTTAATGAAAACTAGGTACTTTTAAAAATAAATATAATGAAGAAATAATGATTTTCCGAAAAACTTTCGCTAGAAAAAAAATGTAGTTTGGCACTTACATTACGTATAAATTTTTTCGGAAAATCATTATTTCTCCATTTAAATTCATTTTTAAAAGTAGCTAGTTTTCATTAAAGAAGCGTCATTGAATCGTTGAAAAACGGCGTTAAAAAATTTTGCATAAAATGAAAATTGAAGCTTTTACTTCAAGCTTTCCAGTTCTTTTTGCAAAACTATCCTACAATCATGAGTTCAAAAACTACGTTGATTCAAAGTTGAGAACAAAATTGTAGATTTCATTTTTTTTAATTCTTTAATAGAACATGAAAAAGTTCGAAAAAAAGATTTACCCTTAGATGGGTCTTAAAGCTGTTGGTTCAAGCTTTTCAATGAGTCCCCGCCGGTTTTTGTAGCCCAATAGGCAGCGGAGAGGTGAAACTTTTTCGATGACCTAAAGTGTCGTCTGGGTGGGCAAAAGCAAGTGACCGGGAGTGTATATTTATAATTAACGTCGATATTGTAACTGTTAAAATATGACATTTAATTACATTGGGATTGAAAGTGTCATGCCGGACCGTAGTTTCTTATAAGAATTATATATCTTATATATAGAGAAACAAAGGAGTGGGAAGTACAATTTACTGCCTTGCTTCCTCCATGACAGTATGTCTATCCTTTTCGCACTCATAGGTTTTAGATGGGTTACTGCCTTGCTTCGGCCATGACACTTTAAATCCCAATATACATTATTTGTTAATGTATATGTCGAATTCTACAGAAAATTACCCATAACTGTGAACGAAAAATCGTAAAAATTCAAAGTTGAAGCACACCTTCAACTGATTTTTCCTATTCTGAACCAAAAATAATGCACGAAAAGCGTGTCGAACCAAGGAAATCGGTATAGTGTTTTTCAGGAAGCTACATTTAAGTTTTCTTATGGAAATTTAACATGGGAAAAATGGACGAAAAGTGGTCATTGATGATTAAACAATAGCAAGCTATTGAATCGGCAAAAACAAATTTCACAAAAAAGTGATTAAAGTAGAAGAAAAGAGCTTTAATTTGATACTAGAATCGTTAAAATCGGTCGATTCTGTGCAAAGCTACAGGAATTTGAAAATTGCGAAAATTACCAAAAATGAGCGACTTTTCTCAAACCCATGTAGTTCTTAAAATTTTCGTCATTTTTCACAATTTTCAAATTCGCGTAGCTTTGCACAGAATCAACCGATTTTAACGATTCTAATATCAACTTAAAGTTCTTTTCTTCTACTTTAATCACTTTTTTGTGAAATTTGTTTTTGCCGATTCAATAGCTTGCTATTGGTTAATCATCAATGACCACTTTTCGTCCATTTTTCCCATGTTAAATTTCCATAAGAAAACTTAAATGTAGCTTCCTGAAAAACACTATACCGATTTCCTTGGTTCGACACTCTTTTCGTGCATTATTTTTGCTTCAGAATAGGAAAAATCAGTTGGAGGTGTGCTTCAACTTTGAATTTTTACGATTTTTCATTCACAGTTAGGGGTAATTTTCTGTAGAATTCGACATATATGTATAATTCGCCATAATTAAAAATAGGTACACATTATATGTTAACAATAATCTTATCGTTTTCTCAGTGTGCTCAAGTACTAATGCTAATATAACATAACGGAAAAATAACACGTACCTTATCCGGGAAATTTCACGGTGTTATACCGGCCCGGATGAGGCTTGCAGGATATTTGTTTATCGCACGGCAGAAATGCAAGTGCCTTATAAAAAAAGCATTACATGCCGTGCGAGGGCCTTGCACGGCATACCCCATCCGGCCCGTGGGATATCTATACGGCACGCCGTATTTCATTTCTATTCGGGTTGTATTGTGGCAATTTGGGTCCCCAATAAAGGGAGACCCAGTGTATTCTCTGAAGTACATAACCTTTTTTTCGATTTCATTGATTTTTTGTTCGTTTTGTAATAAAAAAACTATTTTGAATTTTTCATTTCTTTTTTTCTTATTTTTAATATGTTACAGCCAATATTATTTAACATAATACAATATCCTTGTTTAAATAAAGCCCATAGAGAACTATCCTAAGACCATGTTTGCTGAGAATTCCATAGCAATTTATATAATTGAGATAACCATACTATATACGAATATTTAGGTGTGTACTTTTAAAAGACTGCGCTGGTAAATAACTTGTTAACTTTTGAGCAATAAAAATGGGCACTCCGGAGCTAATCGTAGAATTACGAATTTCATGTAATATCTTTCACTCTTCTCTCTGTACTTAGGCCACGTGTTTGACCTCCACTGAGCGCCCATTGGATGCCTCGTCTGCACTTAAAACCGAAAACAAGTGTAAACACAAGTAGCTCCGTGGAGCTTAACGGGCAATTGAAATCGACCTCCATTAAGCGCGCGAGATATGGATTTTTGTGCAATCGTCGTATATATTTTCTACGACTGTCATTGATATTTTTTCTATAACGATATGTCCCCATTTTATTTATGTTCAGCGATATTTATGAAGCTCCGACTTCTGAATGAAGGTCTTGTTGGGAAATTGATACATTGTTTGTTACGAAAAGTATTGGTATCGAGTAAAATAAATTTTGAACGTTTTATTAAAAAAAGAACATAGTTAGGATTGATCTTTTGTCAGTAACTAAACAATCTGCGTAAATAAAACATTTAAATACATTTTAATAATTCATTTTCATTTTACATATTTTATAAACCGTAAAACATTTCTCAATTATAATATATATCAATGTACATCTTATAATTGAAGCTATATTTTAAAAATTTTGATATGATCGAACTACAGTTGTAAAACTCCTATATACATATGTGTTACATAATGCAGAAAAATATTTTAAAAACTTAAATTAAAATTAACAAAATTAAAAAGATAATATTAATGAACAATAATCCGCATTGTAATTGCGAGGCAGCGGATGAAAAATTGCGCAATTATCAAGATTTTTTACGATAACAAATTAAATCCAACATTGAAATTGAAAATAATCATATATCTCACGATGGTACATATATATGTCATCGTTTTTATAATTCTTTCTGTTTTGGGCTTGCCCTATTAAATGATTTTTTTCAAAATTATCTGGTGAACATTTTAACTTATTATCATTAGTTTTCCTATCAAAACCCCAACTAAATGTATTTAGCTGATTATTCAGACGCGTGTATCATTTTGGACATGATCCTTTCATAGGACCGTTCATGTAAGTTATATGCATGTTCTAGATAGTAGATAGACATAAGTTCGAGATAGACACATGTATGTCTATGCACGTGCCCTTTACTTTGGCATGATTTAGACATATTAAGGAATTTCTAATTTTTCGTTTGAAATATGCGGCAGACCGTTATCATAAAAACTTATTATTACGAGCAATATATCTATCTTCTACGAAGATTTTTATTTATTTCTAACCACGGAATTTTTTCAGATTGTTGAAAACGTTAATTTAGTTAGTGATAAAATATTAGTGAAATCGAGAAATAAAAAAGTAATAAAAAAAATTCTTTGATAAATAAACATTAAATGACCTACTTTATTGTCTTGAGAAGACACGCGCTTTATTGAAATATGAAAAGAGTATATTTAACTCTTATATTATGAAATCGAATTGAGCGTAATATAAAGTGATACGACGTTAATCATTTAAAATAAATCCGAACAATAGTCTTGTTACAATACCCGAATTGATTACACTGGGTCCTATCAATTTATGTAATTCCTGCAGGCGATTATCATTACTTTGGGCGCTTTATAAGATGCAAAATATAAACTGTATGTGTACAGAGATTTAGCGAAAATTTAAATGAAAATTACATAAGTTTGTGAGGGGAAAGATCCGTATCTGGGTATAACAAAACGCGAAGCTATAGAAGAACTACATATGAAATTAGCAAAACATGAAATAGTAAGGGTACGAAATAGTAGTAGGTATACCGATAAAGTATATCTGCTGTCGGTCTAAGCAAATGACAGCGTAAGAGAAGGGACAACGCGAGCGCGGTTGTGAAAAATCGTGAATCTGGAATTCCGAATCGGGCGGCTACATTAGCTTACTCTCTCTCTCTCTCTCTCTCTCTCTCTCTCTCTCTCTCTCTCTCTCTCTCTCTCTCTCTCTCTCTCTCTCTCTCTCGCTCTCGCGGAAGCAGCAGCGGCAGCGAGGGAGGGACCGAATCGAGCGCGAGCTTCTGGGCGTGCTCTCTCTCTCTTTCTCTGCGCGTGAGCGGCGCAAGCACGTGTAGTCTCTCTCTTATCTTTCTCTCTCGCACTCGCCCTATCCTTCGTTCGCATGCGCCTGAGCTCCTCGGAGCGCGCAATCGATAGCCGCGCGCCGGCGGCTCTCTCTTTCTCTCTCTCTCTCTCTGGCAGTGACGCAACGCATACACATATAAACGCGGTTGGAGAGCGAGAGTATGTATATACACTATAGCGGGCGCGTAAACACGTACACACACAGAGTGACGGGGACGAAGGTGGCTCGCGAGCACCCCCGAGCTCGGCCGAAAGCTCCGTCTCTAGCGCGCGCGCGCGGGAGAAAGGTTGTGTGTTAGAGAGAGAGAGAGAGAGCGCGCGTGCGAGAACTCGCCCCCCGCGATTCAGTTTTGACGTTTCCCTCCTCGCCGCGAGAAGCCGCCCTTGACGTTCGTCGCCGTGCTCGTCGTCGCCGTCGTCGTAGTTGAGACAGGCGCACCGTTTGTCGCACGCACGCGCGCGCGCGCACCCACCTGTCTCTCGTCACCAGTGCGTTTCCTGGAGAGCAAGCTCGCCCGCGAGCGAGTGCACACACACGGCGCAATAGTTCCCGCGAGGAGAGAAAGAGAGCGGGGGACACAGCTCTGTACGCGCGGCCGCGGTTTGTCGTCCCCCCTTAGGCCCGGACTCTCGGACGTCCATCCATCGGCGAGCAGAAGCGGACGGAGCTACGCGCACGGGACGATGCCAGTGTTGACGTGACACCCAGGTACACCCGTTCCCCGACAGCAGAGCAGCAGGCCAGTTCCCACCCACCCTGGCCGCGGGGACCGCGAGCTCGCATCGGTCTGCCTGTGGCGCACCGAGGCACGGCGGGGTAAGTGCATGTGTACTCGCGCCCACGCTGCTGTCGCCTGGTGTGAGTGCGGGGGAGAAGGTAGAGAGAGAGAGAGAGAGCAGCGGGGTGATAATGAAAGTGCGTGCGAGAGCGGAGGCGGGCGAAAGAGAGCGCGCGGGACAGAGAGAGAGGGAGAGTTGCTGCTGCTGCTGCTGCTGCTGCAGCTGAGCTGGTGGTGCGCGACCGGGCGCGACCTACAGCCCTACATTCGCGCCCGCTGGCCTGCGGCACATACCTACCTCACACCTACCCCCCGAGCGCGACCTAACATCCACTCTTCGGAGTAGAGCGCGACCTTTCGCAGCATCGCATGCTGCATCTTCTTCTTCTTCTTCTTCTTCTCATTTCCGGAGAGATGTATTAACGATTTAGACGTGTGTAACTTTCGACCACTGGACCTGCGCACGGGGGGCACGTGATGCGCGCGCGGGGCCGGGGGAGAGAGAGAGAGAGGCGTGCTGTTGTATATAGAAAAATATATACGCGCAACTCGATTTCACGGCCGCGCGGCTGAGGATGTGCGCGCGCGAGAGAGAGCCTATATCGATTTTCCCGCGCGCTGTCTGCGTGAACACGCGGTGCGGGAGCCTCGTCTCGTGTATATAGTCGCGTGTAGGTATGATGCTAGGCCTACACGCCTTTTATATACGAAGCGAATTTCTCTACGTATGTAGCCACACGACTCGCCAGGTCTTTTGCCTACGTGCAGATGTATCGTTGCGGAATGGAAAGTGTCGCACGTATATACTTACGTGTGTCTGTGGGGGGGACGCTGGAATAGATCGGAGAAGAGAGAGAGGGAGAGCGTGTTTACACGTTGACGGGCGACGGCGGCGGCGCTCTCCTTGAATCTCTCACTTAATTAACGGTAATCGATCGCCCAAGCGCCCACTGACCCGTTTCTCTCTCTCTCTCTCTCTCTCTCTCTCTCTCTGTTCTATTCTCTCACTCGGCCACCCGCTCGGAGGCTAGGGAGAGAGAGAGGCGCCGGATAACGCTGTCGATACAAAGGCCGCTCTAACGATGAAAATTGACGGGAAAATGGCCGAGTCGTTCATATCTGTACAGGCCGCGGGATAAGCCAAGTGAAAGAGATACAGAGGCTCGGAACTTTCCGTGCTTTTGTTGTACAAAGGCGGGTCTTCCGCTGTACACATGTCACGGTACGACGGCCGCAGAGTGCGCGATTGGTAAAAGGCAGATTTGTGCGCGGGCCCACCGAGCCAATGGCCGAGTTTGATAGAGAGGAGGGGCCAGCTGTATTAATTTTTCTCTGCCTCTCTCTCTCTCTCTCTCTCTCTCTCTCTCTCTCTCTCTCTCTGCCGATTAGTCGAACAATATTATCAAGAGATTCCGCTGTTATCGCGCGCGCAACTTGCTCGTCACGACCTTTGCCACGGCAGGACTAGTTCATTCGAGAGTATTGATGTACTTTCGCGTTATTTATATTATCGCGGGCTTGTCCTTTAAAGAGGCCAACCAACTAGTCGTTTCAACGCGTGTAAATAAGATTCGAATCGGGACGTTGCCTCGGCGATTTATATGAATAATCGTAAATCTTGCTGGATTCAATGTCACGAATCGGTAATCCGAACAAGTAACTAACGGCTCGTTGGATATTCCAGAGAGGTACAGCAAGCATTTGTTTGTTGTGCAACCGCCATAAAAACTCTCCCCTTTCCGTTGATTCAGTTTACCGCTACGCAAATCTCGGAGAAAACTTATAGCGATATCAAGTTTGCGACTAAAAAGAAGTTGCGATAGTCGAATTACTATACACTTGAAGACGGAAAGTCGGAATAAAAACGAAGTTGGAAAATGTTGAAAATTGAGCGGGCTTTCTAATTTTCTCATGGCCGTATCATGCCGAGCAAATTCGATTCACGTGGTCGCGGGTGGGTGACAGTGCGAGTGGTGCAGAAGAGCGTCGCGCTTCGCACTGGAACCGATAAGATCGTGGCGCTGACGGGGTGCGTGGTTGTTGCAGGTGGCGCAGTCGAGCTGATCGGTGCACGTGGCCCGCAGTCCTTTGCTAGCGGCCTCGGCGAGCCGTCCCCGGGGCGCGAGCTGCTGGTGTGGGTGCAGGCACGGTGGTCGCGGTACTAGTGGTGCCTCGTTACCAGGAGGAGGCTGTGGTGCGGGTCCCGGCCGGGATCTTGGCCGGATGTGATGTGGTGGAGCCCCACGGGGGGCCTCGGGCTGGCGTCAGCGGGAGCGGCACGTATGGGGCGCGGGTCCTCGTGAGGGCGCCGAGCCGACTGGCCCGGGCGGCCGGCCCCGAGCTGCTCTCCGAGGACGAGGACGCGTCCGGGCTAGAATGGTGTGATGTGAGGGGCCGGCGGGGCCGCGGCGGCGGCGTGGGGGTCGAGCAGCTGCTCCTCGATTCCGAGGAGGAGGACCTAGGGCTGCCGCCCCCCGCGATGTCCCGCCGCCGCGAGCGCGAGGAGCTGATGCGCGCCGCCGAGGCCCGGGAGATGCGCGAGCACCACCATCATCATGGGAGGCCCGGGGACCCAAGGGAGTACGAGGACGCAAGGGAGCGCAGGCCGCCGCCGGCCCACCACCACCACCGCAGAGCCGACGCCGAGTACGACTACGAGCCGGAGGCCGAGCCGCGGCGGCCCGCCAGGACGGGGGCACCCTCCACCCTCGCCAACAACCAGGTGAGTTGCAGCCTCTCCGGTCTTTTATCATTCTGTTCTGCCTTTCATCTGCGTCCAAAGACTTTTACAATGAGTCCCCGTGTAAAAACAAAGTCTGGGCGAAGTCTTGCCGAAGTCTGGCTTCAAAAGTCTGGCTTATCGGACGATCCTAGATTTTTTGTCAGACTTTTAATAGAAAAAAAATAAAAAGTCGGGCAAAAAGTCTGGGATCGTCCGACAAGCAAGACTTTTGAAGCCAGACTTCTGCAAGACTTCGCCCAGGCTTTTTTTACACGGGTCTTCTCACTTGTTCCGTTAAGGTGATGCGATACCCACGCTATTACTCAAAATTGGGTTCCCGTTTTTCTCATTCAATTTTGAATTTTAAGGAAAAAACTCTTTGATACGTTGAAAAAAAGTTTAAAATTGAAGGAGAAAAACGGGAACCCAGAATTGAGTAATATAGTGTGGGTATCACATCACCTTAAGTAAGAACGTTACAAATTTGTCTCTAATGGCTTTTTTCTATATACCAATCTCAGGTTCTGTAAACAGGAAACTGTTAAACATCTAAAAGCTTCTTGTCGCCTATAAACGGCATTTTATCGTTAAGAATTAATCGGCGTACAGATAGATATAATGCCTTTCGAAATACTCGAATGAAATTATCATGTTACCTAATGAAAACGTTAATTCCGTAGTCCCTCTTGCCTGAAACGACAATATAACTCAGTTTGAAATACGATGAGGAAAACGTCTGTCGCGTAGGAGGGAAAATTTTTCATCAAAACAGGAGCGTCCAAGAATACACGTGTAATTGCAAGCAAGAAGCGCTATGCTATAGAGAAGAAAGAGACGGCGAACTTTGAGATTTACTGTAATTTTCACACCGGCTGTGTGCACGGGCGCATTTCACGCTCGAGATCCTTTCGGTGGACGATGCTAAATGGAGGGAGTTGTAGGTAAAGTTGGCTAAGACTCCGTGCGCTTGAGTATTACTACTACGTGCGAGACGGCGTCCTGACTTCTCGCGCGATGTATTTATAGGAATAATGCACTCTGTCGCGGTGCTCATGCGACTCTTGCGCTGACGCTGTGTCGGGGATTGCAACAGTAGGCCGACCTATATATTTTTCCATTTCGATTCGACTTAACTGGTCATCATTTCTCGATAACATTATTATTCTCCTTGTTAATAATGATTAAAAAGCTTATTATTATTTTTCAGTTGTATCATTTTTTATTTTCAAAGTAAATTTTTTCCATATATATATAGCTTATATTAATCTTTAAAATAACATTTTTTTATGCGCGTATCTGATATTCATAACGATAGAAAAGAGTTTTATGATTAATTGATATCGCGCGCATACGTGCAAGTGAACTAGAACAAAAATAAACGTTTTATCCCAAATCTATTATGTATAAACCCGCGGTGCCAAAGAATGCAAGCTAAATACAGGGTTCGCCTCCACCCCTTTTTTTTCGCGCGTATCCACACTCTTCCCGAACACTCGTACAGCGCAGATTTACAAGTTGAGCTTCGCCGTCCGGAAATTGGATTTTACGTATTCATAAGGCTCGCCTCGCGTGCTTATTAGCCTTTGTACTTTCCTCCTCGCACCCTTCCATGTATCGAATGAGCCTCGTACAACGAAATTCGTATCGAGGCAATAATAGACAGCGCGGCTGACCCGGAAGGTTCGCGGCGATAACAGCATCGCGACAATAATCGGCAGCGGGGCAGAAAAAAAAGATCGAACGCGTTTATCGCAGGAGATGCATTCCGCGCGGGACGTCGTTTTCAGACTGCTGTATACACGGCGGCAGTGGAGGCGCGCGACTGCCCGCCACCGAGCGAAACCCGGTTCCGGCGAATATAGGTCAGTACGGCCAAGCTTGCACGAGCAAAAGAACGCGCGCGAAGGGAGGAGAGATGTGGCGGGGTGCCGAGGGAGTCTCTCTCTCTCTCTCTCGGAATATATTCCACGCTAACGGCAAAACGGGTTTGCCTCGTGCGCTCCTCCTCCTCTCTCGTTCTTTCCTTCCCGCGCAGCATCTCACCTCCTCCTCCTTCTTCTTGCCGCGGCGAGAGATATCCAGCCGAGGTGGACCTTCTAGCTTCTCTTTTTTTTTTCTTTATCCTGCTTGCACGCATTGCCAAGTCCAATTCGCGTTTGCCCGAATCGACGGGCGAACGTCGCCTTCGTTATTTCTCGCCGGTATGCCCGCGCGATAGCTTTTTATAGCTCGTTTTGGGCTTTTGCCTTCCCGGACAAGGCCTGCGTTCGATGGAATGTCTGGGATCCCGTTGGCTCACTCTTTCCAGCCCTATATCCCACTTTCAGTTTGTCTTTGAAATGTAACATCGAATTATTGTGCGCTAATGTTTCAAGAATTAAGAGTATCGGCAATGATGCACGTGAATCGTTTCAATGTTTAATAGGTACAATGTTGATTGAGCGAGGAGTCTGTAAAAATATTCGCGACGTGACAGCCGCTCATCGGCATTGTCAATCAGTGTCTATATACGCTCAATTCACATGCATACGGGATCCGAGGGAAAGAGCGCAAACGTCAGTGCTAAAATGACAAAATACAAATTATACTTGAACAAACAGCAGGTAAATATAGAAAAATTCATTTTTATAATGGCATCTCTAAAGCTTCATGAATTTATTATAGGAAAATAGTGAAAGACACGCGCTTATTCATTTCTTTTCAAATATTCTTCGCCCCCGCCCCCGCCCCTTCGATTTACGACGCTCGCGCTTTTCTTTTCACTCCTCCATTTTTCGCAGCCTCGGTCTCGGCTCTCTCCCCTTTTCAATCGTACGCACACTTGAACACGTACCGGCGCCTCTTTCGCGTGACTACGCGCGTCGTCATCGCTGTAAAATCGAACAATCGACCTGTCGATCCGCTGATTAAAATACAAAATAGACTCCTTCTTCTCGTAACCTCAACTAATGTCATGCTGATGGATTTTTTTTCAACGAAACAGCTTTTTTTATCCATTCTATATATTTAAGTGTAGTTGCGTTTAAATATAGTTAAACAAAATTACGAATTCTTTTTCTGTAAAATGTTTTAAATTCTATTACGAATTATCAAGTAGTAAAAGCTTTGATAGTTTACACATTTATTAAATCAGAAAACATTATATATATGCTAAGGATAATAAAAAGTGTTTCATTAATTTATGACTTAATTCTAACCACACGAATGCTTTGTATTAATCTGCTAAAATAAATAAATAAATGAATAAATTCTTTTTTCATTGTTGCATTAAAGCCATATAGTTTTATATAATTTTATAAACTAAAAAAGTAATGTTAATATAAAGATTTCTTTAGTTACCAAAATTTAGTTACCAAAATTTTCATTCCTGACTTATCTATAATTTTCTTGTGTGTGTGTGTGTGTGTGTGTGTGTGTGCGCGCGTGTGCATGTGCGTGTGCTTGTGTGTGTGTGTGTGTGTGTGTATGTGTGTGTGTGTGTGTGTGTGTGTGTGTGTGTGTGTATTATATCGAGTATATACAACAACTTGTCGAGTCATCATGAAGACTGATTAATACTTTTGTTTATGTTAGCGAACTACATTATATTACTAAAACCTGATAAAGCGTTATCTTTATTATGCACTGATCAAATGAAAAAAGAGCTGTTTTTTAGAACGTGATTATGGTCAAGAGTGTTTTTCCAAATCTTTCATCTATCCTATTTTCATTAGTAAAATATGTGTGCTCAATACATGACATATCAGTAAAATATTCAAATATATCAATGAAACGTAAAGTTTTCGTATTATTCGGTAACATTCGTTGAATTACATAAAATCCAGGAGATATTTCTTCAAAACTGTATAAATGAATGCTCTCTATACGCATATAGTTTTGGTTTTTGAGGCGCGCGACAGTTAAGAAGTTTGCCTCCCCGACTGGCGCGTATCAAGTTGAAATGCAAGCCAGACCGGGCCAGCAAGTGTATATATAGGCGCGCAGAATAATACGAAAGGGGCAGCAAGCTCTAATGACAGTGCGCGCGAATGTGAAGTTTATTATGCGCTTAGTGCTTCAATGCGCCGGGAAGAGAAGTGCGACGAAGTTTAGAGAGCCGAAGTAACAATGCATCGGCCGTTTGTATCGTGAAAAAAAAAATAGAAGTCTGCAGAGAAAAGGAACAATTCTTTATAGCGTCTGTGCTTTTGAAGTTATTACAATCCAGGCGCAGAGAATGGAGAGAGCGAGGAGGAGAGATAGCGCATCTCATTGACAAATTAATGCTCGTGTATAGACACTAGCAGGCTACAGAGAGTCTAACTGCTCCGGAGACGTTCAATGAGCGTCTGCGAGAGTGCACGCGAGCCCGTCAATTGAAAGAGCGAATAAGCAAAGGAGAAGAAGAAGAAGTCTTATGAAGGAAAAGAGAATTCGCACTGGCTCGACCTTGGCCGACGCAACCTGAATGAAGTTGATTTTCTTTAGCAGAGTGTGTGTGTGTGTGTGTGCGCGCGGGCGCGTGACTCGCCATTAACACTGCGCTTAGAGGCAAATTCAGGCTTTGATGTTTCGCGCTGATTGGCCGATTCAGATTCGCTATCTTCTGCTCTAATCTTTATTTTCATTCTCTCAACTACTCTTTTCACCACCTTTTATCGCTGCACAGTCTAGCGCGCGCTTATTTCTAGCACTGTTATATAGCGAGCCACGCGCTTTCTTGATCCTCTCGCGGGCTAATTTTTAATATCATCGATTCGGCTCTGCTCCTCGGTCCTTTTGGTGTATAAGTCCGCGCGGTATAGTCAGGGTCGATCGGTGGGAAGGCGGAGAAAAAAAGAGACGTTCGAGCCCCCCCATTCGAACCGAATAATATTTCGTCTCGTAAAGATCCTAATGAGCGAGCGGCCCGGGGATTATTTAATGGCGCGTATATATGGAGGCGAGTAAGCATGGCTGGGCTTACGCGCCGTGCGCAGTCAGGTATAAAAGCTAAGAGAGAAGAGAGGTAGAGAGAGAGAGGGAAATGGATAAGCGCACGGACGGCTGGAAGGAGGCGAGGTAGACGAGGTATGCCAACTCGCGCAGGTATGCGGTTTCGGTGCCTGATGGGTATAGTCCGTACTTCTCTATAGTTCAACTCTGATAAAAATGCCTTCACAGAGCGAGAAAGAGTGAAGCGAGGAGAAGGCTTTTTATAGCGCCATTCGCTTTATGGCCGAACAGGATTTTCGTATATGCATTTCGTGGATGCATATACGCCACTTTATTTCACTCGAGATCAACAAATTCGGCTGCTTCCTTTTTGTTTTTTTTTTTTTTTTTTTTTTTTTTCAAAGCGAGGGGATGCGGCGGAGAGAGAATTAACGGCGTAACGTTCTTATAAGCTTGGGTAATTTCCAAATCCAGCCGAGATCAGGTTCTGTCCTTCCACATTTCATATTCCGAATGACAGCAGCCGGATTAGACAGCGCTCGTGCTCTCCGCCTCTTACATCCCATTCTTTCGAGCGCACATCCCGCGTACTTTCGAAAAATTATTTTTCGTGTCCCGTATATATACATATAGCATCTTCTCATTTTTTTTCTCATTTCGTCTATAGGTATATAGATATGTAATACGTGAGCCTTTCTCGTTTTTCCACTATTTCTCGTAGGCGCGCCCGCGTGCATCTCTCATCTTTTTCTCGCCTCCTATCTCCCGCCTCCCTCCGGGATTCTCTCGGACGGGTAAATCGAACAGGTACGCGCGCGCATATAAACTAGTTGAGGATCCACCTGAGCGAGAGGATTAGTTCGGGGGACCGTATATATATACACGAGCATGTGATCCTCTCACTGATTCCTTATATACACACAGACACATACACATGAGGGATCCAGTATTCGATTTCAAGATGACACATGCAGTTAACATTTTTCCCAGAACTCGCTCGCGAATGCTTCTTAATTGATCGAGATGTAGCCCAATGCGGCTGATGTACCTTTACATAGAACAGAATGTCCTTTGGACTCAAGGTTACACTAGTTTTAATCGCTTCCAAATAATTTTGAATTTTAACAGTATTGTACAAGGAAAATTAGGCATTTGTCAAATAAATGTAAATTAATTTAGTTATAAGAATAAATTATTGGATAATGTAGATGGTTTTCCAAGCTTAAAAATATGTAAGCAATAAAGATGATTTTATATAATCAATAATAATTAATTAAGAAAAAAGATAAACACGTTTGATTATATAAACAAGTCATATTTGAATTGTTAATTCACACATTTTTATGAGTATGTCACATCTGCCAATATAAATTATTACACTTGAAGCGCATTTAAAAAAGTATTCTATACCTTCCAAATAATCCACGAGAAAGTGTTGCGTCAAGTTCCCTGAATATTTATGAACATTCGAAATTTCACTTTTAAGTAAAGAAAAAATTCAATTAAACTGTCTTATCGAGGAACTACTTTTTTAGAGTGTAAAAAATTTATTTATAAACAGAATAAAATGCGCCTCCGACGACTTTTACTTGACTCGTAAAATATAATCTTCCTCTTAATAAGGACGAGATAATACTTTCAAAAATACTTGTTTCAAAGAGATGAAGCGTCGCAGAGCGGAGATTTAGATCTGTCATTAGTGACACTTAAGACCTATATCGGCAGCTCTTTCCCAGAGTTAATGTAAACAATTTTTGTTTTTTCCTTTTAATCGCTCCCTCCATGCATCAACTACTGCAGTGTATTCATTTATGCTCAAAACTAATAAATATTAATGAAAATGAAATTGTAACAATAAAACTTAGAAACGCTCTTAAGATGCGTATACAGGTATACATATATGTATATATGTCAAATTCTACAGAAAATTACCCCTAACTGTGGTCGAAAAATCGTAAAAATTCAAAGTTGAAGCTCACCTCCAACAACTGGTTTTTCCTATTCTGTAGCAAAAATAATGCACGAAAAGTGTGCCGAACCAAGGAAATCGGAATCGTTAAAATCGGTCCATTCTGTACAAAGCTACGTGAATTTGAAAATGACGAAAAATGACCAAAATTTTAAGAATTACGTGGATTTGGGAAAAGTCGCTCATTTTTGGTAATTTTTCGCCATTTTCAAATTCACGTAGCTTTGCACAGAATCGACCAATTTTAACGATTCTAGTCTCAAATTAAAGCCCTTTTCTTCTACTTTAATCGCTTTTTGTGAAATTTGTTTTTGCCTCATCAGTATAGCTTGCTATTGGTTAATCATCAATGACTACTTTTCACCTATTTTTCCCATGTTAAATTAAATTAAATAAGAAAAATTAAATGTAGCTTCTTGAAAAACACTATTCCGATTTCTTTGATTTGACACACTTTTCGTGCATTATTTTTGCTACAGAATAGGAAAAACCAGTTGTTGGAGGTGTGCTTCAACTTTGAATTTTTACGATTTTTCGACCACAGTTAGGGGTAATTTTCTGTAGAATTCGACATATATGTGTGGTACAGATGAACATGGTATACAAATGGACAAAGTAGAGAGAAAAGATCATTTCGGGGAAATAATTTCATGTAAATGCTGGCAAAAGCTATTAGAGCCGAAGCTACCGACTAACCGCTGTCTTCTCTATTCTTACGGGAGGCTAAAATCAGCTAAAAATGCAGATAACAGATATAGTCTTAGCGCAACGTGTTATCCGAAAGAGGGTAAATTACATCGATCTCCCCGTGCGTCTCTCTATCATCAGACAAAACCAAAAATCACTGCGTCCTCTGTCGTGTATCGACGGCTGCAATAAGTCCGAGCGACGGTTATTAATTATTCGCTCGGAAGCGGTGCGGCGCGTAGAAAAAAGTAATTGCCATAGCGCATAATAAATAGAAAAATAATTAGGAATTCAAGAAGGGATGAGGGAGAGAGAGAGAGGCGAGGGAGAAAAAAGGAGACGGCAGGCGGCTGAACAGGTTCGAATTCGGAGAAAACGATATGGTGCGCGTATATATGCTAGAGCGAGGGGGAGATGGAGGAGAGGCAGTAACGCTAAATAAAAGCGCGAAGCAAAGGATAAAAATAAAATCAATGCGAGAGAGGGAGAGGAGTAGATAAAGAAGAAGCTAGAACGTTAAAGGAGGAGGAAGTGGAAAATAAAAGAGTTTCGAAGGAGCACAGGATAGAGAGACAGAGGTGGAGGGGGAGAAAGAGGAGAACGAAGGATAGGCGAAGAGGGGGAGAAGGAGTAGGAGAGAGGGAGCGCCGCCGGTCAAACTGGTCACTTTCGTAAGATAGTTTTCTTTCTGTCCCCCCTCCCCTCTTACTCGCAATTTCGTGCGCTCACGCGGGGCATAAAGTAACGATGGGCGAAAACAAAGGCCTCGCGTTCCGCCGATCATTGCATTATTCATGCGTTTCTAGCAAGAAGCCACCGCCGCCGTTGTGCGCTTGCGCTTGCCCTCGAGACTTGTTCCCTCCTCCATGTCGTCCTGTGCGCGCCTGCCCCCGTAATTTCTCCCATCCCCATTTGGATTTTTCGTCTACACCGCGTATACGTATAGATATCTGCCTATAGAAGCTGTAATTAGGCAAATATCCACGCCGAAGAACTATTCCCGATGAGGCGCGCGTGCGCGTTTGGATGGGTACATATGCTCTACTATCAATGCGCAGTCGGAGAATTTCTCTCCAGAGTATATATACAGCCGTAAAAAGTCGCCGTGTGGCACGAGGATGATATTGGTAATTTGTAGGTGTGTCTCTAACCTAAAATGCTAATGACACCCGGCATAATTTACCTACGAATGACTTTTAATGGCATGGACGTATATATACACTTTTTTCCCAATGGTTTAGCCGGCATTTGATTCTCAATTTTACAACTTATACGTTTTTTGGAAACATCAATATTTATATTACGTAGTTCGATTTTGGTCAATTTTTTTCTCTTCACTCGCAAAATCAAGAATCAATAATGGCGAAAGAACACGCGTATATAGGTATCAAGTACTCATTCTCACGCTCGGTCCATATATATGTTTTTGAGAAACCCGATGACTCGTTGAAAAAAGCCTTGAGCACCTCTTCCCCCCCTCGATATAAAGCGAAAATAAAGCAAAGCGAAACGCCGGGATGCGCTCGTATAAGGAAGAAAGAGGAATGTAAGGGAGGAATCAAAATGCCTCGGGAGTTGGCAAAAGGACCACATTGTGGGCCCGTGCGTGTGCCTTTTTACGTGTGTATGTGTGAGTATATACACGTAGGTGAGCGGCTCTCGATCGAAGTCGCGCGCGCTTTCTAGGAAAACGATAGTTCGGAGAACGCGCTCTCCTCCTCCATATTTATATCTCTTTTGGACCTCAAAAACACATTGCGTCTGCGCTTCATGCAAGAAAGTCCATTTTGACGTTATTAATTTCCTTTGTGCGCGTATCCAATCTTTTTCTCGATGCAATTAACGAGTATTTCGAGCTTCTTCATTCCATCACTTTATTTGAGAGTTGTTTAAGAAATCGAGGAATTTTTATGAGACTATTTTTCTAGATCATTTCTATTTTCCTCAATTGTAGGTATTGTTTGAAAAATTTATATTTCAAATTCGTCGTAAAACTATAGTCTTGGTCTTCTTTTCGCAATTGTGTGGCTCGTAAAAGTCAAAGCATTACATATATTAAGACGATACTCTGAAAGCTCAGTTAAAAGGTGTACGAGGCTAGTTTACAGTCGGCAGAAAAGAAAAAGAGAGAGAGAGAGAGAAACCTTTTATTCGAACGACGGCGAGCCCACGACTCCGAAATTATGGTGCTCCTATAATCGTAGTAACGCTGCAGATGTGAAAGTTTATCGGCGAAGATTAATATCGGTCGGCCGAAGTGGGTCGCGATAATTTCAGCCATAAATCGAGGACCAACGCTCGTCCGAGGAGTGTAAGGATGTATACTTGAAAGTTTCGCCTAAACGAGTTCATTGTTCTTATACAAGTATTTCGAAATATTCAACATCCTCTGCGAACGTTGCTGACTCTATACATATATACACAGTACACACACATACACATTCAAACGAAATCAGGCTCATTGTTTGGGCGCAACTCGCACCGAACTTCCATCCACCGACTGCGACGCTAATTGTCTATTTTCAAAGTTCTAAAGCACTGTCTCATGCTCGCTGCTGCAAATAACTCAAATTTGTCAAGCTATTACACACGAAAAAATAAATTGCAACTATATATAAGGTCAAATTAGTTGTCTGACAGAAATCGTATAATAGAGTAAGATTTATTCTATAATGTTTATTGACTAGCTGCTCGAAACTTGTTCAAATTATTCCTTATCATGTTTTTTAGTAAACGAAATCCATCCCTGGTGGAAATCCAAAACATTTTATAACTAATAACTGACTATTTATTTTAGAAACTTGCTATAAAATCGGAATTTATCTTGTCCAGTTTTTAGCTCCCGCTGAAACGCCTTTTCTCCTATTATATGGTCATTTAATAGATTGATAAATAGAATGAGTTTTTTGAAGTCAAGCACAAGCTTGTTCTCGAGTATTTAAACTGATATAGGTATTAAAACTGATCAGTTTTTCAGTCTAGAAATGGCTAGTAGAAGGTTTGCTGTTATGACAAGGAGTGAGAGAGACAGAATCAGATGGAGAAATAAAAGTTTTGCTGAATTATTCATAGAAGGAGTACAACAAATGATTTTTTAGTTAATGTTATTTATTTATATTTTGGTAAGCCATCCAATGCACTTTAATGCTCTTTCATATACGATAGAATTAGTAAGAAAATCAAATACGAATATTTTGTTGTGACGTCAATCTAAGAAATAGCCAAATAATGGTCAAAAAATCGTTTCATCATAGCCATTAATTAGCCAGGTTTACTAGCTATTTTTTAACTTCTTGGTCATTTCATACAGATGAATTTCCACCAGGGATGTTGATATTCAATTTTTCGAGAATAAACGATCTCGCCATTTAATGAGATAAAGTAAAGATATAGTCGAATGATAGATTGAATATTATGCTTTTGAAGCGGGGAGCTAACGGTATAAACTATATTCACATCGTGATTCGATTTGCTGAGCTCGCGCCAGTTCGCAGATTCTCAAATTGAAAAGGCGATCGGTGTATTGCGGAAATCGGCCTCTCGAGCGCAGTTGGTGTAGATCGCTCCGCCGCGACCCGTGAAGATTCTATAGATCCTCGTCTCTTTACACACATAACACAATTCCTCTCGGTCGTTTCGCATTATCAATAATTGACTGGAAGAGAATTATGATTTTTAACTGCGGAAAGCGCATATATTGCGCGCGAACTCACCAAGTGGAATACTCTCGGATAGAATACGTGCGCACGAAATATAACCCATCGTTAATTATAGGAGCATTTTCGCTCTCACTCTCGGCCGATTAGTCATTTGCAAAGCTCACAAAGGAAATTTTCCGAAAAGCCGATCGATCTGGCTTATACGCTCTGGCGAGATAATGCCGGCGTATTGCCTCGATAAATGCTCAATCTATTCGCGTGATAAGATAAATTGGGAAAACGCGGCGGCGAGGTTTTTTCTTCTTTTCACGGAATGAATAATCTTGCGCACGCATTTAATTAACGTCGATTGTACCTCGCGATGATGCTCCGCAGGCGCTTTCGAGTTTGTTTCGAAAAAAAAAAAATAATAAATTGATTTTTGAGTACACGCTTCGGTTGCGCAAGACGCGCGATACTTTTTCGCGAGATGAAAGTTTTTTACGCGATTTATGGGAATTATGGAGAGAACCGTGAGAGGCGGAAACCGTTAAAAAGGAGCGAAATAGTACCGATCCCGAAGCATGATTTAGTGCACGGTCTCGTGTAGACGATCAGCCAAAAGAGAAGAAAGAGGCAAAAATGAAGAATTTTTATATCGGGAGGAGAAGTGGTCGAAATCCGTGCGCGCTCCTCCGTAACTCGACGGGAACTGGAATGTCGTATGTGTTATATATACTGGCCGCTGGAGAAACATTTAAAGAGTTACGTGCACGCGGATCGGCTATGGCCACTTGGTGTAAATAATTCGGTAAGCTGCCTTCCCGCCCCCCCCCCCCCCCCCCACAGATTTGATTCTTCGTATGGCTCGTCTGACCGCGTTATTAAGCTCTCCTCACATCGGCTTACGTAGTATTTCGAAGAATACATCTCGCGACAATGGGAAGAATCCAAAAATGAGGAATTTCCAAAAACTGTCAATTCCTCACGGACGTGTTGCCAAAATTAATTTAACGAATTTAAAGCGTTATTCGAATCTGCGCAAGACTCGACGTTGTGAAATGGCCTTTAGCCGCCCGTGTACGTCGCTTTTTATTAGGCTGCGCCACAGGACCTAGACAGAGCGAGCGAGAGAGAGGGAAGCGCATGGAGGCGCAGAGAGAGAGAGAGAGGGAGAGACGGAGAGCAAAAAGAAAGGGAAGAGGTTCTCTTTCTCTCTCTCGGAACGTGCGCGAGTGGTAACCAATGCTCCCGGCTAATAAAGAATTTATGGTCCTCGTTACCGGTACGGTTTCTACGAATTAACGTCGATTACAGTGTGCGCGAGCGCTGGCTCAAAATGTAAAAACTAGATAGGGGCCCGGGTCTATACACACGCAGCCGATTAAGCGAATTCATGAATAACTTAAAAACCGTTTCGTCCTGTACTTACTCACGCGCGCGCACGCACACACAGATACATGTGCGTATATATATATATATATACATATGGGCTCTCACCTGGCGCGACTCGTATATACATTGGTGCGACCGCACTCGTGAGATACTCGCGCACTTTCGTACGCGCCTTTTTTTTTTTTTAATTGAAATTGCGTGTACCTCTCTTTTTCACTCGTCCCTCTCATTCTTCTTTATTATTAGCGTCGACACTTTTTCGACTTTAATGGACGTCACTGCGAGGCTTCCGGCGATCTATAACACACACACACACACACACACACACACACACACACACACACACACACACACACACACACACACACACACACACACACACACACACACACACACACACACACACACACACACATATACACACACACACACACACACACACACACACACACACACACACACACACACACACACACACACACACACACACACACACACACACACATATATATATATACACACACACACACACACACATATATATATATATACACACACACACACACACACACACACACACACACACACACACGTATGCGCGCGGCTGGCCGTCGTCCGCTTTGTAATGGAAATATCAATTGTTTTAAGCAGATTATTCTTATACAAATTGCTCTTCTTGCCTTGTTCTCTCACTCTCGTAATGCTCTGGCGGGATTAACCTTTGCTACGTATATATATATACTCACACGCATGATCCTCTTATTCAACATTTTTAGGATTAATATTGCGAGACACATGTTTGTCTGTAGTTTGGATGAATTTATTGCAGATGTTATTGCTACATCTAGGACGATAGCTAAACTGTGACATTGGCACATTTTACTTCAAGTTTGGTATAGATATATCAACGGTTGAAGGAAAGAAAACCAGTTCAACATGTTAATTAAATAATTAAATTGTATTCAAAATATTAAAAATACCCAGCATCCTTCTGTTTAATAAAAGGCCAGTCTTGTCTCTAATTCAAAGCGGTTATTCTTAAAATCTTTAATTTAGTAGAAGATTTAAAACGCAATCATTTATATATAAAATTTTTTAAGAAACCTACTTTTAGAATCGTAAAAACTATATTATGTACAAAAAATATCGCTGGGCTTGGGTAATTTTTTACCTGCCTGCGATAGTACTGAAAAAAACCCGATTTAATGAGCCGACTTACACGTTTTTGATGATGTTATATACCCGTAAGCATCACATTGGATGATGCCTATACGTGTATATATGTGTGTGTGTTTCGTCGTCAATGCTCGCGTACACGTGCATGCGCGCGAATTAGCATACGTCGAATCCTGGTTTGTGAAATCGCGCCTCTATAATTATTATTTTTGAAAAAAAGTACTGCCACCTCAACGCTTCTCTTCTTGATGGAGCAATAAATTAATAAGTATAAAATAAGTTAGTTACGAATGCACAACTGTAAACTCTACATATGGTTTGAATCTTTTTTTCACAGACGCGGAATTTTTCGATTTTACTTGATTTATCGCAACGTGTCTCCAAGTCTTAATTGGAAACTACTTTTTAACATTATTTAAAAAGCATTTACCGAGTATTATAGTTCTGTCTTGAAAATTGGATTCGACCGCGCGGTCCATAAATTACGAAAGTGTAACCGAAAATGAGATTTCGGAAGAAACTGTTTTTTTCCTTTCCCCAGGCACTCTTTGCCCTATACCTACACGGCGTAATCGTTTCAACCTTGCATGAGGTCGCATACGCGGCACGTCCTTCGCGCCCAAACATTGACGTGCAAAACTAAAAGGGTGCGTATGTATAAGTACAACATATACACAAGCTCTTCCTTCGTAATCCCATGAACAAAGGGCGTGCACACGAGCTCGATTATAGCAGAGAAAAAAAAAACCGTCGGCGACTGTCTCTCTCCTCTCCTCGCTCGAATTACGCGCTGCTCTCGCGGAGGTAAAGGGACGCGCGGGGCTAAAGAAAGGGGCCATGCGCAGACAATCGCCTTATATACCGAAATTAATAGGCGGAAATGCGCGCGCGCGCGACTGAGAGGGAGAGAATATTTGAGTTTTGCCGCGCAGTGGCGGCGCTTTGCGGATCGTCCAGGTGTAAAGTGTGGAGCTATCGGGAAGCCGCACACACGCGCGCGCGCGCGCGCGTAATAGACGTGCCATATGTGCCTGCGCGCGTGCCCTTTCTTTGTATTCGCGCGCTCTCCTTCTTGCTCTAGTCTAATGAAACCCAGAGGATTAGCTCTTATTTCCATCCTTTCATCCGTAAATTGCGCTCGAATTCATTATAACGGATCGCGTATCGGCTCGCCGTTTATGTAACACCGGCTGCCCTTATACTCTTGTTATCACTTGAAAACCATGAGTGACGAACAATTCTTTTTTTTTATATTATATGATTGAATTTACGAAACTGTTAATAAACAACTTTATTTTCATTATGAAATTGATTTACGCGCTTTATATATCTGGGAGAAACGCTAACGACATGTTGGCTATAGTTGTTGGCTAATTTTGGAGTTAAAAACGTCACACTAACATTATTTCGTTGTTAAAGATAAATATTCAATTTTCGTTCCTAAGAACATATTCTATTGTCAATATTTGAATATGTGATTATAATTTTCGATACTTTTAATAAGGTTTAAGGTGGCTCCGGTGAATTAGCGAAGTCGATAAATAAGAAAAAAGAAAAATACCCATTGAAAGTACGAATTTTAACTTTTTTTTTGTATTTTTCTCTAGTAGCGTCACCAGGTGAACTACCGAGAAAAAAATTTGTGAAAATTCAATTTTAGGGCTCTTATGGAGAGAAAAGCATTTTTCATCGTTATTTCATGAAAATCGATAATTTTTTCATAAAACTATCTAGACAGTATAGCATTTGAGTTACAAAATCTTTTTCTGTAAAGAAAATATCAAGCCACCACCAAAATTTAAATTTAATTTCATAAAAACTGAAAATCATGCTTTTTACACGCATATATATCGCATGCATTGTGTTTATTTTTATGTATCATAACATATAATAGATCCATATAAATAGTACATGATATTGTACTACAATAAATAAAAATTTACTGGTTATTTGACAAAAAAATATTGGTGCCCCCGGGGCCCCTCATAGATACGGTCCAGCGCGACGGAGCCACCTTAAATATTGATTTTGAAAATGCTTCCATTTGATTAACACGTTAACCAACAAAAATGGTTAATTTTCTACCAGGGATATAAGTAAATAAAATAAGAATTTTTAATTCGACATTTAAGGGGGTTATCGTGATTTTAAAATTGGTTCACTACTTAATTTTTATGCAATAAATTATTTAAATATAATAATGTAAGTACACACGGATATGAAAGGCAAATACTTTCTGAACCGAAAAAAGCTATTGGGATAAAAAATTGTTAATCTAACACGTAGATATTGTTCAATAAGTAAAAAAGTTACTTTCGCTTTTTGCCAACTTTTTATTTTTCATTCGATTTTAACGTCTCATTCTGCTCCTTAAACATTTGTCTATGACCCATTCAGGCTTATATTATGAAATAATTAATATATGCGAAGCAACATGTAATTGTTCACAGTACAATACAGTATAAACTTGAAGTTTATTGTGCTTAAAAGTTTACCTCTCTCTCTCCCCCTCTCTCCAGCTGCTAATTTACACCCAGCTCAATTCGTGCAAAATAAAACTAAAAACGCATCCAACGAATAATTATCTTATACCGAACATCATCATCGTCATCAAAGCTATTTAAAAAAAATGCCCGCAAAGCGCGTCCTAAGCCGAGAGGGGGGGGGGCACATCTTGATTAAAAGTTGCACCGAGAGCACGGGGACGAAAGCGCGCGCGCGGCACGCGAAGATAATGTCTACAGGCCCCAGTGTGTGTATATGTATCTATGTGTATTCGAGGAGAGACGCTCAATATCGAAAATGGCCTCGTCGCGCGCGGAGGCCCTAATGGAAAATTGAATAGGCGAGTGGCTATCCAGAGAAGGAGAGAGACAGAAGGCGGAAGGTGAATCGAGGCGTGCTCGAAGGGGTTGAGAGAGAAGGAGAGAGACTTGAAAGAGGGGAGGGGGAAGGGGCACGCGCCACTGACTCGGAAAGCATCCCTTCATCGATCCCGGTCTCTCTCTCTCTCTCTCTCCCGTCTCCGAGTTTATAAACGCTGGTCGCGCAACCTCAGTCCTCCTCCTCCTCGTCGATGCTTTTCTAATTACGCCCTCTCTCTCGTGTCCTCTTGCACTCGCTTGCGTCTTTTATACCTTTGCACATACAAGGATCCGATTCTGATGCTGGTTCTGTTGTGCGCTGCGTACAGACTTCCGCGAGTACAGGTATAAGATATATAGCCAACTTCTACTTAATCCTTCTTTATATAAATAATCTTTTTTTAGACTTAGAATCTTCTCTCGGGCGATTTTATAACTGTTCGCGCGAATAAGAATAAGCGTTGAATAGGAAAATAATGATACTCTGTAAAGTTGAATTAGTGAAAATTGCTTCACCATTTCAATTAGTAGAAAAAACTTCTAATTTATTAGTGAATATTCACTATTTCATTTAGTAGTTTATTAAAACTACTATTTTGATTAGTAGTTTTTACTAATTTAATTAGTAGTTTTTAAAAAACCACTAATGAAATAGTGAATATTCACTAATAAATTAGTAGTTTTTTCTACTAATTGAAATGGTGGAGCAATTTTCACTAATTCAACTTTAGAGAGTACTTTGCAACTAAAAATATAGCTCCCCGCGCAACCGGGCCGAAAGAAGAAAGATTCTCGGTGTTGGCCGTCTCTGTACTTTCCAACTTTACTCTCTTGCGCAGGGGTCTACATAAATCTATAGTCTCAGCAGCGGTAGCCTCTCCTCGCTTTGTTTTTGTCCGGCGCCGCTTTGCTTTATACCTGCGCTGTGGCGAAGGAGATGAAATTATCGGTGCGCGCGAGAGAGAGAGAGGATGCAGACGATTTTTCAGCCGAGCGTTCACTCGCCCGCCCGCCACGGCCATTGTCCGCGTAATTTTCACGTTTCCCGTAGCGAGAAGAATGGGGGGATGGAAAAGTACAGGAAAGAATGGCGCGTCGAACACTTGACGGCTTTGTGCGGTGTCCGTATACGCGCGGAGCGCCGGCGCGACGAGCATCACACAGGTGTTATTGCAAGCAAGTGGGGCCTGGAGCTCGAAGTCGCTTCCATGTAACTGCGGGACGTAATCGCTTACCAATTTATTTCTATTTAGGCTCGGCGGCGGTTGCCACGCCGCTGCAGGATTTGACTTTGAAAGGAGGCTGATGGATTTTCGATTTCGATTACTCATTGTTGTTTCGTGTGTGCTCTTCGGAGGCCGAGCTAGTTTCTCGGAAGTCAATGCTTTCTTTTTCTTTTCCACTTTTGGGGGGTGCGCGATGCCGACGACGTTATGTAAGGGGATGCATCTATAGCAGTTATTTGACATTCAAAATTATTATTTATGAATACAAACTATTGTTCCGCAATGTCCGATACTGCAGGGTATGTAGATCATTTTATATACTAAATGTTAGGAGGAAATTTATGTAGATCGTCTAATTCACTTCGTCGAAATCTAATTCAATCGACTGGTTTAATTGCTCGCTTCAGTTGTTTATTCCAGGCTGATTAGGTTGAAATTTTTATGTGTACGTAGGAAAATTTAACGTTCATTTCATATCACGCAACATGCTGCTGTTCACCACGACAATCACACCAAGTACCGGAAAATTTATAAATATAGCATTATGGAAAAGGATGAGACGTCCTGCGAAGGGCTTGATATATTCAGGACGCTGCATGAGAGTGGTCAAGTCTATATTTGCGCACTTTGTCTCATACCCTAGCTCTTCGTTCATCACAGAGGGCCTCGTTTTGCCGTCGCGCTGCCGTTGACGAATTTCCCGGGGCAAAGTTCCCCCCTTTAAAGAGACGCTTTCGTGTTCTTTCCCCTTTCGATCTCCGAAGGCAATTCCTGATTAATCCAGCGGACGCAAGAAGGGGACGAAGAAGAAGCAGTTTGAGCGGCCGTCAGATGGCGCCTGGCTGCTGCGTGACCGGCGCGCATTATCGATGAGTTAAATCTCTCCCCCCCTCTGCTCGAAATTCAAATTGAAACGCGCGCTGCCGCGTATATGGCTCGCGGCACTGGGTGCCCGCCGCTAAATCGTTTTGATTATACTCATTACCCCAGCGCCGCCGTCCTGTAAACAGCCTCCTTTTTCTCCCTATTGTTTCTCGCCGTTCCAGGAAACGGCCGACTGGCCGAATTATTCGGATGTATTATATACGGCGCTGCGGCGTAGTGTGAGGTCGCCTGGATGATGCGGCTGATATATATACAAGTGCTGGGGATGTCGATGAAATAGCGCCGGTGCCTTATAAGAATGTGAGAAATCTTCAGCGACGCTTGGCTGGAATATTCGGAAAATGTGGAATTTAGCGCACCACGCGTAATATATAATCGCATCGAAGTATAAATGATCATAAAATTGACGAAAACACCCTGTCGTATTCTTACAGTGCAATTTATCTATGATTTCGTAACCGCACATATATGGGAAAATCTAACAAACTTTTAACATTTGATATTGAAGAAATAAAATAAATTTTTTGTAAAGCACACTCATAAGACACATTCTACCATATTCAAAACGTTTCAAAATGGGAAAAAAAATAGCGTTACCTGTTTTTTCGAAAAGACACTTTGAATAATTAAAAAAAATAAAAATTGACAATAAATTGAATTCACGATTAGTATGAATAGTGAATTTTGGAAGGAATGGGATGGGACATTTTTCAATTCAGGCTTTTAAAATATAAACAAAATTCATGGTCCGCGTTGACATCCCAGTGCGCAGTCGAGAAGTAGACTGACTGTTCATCAAGCACCGTAGCTCCAATGAACTAAACGTACTCACTGTTGACATATTTTCCTTTTCTTTTGATTTTGTTTTCTTCAAAAGTGTCGTGTTGGTAGTACACAAAACTTAATACAGTATTCCTTTGCAATAAGACCGCTATGTGTCCTTTGTCTCTTATAAATCATTAGAGTAAGAGAGACAGATAGTAATTTTATTGCGAATGAATACTGTAGATTTTACACGCTTCTAACGGTATTTACGTATTCGCTCATTATTACATATAATTTATTCATTATAGATGTAGTAATTTGTATAATATTTTAAATTGAATTAGATAAAAATTAGTTGCAATTGATTCAATATTGCACTATGATTCAAAAGTTTATGTATCGTACATTTTTTGAGCGTACATACTAATTTCTTTTATGATATTATTCTAACTTTATTTTTCGTATGTTTATATCGTTATATTAAAAAATATGATTTCGCGTATTCATTAATCACTTTTAATTCTAAAGATACATATATAAAAGTAATTGTCAAAATAAGACAATCAAACGCAAGCAGTAAAAGCTTTGAAACATTTTTGTAGAAAATTTTTAAGATTGCTTTTTGCAATGTTAAGTGCTTTGGAAGTTTCCATTGAAATTTGAAAAATAAACGATTTGACTTGACTAATACGCGATGAATTAGAATGCTCGTATCTTCGCGAATTTTTATCTTAGAAAAATTTTCAAAAAGGCATTTTATAGCTTTTAATCACTACTTGTGATTACGCTAGTCAATGATAATATTCAAGTTATCCGAGAGAAACTCTAGAGGTAAATATGATTTTGTTTAAGAATTCACGATTTAGCGATTTGTCTTTGTCTCGCTATAATATTATTCCTATGGAGTGCACACTTATAACTCAGGTATGAGTTAATTAGTTATCTGAAAAGATATACATACAGCAATGAATAATTTAAAATGTAAAAAATGCTCTTTCGATAAATGGTTTTTTCAATAAAAAATTAAAATTGATAAAAATGCAACCACGCTCACGTTTGCTCTAATATCTAATCATTGTCTATAGGCACACTTTTCGTAGGTTGATTTATCGAAAATATGAGTAAAAACGAAGATTTTACTAAAAGCTCAATATGTTTTGACAAAAGGCACTTTTTTATGAGCTTAAGGAAATAAAAAATTCACCCAAGTACACACAGAAGTAATGAAAAATTGATGTTTGTTTTTAGTTTCGTGAAAGTGCATTCGTTTATAATTACCTTTACAATATGAGGACGTGTTCATACAACCATAATCTAGTAAAATTTTTTTTGGTCAAAGGTGTGCAATCACTTCTTTAGAGACTATGCAACGTTAACACGAATATTAAAAGTTTGGTGGATTTTCTCATATATGCTGCTATGTAGACACGAAAAATTCTAATGCACGTAATATCCAGGCGAAGTTGGCGCCAGCAGCGCTCCCTTTCGCCGAACGCTCGGCATTCAATGTATACTTTTCCTCCCTTTTTCGTGGGCGAAGTTATCACGACCACTTTAATTGTGGAAGCGTGCGTGCGCGCTCGGCCGCGGACAACTTTCACGAGTTATCGATTCGGCGTGTCTTGAAATTTCCGGCCACACTTATAGCGATTTATGAGAAACCGTTTGCTTGCGACATAATGCCGCGGCGCTGCGCCGATTATCGCTTACTCATTTGCGATTGTAATTAAAGGCCCGCCGCGCATGTGTCCGTTCGGCCATTCTAATCGCGAAAAATCCGACGATTTATGCCGCGCAAGTGCGCCTGATGCAATGTTCCTATATGTACACGTGCTTTTGTTGCTGTCTGCTTTCTATAAAACGGCGGTTGAAACATTGTTTCGTGCTTGCACCGACGGGGGCCGAGAAGAAAAAATACGTATACACGCTTCTTCCGGCGAAAATCCGTTCAGCAGATGTTTACTTAGCATTTTCCTCGGCGGTACGTAGAACTAGAAAGAAAGAAAAATGCGAGAGATTCGACTCCTGATGCTGCATAAGCGGCGCATAGTCCCGGTACGGGAGGGCGGAGGGGCAATGGAAGAATACGTTGAAAGAACGTTTCACGGCCGCGCGTTTACACTGGTCACGTTCGGCTCGCCGCTCAAATCGTAAGCTCCGGTGGTGTGCTGCGCGCCTTTGAAAAATCATTTACCGCTGGAGAAACAGTATATATACCTATTGCCGCAAAAGGCGCACTTTTTGTTCTCTCCCAGCCACGGGCTTTTCGGAGCGATAATCCGGCGAACGCGCCCCGACTCACGATTTCGCCCGACTTTTTCCATAATGTCGTGTGTTATACACCCACACACACATAGTGTTTCAATAAAACTTTTGCATTTCGCGCGCACGCACGAGCTCACGGCGGCTACTCCGACTCTATATACCTATGCACATTTATATATGCGACGACGAGCTTTTCTTTTGCTGCATAACGACTGTTGGAGGCAAGTTTAGCTTGTTATGCGGCTCCGCTGCAGTTGTCGATGGGAGATTATGCACCGTTCCCCCTTCGCCTTAATCCAATTTAAATTTTATATGTATAGAGATTAGAGCGGAGAAGATAAGCTCGTTGCTTCTTATTACTGTTTAACTTTTTTCTAACGGCGTTATAAAAAATACACGCGCACGTATAATATAAACAATCCTTTTTTCTTCATTTCGATCGTCGTGGCGCATCACAAAAAGCCAATAATCATCGTTCTTTCCAAATTTCACATTTGACGTGCTCGGGCACCGAAATAGTTTCTCGGAGACGAAAAAGGAGGCATCTATGGAGACATGCAACCGATTCCAAAGAAAAAGCATAAACTCGAAATCGAAAACGGCACGTATATACGCGCGCACGCACGGAGAGATGAGTATCGCATGCGGCCGGCTTTCGCGCGCGCAGACACCTCCTATACGTGCGCGAGCATTTAGTGCGGCCTGAAACGAAGACAGTCTCGGGGGGCCCGCCGCGGACCCTCTTTGTGCGCACGCGCGCTGGACTATTGCCCCGGGGGTTGCCCACGGTAACCACATGTTGCAAGCCCAACGTATTATACCTACATGCGCGTCTTATGTGTCTGCGCGCGTAGACTTTTTCGTGGCCGGAGCGAAGCTTATTTTTCACTACGATATAGTGCGCGTTTTTTTCTTCTTAAAACCCTATACCCTCCCCTCCCTTTCTCTTAGCGCGAGGTTATTTTTTCGATGGAGAAAGAAAGTGCCGGCAACTGCGGCATTGTTGGAAGTTCCCGCAGTGCGAGGCTTATTACTTACGAGGAATTCCGAATGGCAAGATTGATCGCTGAAAAATCACATTGAATGTTTATCGCTGTTGCAAATGCGACGTAGTCGTCTGCCTTTTTTCCGAAAAAAAAAGTGAGAGAAACTTAATGGTCAGCGAGTATATACATGCATACATACATACATCGGCGGGTTTTTTCTCGAAGGATTTTTTGCTACTCGTCCGCGAGCAGAAAAGAATGCGAGATAGCGTCCTTGAGTGCGCGCATTCGAACGTCATGCTCGCGGACGGGGGTGGGCCAAAGTCGCTAAAGAAGGATAGAGAGAAAGAGAGAGAGAGAGAGATGAGCATCCGGAATTCGGCGAGGGGGTCCGCACACGGCTGTGCGCTGCGCATATACAGTCGCGCGTGGACCGAAAACAGAGCATCAGGAGAAGAGCGACTCTAGGCTCGGAATGCGCGCGAGAGAGAGAGAGAGACGACTCTATACGTATGTGTGTATATGTGCGCAGTCGTCTTTCGGGAGTAGGGGCGCGGCAAGCAGCAGTCGAGAGCTGTACGGCAGGATTTGACTTTGCAGTTGTGCAGCCAGCAGCAGCAGCAGCAGCATCCTTCTATAGTCGCCCGGTCTGTTTGACTTGCGAGCGCAAGAGGGGAGAGGGAACCTTGAAAGACGAGGACGCGCGCGCGAGATTAGTCAGCATGCGCACAGGGAGAGAGAGAGAGAGAGAGAGAGAGAGAGAGAGAGAGAGAGAGAGAGAGAGAGAGAGAGGGAGCAAGAGAGGGACGTGGAGGGAATTAGAGGGGGAGAGAAGAGAGAGAGAGAGAGAAGTTGCCAGTAAAAGTGACGAGGGTATGATGTTCGTTTTAATATCCACCCGCAGGTATACGCGCGCATACTGACCGGGCCGCTCACGCATACACACGTACATGCGCATATGCACGAGGTCCGCTCCTCCTGCGGCGCGCAACGAGACCCGTGTGTGTGTGTGTGTGTATGTATATACGTGGGAAGGACACGCGCGAAGCTTTCGGGAGGTGGAGAAACAAGAGGTTGAAAAATTTTTTCGAAACTCCGAATTATATGTGTTTACCCGTGCGGGGGAATGAAGGCCAGAATTGGATCTTCTCTTTTTTCTTCATCCTCTGTAACCTGCTTTTAGCCTATTTAAATGTAGATGGGCCTCCTGAATTATAACGATTCGATAATTAACAGGATTGAATGATTGTTGAATTCGCCCCCTCTAGGTTGCTATTTCCATTTATTGCGCGCGCGGTCGGAGCGATATTCGCCCGATGGGAATGACAGGCCAAGAACGTAAATGAGTTATGTCGATGGAGTATTGAGTATATCGACTATTTGTCGGTTGAGTGTGTAATGAAGGAAAGTTTGCATTATGTCATGCTACGTATTCTTCATCGGGTAATGAAAAACCTATTTATATACATGCGAATGGCGCGCGCGCGCGACTGCTATGAATTATGAATGGTCGTCATCATTATAAAATCAGCGTTTTTATCTATAGGTGAAAAATACTCCTTCGTATAACCGCCATCGAAATATCGAATGACCATTGGCATTATTTAATGAAAACTTTTTTTTTCGAACATATAAAAACCGAATTTATCACTTACTTATATAACCAAAGAGGAGACAAAGTAATCGTCGAGCCGCTTAAAAGTGACACTCCCATTCCTATATACTTCAATGAAACAACATTCCATTGTACGTGGCTATTCAAACATCCTTTGACTTTCGGATGTTACTGCTGTGTCTTCACCGATCTTCACCGATTTCGAGCCGGTTTCCAACGATTAGCCGATCCTGTGCCTCGTTATGGATCGCGATATGAGCAACGTGCGAATATTCTTAGAGATGTATGGGCTATACTATCGGCGTATAAATATAAATATAAAACCATATTTGCTACTTTTTTTATTAAATAAGTTTAGAGAAATAAGTCAAATGAGCAATAGAAGCGCCTAAAATAAGAAATCGGACGAAAATTTTTGAAGTATTTCGACTTTTAAAAATCATGTCTTAATACATTTTTAATTTCATTCATCAAGGTGCCGCATCTTCAAATTTTATTCGATTCTTGGTTTTTGTCTTGTTTTGTCCAGAGAAGAATTACAACTAGTCCCACTAACTCAAAAATAAAAAATATGTCTTTCATTTTCATTAAAGTTTAGTTTTATAAAAAAGGAGCTCACTTTTTAAGTTGACTGTACACTTTAAAATGTTTATTATCTTAAATATAAAGTTAGTTTTTTTATTTTTGAGTTAGTGGGTCTATTAATTATTCTCCCCTGAACAAAATAAGACCAAAAAAAAAGAAGAATCGAATAAAATTTGAAGATGCGGCACCTTGATGAATGAAATTAAAAATGTATCAGAATATATGATTTTAAAAGTCGAAAAACTTCAAAAATTTGTATCTGATTTCTTATTTTGGGAGCTTCAACTATTGACATAAGCCCTCCTACATAGTTTTCAAATAAAAAAGAAAAAAACAACTCCATATAACAAATTATTGATATTTTAAATAAAAACTAACTTTTGACATCGACTGTATAGCCAATACATCCTTAACTCAGCTAAAAGCCGTGAAAACGAGCTCAAATGTTTCTTATAAAGTGTGTGTGTGTGTGTGTACTATCTAAATAAATTGTTTATAAAAATGACTAATGATTACAAACTCGATGTTAAGAAGTTCTTCTTATTCCCTCTAAAAAGCCATTATAATATGAAGGACTACAATGAGTAAGTCGGCTTACCATACCTCAACGAACATTTAAAATTTCTCTGCATCGTGCCGAGTTCAAAAATCCCTTCCCGGTATTCGGCAGCTCCTTAACATTCATACCAAAATAATTCCGTTCGCGCCCTGCACTGTTAATGCACAGCGCAGCGAAACTCCCTTTCCTCGGCGAGTTAACTAGAGCGGCGGCCGGCCTCAGGAATTCGCGGAACTTCCTGTCTCCGTGCACGTACATATATATACATATATATCCAGTGCGAAGGGGGCGAACAGAGAGATTGCGTGCGAGTGATAAAGTTTTGTAACGGCGGCGGCTGCAATTTTTGCAATCTATACTATGGTAGATTACTGCAGCAGCACAGCACCGCGCCCCGTTCATTCGTATATATAGCACAGCCAGTCCATCGGTGTGGAATTAATGCTACCGCGCCGGTCAAAGAGACGCGAGCTCTCACGAGCGTTTTGACGTAAAAAGAGAGAGAGAGAGAGAGGGCCATGCGCGAGTAATTTCCAAAAAAGCAATGGCGATGATCGGCCCGCGCGATCTTTCTTAACGACGGCCTTCTCGGAACTATTATGCCCTCGTATAGAGTAGAGCCGAGAGGGACGAGTTGTTTTCTGGGGTGGGGGAGGGGGTGCGCGCTTCTCGGAGAAAAAAAATCGATCGATTCATGCGTGCGTATTGCGCCACTGGCCGCGGCTTCGTCTCTTCGCAAAAAGCAGTGATTTATCTCGGTGTTTACTCCGAAAGCGGCGCGCCCAGCTGCGTGTATTGGTTGCTGACTTTTCAGACAATACAGTTATCACGATAGAGATGAAATTGACTTGGGAAAAGTGAGAGCCCCAATGATGTTTCTTATGAAATGGCGGAGGCTTACGGAAGCCTAATCTGCACGCGGGTCCCCGTAATTCGGGCATCCGGCGCGAAGCCTTTCCGAGCGAGCGCGTCTGCTGATTCGATAAAAAGTGCACGCGCAGGAGGGGCAAGGTCAGCCGGGGAATTTTTGAGATCCCAACCTTGAGACACACACACACACACCGCCGGCCTAGGGATATTGCGACGTGCCGTGTACTAGGATTATGCCCGTCGCTCATTGCTTTTGTTGCTCCTGCCTCCTAGCCCTAATGTCCGAAGACGAAGGAGGTGGAAGAGAGGGGGAGAGAGAAAAAAAACGCGGAGAAAAACGACGACACAGAGAGGCCGGTATCTTCGGGGGATCTACGCGCATTTTCACTTAGCAGTTACACGATACCGGGCCCGGCATACCCGCGCCGCCCGGCGTCATTAGTATACCCAAAGCCTCTTTTCTCGTTTCTCTCTTTTCCTCGCTCGCCCGGGGCCTCTTACTCCATACTTCTCTTCCCGTTCCCCTCCCGGCTATTTTTGTATGCGTTTTCGTTTGGCTTCTTAAACATTTTTGCCCGCGCCTCGAGGAAAAAAAAAACGAGGATGGAAGACGAACGCACGCGTACGTCCTCTTCTTTTTGCGATATAGAGCGAGCGGGCGAGCGAGCTTTGTCGCTCCTTTTGCGATATTTTATTGCTCGGGCGCGCATGAGCCGTGGGGAGAAAAAAAGAGACTGCGGCTCCTAAGACGCGATTTGCGGCCGGGAGAGGATATTTGCGATAGCGCATAGTAAAAAGCTGATTAAACTTATTGGCTCTGACCTTGCAGAGAATGGCGGACTATGCAGCGTTGCATGAGACGCATTTATACTCTAATTCTACAGCAACATCCTTTTTATATATATGTTCATTCGATTTTTGTACATATATATCCATGAGAGAATAACATTTTTAAACCGCTATTTCATTGGTAATGCGATATTTTACTAATTTGATATTCATTATTTCTATACTAACTTTAAATTTAACTTTATCTTATTCATTAATTAAATACGTTGGAAAATATACTCCGCTAGAGAATCATCTAAAATTACTCGTGACTATTTTAGCCAGCATAAAGTATAATAATCAATAGAGTTACATGGTTTTTTCCGAAGGCTGAGAGTAGAAAAATAAGAGGCCAGGTGCTATTCCCGAAGTGTACGGCGGGTTTTTACAGAAGGAAAAATTGATTCAAAAGTGTACACACTCGAAATACTCCTGAGGAAACGCTATACGGTGTATATATAGCCAGCAAAGACGTATTTCCATCTGTAAATATAATACCTACCTGCAACGCGTAGATCTCTCCTCGGGCAACGGACCGCACGAAATCCCGTCCCCTGGGACTCGATCATACGTGGAGATTCGTGGAGAAATGGTAGAAAAATATCGATGCATCCTCGGATTCCCACATACTCCACTCGCGGACGTCTCCGGTAATTATAGGCGTGTGAGTTGGGAGAGCTGCCCAATGGAAATTAACGACTGTCAGTTTTCTTGACGGTACTGTCATTTCTAAACGCGTTCGAAAAATTCATCCGAAGAAAAAGATCGACGAGTGGATAAATGTGGAAGGCGCGTACCTGAAAAAAAGGTTTACCTCCCAATCGACGGACATTCCTCACAGCTGACAGCTCGATATCCGCGCGCGTCCGGTACTCGTCTGCGTTTTACTGCGTGTTTATCGGCGATAATCGATGACGCCTAGAGAGCTCTTGTTCTTCCCAACATTTTCGCAAACTTCTTTAACGAACTTTCCAACTTTCGTGACTTTATTTTCTCCCCTGTTTGCGCTAATCGGCTTGCTTTTTTCACTCCTAGCGGGAAACTTTATAACAACGAACTAGCCCAATTAAGGGGCCGACGTAATTCGCTTCCAATCGGAGGATATAACATCTTATTTACCCTCGCGTATCAGGACTTGAAGCTTTTGTTGGCGGCGTGCATTAGGAAAATTACCGGGCGTGCTCGCGCTATAGATTCTTTAAAATAGAAAATTGATTTTCAGCGTGGCTTACTTTGCCGAGCGGGTCGATCCTATAAGTATTATTCTTTTTTCTTTTTTAATATATATAAGTAGAAAGTTCCCGTGTGTGTATACCTTGGGATCAGATAAATATTTCAGGCTGAACGAAAGAATTCTCGAGCATAGACAGAATAATGGGTCAGCACAGTGCGTGCTTCGTAAATATAAGCAGAGGTCATCGTTCTATTGGAAAAAGAAATCTTGAATATGATAATCGTGTCGCGGGAATCAGGAAATTTTTCCTATGACTGTGTATGGTACACGTGAGCCCCGTTCAACTAGACTCAATTATAAAAATCTTTCAGATATAACTCTCAATACCCTCGTCAGTAATACTTTATCATCGCAAGCTGGCATACTTTTGGGAGAAGTCCATTTTCCCTTCGTCACGATCATTTTGTTAGAGAGACCGATTTTATAGGAGGAATTTGATGGGATTTCAGGAGAGGTCGAGCGAGAGAGCCACCGTCGCGTTTCGCGAGGATCGCGAGGGCCTACAGTTGGCGAACCTGTGCGTGCCGCACAGATCGACAATCATCGTAAGTAAGCCGATGCATACGGAGTGGCTTCTTCTTCTTCTCCTCTCTCTCTCTCACTCTCACTATCACTCTTTCAGACTAGTTCGCACCCTTTTATATACTAAACACACATACACATTTTTTACATACACACGTTTGAAAAATGCAACATGCGTGCCGCCAGAAGAGGAGTATATACGCGGCACTTGCATTAGCGCGTGACGCCGCTCATGCCAGAATCTATATATACATATATAACTATAGCACGAATGCAGCCAATGCGGAGGGACTAGTCTCTAGTTTGACTGACTCGACACTCGGGGGTGGAAGGATTCTTTGTTCGCGCCACGCACTTGCGCGAGATCTTTTTGCTGCAGCGTTGACCTGCTGCCCCACTGGCGTATATAAAGCCTGTCCGTGCGCGCTCTTTTTTTCTCCTATTTTTCGTCAAAAGTTTTGTTCTTAGTTTTTCGCGGTTGGCCCTTCTTATTTATCATACCTGCAATATAATTATCCAACTAGCTTATGCACACAGAGAAGAATATTGTTACTGTTAACATGTCTATCTATTTGAAATACAACTATTTGACATGTTTAAGGATAAAATATGATATTGTAATAGTTACAATATCTATATTAACTAATAGACATATTCAGATTTGAAAGTAGCTAATGGTAGAAGTTCTTGTAAATTGTAGTTTTTTAATCTAATAGCTAATTTTGTACCAGGTTTGAAATAAAAAGTCCATTTATTTTTTTACTCCAACGTTTCTGACATTTTCATTGTTTATGTCTCTTATCAGGATAAACAATAAAAATGTCCGAAACGTTGGAGTAAAAAAATAAATGATGTTTTTATTTCAAACGTTTTTGTTATAAAACAACATCATCTTGGTAAAAAATTGGCCATTAGATTAAAAAACTACTATAATAAGCATATTGTAACTATTACAATATCAATGTTCTCAGGTAACACATTGAAATTGTTTATGAGAACATGGTAACTTAACTGTTAACATGGCATTATAACTGTTACACTGCCTATATTTGGTCATATTTAAACATACTCATGTTAACAGTAAACAAATCCTTTTCTCAGTGTAATTGTTTATAATATTCAAAGGCGCAGCAAGATCAGAATTGCCTTTTGAGCAGCTAAGGTACAGTGCCGCGCTCTCCATCAGTTTCTACGCCACTGCGGATGACTTATATTTCTTTCGCAATGTGTCGTTTCGGCAGGGCGCGAAGTGCACACGAGAGACTTTGGGCTAGACGAAAGAAAGGCCCGTTGCGGTTAACTTTTACCGCGGAGAGAGCCCCTACACGTCGTCGCTCATTGTTGCCGACAGGACCGCGCCGTATATGAGACGCGTTCCCGCCCACGTATAAACTAGGCAGGTTCTCTCCCTCCTCTCGTTAACGGGAACGGGAGAGTATGGCCCGCCTCGCGGGCAAGGTCCGTCGCCGTGCGGCGCACGTGAAATCCGGTATATCTCAGGCGTGTATCTCTCTCTCTCTCGCGCCGGGCGTTTTTCTATATATAAGAGGGTGACACGACGCAGCGCTGAGCTTCGAAAATTGATCGCAAACTCCGATATACGCGCTGGCCTTCTCTCTTTACCTAGCATATAGTCACTCGGCGCCCTTCTCTTTGTTTATCGCTTGCCATCCCCCGGCTATTTCTCCTTCGCCCTGTAGCCGTGCTCGCTAAATTTCGCTTTTGTCAATATATATACACTTTTTACGAATGTTATTTATATCCGCAGTTAACCTTTGCGCCCTGGCAGAGGTTGCACGTAATAATATACTTACATATGAAACAAATACAACGATTCCGCTCGTTTATCAGTTGCAGCTGTACTGATAACTTTGTATGAACTAATGAGCGTACTGTAATTCCGCGTCGTAAAACGAAAATTGATAATTCGCGGTCCCTAGTAAATCATAACTCCCGCTCTTTGCGCGTCCAATAAATTATCTAAGGAAAAAAAAAATGTGTTTTTCCCAGTTTATTACCCAGAGCGCGCTGTAGCAGCACACGCGGCGAAGCGGAGAAGCTAGGGTAGGTACTCAGAACTTCCCTTTTAGAAAGTAGTGACGTTAGAGGATCAGGTGAAACTAGTCGGCGGCGTGCACACCAGCCTATAGTGGATTTAACCTTTCGCGCCGAGGAGAGAACGAGAGAGAAAGGGAAGGAGGGAGAGAGGCTGAAGAGAGGGTAAGGCAAATGACTAGGCTTACCCGTACACACCCTTGCAGTCTCTCGGCTAACTTTGGGCCCTCCCTCCCCGAGAAGGAGTGATTTTTTTCGGTCCCTCCAATGCAAATGTGTCGGCTTCTCTCATTGTCCGCGCGGGGGAGGCAGCTCGGTAAAGCGGAGGAGATTTTTCGAAAATACGAAAGTTAAGCCGACGAGCTGCGCGGCTGCTCGCTCGTCTATTGTTGTAAATCTCTTAAAATAACTACCCGGCGCCGTAGACCTGTGTATACGTGTGTGTGTGTGCGCGCGCGCTCGCTCGCCCTTTTCTCTCGGTCGAGGGAGCTTTACCGCGCTGTTTACACACCAGCTCGGTGTATACTTTGTTGTAGGTATATTCTCGTCGAGGGAGGTTTGAATTTTTGATTTGCGATAAAATCGGCTGCAAGGGACTCTGTGTCTCTGTGCTCACTTTAAGCGCAAAAAGGGATGAGATTAAGTGAATCTAAGCCAAGGCTTCGTCGCCGACTTCCTTCCTGACGTCGCAGTTTATTGAGAACAATGTCTCTGTTTTTTCCTAATGCTAATTTTTCTCTTCCCGATAATGATTATTTTCTTTTCGAATTAAAATTATAGTGTCGATCAATATATTATACTGATAATGAAAGCTGACCTCCTTTCTCTATTTATATTACTTTGACGAAATCTTATTTATTTTATAACAAAATGCTTGCATTTAATTATCGCTGAATTCAATTATTCGAGATTCAAGATTACAAAAATGACAAATTTAGGTAATGAGACTTCGCCACTATAATGTTTTATTTCAGTGACATATTTACAATTATAGTATTCGATTAAGAACAAATTTTAAGTGCTATATATAGTATTATCTGCAAGACATAAATAATGGGTCTTTTTTCTACAGGAATTATCCACAATAATGATAATTCATCCGCGAAAATAACACAATTATTTATATTTTTGAGTTTAATTGCAAACACTTGCCTGCGACATATCGATATTTATTTCGCTATTATTTTAATAAGTTGCAAATGTTATGAATTGTTGATACCGCGCCAGTAAAACAATCCACAAGCAAGTAAACGCACTAGAAAATAACGCGAAAATAAAAAACTCGTTGACGTTAAAATTTCGCGCATTACGTAACGATATTATCTGAGCATTTTACGACTTTAAGCCCTATAGCTGCTCTTTCTCTCTCTCTCTCCCGCTCTCTCTCTCTCTCCCCTTAAAAAGCTATATAAGACGACTTGGAAATCCGAGTTGGTCGGCGATGCCGCGCAGTCGATTCACAATACCGCAGCGCTAATGTCCATTCACCAGCGGCTTGCGCGTAGTCGCTCTGGCGCGTCCGAGAGCTGTTTTAGTGCTTTTACACCCGTATATGCCATAATGTCTTTTTGTGCGAGAGAGAGAGAGAGAGAGAGAGAGAGAGAGAGAGAGAGAGAGAGAGAGAGAGAGAGAGAGAGAGAGAGAGAGAGAGTCTCGAGACCTTGCTCGTACCGCGAGCGCTGCAGGTATAAAAGCCGACCTTCTTTTTTCCCTCTCCCAGTACATATAGCTTCTAACTTGAGCCTAAACTCGAAATTCGGACCCATAGTTTTACCCTAGCCGCTTGTTTATTCAATTATTTTATCGTATCTTCGGGCCGAGAGTTTTGTGGCCACATGCACGCTTTCTCAGAAAATTGTCTGAATAATGCTTTATTGCACTGCCTCTATTTTATTTGCCTCTAATAGTGTCTTCGTGTTGTAGCTGTGTATTGTTAAAATTCAGCTTTAGTATGGGTTTTGTATCTAGATGGAATAAACTTTCGAGTGTAATAACAATCTTCAATTTTTGAGTTTAGTTTTAAAACACCTAAGTTTCACCTAATCACAGACAGTTTTGCTGTACTTTTCGGGCTATTGTTTTTTTTTTTTTTTTTTTTTATAAAAAAATAAGATCAAAGCATGAATCACTGGCTATCATATAAGAGCTTATTAAATTTTAAATAATCAGTGTAATTTTAAAATTGTCCCGTTTAAAATTAACCCGTTCTAGATTCGATTTTAGCAAGAACATAATGTATTTGTATTAATGTAATTTCGAAAATGAAATATTAGGTTGCGGCCACTTATTGATACCCGATTTTTGATGGCCAAGCATTGATATACTTTTAGCTTGTGCTTTAAAACTCTCGTTACGTGTTATATTAGCTGATATGTAGTTCCAACTTTTTTCATTTTGTTTTATTGTTTATCATATAAACATTGTATAATCTTAATTTTATTTTTATTACAATTTATATAAATAAATAAAAATAAATTATAGAGAAATAAGCGTAGGCGAAGTAAAATCATTTTTTTTTTTTTAAATAATGCGGATTTTGAGATCGAATCCCTGGTAGAAATGGTAACCAACCGTTCACCATCCGTTCATCAAATCGCAAAGGTTTGGCTAACCGTTTAACCAACGGTTGGTAATAATTACCACTTATTTCATCACGGAATAAGCCTTGCGATTGGCCAATGAATGCTATAATAAGAAAAGTGATTTCCTGATACAAATAAATGGCTCATTAGCTTCGTAAATGGTGGCCGATGACGGAGTCTAGGTGGTGCGCGCCGTAGGTTTGTGGCTCTAGGTGTTAGAACTCATCGAATGCATCGTCTAGATGTTCAGAGTGACCGATTACGGAGTCTTATATGTGGTGCGCTCCGTAGTTTTTTGCATCTAGGTGTCGGAATGCATCCCATGCGTGGTCTAGGTGATCGGGGTAGCCGATTACGGACTCTAGGTGGTGCGCACCGTAGGTTTTTGGCTGTAGGTGTTGGATCTCATCGAATGCATCGTCTAGGTGTTCAGGGTGACCGATTACGGAGTCTACGTCGTGCGCTCCGTAGTTTTTTGCATCTAGGTGTCGGATTTCATTCCATGCGTCGTCTAGGTGTTCAGGGTAGCCGATGACGATGTCTAGGTGGTGCGCTCCGTAGTTTTTTGCGTCTACGTGTTGGAATGCATTCCATGCGTGGTTTAGGTGGTCGGGGTAGCCGATGACGGTGTCTAGGTGGTGCGCTCCGTAGTTTTTTGCATGTAGGTGTTGAAACACATCGTCTGTGTGGTCTAGGTCTTTGGAGTAGTCGATTACGGAGTCTAGGTGATACGCACCGTAGGTTCTTGGCTGTAGGTGTTGGATCTCATCGAATACGTGGCCCAGATGTTCGGGGTAGCCGATGACGATGTCTAGGTGGTGCGCTCCGTAGTTTTTTGCGTCTACGTGTCGGAATGCATTCCATGCGTGGTCTAGGTGGTCGGGGTAGCCGATGACGGTGTCTAGGTAATGCGCTCCGTAGTTTTCCTCGTCCACCACGTTTGCGATGCGTTCCAACACCTAGATGCAAAAAACTACGGAGCGCACCACCTAGACATCGTTTTCGGCTACCACGAACACCTGGGCTATGTATTCGATAAGATCCAACACCTACAGTAAAAAACTTACGGTACGCACCACCTAGACTCCGTAATCGGCTACCCCAAAGACCTAGACCACGCATTCGACGTGTTCCAACACCTAGATGCAAAAAACTACGGAGCGCACCACCTAGACATCGTCATCGGCTACCCCGAACACCTAGACGACGCATTTGATGAAATCCAACACCTACAGCCAAAAACCTACGGTGCGCTTCACCTAGACTCCATTATCGGCTACCCAGACCACTTAGACCACACATGGAATGCTTTCCGACACCTAGATGCAAAAAACTACGGAGTGCACCACCTAGACATGGTCATCGGCTACTCCGAACACCTGGGCCACGTATTAGATTCACCCTGAGATCTTAAGGTGGTTCTCTGGAGATCAGAGTTGGTTCAACACATTCTTGGAATTACACACGTAGGTCAATAAAGACATAACGAATGTCATATCCAAATTTCAGAGCATTTTATCGTTTGACTTCTGAATAATTGCTGTGTAAAGTTACACGGATTACATGGGAGATATACACACACACACACACACACACACACACACACACACACACACACACACACACACACACACACACAAACACACACACATATATATATATATCGAAACTGTCGCGTTATGTATCTGTTTACAACAATATCTAAGCAACGAGATTCAAGTCAGACTTGGAATTTTATGTACACATAGAATAAGAAATCTTTTCGCGCAAGAATGAAGTAGATTCATCGTTTCATTATTAAAATAGAGCGTCTTAAAAATCTCACTTTCGTAGACTTGATATGTTTCGAAGGTTGTGTACGCTCAGCGCGCCAGCGTGCACTCTATCTCTCTCGCTCAAAGCTGTCTGTCTCTCTCTTACCCAGGGAACCACCTTAACGCATAAAACTACGGAGCGCACCACCTAGAGTCCATCATCGGCCAACCCAAAGACCTAGTCCACGCATTCGATGCTTTTAATTATCGATAGTTCACCATCCACTGGCCAATCGTTCGTCAATATTTTTGTTATTCGTTGGCCAAAAAGATTGGCCAACCGTTACAGTTAAGCCATTTTGGTTGAGTTATTTTCTACCAGGAATGAGACGTAATTTTCTATATAAAATTGTTATAATTTGAATATAGAATTTTTTTGTTTCCTGTATATAAAATTCTTATAATACTGAACTAGAAAACTGAGTGATGCCCGTTATAGGAATCGAGAGGTTATCTGGTGATGTGACCTGGTTGAAATTTAAAATTTAATATTATCAAAATAAAGAGCACAGCCGTCAACCAATGGGGCGTCGGTAGCGAAGATGGAGGCGTTACGATACCCCGACGATATCAATTTGTTTGCAAACCACTGCATATGCACAGTTTATGCAGTGAGGCTGCGATTAACAGCTTCCATGCGACTTATACATAATCAATGTTATTTTCAAAACGCTAGACTTAACTAAAAATAAAAGATAGGAAGTAACTTTTATCGATTATACCCACTCACACATATACGAAGAGTATTTTTATATCTTTCATATAAATTCCAGTACTACGAGCGCATATCCAACATGAATAACAAGTGCAAAATCTCGCCTCTTTGTTCTGAAACAGCGTTGGCCGAGCCGAACTCAGGCTCAACGAGCAACTATACGACTTGAGGTATTCTTCATCGCCTTGAGACGTTCATCGACTCTGCTGGCTGCATTTTTTGGTCAATTTTTCACTCGCGCGCATCCTCTCTTTCTCTTTCTTTCTCTCTCTCCTTCTCCCTGGTCAAGGTTTCTCGCACGAATTTGACGCGCCTCGCGACTCTTTTCGCCGAGTCACCGGTGGACGAGCGCGAGTGCAATCATCGCTCGCGATTCGTCGCTCGCACTGGGTGGTCTCCCCTCGTTACGCGCGCCCGCGCAATATGCTGCGACTGTATACCCTGCACGCACGACTGGTCCTCGTTACGATGTGGAAGCACAACTGAACTTCGATGACTGTCTATCAGTGTTGTTGAAGAGGAAACTTTTTGTAGGAATATATAACACTGTTTGAACGCTTATCTATTTTTCAATAATGGCGCAGGCACACAAAAGAAATAAAGTCAACGAAATGTCGTACTTCTTGCCACTTTTAAAATGCATTTCGAATTCATTTTCTCTCAAATATCACTGTGTGATCGTTTTAAAAAGTTGCATGTGGGTATTGTATCGGATTTATTAATTTTCTATCAAAACTAATAGTGACGTTGCAGAGAATAAAAATCGTAGTATGACGATTGAAAATGAGGTTTAAAAAATAAACGCTGTTAAATAATAAGCATCGACTATTAATTTCTGGTGTAAGTGTGATTTAGGCGTTATAAAAATCGTTTTCTAGCTCGTCAGAAATTGATTAGATAAAAAAATGTCCAATGTAGGCTGGCCAATTTTCCTCCCGTGGTACGTATGCTATTTTTCACCATACCCAGGTCGAAAATACCACATTCGCGTTTTTGAGCCGGGAGCAAAAGTGGTACTTTCGCTCCCGGCTCAGAAACTCGAATGTGGTATTTTCAGCCCACACGGAGCGCTCATTTTAGCTACGGCAGCATAAAGTTACTGCGTGCTAATACATCATACTGTTCGTTGCCACAGGAGTAAACAATGTATGCGTGGAGAGAATGCTACCATACCAGTGTAGCTTGGAAACTGTCGAGCGTCAATAGCAAGAGGTTCATACCACGGTGGTATGAGATTCTTGCAATCGAGGAGTTGCATTTGGCATCGTTGCACGGAATTCCATACTCTCGTGGTATAAACTTACTGCTTTCGGCGCATGGGGGTATCTCCTCCTACGATAGCGCTGCTTTACTATGCTAGTCAAGTATAACAAAAATTGATGCTTCTATAGGGCGAGATCCCGTACTATCATCGCTAAATTAAGCTCTCCGTGCAGGTATGGTGAAAAATAGTATACGCAGCACAGGAGAAAAATTTGCCAGCCTCGCCTTCGGCTCGGGTGTCAATTTACACGGGCTATGCACTGTCCAAGTTTTGTCTTCTCTAGATGCGTAATATACTATTAAGGGGGTGTGGTACTCATCCACTCTGTTTTACCGGCAGAACTCGGTAAATTCTATATTATTAAAATAAATATATCGAATTACGTCTTATAAAGAGATAGTTGCCCTGCCCAATGTAATAATCTACCAACCTGCGCAGTTTTGAGCCCAAATATCAACGGCACCCTAAAAAATTTTACGAACGAAATTTCGGTTATTTTTGTTTTAGTTATTATTAAATTAGTAATTAACGGGGTGCCATAGTCCTACCATTACCGACCGAGCAATTGGCACATAAAATCACAAAAAATCAAGAGAACACTTCGCTGCAGTTTTGAACGATCTATCACCCAGTACAAGTTTGAAGTCGAAATATAAAGTGGTTTTTGCAAAAACTTTGAACAAACCGAATTTTGGTTTGTTCAAAGTTTTTGCAAAAACCACTTGATATTTCGACTTCAAACTTGTACTGGGTGATAGATCGTTCAAAACTGCAGCGAAGTGTTCTCTTGATTTTTTGTGATTTTATGTATTTCATTTTTAATAAGCTTGAAATTGTGCCAATTGCTCGGTCGGTAATGATACGACTATGGCACCCCCTTAATCAGAACAAAGCCTCAAACATTTCAAAATCAATTTTGGAAAAATCTAATAGATGAGATCGTTTGAAAATTTAATGGGGTGTACCTAATGGCATTTCGGAGGACGTGAAAGAACGCATCTTTCTAAAATCTTTGTTTAAATACGATAACTAGCATAACTCACAACTTTGCCGCGAATACTAGTACAATTCGCGAGGTTGCCGCGAAAACTAGCATCATTCACGAGTTTGCGTCGAATAATAGTACAATTCGTAAGATTGCGACGAAAAGTAGCACGATTCGCAAGTTTGCGACGAAAAGTAACACGATTCGCAAGCTTACCGCGAAAACTAGCACTTCGCGTCACCGTGTTAATTTACATAAGAGGCAGTGGAATGTGTTAGTCTTCGCCGCAATCAAGCGGATCGGGCTAGTCTTCAACGCAAATCAATGGGGCGTGCTAGTCTTCGCGGCCAACGCTGAAATGGACTAGTCTTCGTGGCAATCTGAATCGTGCTAGTTTTCGTAGGGAGCGTCGATATAAGGTCTCCCGAGTAGCGGTTGTACTTAACCCGTTTCCGCCGAAAACGCCACTCGCGGTACATCGGTCTTTGGGAGCTCATAAATAATGCTATAGGCATAAAAAAAAATGAGTGAGACATATTTTTAAAGTTTAAGACATGCCCTTTCCTATGGTGAACTCAAAATTGCTCCAAAATATTATTAATTATGAAAAAATGCCGTTTAAACAAAAAAAAAAAGCACGATTTTTCCGCTCTCTTTTTTTTTAAATTGAGTTTTCAAAGGCTTTCCCGTCGGCAATCGACCTGGAACCTTTTTAACCGGTGGAATAAATGTCTAAACTTTAAAAATCCATGGTTTAAAGATCGATTTTTTGCCTTAGTATTTTCAAAATGGCGCTCTAACCGCAAAATTTTTGCAAATACATTCATGATTTTTTTACTCAAAACTATGAACTTATGGAGAAAGTGCCAAAAGTGAAAAAGTTATTAAAATTACTCAAAGAATGCATCTAAATGCACAGAGAAAATATCTAAGGATAAAATGTTTTTAGAATTAGCCAAAGAATAGATGAGAATTTTTTGGGAGCGGTTTGAGCAATTTTTCGATTTTGCAAAAAAATTTTCTAGAAAGCCATTGAAAAAATTTAGATGCATTCTTTGAGTAATTTTAAGAACTTTTTTAACACATCCCATCATAAAGTTCGTACTTTATTCCCGCCGAAGTGGGAAAAAAGTGCTACATTCATTCCCTTTCCCCACCCTAGTCCCCAGCGCACGCACTGTTTGTGCCCGAGCCGAAGGCGAGGGCACAAACAGTGCGTTGCGCTGGAAACGAGAGTGAGGTTAGGGAATCAATATGCAGCCTTTTTTCCCTTTTCGGCGGGAAAGGAGTATGAACTTTATGATAGTTGTGTTAAAAAGTCGTATATTGCACTCGTGAATATAGTGGGTTGTGCGACCCTGCGTGTTTGTCGTACTCGCTTCGCTCAGGCGACAACTCTCGCGCAGGGAGCACACAGCCCACTTTATTCCCTTGGTATGCATAATATACTATTTCACTCTTGGCACTTTCTCCATAAGTTCATAGTTTTCGAGTAAAAAAATCATAATGTATAATTGCTCCATGTGGAAAAATCAATATGTGAAGTTATGATAATTGGTGTTGGTTTATTAAAATATAAAATTCAGATAAGTATACACTTACTAGGCCCAAAGAATCTCATCGTCAAAATATTCCAGAATTTCAGTTTAGTAAATATAATATGATAGATGGTGGCATAACGCTTTTACAGTTTACATAAAATAGTATTATATAAAATGGAATACATAATTGTATGGAATAAAATAAAATTAAGTTTAAAAGATATATTTTGGAAATTAATAGATTTATCGCTAAGCTGACGTATGTAAGTATGATGTAGCATCGTGTCAGTTCTAATCAATTGAAATTTATCAATTTTATAACGAATATCAGTGAACAAACTATTATATGAGTAGTCTTGATAAGAAATTTTAATTGAATAATATTACTAAAACTGAGATTTTAATTTATCATCTGAGTAAAACTGTTCCTAAAAATAACGAAGTTTATCACAGTCAGGTCGAAGTGTTAGTCAACGATAATCACTCTAAAAATTAACAAGTACGATGGTTTATAGCTTCAACGAAATTAAAATAAAATATCAAAATTTATATTATAATTTTGTTATTTTAACATTTTTCTTATCTGAAGCTCAAAAGAACACAATGCAACTCTCACTTGTATTCGAATCGGGATTGTTTTGAAGTAAGTGTTTTTCGTTCAATATAATAGATCTCCACTTTCCATAATTCACAGAGCGATGTTTTACTTCAGTATGAAGTAACACCGCTAAAAGTACGGTTGTTTATACGATTACTTTTTATTTTAGCTACAGTTATCATAAGCTAAAATCTTTACTAGAGTCGTAGAAATATCGATGCGTATATTCATACTTCTTTATCAAAGCTATAATATGTGTCACCATCATGAGTTTTTCCTACGCTTGAAGTTAATTTTTATCAGCGGGTAACTTTTGTAGTATTGAAGTTGTTCTGAGTTTATCGGAAGTATTAAACGGCGAGAAAAACATGATTCATTCGTATTTACACAGGAAAAAGTGCGAAAACACAATGTTTATCTCTTAAGGTGGCCCTTCCCGGTTTTTCCGAGTGAATTTTAAGATTTATTAATATAATTTTTTCGCATACTGTAATATAAGTAAAGGTATATAACACGAATAAAGGGAACTTTAAGTAACGACTAAAATTTTTTGTAACAAAATTTAACTTTTCTTAAAGTAAATACAGCCACCTAACAAAAATTCAAATAACACCGAAATCTTTTTCAATTGTTATCCGATTTTAATTTGTTAGGTCTCATTTTTTTCCTTGTTCAATTTCAGGAGGAGGTGCCAATATAAAAATAAAAAATTATCAAAACCTGCAAAGCTACGTCCAATTGTTTAAAAGGATGTGCGTGTTTTTTTACAAACAAAAGGACATAACTTTGCAGGTTTTGATAATTTTTTATTTTTTATATTGGTACCTCCCCCTGAAATTGAACAAGGAACAAAATGGGACCTTACAAATTAAAATTGGATAATAATTGAAAAAGATTCCAGTGTTTTATTGAATTTTTGTTTAGGTGGCTGTATTTACTTTAAGGGGAGTTGAATTTTGTTACAAAAAATTTTATTCGTTACTTGAAGTTTCCTTCAATTTATACCTTTACTTATATTACAGTATGCGAAAATAGTATATTATGATACGGATGTGGAAGGTGATTATCATAATCACCTTACGCACCAGTGTCATACAGTATTTTATACCACAAGAGCCGAATAATCATATTAAAGTTATGATTTTGAGGTTAGAATGGTATAAAATCATATTAATAAATCTTAAAATTCACTCGGAAACCCGGGAAGAGCTACCTTAATATGCTACGTGCGCAATGATTTATAATCGAAGGATTTAAGGTAAAAGTACCAGTTATGAAGAACGAATTTAAAGCCTGAGTTGATCATTTCCATTCTAACAACGGCAGATTTGTTGTGATTACGGACCTGTATGCAAAAATAATTTTTTTTTTAATATTTAATACTCTTACAAGTGAAATTACTTATGAATTGCAATTTTTAAATAAATATTTAATGGAAACTATTTTTTTCTTAAAGTAATTTGTTTTCAATTTTATATAAACAAAAATATTAAAAAACTGTTCCATCCATTGGGATCTGTTCCGCAACTGGTACTTTTACCTTATACACAAGTTTATATTTTTTAGAAAATTGAGTTTGAAGATATTGCATGTAAACAATGTTTAAATGAACTCTGTTACTAACAACAAGACACCAATTTGTAAGGAAAAAATAAAAACCAGCAATTCTGCAGAAGAGCGAGAGAGCGAAAAAGCGTATAGAGCGCGCGACAAAAGGAAGCGGGCAAAAAAGTAGAGTAACGAGGGTAGCAAATGCACAGAGGAGCGCGCGTTCCTGGGTTGCAATTATGAGTTTCTGCAGTCACGGAACGACTGCGGTCCTAGCATACAGGTACTACTTTACTCGTACACAGTCCCGCACAGTAGACTGCACAATCGGTTTAGTGGCATTCGCGGCCGCTCTCAGAGCGATCTGACTCCTTTCATCCCTCTCTCTCCCTCCGCGCAGGGTTTTTCTTGTGCGCATCCTTGAGCCTTTTTTCGTGGGTCCGCCTCTCGTATATAATTCCCTTCTCGTCCTACGTTCTTTATCTATTTTCTATTCCCCCCGCGGGCCACCGAATATCTCTTTGTACCCTTCGCCTCCTCTGTTTATCCCTCCCTCCCTCTCTCGCGTATCCGGCTGACTTTGTGCGCAAGGTCTCTCTCTCTCTCCTCCTAGTCCCTCTCTTCCTCTCCGCTTGACTAAAACAAAACGAAGACGCGCTCGCGCATAGGCGAAAGAAGCTTCAAGGATAACGAGTGCGCCGCCACGACTAGGAAGGTGGCGGCGGTGGCGGCTGCGGCTGCGACGCCATGTTGGGAACAATTGAAACCGTTGCCAAAGACTCATGTGTGTGCGTGTGCAGCTGCACGCGCGGCCCAGGATAAGGCGCTCGAGGGCTCGGAGATGGAAAAAAAATAATAAGTCGCCGCTCGAGGACGACGAGACGAGCGCGAGTTGCAGACGTTGCGAAGTCTAGTATAATGGCGAGGAGTGCAAGGCCTGGCCCTTCTTCTTCTTCTTCTTCTTCTTCTTCTTCTTCAGCGCCTTTTTGCACTTTTTTCTATACCGAGCACTAGACGCGCGCACGCGCGCACGCTTCTAGCTATTTATACTTCCGACAGGTGTTTCTCAATAGGCCCGCGCCGCACGTGCTTTTGTTTATTACGCTTTTGCATCGGCCTTCAGCCCCCGAGAGATATCAAAAGGGTGAAGAAAGAAAGCGGCACCGATGGTCAATCCGCGGCCCAGCGCCCGGCAATTTTTTTACGACGTCGCTTTTTATAGATCGCAATCGTTAAGTGCGAAGGCTCTTCACAATGAATTTCTCGAAAAGGTCGAAAAATCTTAAATCCAAGTCTTTATTACTTTATTCGATCAGTTTACTATTTAATAAGTAACCATGGTTCCCTATATTTCTTCACTAATTTGTTCATAATTATTTCATATGCTATCTTAAAATTATTTTACAAATTTCTGCCTTTGTATCATTACAGTATGTTTACATCTTGGTATCATGTCGTCAAAAACAATTACGATTTAGTAGTTCAAGGGTAAGCATAGAGGTGGCCGCAGGCTATCGAGGTCCATGGATCAACCAAGGTTTTTGTACGTATTTTGACCCCCTGAATCCAAACAATTTATCAACAATTTCACGATTTTTACAGGTTCATAGCCTGATAAGTGCTGTTCAAAACTTTTACAGTATTTTTAACTATAATTTATTAAAAATTACAGGTTTAGTTTAACAATAAACAATGCCAAATAAAAAAATAATAAAGAAATTGTAAATTACTACAAACATTTATCAATTTAACCCATTCATGCGCAAAACGAGAAATTTGTGTACGCAAATTGAAGTGTACGATTCGAAATGAAAATGGGGGGTAATTTTCTTAAAAAATCGCATGTAGGGGGTTTTCGAGGATGCTCTTTCAGAATCTGGCATTGATTTTGCATAAAAACTTCAATTCTTATTTTATTTTTTGGGTTTTTTGAAAAAAAGGCTGATTTTTTTCGTCTTTTTTTCCAAGTCGATTCTTTTGTTGTTGCTGCTTTTGAATAATCATATGATTGACAGGAATCCTGGCCCGAATGTCTAAATTTTCTGAAACGAGAGTTAAGAAAGCTTTTATTTGCTTTGGTTTTTTGCAGAATAGCCATTTTTGTGCAGCAGTGTTATCAAAATCTTCGGGATTTTTTTACTCGAAAAGAAAGAACTTTACAAAAAATGCTTAGAATTAGTCAAAGAATACGTATGGATTTTTTCAGAATATTTTGGACCATTTTTGGATTTGGCCATTTTTTAAAAAATCCAAAAATGGTCTGAAACATTCTGAAAAAATTCTACGTGTTCTTTGGCTAATTCTAAGTCTTTTTTGTTCAATAAAATTTTTTCGTGAAGTTGATCCTGTTTGAGTAAAAAAATCACTAAGTGTGACTTACAAAAGCAATATAAGCAGGCACTAAGTCACCGTAAGGAATTAAGATTCCACTGACAATTTACACTGATCGGACAGATTTACTTGTAATAAGGAGAAATTTTTATTATTTCATTTATTTTGCTCTCATTTAATCGTTTTTAAATTTTAAACATCTTTGTCTTAAATTTATTTATTAATAAGTTTAGTAATAATTTATTAGTATTCCTTTTATCTGATTTTGAAGGAAAAATCTTGAATTCAAACTGAATTGGAACTGATTGGAAGAATATTTTTGATTTGTGGTTTGCTTCACTTGATGAAGTTTTTGATTTGATATTTTTCTTTCAAATAACTTTTACCAACAGCCATGACAACGTCTTTAGTTCCTATTTTTTTTGCTTTTACCGGAAGTCGCAGTATTGAACAATACGGTAGCATTTGTAATAAATTGACATTCGGATACATCTTACAAAAATTACCGAAGTCCATTTTTTTATCGAAATATAGGCAAAACTTTGTTGCAATGTTGGTCGTGAATATTGATTCCGCCCATATTTTTCTTACAGGCCAAAAACTTTTAGGAAAATTTTTTTTTTCATTTCTCAGTTTTATTATATCTTTCTGCAGGAGCAGTGGGATTTACACCAGTAGCAGTAGACAATATGGAGACAGGCTTAGAATCCATAATTGTGATGTAATTCACACTACTGTGGCACTGTTTCTATCGTACATTGCGTGATAGATCCCACGATATAGTATATTACATACCTAGGCCAGTAAAATAAGAAATGTCTCAGATCACATGCAATTGTCGGCCGAGGCGAAGCCAAGGTTGACAATTGCATGTGATCTGAGACATTTCTTATTTTACTGGCCAAGATGTCTACTATTTTTCTGCTCGACGGCGCCGGAAAGCAGCAACTTCGTTTCGCGCAGCGGCCAGGAAGTTGGCGCTTTCCAACCGGAGGGCGGAAAATCTTTTATATCAATATTATGATTCAACGGTACTCTGTCCTGTCTAATAGCTCCAGTGCATCGCAATCCAAGTTTTTTCAGATGAACCAGTAGATCTGCAGAACAAAACAAGTTATCAAAGTATATATGATAGTTTGGTAAATTACGTATAGTTGAAAGAGACAAAAATTGTTCCAATGCCTGAATCACGACGCGACTACCAAAAGAACATTTAGATAAAATATGACATTTGTCATATTCTACCAAATCAAATAAATATCCACTAGCACTAGTAAGATCCCACATTTTTATACCAAATCTAATTGACTTAGATTTGATAAACTGTCTGAAAGAGCATCGTCCAAAGTATTTTATCATCATTTCGTCAACTGATAATCCTGTCAGAAAAAGCCATTGTAATTGTAAAATATTTTTTCCTCACACCGGACCGAAAGTGCCTCATTCTCGCCCGGCTCCGAAACGAAAATGCCATATTTCCGTTTCGGAGCCGGGCGAGAATGAGGCGTAATATACTATTTCTTAAAACATATGTAAAAGCTCTTCTACTAATAATTTTCTCAAATTTTTTAACACCCATACATGAGGCCACTTGTTCAGCTCTCAAAAATTCATCTTGGCTTCAATAGTCTCGTTGAGCCAATCTTTTGTTGAAGCAACTAAAAATTATAATTCCGAGAAATTTATTCAAGTCGTTCAAAGAAAGTTCGTACCCATATGCTGCAATACAATCAATAATATGTTTTTTAACTTCAAGTGAAAAAAAAACTTCAAAAATTTTGGTCCAAGAACTTTTTCTTATTTTTTTAATACCGAAATTTTTTTAGACATGTTTAATTTTACAAACTCTACTTGTAACTTATTTCTCCATCAACCTAATCATAAATGTACTTTGCTTCTAATTTCTTTTTAGAATCAGTGTAGAAACTTGTAACTTTTCTGAATGATTTCAAACAGACAAAATCTATTTCTTCCTCAGCATTATTATCATAATCACCCTCAGAATCGTTATCTGATTTAGAAGAACAATTAGATTCCCCAGAATAGTCATAGTCGGGTATCACAGTAACATCAAAATAATTCTCAGCTTACGCAATTTCAACATCAGCTTCGCGTGTTCTTGTAGATGTTTTCTTACCACTATTACTTTTCCTTTTGGGCATTGCAACTCTTTGTAAAGTTAGTTACTAATGTTCTTTAACTATAGCTTTGAAAATTATCAAAAAAATTACAGGAAATAGAATAAAGTTACATGTGAAATTTGAAAAAAGATTTTCCCTTTAAAATAAAATAAAAGGAATGCTAATAAATTATTACTAAAATTATTAATAAGTAAATTTAAGACAAAGATGTTAACGATTAAATGAGAGCAAAATAAATGAAATAATACAAATTTCTCCTTATTACAAGCGAATCTATCCGATCAGTGTAAATCGTCAGTGGAATCTTAATTCCTTACAGTGACTTAGTGCTTGCTTATATTGCTTTTCTGAGTTACACTTGGTGATTTTTTTACACAAAAAGGATCAACTTTACGAAAAAATTTTATTGAACCAAAAATACTTAGAATTAGTCAAAGAACATGTATGAATTTTTTCAGAATTTTTCAGACCATTTTTAGATTTTTCAAAAAATTAATTTATTAATTTATTTATTTATTAAGAAAATTATTTTGATAATTAAACAATTTTTCAAAGTTAATTGATATTATTTTTTCTCTAGCAAAAAAATATCATTAAATTGATATAATGTTTCTAATAATTTACAATTTTGTTTTTTATTTATTTATTTAACATTGTTTATTGTTAACTAAATCTGTAATTTTTAATAAATTATAGTTAAACATACTATAAGAATTTGAAACACCACTTATCAGGCTGTAAAAGTGTGAAACTCACGAAATTGTTGATAAAATTGTTAATAACTTTTTATCTGCCAACTTTAGCACAACAGACTTTGCTGATTCACATTCAGGGAGTCAAAATACATAAAAAAACCTTGGTGGATCCATGGATCTCGATGGTCTACGGCCACCTCTCAACTTACCCCCGGACTATAGGATGTTCTCGCAGATCTAGGTATACTTGTTATGAATTAAGTTTTTTAAACGTTCCACAACAACCAATGCAAGCTACCACCCAAAGATACTCCGACTGGTCTTGCAATTAAAAATTCATTTATTTCGAATGAAAAAAATAGAAGCGAAAGACCAGGAACGGGAACGAGAACAATGACACGAAGTAACGGAGACAGAGAGAGAGGGAGAGGGTGAGTCTATAGACCAATATCCCTGCGCCTGGGCGAAGTTATTACCCAGCGTGCGAGCGTATTTGGCGCATTAAACGGGCTTGTTTTCACTTGGCAAGAGAGTTGCCGCCACGCGAAGTCAATGTGAAGAGCGGTCGAGTAAGAGGGGGGGGGGGAGTACACGTACACTCATCGACCGCGACCCGGTAACCCGATACATATAGCTCCGGAGCGAGCGTCGCGAGCGACTTTACCGACCCCGAAAATCAATACCTAGTTTCCTCTGTATCCTCGTTCGGTGGCGGATTGATTAAATTCTTTGCCCCCCCCCCCCCCCCCCCCGCGCTTGTTATCACGAAGCTTCTGGATAAGTTATATGCGTGTCTGTGATGCGTGCGCTGCTCTCTGTATTGCCATTATCGACGCCGAGTAGACTTCTTTTTAATACCATAATACGCATTATGATGTTGCTTTGTTTTATGGAGAGCTGTAAAAATATACGAATGCATTTTTATAGCCCGCGCACTGCAGTTTCTTAAAATTTCGTTAAACTCGGAAATTTATATTTTCCATAAAGAGATACCTTTTATTCTCTCGTTTATTTTATGATTCGAAAAAGCTGCCTCGAGCCACTCGGTGTAAAATCCTGCTGCAGCGAGTGAGAGAAAGAGAGAGAGAGAGAGAGAGAGAGAGAGAGAGCTATTTGCGATTCAATTATTTCACGCCCAATGGAGAGAGCGAAACCGCGCGTGTTATTAGTCGCAATCAACTGCTCGCTCAGTTGAATACGTTTGCTATACATAGCTAGAGGAGCCTAGAAAAGAAGTAGAAACGTATGTCTGTGTACATAGACGCATACAGGGCTATCTATATAGACACCTGCACGGGTTATGCCAGGAGCGAAAAGTCGTGCTGCGTATAGGCGCAGAGGAGCAGCGAACACACAGCGGGCACGTGTGTACCCGAGCAAGCGACTCCTTCTCTCTGGTCCCTTCTTCTTCCTTTTCTTTTCCTCCCCGTCGCTGTTTCTCACATCACTGGAGTACCCGGCCGGTTCTGCCCTCCCCCTATTGCGCCTGAGTATGTATACGCTCTTCCTCGGTGCAAGTCTCTCTAGCACATCTATACTATTTTTTCGAATTTAGCTTAAATCCACAATATACTTGCACTTTTTTTCTCTTCACTAGCTTCCGCTGTTTGCTGTATATGTCGCGATAAATGCTCTATCGATCTGTTGATTATCCTTGCATTCAAATTGCGACGACTATATAAAGCAGGGCCAATGCGTCTCAGATATAAGGATGTCGGAAGAATTAATGCTTCTCATGCATAAAGCCTTCCTGCGCCGGGCAGTTTAAAGAGCTTTAAAACATCTGAAGAATAGCTGAGAAAATGCATTTCATCTTTCATGCCAAGAAAATGATCGAACTTTTACTCATAGCAGAAAACTGGAGCCACTATTCCGCCGTTTCTCATCTCACTATAACTATATTTCCAGAAAATAAGTTACTTCTTAGCAAAATTCTTAAAGATATATATTTATTTATACTTGCAATATTTCCAAATTTTAATGAAATATATTTCGTTGAATTTTATTATTCATAAATTGTGAGCGAGGATGAAACCATGAATATTTTACCGAAATTACTATTATTTTTGCACTGTATACTTTTTCATTCAGTACTATAGAAAAAGACACCTCCTAGAGTTTCATTAAAATTCATGACTCGCAGATGGTAGACTCCCCTCGTTAAGTCTCTATAAGCACTCGGCACAGAAAATTTTTAAGTGTGTAGAGAAAAAAAAGGAAGATTTACCCTTTGTCATAACATCGGCCTTGCTCTACGATGAACACTCGGAATTCCCCGAAAAGGCAAGCGAAATTCAAACGTCTCGATGCGCCTACTAGGTATAAAAATTCATATACCTATATATCCCAAAGGTAATTTTAGCTTGCCGGACTCCTGGAGTGGCGATTATCCTGTATTTTGACAGTGCGGCATTAAGCAGTAATAATTGTTAAGCCAGGTCATTGCAGATCGACTCAGCATCGGATGACCATCATGATAATCCGCTATAGCTCAGGTGCGCGCGCGAGGCTGGCCCCTTCGTATACTGAGCGGATTATCCCGGCATTACTTACCTCCGGCGCACGAGCGTCTTCATTAAGATACGGTAATTAGTCAGCGCTTTTGCAGGGCGGCGGGGCATTATACAGTCGCGTGCATCAGCGATCGGCCAGCCGGATAACGAAATTCAGGCGCCTCGTGCAGGTGTGCGTCACATATAGGATTTGCAGACGAGAGAGAGGGAGAGAGAGCGGAGTCCGATGACGCGCACGCGATATAATAGTGCACGCCAGGCATTGAGCCGTCTGTGTAGGTACGAGTAAGTATGTGTGTGTACGCGCGCCCAAGCCGGCAACCGTGCCGGCGAGGGGACCACACGGCTGACCTTGACTAGGCCCAAAAAGTTGTGGCGGCGGCGGCAGCGCAGACACCCCGCCCCCGGTGCACATGTACTCTCCCTCTCTTGGTGCGCGCAACTTACATTTTTACGTTGAAAGAAGCTCGGCGCAACCAACCCTCGCCTCCCCCCAGGAACATTAATATTTTAACAAATAGCAATCAGACGAGTGAGATCGTTTCGGCAGTTACTCTGACGGGAAAGGTCGCTTCTTAATTCGGGGTTCGATGTGTGCGCGGACGTGCGGCTGTGTGTATATATATGTGTTTAGGAGGCGAAAAGTTAGGTCGCCCTCTAGTTCTGCATTCGCAGACTCCTCTCCCCACCCCCTTCTCTCTCTCTCTCTCTTTCTCCATCAAGGACATCACAAAAAGTACATTAGACGAAAACACGTTGCCTTTATGCCCCGGCAGAAGGAGAGAGGAAGAGAGAGAGGAAGGAGCGAGCGCACTAAGCGCGCGCGCGCCCCTCCCACTCCTTTTTCGTCTCCTCGCCTTCCTTCCGAGAGACTCGTGCGGACTGACACCACGAGCAACACGAGAGAGAAGCGCACACACGCAGAGAGAAAGACGTGTCCTTGTCTTTTTCGCCATTGCGCGCTCGTGTGCATGCGCGTCTCCGAATTTATAAAAGCATTTTGCGCCCGCGGTTTCTCAGAATCGCGTCGTCCCTTCTTCGCCGCAGTCGTTCAGTTGTAAGTATGCTCGCTAAATTGGATGCGCTCGATTATTTTTCGATTCAATATGAGAAATGCAACGCTCTTAATTTGCAAAAAACTCTCCTTCATTCGCTACATCAATATTTATCAAGTTAATTTTTTATATATATATATATAAATGTAATTGAGAAATGGCAAATAGCTTTGTTTATCGTGTTGTGCGAATTTCAATCGGATTCGCGTTGTCGCTGCGGTCCTGTAAGAGCAAAGAAAAAATTTTTTTTTCCTCATTTTGCATAAGCCCCTTTATATGCAAATGCGCTTATATAGGAAGTTCGTTTATAAATATGCGCCATCAAACAGTTATAGAGTATGTAGGGACGGCGGCCTTTAAAATGCATTTGTTTTATATCCCGCGACGCATTGTTTTATATTTCAAAGAACAATGAACGGTTTATGTTTTATTGATATTCAAAGAGAAATTTCGGCATCCGGCTAATTTTATTGCCCAGCCGGGCAATGTTGTTATGAATTAAGAATGTTTTCATTCAGACTATAGCCATTCAAATACGAAAATGCAAATGCGCTTTTCTAGTTGATTTACGACGGCTCTTGCCCTTTACATATACTCGCAGTTAGAACAAAATAGGCCCCGCAAATTCATTTAACTCTGCTCTTTGTTTTGCCTCAAACAGGTTTCTTGCTTCATTCTTGCAATTTTCATTCTTTACTTAATAAAATAAAAAAAAGTTGTCTCCAGCGAAACGAAAGAAAAACATGTATATAAAAGCAAAACAGCAACACTTATTAAAAACGCATGAAATGTGCATCACTTTGTTAAAAAAACAAATCTGACAATGCTGAAAGGCAGTTTTGTCAAAACTAAAAAACACTTTTGTTCGAAAAACGTGAAAATAACAAAAAAGTGGTACCAAATACACGTCTTTGCCGAATAGTTGCATTATTCCGAGAGAAAAAGGGGAAATTTTTCATCTATTGAGAGGAGAATGATCTTTTTCTTTCTCTCTCGTCGGTTGAAAGTGAAAAATCACACATGGCCAAAACAGGCTCTCTCTCTCTCTTGAGTGTTGTGCTGCCTCATTTTCGGCTCCCGCGGTGCACCTTGCCGTGTCTTTCTCTCTCGTTCAAGATCAAGGCCAGCTCGCAGGCGAGAGATGACTGGACTCTTTAAGTCGCCCGCGCGTCTTTTCTTTTTCGCTCTCGGTGTGTGTGTACCCGCGTTTTTTTTTTTTTTTTCATCGAGCCTTTGAGCAGCGCACACAGACGTGCACGTACACACGCGCGCGGGCGCGAACAATGCTTAGGAGTGGCGATGTCGGGGAGGGAGAGAGAGCAAGCCGCTCGACGAGCGAGACTCATGACTGAAAGCGAAAACTACGAAACTCTTATTACCGCGGCGTGTAATAATAGTTACACTTGCCTTCTTCCTTTGAAAAACCAAGTGAATTATTTTGAGATGGCATGTGAGAGCTGTATACATATATATACTCTACTATGCTGACATGTAGAGAGCTGCGCGAATTAAATTCCTCGCGGGCGCGTAATGGATACTTTTACGACTTTGCATAGCAACGGGCCAGTATAATAGCTGATTTTTGCAGCGAAATAATTATAATCTGAAATTAGGTTATTAACGCGGATTCCCATCTCTCGGCATCTGCGTAGCTTCCTGACATAGTTTGCATCTCCCACCGCGGCCCACCGGTTTTTTCAACAAACTCATTAACAAGCACTTTTTCTCGAAATAATGAACGATAAACTTTGATAAAATCTAAAATTTCGCACTATATAAAAATGTATAATCTCTATATCTATCGGCAGACTCTATTATTTTAGCTTCTATGCACAATAGCGTTGAAAATGTCCACTCTCAAAGACTGGCATAACGCGATTCGCAATAGGATACGTCAGGCTGCCAGGTATATAATATAATATCTGCTGCAAACGCTTCCTAGACTATCCGTATACGCGAGACGTCGGCGCGTGGGTGGTCGGGGCCGTCACCTGCGGCGCTATACAGCATGCGCGCATGCAGCCTCGATATTCCGGCGCACGTACGTATACGTGCACGCGCGCCTTCATAGAATAGCAAATGCACTTGTGCGCACGTTAAACAGATATCCCACGTACGACCTGTATATATTTTTCCGCGGATTACCCGCCGCGATCGCGAACAATGTATACATGTCGCGCGCGCGCGCGTGGATTGCGATTTTGCAGCGGCCATCGCACGCGCACGCGCGAAGATTGGATGTTTATTGGCGATCGAGGTGACTCTGTGAATTAATTGCTAGGGAAAGGGGCCTTTTTCAATTTATTGCCAAAAAGACCTGTGTGTGCCGATTTTAATGAGCAGTGACCCAGTTGGGAATGACCAAAAATCTTTCGTGTATATTAATGATGATTACGTGACGATTGTTGGTATAATAATCTAAAGTACATTATAGTAAAATATCGTGTGACAATAGTAGTTTTCGTCACTAGGGCGTAAAATTGAACTTTACGCACCGAGTGTTGGGCGATCACGAGGTCGTAAAGATTTCGCCCGCGTGGCGAACAATATTTTTTTTTATAGCTTACGCATACTATGCGTAAAATTCAACTTTACACACTCAAACAATGCGAATCGACGTACTTTACGCATACTATGCAAAAATAGTAGTTTTCGTCACTAGGGCGTAAAGTTGAACTTCACCCACCGAGTGATCAATACGCACGAGGGTCGGCGCAGCCGGCCCAAGTGTGGGATGATCACGAGGTCGTAAAGATTTCGCCCGCGTGGCGAACAATATTTTTTTGTATAGTATGAGTAAAGCACGTCGTCGCATCGTTTGAGTGTGTAAAGTTGAATTTTACGCATAGTATGCGTAAAGCGAAGCGAAGCGCGAAGCTTTACGCACACTATGTGTGAAATTCAACTTTACGCACAGAAAACGATGCGAATCGACGTACTTTACGCATACTATGCAAAAAAAGTATTTTATACGAGATACTATAAAAATAAATAAACTATTACGCAAGCATCAATTACGTATACTGATCTTAATTTTTAATACATATTATACATCTCGAAGATGGATTTCATCTCGAAAGAGCATAGCAGCTCCGAAATCCAAATCCAATGCTTTACGTCGTCATGTTTCGAAAGATCGATAACGTTCGGTAACGCGTCGCCGGGCATATCGGAATACGTAATTTGGTCCGCACGCGCGTACGCGATCTCCTATAGATGTGCGCGCCTCTCGCTCGTCTTTACTCCCGTATTATGAGCGAAAGGTTGCTGCTATAACGGTAAAAGTTTCGCACGCTCGCAGGTGTGTGTGTGTGTATATATATATATATATATATATATATATATATATATATATATATATATATATATATATATATATGCGCACGCGCGTGTGTGTGTGTCACCCGCCCGAGGGATTCCGGCCCCAAGGATACATATTTCACGAATCCGCTAATTCGGCCGGCCAGCCGATACTATGCTGTGGCAAACTCTAAAAGTATGAGCGCGCGTAATTGGCAAATACCGCAATCCCGTAGTTGCAATCCAATGTGTAGACTGCGCAGAATATGTACGCATGTATGTATATGTATTCATCGTCCTCCGTTGATCTCCTTCAATTGCATTATCTCGGCGTAGTTTGCTCGCGCGCGCTCGGCTATTATAGCGCAACGTTATAAACGAGAATTATTATCCGAGAAAGAGAGAGAGGGACGACTAGTGGCCAACTTTCCGTATATAGGGCCGGCGCAGGAACGCCTTTTCCGTTCGCTCTCAGCCGACCACGCAATATTCTATATAAACGATCGACGCAATTCTTCAAGCGAGAGCGATTATGCGCGCACGTCGTTCATGTACTATTGCACGCACTGTATTTATAAACGCGCGGCTAGCTTTCGCTCGAGGAGCTTTGTTAGCGCTGTGAGCTGTGTGTGTGTGTGTGTCGGATTTTCTGTTACATAGCTTATATGAGGGGATTCGCGATGAAACGTAAAAATTTCAAAGCGCGCTATACTTACTTTCTGCATCGAACACTTTCTTTCGTTAATGTATTCCTATATTAACGTATTCCACGTCGTGCGAAAAGTTGGCATGAATTTTTAGAAGACTTTCTGCACTTGGTGTGCTAAAGTTGGAAATAAAAAAAGTTTTAATGGGTTATTAAGACCGGAGGAGCTTTTTTTAGAATCCAAAAAAGTGGCTATATGTAGATGAACTAGGCGACGCGAAAATGTGAATTTCCGGTAGAAACAGCAGCGCTTCCGATCGCAAATTGAAATATAGCGGGGAATGAGTTTTGTTCACGGCTCTCGCGACAGCGAAGAGCCGCGGGAAATTCGTATGTAACAGTGACGTTGCAGAAGGCAGATTCGAAAAGTCAATCCACCCGGCTCGCTGATAATAATAGCGCCACACGGCAGCACGTGAAATGAGTCGGCGGTCACGTGTGATCAAATGAATGAAGCCATCGGCGCTCGTGTCAATAGTAGCAGCTCCCGTGTCTATTGACGCGCGCGGCGCCGGGGCCTCACGCATTATACAGTGCTGCCTTTGACCTCCTAGAGAGAACGCGATCGGAAGCGTCTAGTTCGTCCTCGTAATGTGTGAAGAGAAGAAGAAAAAAAAACATGATAAATTGCCTCGTCACGCATTGATGATCGAGTGACTTGCGCCGCGTCGCCGTCGACGCTTCTTGTATTTATACCTATATATACTCAATGATATCGACTCCCGGACTGCCAGATGTAAACAGATGGATTGTTGCTGTTGCCGTTGTATTATTCCCGTGTTGTATACGTTTTTGCAAAAGTCAGTATATTTATTTATTCGCAGTGTAGGAGGGCGAATTCTCTTACGGGTATATCAAAACACGTTTTGTTGCCGTGTCCTATTTAGCTGGATTTATTTCGTATAATTGTCCTTTCACTTCTATCTCTGCGCTTAGGATTTACTCATTACAAATTTAAATGTCGTCCTTTCATTTCAACGTTTATTTGCATGACCAATCTTAATCTGCGCGATCCCGACAATTTAATAGGCGTTGTGCGGAATTTCTCAATTTCAGACGGATTACGTCATTTTAACCACCCGCGGCTGATACTGTATTTCTATACTAAAATGACTTTAGCGTTGTTTGTATTATTATTACCTACACATAGTTAACGAAATATTGCTATTTTTTACTCATCAAGTTCAATGAATGCTAACGCCGAGAGATTTATTTCATAAGTAATTTGTATTTTTTGATGAATAGACATACTTCTCTTCCGAGATAAAGTACAGTTACACGCGATAAAACGCTCGTCTCCTAACTAATTTCTTGCATTCTATCAAGATTTCAGTTATCCACTTCCTCTACGAAACAGCCGCGCATATGAGAGATCTCTCGGACATTCTCCGCGTGCCGAATTTAATACTTTGTGTGCTCATATTCTCATGCCGTTCAAATCTGACGCTATATTCCTAACCGATTTTAGTTTAGATAATTTGAAATCCGAAAGAGGCGCTATAAACAAAACTGGACACGATGTTTTTGGCGAGGAGCGCGTATACGACGAATCGACGTGACGAGCGATCTTGGAACGTGAAAAATTGTCGCGAACGGAAGGAAAGAGGAGATCTCTCGTTGCTCATTGCCATTACTCGAGATTGAGTCAGCGCTCGCGCGAAATCTGGTAAAACCCTAATTGGATCAGTGCGCTCGTTACGGGATTTTTCCTTCTCGCTCATTGCAGCCCTCCGCTACACTTTCTTCCTAACCTGCATCAGGCCGTCCTGACTCACTGGCAGGAGAGAAATCTCTTCGTGCGCAAAAAGAGAGGACCGGCGCGAAGGTGTGTGACGCATGCACGGCTCGAGGTATGTCCGGATCGATGATTCCACGTAGCGCGGCGGTTAAGAAAAATTTGAGACACTGAATATTCCATTTACGGCGTGGAGCGGGAGGAGCTAGTAGTTGTCCGCTCTGAGGTCATTACAGTCGAATTTCACGTTTGCGCAACAGCGGGGATTAATGGTAATCGGCGCTCGAAACTCGTCGCGCGACACTGGAAATATTCTCGCATGAGCGCGCCTAGCCTCTCTCTCTATAAGCATGCGCGCGTACGTGCGGGTAACTCGATCGGGCCCAGTCTCCTCCGCCTCCTCTCTTACCTCGCGGCGTCCAATGGCCGAACTTGTCGCATTAAATTTACCTCTTATACACTATGCGCTCCTTTTTGGCTAACGGATTATTCGAGAGTAGAGAGAGAGAGAAATTTACACTCGGCGTGCAAAAAAATGAGATGCTCAACCCTCGTGTCGCTCGCGCGATTAAATTTTTTACTGCCGTTATAATATGCGCGTTGATGACTTTCTATCGCTCTCATCGTTGCCGGATTCGGAGATATAGCTCCTCTCCTTGTTCAATGCCCTGGGCGAAATACGATCTCTTTGAAGAGAGTTGCGCGAGCATTTCAATTCGCTACTTCCTGTGGAATGAAATATATCAAGAATAATTTTTCCGCTTTTCGTATGTTCTTTTTTGCTTTTCGAACTCTGATATATACGTGGGAGATGGCTTTCCGCGTATAGGACACCTACTTTTTCTTCTTACGGGGACAAGCCATTCTTTTTTTAGTTGCCCAGGCACGGATGATACTCGTGTCTGTGTGACAAACGCGCGCTCGCCATGCCGGCTATAATGTAGAAAAGTGGCTGTTTTGTAATTCGTGAATGAAAGATGGCTGGTTGAAGAGAATTTTTCGAATAAATTTACATGAGCGAGCTGAAAGCATTTCTTCTGTTAAATAAACTCAGCGGTGTACTTACTTCAGGGCTCGCGATATTTATATCATATTATTATATCATTATTATTATATATATCTGGTTAAATGAAAAAACGACGAAAATTTGTAGGCTAGCTTTTCCTATTCTATGCTTACTCCGCTTGAGAAGTGCAAAAGTACTTCTCCAATTTAGTGAATAGTTGTAATAATATATGCGCAGACTCGAGGCATGTACCTAATTAGTATAAGAATGTAGTCGGAGTTGCGGCGCACAATGGAGGGGGGGGGGCATATTTAACTTGAAATTCAGGCGAGTACGGGCAACATTGTCGTAGAAAAATCCAAAGGAAAATTAGTCACGGCCTAGTTATATTTTTAGTATAGAAAATGCCGAGGCTAGGGTGAATCGAGAGAATAAGCGCGAGAGGTGGAGTGAGTGGGCGTGGATATATGCCAACGCGCGCAGTTGCAGCACCTAGAATATAATCCAGAGTAAACGCGGAGCGACTTTCTTTGCCGCGCGTGTTGTTGTCTCGCACTCGCGCTCGCCTCGTCCCAGGAGTCCTGTCCTGTCTGTACACATACACATACGCATATATAACTCGCTGCCAACCAGCCGCAGCCACGTGTGAGGCGCGTGTACGCTTATATACATTAAAACGACGGCGCCCGCTTTTGTGTGTATATAGAGGCGCGCGAGCGTGGAGGCGTCGTCTCTGTGTGCATGCGCACGCGTGTGTGTGTGTATATGGATGCTTAGAGGGCTATAAAAAGAGAAAGCCGGACGTGTTATATGTATAGCATCTCTCGCTTCTCGAGTGCGAGTGCGTGTCACTCTCCGTGCGAGAGATGCACTATAACGCACCTACGTCCAGGCGTATATAATCACCAATGAACTCGCGTCGCATCGAAAATATCTCTCTCTCTCTCTCTCTCTCTCTCTCTCCTTCTTTTAAGCTGAGAGCGAGAAGCCGGAAAATTTAAAGCGTTGCGTGTGTATATATACGCGTACGTGCCTTACCGGGATTATAATTACGGTGTATATATGTGGCTATTATAGATTCGAGTGGGCTTGAGGCGCGCCATTGCTGCATAGACGCGTATAATAGTTGCTCAACGCACGGCATACCTTTGCATACACACACGTACACACGTGTATTTCGGATCGCGTGTCATTTTCTCAGTTTAGAATTTAAAATTTCGGAGCGTTTGGGGAGCGCGTCGACGAGAGTAATCACACGAAATCTACCTTCGAATTATTATTACGATTCTCTCTCTCTCTCTTTCTGTCTCTCTCCCTCTCTTTTTCGTAGACAGGAAAAAATTAAATGGAACTCTTTAGGCTCTGTATATATTAGGTATATGCTTCTTCCATTGGAATTTAAATTTAGGCGTATTTGGTAATATGTATGATTATAGGGATTTTTTAACTCGACCAAATAAGTGTAGCACCTTGCTTGAGTTTTGAAAACACTTTTACATATTATAGTAGTTTCAAAAGATGTTCGAATGACTTCTCAGTATACGGACGAATAAACGGAGCAATTTATATATGTGTATGAAAAATTTGTCTATATAAGATGTAAATTTAACGCTTCCTCCTATTAAAATGAAAAATATGCAAAGCAAAGGTGTCAAAAACAAAAAATGATATAATATATATATGAAACGAAATTTCGTCTAGAGCATATAATTAATGCTCGTACGTGTACGGCTCGTAAAATTCGAATACGTAATTAAATAAAATCAGTAGGACTGTGGGGCACGCATATAGTTTTTAATTTGCGATCTAAAAGAAAGGAGCGCGGAGTCAGCCCGAGCATATATAGCAGCGGCCGAAGCGATCGTTTTATTTTTATTCCTCTCATTGGGCATACGCTAATGAGTGGCGAGCGCACGCGCGTGCGGCTTCTCACCGGCTACACTCGACTCGTCGAAAAAGTGGTACATTCGAAAGGCGTTTATTGATTGATTACATCACGACATTATTATACCGTTTCTTCTATAAAATTCATGCTCGCGCGCTCACGGCGGAGCCAATAACGTATTCCTACGTTGGAGAGAACAAGGAAAGGCTGCTGCTGCCGCTGCTACGTATACATGAGCAAACTCTCACGTACATACATTCTCGTGGCGGTCTAAAACGAGAGAGGGAGAGAGAGAAGCAGTCGAGTTTGCCAAAACGCTTATTGTTCGCGAGGGGCGCGCAAAACGCTGTTTGCATTACGATTAAAGCCGCGCGCGGGATTGCAGAAAGGCGGCCGCGTGCATTATCGCTGCAGTGTGTGTACGGTATCATAAGCCGCGGCTGTTGACGCGGCCAAAGATAAATGTTCCGCCTGCACACACATACACACAGGTATTCGCGCGTGTGAGATAGACATCGCGCGTTGCGTCACACGTGTGTGCATTGCCGCGGTGTAACCCTTTTTCTCTCTCTCTCTCTTTCCCTCATGCAGCGCAGTTAATAACTCACTTACGCACCCGGCGAATGGATTTCGGGCCGTTTTCCGCGTATCTTATACGCCGAATCGAGAGGAGAGCCTTGCCTTGGTGATAATTGCAAATATGATTATTATGCGCGCGAGAAATTTGCGTCTAAACTCCCGTTTGACCGCAGCGAGCGTGTATATGTCTCCGGCACTGGCCGCTCGATTTATCGCCGCACGCTGCTCGATTCGCAGCCGAGTTCAGTGTAAGGTACATGTGTGTATGTACGTATCGATCAGCGTACGCGGCCATGTAAGCGCCGTATTCGCTCTCGTATAACGACGTGTACCTCTTAAGCGCGCCTTCGATTGCTATTTAATTATTAACACTCCGACACGAGACTGACAAACAAGCCTGTATACGCAGGCTGATCGGTTACGAGCTGCATGAGCCACTGCGGCTTTTTCTATATGTTTCCTTCCTATGTAGGTGTAGACACTTTTTTCCCGTGTGTTGTTTGCATTATTTTCTCCGGCGAGTTTACGAGTCGATCGTACATAACGATTGCCGAGATGGAATTAAAGGAAAAGGATTTGTGGGGCTGCGCGCACGGGATTCCTCTTACTTGCTTGTAAATTAATGGAACACGCAGAAGGCAAACCGTAATTTTATGAGTTATTAAGTCGCGCACGCGCGATTCGATCGGCTTTAATTATGCAGCTTTTTAATGCGGTCTACGCGCAGTGGGAAGGTGAGCGATTTCGCTGCTTCTCCGCGATTTGGCCATTAAGATTTTTTTTCGTTTCGCGCTGTACTACTGGGTAATCCCCATGTCCCCGTCACGTGATTATACACTATTTTAAATATATACGCGCGCTTATATAGCTGCCAAAAGTTGCTTCGCACTTTTTCAGCGTTGGGAATAAGAGATGAAGGATCCGCTGGAGCGCGCTCGAGTACACTTAGTATACACTTTTTCTCGTGCAAGCTGACGCTGACAACCTTTCCTCTTGAATCTTTCATTTCAAATCTGGGCTTATCACTGAATTACTCGAAATGAAGGATTACTTGACATGGAATATTCTAGAAAATGTCTGTTACATTTCGTTTTTGGTCGGTTGGCTTGCTGGCATGATTAAAAAGTTGTGTATCGCTATAAAGACGCTTTTATAAGGAAAGGCTACTTACGTATAGCGCAATTATCAATCGTTAATGCAATCTTCACCTTGTATCCCATCCCGAGTATAATCATTATGTAAAAATGTTCCATTTACTTTATTCAGTTATTAAATCTTTGACTGCCAGGGTCGATCGCCTATAAATAACATATGGTACATACAATTATTTTTCAAATTTTTCCACGCCACGGTAATGAAATTAAGTAGGTAATCTATAAACGACAAAGATGAGACCAGGCTGCGTGAGACGAAATTAAATTACATTGACATTATTTAATGACGGCGCATTACCGGAATGATTTTCAAAATTTATCCTCAATTAAAACTTTCTATACACTGTCACTTTGACCTTTTTATTTAGCCTTTAATCGCGCTTGCGTCACCAAATCATCGGGTTCTAATTAACATTTTCCAAGCCCTTTGAAACTCGCTGCGCGTTCCCCTCGCCCTCGCCGACGAGAACGTGTCATTTGGGAACCCGGCAATTTCGCTAATCGAGCTTTATCTAAACAAGCCACAATATACATCTAGTTGCGCAAAAACTCTTCTCCGCAAACAATGAAGCTATCTTTCCTGGTATTATATATTTAACCTGGAACAAAAAGACGCGGATCGAACTTTTCGGGCCCACGCGCACGCGATATCTCTCTCTCTGCTCGTCATTAATAAACAAAAGGAGAGACGAGAGAGAGAATAGCGCAAGACGAGGTGAGAGGGCGTTTCGAGCGTGTAGTATATGTACGCGGCATGGCAATTAGCGCTCGAAATACGATATGCTTAGAGCGGGAGACGAGGTTTGCGTCCGTGTGACTCTACATGCAAGTCTCGCTTTCTCTCTCTCTCTCTCTCTCTCTCTTGCTCATTCTTCGTTCGCGCGCGCGCGCACGCCTGTGTGACTTGCAGGCTAGCCATATTCGATCATCGAGACATTCGAAGAATACGCTAAAGACCTCAAGTGCTTGCCATCTGCTGCACGTCCCTCGCACGCGCGCTCGCAAGCGCAAACCATCGATGATGCGACTTTTGCTCCTCTATCTCTGCTTCTCCCTCCCCCCTTTCTCTCATTTGCCACTCGCTCCCGTCCCGTTCGCGTGCGCTTTTTGCCTCTTCGAGCGCATTGTCATTCCCCCTTCTCGCGTCCTCGCGCGTCGCTGCTTTGCCGGCAGTGCGCGTATTCGAATGACATAGGATTTGTTTCTCCTTTTCTTGCGAGATGAGCGCGCCGATGAGTGAAAGGTGAATTTTTATTTGCGCAGACGCGTCATCGATGCGTTGCTTTAAAAAGATGGCTTATAATATATTTTCAAATTTTCTTCTCTCCCAGAGGATTATAAGATCGCATTTTTCAAAATAAATATATACGGTGCAGTTGAATCTGGGAAACGTATTTTTCCCTCATTTCCATGAGATCAAGATTAATCCTGTAACGAGCAGTCATAATTTAATGAAATTATACGTAATGATTTTGAGAAAATATGAATTTCATTTTCTCTAAAATACACGTCAAGGTGGTAATTTCCTAAGAAACGCATTAAGATGAAATGAAAAAGAAAAAGAAATGTAGAGTGCGCTCAGGGAAAAGTTAATTTTGGAAAGTATTCCCCAACTCAACTCGACTATACTCGAGTGGAGGAAATAAAAAGCCAGTGTTTATTTTAAAATGCGGAAGAGCGCTGCATCTCGCGCAGCATATATATACGCGTTTGATCCGATCTCCGCGCTACGAATCTTTCGCGGGAGAGAAAAGTACACTCGCGCTCGGTAACAGAAGTAATTGCCTCCCCCGGATTGGATTCGGTAGCCACTGCGTGCGCTACCAGTCGGACCGAACGAGATATTCTATATTTGCGCCGTGGGGGCGCCAAAGCGTTATACGACAAAGCGACCTACATCTCCGGAGCGCGCTCGTGCGTGTGATGATGCAAGCGCGAAGTGAAACAGGTGCACGCTAAGCACCGAAGATGAGGGAGGACGAGCAGCTCTAGCCGCCGCTGAAATTGAGACGCGCACGCGGCCGCCGCGGATGAAACGAGAGAGAGAAAAAAAAGAGGGAATATGTGTCAAGAGGCGCGGCGGAAAACGGGGAAAGGCGGACGGAAATGTAAGCGCGCGCGGGCGCGAGGTAAACAGAATTAGAGGGAGAAAAAGAAACGCAGAGAGTTATGAGGGAGATCAAACGGGGGATAAGACGATTTGTGCAGAGTCTACTCGGGAGTAGGGAGAGAGAGAGAGAGCTCGGCCCAAAATAACGCCGGAGCCGAGCTCTCTTAACGTCCGTGCTCACTCGCCCGCGCGCGCATGCACGCAGCACTCTGCACAATAATTAAAAAGGGCGCGCGTTTTTTCGTTCTTTCGACCCGGCGCATCTGCCGACCCATAAAACACGAGCTCGAGTGCGCGGCCCACTCCCGCCGAAATAAATTATGCACTTTTCTATGAGACTCCTTTATGCACGCCGTAACTATATGTCGATGCACTTTTACGAGCGAGATGCGCTGCTGAGGTCCCGCTTGCTTCTGTTTTACGGCTCCTCTCTTGTACTTGGAATGTAAAAAATATTCTACCAGTATTCTTAAAATATATAGGTACGTAGAGAGAGAGAGAGAGAGTCAGTCGCTGCACGCATGGACGCTGATTATAGTCATTCGTCATGTATTGTACCAGAAAATTAAATTCTTCCGTAGTGTTGTTTTTGCATCGATGGAATCCATCCATTAGGGTACCAATTTTTCGGCCGTATTAAAATAAAAGTTGTTTAGTACAGTGTATATAGCAGCGTCGTGCCCTATCCAATTTCATCGCAACAATGAAATTTTTCTTTTTCGACGCGACTTAAAATCTAATGTTTCGTCATTCGGACTACCGTGCGAGATTAAGCGAAGTAGAAAGAATTTTAATTTTAGAATACCATTAAATATGTGTCAAGTAATTTCCTAATCACGCTCAAACAGATTTTTTTGTTTTAAATTCCTCCTCTGTCATTTATAAATCGTGTGTTTGTATTGTGTATTTATACCATTATTTCAACACTTTTTACTACTTGTTTTATTTTTCCAAGATATTTATTGTTTCCTTTAACTTTTTATCGTGTAATTAATTGTTAAGTACTCTCAGCTTAAGCTATTCGGTATTAATAAAGTATGTCATATTTTTAGCATATTATGTATAATCTCTATGGAAATTGAATAACAATACTATAAACCTTCAAACTTGAGTGAAATTTAGTACAACTATAATATGTAAAAGGAATACGGAAAAGCGATTTCAATTGAATTGTAAAACGGAAATGGGACGCATTTATGGATTTTGAAGAAAAATAGCCGGCCTGTTAAAAAAGTGCACGTTCTCGTATTGATTATCTTCTGAAACAGTGTAGGGCACGACATGTTATTCCTTCAAATATACATATTTTCAATTGTAAACACAATTACTGTACTTGAATTTTTTACTGTTTGCCACAGTTTTGTAGTCAGTAACAAAATCAATTTGATCTTTCTCGATATTGATGACAAATGAAATCGTGTGAAATTTCCCAACGTATTTCTTATGTTTTTATTATAGAAAATTTATTGTTTGACTCTACACGTAATATGAATTTCATTATTTTTTTCCTTTTCACATATATTATAAAAATATACTTATATTTATTGTCTTAAATTCGTAAGTATATATATTATTCGGTATTTATTTAGTAATTTTTTATTGGATTCTCGACCACCATTAATGGTAATAGTTATTATTATTGTACATAAAAGATTTGAATATTATAGAATATTTGAAAGATCAGCCTTCGAGAGACATCTAGCAGTATTCTTTGGTAATATAATTTTTACTCCACCTTGTTATGAACGTCCGCCGGTATTGTAGAAATCTATACAAGTGACTTACCGACTGCCGCCGCAACAGTCACCGACCACAAAGTAGTACAAATCTCAGCGCGCTACCAGCACTTTCGTAATTCTAATGGTTACCTTTTAATTTTTCGATTCTCACGCAGCATAACTGTATTATTGCAACTCCTTTTCAATATAAATTTTAATGGAGTTAAAGTTTTTGAATAATTACGAAGAAAAATAATTGATTTAGGAAATCTTACAATAAGTAAACAGTTGACAGCTTTTCATTAGTTTAACCGAAAAAAAATTCTTTGTTTAAATAAATAGGAAATAATTACTTGTATTATACAAGATTTGTTGCCTTTTAAATAATATATATAAAATGGATCGAACACAAATATACATGCAGACATTTCAGATTACGAAGTTGATCTTCTTTTTCCAATGTGTGGAAACATATACACTTCCTTTTTGAGAAATCAGCATCAAATACAGGCCATAAACGAAACTTTTCCTTTAAAAAAAAGAATCATTTAAAAGATGACTTTTTAGCGACAATAGTCGCGCGCGTATAGGTACGTGCGCATACTATCTATAAATCTCGCTCGCACATCGGCTGTAAGATGATCCGGAGCGATTTCGCGTGCTGCGATCGCGACAATGTTGCTCTCGCTTAAGGTAGCTAAGTAACGCTCGGTGGCCTTACGTTTCCGGCCAAATATCGCGCGGCGAGGGCTACCCTTCGGGAGGCGTGCGGCCGCGTGTATACACGAAGCTGCATACCTATTATACGCTTGCAGGCACGCGTGTCGGTGGTTAGTCAGTTGGCAGAGAACTCGGGGCTTTATTTATAGCGCGAGGAGGTCGCGCGAAAGAGCCGCCGCGTTCCAAAACGTCTTCGCCAGCCGCCAGAGCCTCAGTAGCAGCAGCCGCAGCACCAGCCTCTGTGCCGCTCGGCTCCGTACCTCGCCGGAGTGCGCGACCTTTGGAGCCGTGCGGGCAATTCGCGATTCCAAGTGTCGCTAAAGCGTTACGCAAACGTGCAAGTGTTCCCCGCCCGATAGTAATCGGCGCGCGCGGCGGCGGCCAAGGTCGCAGCTCTCGGCTTTATATTTACCGCGACGGAGCCGCGCTCGCCAAGAGAGCTTTTCCCGAGTGCGCGTAAATTGTGCGGCTAACGATCGCGCTGCGATGCGTGATAAGTGAAAAGAGCGAGCCCGGCGCAGTGCAAGAGTGAAAGTTATATGGGAGCTCGGCGATCGCACGTCTGACCAGCTAAATGCAGCTTCAGCGGGGGAGCAGAATTCGCAGCAGCAGCAGCAGCACGATCAGCTGACAGTGAGAGCGATCGGTTAATTGCAAAGGCGATTTCGCAGCAGAGCCGAACGATATGGCACACCTGCGACGGCCGATGAGGCGCGAGCAGTACAAGCCGTTTGGCAGGAGGAAGGTAAAAAGATATGACCGTCTCGTAAATTTTGACGCGCTAATTACATTCGATTCGAGCGCTTGCGTCGTTGCCCGAATGCCCGGAGAGCTTCTCATTTCCAAGTGGAAATAATAGCCTTATTGTTTACATTTTTTACTCACACGTGTTGTTGCGGACTTTACAGCGTTATTAATTGCAGTAAATTTCTTTTTACCGAGAAAATAATTTTCGGCTCGCAGAGTGGCGAAATTCGGCATTAATAGCAGAGCGCGCTGATACATCAATGCTAAAGCTTTTCCACGAAAATTTAAACTTAACCCATTTCTTTCGAAGCAACTGCTTTAATCCTGATTTATCGTTGCAAAAACAACACAAATTTATATACTTTTTCCAATATGTTTAGTATAAACAACTAGAAAGATGTTTTATTTACAAAAAAGTTTAAGTAGCAATCAGGAAAATAATTTGTCTATAATGCTTTATGGATCGCACTCTGTTATCTAAATATGAAAATTGTGGACTTTGTTAAGCGAAGTGGAGACTATTGAAAATAAACGAATAAAGGTTTATTTGTTTGATTTGGTTTTCGGCGTATGTCAAAGCATTTCTTGGCCCAAAGTTATGGCTCATCAAAGTTAATGGCAAAAAATGCTTCAAATAAGTGCTTCAACGTAGCAAAATATATCAATCTTTCAACATTATTGCCATTAACTTTTATTCATGCATCTTGAAATGCAAGCAACGTTTTCATGATGAAAAACAAATCAAACCTTCTTTATATGATTCTAGATTAGTCCAACATGCAGTAATACTTTCCTAAACCCATCCTAGTTTGATATTAGTACGTAGCTACAGAATTGATAACTTAAAAGAATAGCTTTGCACTACAATTTGAATTTCAGATAAATGTCAAAATAATACTTAGAAAATACATGATTTTTCATTTGCAAAATACATTATTTCGTCACGTCTATTTACATGAATAACTTACTCGTGAAACGAGCGTTAAAGCGAGTAATGGTCACGTCGAGGGGAAAGTCTCAGCCCTTAAAAAAAAGCTCTAAATATCTCCCTAGCTATCCGTCTCGCCATATGAAAATTCCTTTCATTTATAATGAAATATAGTCCTTTCTAAGAGCTTTCCAGAAATTTAAGAAAAATACGTTGCATATTTACCGTAATAACATACCGTGCACATGTGTAAGCAGTAAGACTCCGACGCGAGTTAGACGGCGAACACATATACATATAGACATGTGTCTCTTGTGTTATTTATCAAACTTTCTCAGTCTAGTGCCGTCCTCGACATTCTCGAATTGAGAGACTGAAATTCATTTAAATTCATCCTCCCACTTCGAGTGACAATTTGCTCCGCGGGGTAAAATCCTCCTCACCTCATTGGCAGTCTTATTTAAGAAGAAGAATATCGCCAATTCTATTTATACTTTTACGCGTGTTCAGGCTGTTGGAAAAGTTCATTAAAAAGTTTATTGTACGATGAAAAAAGAAAAGATTAGTATAGTTTTTACAAAATAAATTAGGACTTGTTAAGAACCAAAATTGTCAGCTTCAGCAATAAGCTTACTCTACGAATTGTATCAGACGATGAAAATGTAGTGTTTGGCTTTAAGATGATTTTGTCGCAGATCAAATCCGTGGACCATTTTATGAAGCTGAAATATGTTTTTAATAGATACTAAATGAATGTTTGCACAGATGATGAAATATGCAATAAAAATCCTACTGAAACTAAACAATGCATATCTTAAAAACACGATGTATAAAAATGTGAATGGCCAACGTTATTTTGATATAAAAAGATATAGGTATATATGTAAGCAAATAAAGCGAGAGAATATTCAATCTAGTAGCTGGAAAAACAATTCATCACGTCATTGTCAGGCGAAACAAACGTGTGGTCACGTGATACACATGTGCAAACGCGAGTAATAACCTGTGGTCGCTTTAGCTTGATTCTCCCGTGTAAACATTTTTTTTCACAAATTTTTATTTTCACACATATCTAACTCCCTAATGCAAGCAATTGAAGCAAAAAATTATATAGTGGGATTAAGAAAACAATAACTGCTTGAATTGTGTGCTATACCCGAATCTTTTTTAATAGGAATAAGCACATTGATAAAACAAAATTGAATTTATTGTTACAATCAACCTAAAATTCATTAATTACGCAGCTTCTTAACGATATGATAAAATAATTAAAAAATATGTGTATAAAACTATCACTTTGTTGTCTTCCGTCGTGATATACTCTATCTTTGTGTAAAGTTTTAAGTTACTATTCTAAAAATTTCATTGGAACATAATTTTTAAATTACCCTGGTAGAAATTAGTCCATTAAAAATGGACAGGAAAAGTGAAACCGGCCATTGGAAATGGTTAGTTATTAGACACAAGTGTAACGCTTTTTTCCATCAACTTCTCCCATTTTATGGAATGGCCCTAGCCTCGAAATCTTCTCATTAAAATTTCATAACAATTTAATCACATATTGTAAAACTTATACTCTTAAGAGATAGTTTACAGGGATATAAACAAAATTTAGTAGTCTTTGTACTATTTACAGCTTTATACTATAAGATATAAACCAAAATCATTATTTTGACACGTGGCTCTATCTCTCTCACTCATCGCCGTAAGAAATCACTTGTTACTAGATTTTTAATGGCTTCATCGGCTAGCTATTTTAACTCGTATTAAAATGCCAAATTAATAGATAGTACAACATTTTGACCATTTTTGCAACCAATAAATGTGAAAAATTGGTTGAAAAAATCGTTACACTTATGGTAGAAAACTGGAGTCCATTTTTTGCCATCTTGGTTCAAACTAGCCATTTACTATCTAAAAAATGATTTCAATTTCTACCAGGGTATGTCTTACTTAATTATAAAAAATGTATTCTAATGCCGTAAGGGAATAGAGTGTATCATAATGGAGGGCAACAGTTATGGATTTACATATTTTTTTTACATTTTTTTTTAATATAATTACATTAGTCTGTAATAATTGAGTATCACATCCCTAAACATTTGAGTTTAAGTATATTATTTCTATAGTGCTTTCTCATAGAGGAAGCTTTGTGTCTTTGATATGTATTTCTGGTATACTTGATATTTTAGTATACTATATAGAGTGCCAATAGAACTTTGATATTTTGCCTTAAAATAGTTCTCTTGAAAATCGACTTTGCCTAATTTTTTCTGTAAATTGGTATATACTACCTAATGAAATTACATTTTATACATTTATATAATAATAAATATGGGTAGCAATATTAAAATTTGAAATATTCGAACTTAAAGTTTGGATTTTTAACATGGGAGGCATATGCCGAGCATGAAATAAGGGCACATATTCTTCTGCCGTGAATCGAGTTTTGCCTAACTTCTTATTTTAAAAACTAGTATGTAATACTGCAGGATAGTAGAAATAACTTGGTATAATTTTTAATATGGCTTATTGCGACACTAATTTCAAAGATATAGCTGTTCGAAAGAAAACTCCTATGCTATATTTGTATATGTAGTGTTAGCGCGCGAGTACGTTAATTTTTAAACATCATTTTAATACTGTTATTTTTACAATGAAACTTTTTAATTATTTTTTTAGTAATATACATACTAGGTATTGAAGACTTTCATCATAAATTATAGTTGTAAATTAAAATTTTCGTAATTTCAATCAAAGTTGTGCACCACTGTTCAAGAGAACGTCCTTAAGGACATTCTCCGGGTCGCAACAGCAATTTTAGTTTTTATATTTTTATATAATGTTTTATTAATTTGATAATCCAAGAGTAAGTACATGTAACAAATATATACTTGAAAGAACATAAGACAATTTTCTTCAGACAAATTCAGGCAATAGTCACTATGGTATTGTTACGTTTAAAGACAAAAACTTCAATAAATTCTTTAAATTTTTTTATTTTTTATCCGATCTTAACGAAATAAAGCTTATTTTGTTCGTTAAGAAATTTCAGGGGGAGTATCGGTGGAAAAATGTATGATACGAGTTACCAGTACGGCGCAATATCAATTTGTTTAAGAAAAGCAAGTCAAGTTTTTATCAAAACTTTCTTAAACAAATTGATATTGCGCCGTACTGGTAACTCGTATCATACATTTTTCCACCGATACTCCCCCTGAAATTTCTTAACGAACAAAATAAGCTTTATTTCGTTAAGATCGGATAAAAAATAAAAAAATTTAAAGAATTTATTGAAGTTTTTGTCTTTAATTGTAACAATAGCATAGTGACTATTGCCTGAATTTGTCTGAAAAAAATTGTATTATGTTCTTTCAAGTATATATTTGTTACATGTACTTACTCTTGGATTATCAAATTAATAAAACATTATTTAAAGATATAAAAACTAACATTGCTGTTTCGACCCGGAGAACGTCCTTAATTAAGATGGTTCTATGAAAATGTTATTGAATGATGACATTTACAACAAAAAAAAAATATATATATATTATTCTCTACAGACACTGACAAATTTTTGGGAATATTTTTCAATACAGGTTGCCACGCTCATTTTTGAGTAAAAAATTCTTGAAAATGTATACTTTTACATGTAAATTATAGTAGAACCATGTATTTTGCGTATAAACTTTCAAAATTAATACCGTAATCGAATGCGTAGGAAGTTCAGTAAAGAGATGTTTAAAGTCCAAGCTTTAAGCTTTGTAATGATATCATAAAAAATGTATGTAGCCAGGATAATTTTTGAGATAATTAATTAATAATATGAAAACCCGCGTAAAAGTACTGAGATGGGTTAGGTGGAACGTATAATAGTACGTCAGTATATGTCATATTTTCCGTTTTGAATTCGTCTATGAGTAACGACGTAAATTATATCCTTGTACATCAAATAATTCTTGGTGTAAAATTAAATTATTTTTTACGTAATACACTATTTAATTGTCTTACACTTTAAAACTGAATTTTATGAATATTAACCCTAGTAGAAAATAAACCAACTTCGTTGGTTAACATGTTAATCAAATGTAAGCATTTCTACTTAAGATTAACATCAAAATTTAATTAAAACTATCACTATATTTTAAAGCATCTACAATATAATATTTCCACGTGTGTAAATAGTTATTCTTCGTCGACAATAGCAATATAATCATGGTGTAACGTTTTTAATTTAAAAATTGACGAACGGTTCGCCAACCATTGGTTAGCATTTCTACCAGGGAATAACACAAGTCTAATAAGACAATTTTAGTTTGTATTTTGTGGATATTCAATTGACTTGAGAGTCCTCATAAAACCACCTTAAAAGAAAAAGACAATAATTCCCAAAAGCATTCTCATTTAAAAGCAGTTGGAACTCGGTCCTACCTGTTTCATATCGAATACGAACTTGTCGCCTTAAGTCTTGCCTACCTAATAACCTATCTACCTACTTATTTTGCCTTCTCTGTAAACCATCGCATAAAACGATAACCAATCCAGTGAATGCATACACGCCATACGTACACACCGCGAACGAGGCCACAACAATAGCCTCTCGCAAATATATTCCCTTCTTGATCAGTCCACCAGTGGTCCTCTAAAAATAATGCGTAGAGAAGCAACCATCACACGCACGGTACGCGTATAATACGCGCGCGAACTCTTTTTCTCCGGGGTCCAGCAGAGGCGGCGGCGGCGACAGCGCATTGCCCCCGGCGCGGGCGCGCGCCCCAAAATAAATCGGCCGAGTGAGCGCGCGTTGTTCACCTCTGACAGCGCGCAGAGAGCAAGAGAGAGAGCCGCCCACAGCTACTCCCTCCTCGTGCCATTCAACTTAGACTCGCCGACCTGCATAGTGTACGCCGGTGCGGCGAGAGAGAAGGATGCTCGGGCGCCGCCGTTATAGGGCCTCCGAGACGTCCCAGTAAGTATACGGCGCCCATCTTTCTATGACGGGACGGATAGATGGGTTACTACGACTTTTTCGCCGGGTGGGAAAAAATGTAGGCCGAGCACGTGGTTGGGGTTTTCCCCGCAATCCTCTGCGCGTATAGGTATAGAATCGGGGATCGAGCTGCGATGTAGACTGGACCACGCGTTAATTTGGAGCGCGAGAAGCGATAAATTTCTCGCGGCATTGCAAATCAATGATTCAATCGTTCTTCCTGACACCCTTTCTGTATATCATTATACGCAAAGATTTTTCCTGCAACGTGCTGACGTTTACTGCGCGCCGCGGGCTGGATCGGGAACACCGGGTCGCGTCTTTGATTTATGCATGAGCCACCTTAGATCGCGTTTTACCTATTTAGACGGTAAGCCTGCTCCCTTTTCGGACGCCGCGTTCATCATTTTCTTAATAGTCCTCGGCCGATCGAAGCTATTCGCGCCGCTCGTGTTCTCTATAATCGACAGCTTTCTGCAAGATTCTATAGATGTTTACGCCGCGTAAAGAATTATTTCCAGGAAAAGGAGATGGTATTTTTATGTGGTAGCACACGTCGCCCTCGAGATAATCAATATATTATTTACGCATAAGCTAGAAACTGGCTCCGCAAATAGAGTGACATTTTGCTCCACGGGAACATCCATTACCCGAAGCGCACGAGGATGTAATCCGCAGGAAAAAGATAAAAAGCCTACGGCACTCTCTTTCTGTCTCTAAGAGCCTCGAGCGGGAAATCTAATATCGCTCGCTCATATATAGGCGCGCTAAATAAATTCACACCATTACCGAGAGCTCTGTGTATATATAATACACCCCTTCCCTCTGCATCGGAAGCGAGAGCTCGTCAGGAAAATTTTTCGGAACTCTCGCAGAAGTGGTATAGTGGCGTCGGAGGCGGCGGCGTCTACCTCCCATCCGTCTGCGGCGTTACTGAATTATTCGAGAGTCGTGGCCCACCTACACGACCTCTCTCTCTCGCACATGCACACCAAGAGACGTATGTGGGTGTAGATAGGATAAGACAGGGGCAGGAGCCAGAGGGAGAGAGAGAGAGAGCAGCAGGCAGGGTGCAGTGGCCTGGCGGCTGGTGGGCGCTCTCGCGGAGGGGCTTTTCCGGATCGATATTGTATACCCCCGAGCAAGCACCATCCCTCTCTCTCCCTCTCGCACGAGGGTGTCGTCGTCCGCCCGCGCGCCGCGACCGGCGCCACCTCTCGGTTCCCGTGGAAAGAGAGAGGGAGCGAGTCATCGGCCGCCCCGCCGCGCACGCAGGCGCACAGCAGTTTCTATATCTTATACGCGGCTCTGTGTGTATACGTTATATGCACGCACGGCGCGCGCCGATCCTCGGGCAGTAGCGCGAGGCTGTCGACGACGACTGCGACGCGACAGCGGCTCCCTGCCGTCGAGGGCAACTGTGTGTGCGTGCGCGTCGTTGAGGCACAGTGGTGCAGTCGCCGGCGACGAGGCCGCCAGCCCCGAGCCTCGGGACTCCGGAGCAGTCTATACCCGGAAAATGGTGCGCGCCCGTTGTTTACATTCCGTGCCCCGACATACACACTCGTGATCGTCGAGTGGAGCAGCGCGTACAGGGCTGGGACAACTTTGTGGCGAAGCACGCACGTGTGGAGATTAGAGTGATACGGATATATCCCAAAGGGCTCACCGGATGCTGCGCTCGTCGTCCGCATATATATTGGCTACCACGCAGCCGCGCGCGGGTCGTCCACCTCATTCATATCTCTCCCTTCGGCCCCTCGCTCGCTCTCGCCCCCACAATAAAACAGCTCGCCGGAAAACGAGAGATATCGGAGCTTATATATATATCTCTCTCTTTTTCTACAGGGCCCTGTGTTGACCTTTGCGGAAGCGAGCACGCACGCGAGCTCCAAATTCCTTCGCAAGCGCGTAAATAGCGTGTGCTCGCCTTTTGCGCGAATATTTACGTACTATACAGACGGGTGAATATAGAGGAGTACGCGGAAGCACGCAACTCGTGCGCGGGCCAATTGAAGCTTTTATATTATTACCCTCGCTGATCGTGTGTATGTATATGCTATACGTTCGTGTCCGTGTATCTGCAAGTCATGCAAAGCGGCGGCGGCGGCGGCAGTAGTAACTGTTGAGAGAGAGAGAACAAAGACGGTGACGGTTCGCGTATTATATTATGACCTACTTTTTTCCGTACTTCTGGGACTCTAGTTGACGGCGCGCCGCGCCGCGGAAGGTTAGGCTCGCTCTATACGCGGCGTTGGCTCGCGATCACTCGATTATTGTCCCTCCCCTCCCCCTCCATTCAGCTCGCGTCGCCTCTGACAGGGAAAAATAACGGCGCGTGCTTAGCCGCAAAGTATCATCAGCCGAGATTTGCGGCGACGCGTGCGGTGTGTGATCGATGGTCTTGCAGGTAAAGAAGAAGAGAAGTCCGTCCTCGCATAAGACCTCGCGGAAGAAAGTGCGCAGGGCCAGCAGCGCGAACCGCCGCCTCGAGACCTAACTGATGGCTTGCAAACGCAAGCGCAAGAAGATACAGCGCAGTATAAAGCCGTCGGCGACGGCGCCGAGGAGGAGGACCACGGGAAGAAGTAAACACATAGGAGGGAGAGATAAAAAGAGAGCGCGAGTGTAAGGGGCGAACATGGCGTAGTAGCGGCCGTTGGTGGTGTGTATTACATAGAGAAGCAAGACAGTCGGAAAAACTTCTGTGGAAAGTGCCGCGTGGACATGCAAATGCGGGGAGAGACGCAATGCGGTAGGAGCACCGCCAGCGCTCGGTGAAGCGCAGAAGGTGTGCGTGTGTGCGTCTGAGAGTACCGTACCCGAGAGCTTCGAAGCGCGCGGCCGGACAACGACCGAGGCGCTTTTCGGCGATGATCGGATACAACCAGCACAATTCCGGCTACAACAAGCTATTCACTCAGGTATTTTAATACGTATCTGTATACCTATATGGTGCGCGTAACCACCGCTATACTCGAACACGAGGGAGGGACGAGCGAGCTTTTATTAGCTGTGTAATACACTCGAGAGTTTATTTCGGGAGCGAGTGCGTGAGGGAACACATGCAAAGCGTGCGGCGCCCACTTTCCACGAGTGTGAACTCGCTCTTTTTAAATGGGAGAGGGAGAAGGTGAGGATCGTTTGACCCCTTTCGGCACATCATCGAGGCGGCTATTGTTGTATATTTCGGCACGTCCTGCCGAGATCGTGATTAGCCTTAATTTTAGATAGCCGCCGATATGCAGCAGGACTTCATTGTAATACTTACGCTCACTGAACGAATCTTGTATTTTTTAACCCTTCTTTAAAAAAAAAGCTATTGAAACCCTGGTAGAAATATTAACCAGAAGCTAGCTATGGGTAAACTTTGTGGGTAAAACCGATTATTGTTTGTATTTCATAATTATTTACCAATCCGAAATGAAGTATGGCATTTACACTTCATAAACTATGTATTTTAAGTAACAGTAGAACTTTTAAATGAATTATATTATTTTTGCATTATGATTTTTAGCTATAAAATATGGTTAATTTTCTACCAAGGAATATATTCTGGTAAATCCGCGTACTGTAATATTTCTTGTTTTGATTGAATTGAAAAATTGGACGAGATGCAAGTCACCCAGTATGTACGAAAAGAATAAAGGATTATTTATAACAAGGAAGTGCAATTTAGATCCTAAAATCGTGTAAATGTTAGAGGCTAATAAAAAACTATCTCCTATACGGGGGGGGGGGGGACAAAAGTTCATTACCCAGCGTTCATTTGTTTAATAAAACAAGGATGGCGACAGGTGTATATATATGTGTGTGTGTGTGTCAATAGGCACCGAGGGAAAACTCGCGCCCAACCCACATAGCCGCGCGCGTGGGCTAGAAAAGATTTGAATTTTTAATGTACGTGCATTTACCGTGTGCCGGCCCATAAGAAACTCGACAAAGACTGCATAGGTATACGTAACAAAATATGTTGTTTACGTCTGATCGAAGCAGACTATTTCTACTGCGGCGCGCAACTTCACTTTCAATTCTTCATTTCGCGGTGTGAATGATTAAAAGGCTCGCCTTGTGTGTATTGCGCTTTATTTTTAAACGTGAGACATTTCAATGGTCATGGATTTCCGCCGATTCGCCTTGTAAATAAGAGAAAACAGATGAAAACAACAACAGGGGTGGAAAAAAGAGAGAGAGAGAGAGAGGGGAGGAGCGCCCTCGTTCAAAATGTATGCAGCTTGCCCTCTCTCTCTCTCTCTCTCTCTCTCTCTCCATCCCGCAGAACCTAAAACCAATATTTTCCCCGTCAAGGCTGTACAAAGTAAACACGTGTCAAGTGCTTCTTTCCATGTTTTTTTTTCACAAAAATGTTAAAAAGTAGCAAGGGAAGTGGATGGGTTTTGTAAGACAATATTCTCTCCCTGCCGCAGGATTTCCTTCTCGAGCATCGGCCATTATCCACTCAATATAATCAACCATCAGTTTTTCCCTGCGCGCTGTAGGTATGTGTGTGTGTGTGTGTGTGTGTGTGTGTGTGTGTGTGTGTGTGTGTGTGTGTGTGCCGCGTACATAGGCGTGTAAGAACCTTGAACGACAGGCCTATATTAAACGCGCGAGAAAAGAGGCGTCACGCCGGCGGGGTTTGTTTATTTTACATTAAAAGACGCGGGGAATACAGATAGAGCCGTTAGCAGCGCAGCTTATTATTCCTTTGGTTTATCGATTGACCGCGTCTCCGCATGACGCGTCCGCCTACGTATTCATTAAAATTCCCTGCGCATCGGCCTACAGCGCAACGAAATTCTATCCTTTCTTCGATTTTTATTTTTCACTCTCTGTCTCCCTCCCCCGTCTTTTTGCGTTCATCAGACGCGGCTATGAAATATTCATACTCGGCCGTCCCTGGCCATTCTTTCGCGAATATAAGGCGCGCATCGGCGACGCGTGAATAATTGAGGCGCCAGCGTCTCTAGCCCCTCCGAGTCCTTCCGTCTCCGTACTCCTAGTGCAAAGTGCACAGGTATCCTCTCTGGAATATGTGTGTCGTACACGTGGATGATGTCCTTTGTGCTCACGCTCTTTTTGCTTTTTTTAATGTCACGCGCGCATCTTCTTTAACCTTCCCGGTCGCACCCTTTTTCTGCTCCATCTCTCGCTTTTTTTTAGCGCTCGTTTGAGCGACGCATATAGGCGCGCGCGCGCACAAGCATTTTTATTTTATTCCGCATTATCTTCCTCTCGCTTTCTACGGACATTTTTCTTCTCAGCTCTCGACCTTCGACGGAACCTTCCAACTTTAAACTATGTATAACGCCGATCACCTTTTGTTATAAAAATAAATTACATTATTTCTCGCGGTTTATCTCTCAGCTTATTAGCTAGATGCTCGTTGCGCAGGATAAAGGGTCATAATAAACTCAGTATTTTTTATAAATTATTATAACAAGACAAAGACTGTTTTATTATTATACCGTGATCGAGAATCACTGTAACAAATTGTTCATCTAAAAATTTTGACCTACTTGCGCAAACTGGAGATTCAAAAGAATTTAGAATCTAAATAAAATCCATTAGGTAGCACTCTTTATGGTTAGATTAAAGTTACCTTTATAGTATTAGTGTCTAAAAACATTTATTACTACTCATATTTTTCTTTTATTTTACTATTTATATACAGTTATATTATTTATATCGACGACTTTCTTTTATTTATAATTCAAAGAATACGTGATTTTATTGAAATATCTCCTATGGTACCTAAAAAGTACTCTCGTACATTACTTAATCAAGGTATCTTGAAATTGTTATGAAACTACACTTGTACCAATTTACATAAAAATTCTGCAGAAAAACAACTGACGAATTCCTAAAAAATAAATGAAAATAAAATTGTGACTCATAAGGTGGCTTGCACGTTCAGAAAATCACCATAAAAGGGTAAAAAATTGGGATATGGTTAACCGAGCAATTGTGGAACACTCGGCACGGCAAAAGAAAAAAGTTGAACCGTTTATAAATCAGCGGCAGGAAATTTTCCCATAGGTAGCCGTGAAAGCATGTGGCCAGGACTATAGGGGCGGGTGTGCGGGACGTTGCCATGACGACGACCCTTCAAGTGACTGAATTCTAGCCCCAAAATCAAATCTTTTGCCAAGAAACTTACCTGCCCCTTTTTTCCTCTCCGTCTAAGTATATCACTTCTTTGCTCTTCGTTCTCATTGCGAAATTTTTCGAGATTCGCCGCTACACTAGACAGCGGCAAAATTGCAGCCGAGAAAGGAGAACACGAGGGGTGTTATGTTGGCATGCGCGCACTGTGTAGAGGCAGCGAGAGAGACAGAAAATTTATCGCCGCAGACGTGTGCAGTTGGACGTTGCGGCCATTGTTAATTAGAAGTCACAAATTTTCCGCAAGCGTCTCGCAACAAGTCGATGGATCGATAGCTCGGTGAGCATTCCAATTTGCAAATTCCCGAAATCCAGGTGGGGAATCGCCCAGTGGCTTCCGGTCAACTATATTCTCTCTCGCTGCCCTTTCTCCTCTGCAAAAAATATAAAGTTTTTCATTCTTTTAATTAAAATGAGGGTTCGGTTCCAAGTGCGAGGTTTTAATTAGGACTGCGTCATAAACCAAGCCGTTAGCGAATTAATTCAATCAACACGGCCAAGCCATTACGCTATTTTGTAATACAGCCGCTGTTATCGTGTTTCATGCATGATGAAAACAGTTTGCTCGGCCGTTATATCGATTGCAGTTTTTCTCCAGCACATATAACCGCTAATGACGTTTAATGCGTCATGGTTCTTACGTAAAAAGGGAATCGATTTCGCACTCGCGCTAGCTGGAAATTCGTGAGGCAAAAGTATGTCTCGATTTAATGGTGTCACTGGTTATTATCGTGTGCACAAACGTATACGCAGAGCTATTTTTGTATACGGAATTCCCGTCCTATTCATATGCCTATTCGATTTGGAAAATGAATGAGTCCGGTGACTGACTGGTCGGTCAGACCTCGTGTGCTGCAACCCCTTATCGAATCACTCGTATTAGAGTGTAAGTTCGCTTGGTTAGTTATTTTACGAAAGAAATCGATTTTCCCGCGTGTGACGTGTGGCCAGTCGAGCAGCTAAGAATTCACGTTAGCTTTATACTCTTATTATCCAGCGTAATAATCGAGGATCACGTAGCACTGTTCGAACTATTCTTCATCACGTCAGTAGCGAATCGGACAGTGAGGGTTGACATTCCCTTCCATGTCTAAATAGTGTAGGTTTATTACAAAAAATGTCCTTTCCGAGCATCGCTTCTTCGAGTTCATTAATCTCTTTAGTTGCCATCCGCTTATTTTTATTTTACAAATCTTTCCGTGCGTAAATAAAGTATACAGTTAAAAATACGCTTCTCTTAAAAGTTATCGATCAGTGAAATGGTGAGAAAATCGATTGACTCCTTCCATGCAAAGTATAAATATCAGTTGCTGTTTATTTGAACCTGCACTAAAAGTAGGATTCTTGCACTCTTTTGTATATAAATATATATCTACAACTGCAACAGAGTTACGACCTTTGAAATAAGTATTTCTTGAACTACACTCAGAAAACGATCTTCCTGTATCAACGAGAATCTGCCTGTAGGAAGAGAATTTCCGCTAAAAATATAGGGCCAAGAGGATATCTTCCTACACGAAGAGAAATTCCCTAGTTAAAATTACTAGAGTCTATTGTAATCTTCTCACAGACTGCCCAAAGTTTTTACAAGGTGCTATTGTAATTTTTTATAAAAATTTATCAAATTTTCGTATGTGAATCATAAAAATTACAATAGTACTAATAAAAATTACAATAATACTCATAAAAATTACAATAGTACATTGTAAAATTTGTTAAAAATCTCGTAAAAAGTCCACTTTGGGCAGTCTGTGACAAGATTACAATAGACTCTAGTAATTTTAACTAGGGAATTTCTCTCCGTGTATGGAAGGAGGAATTATCTTACAACAGGAGGTCAAGCTTCCCGTGGCGGGATGATGATATTTCGCGCAGGAGGAATCCTTTTTTGTCGCAAGAAGATTTTGTGGGGAGGAATTTTATTTCAAGTCAGAAGGATCGTTTTTCTGAGTGTACATAAGACTTGAGAAAGAATTTATTTGCGCAACAACTACAATAGATTTAACTGTTAAGAAAACTATATACAGTGCTCCTTCAGAATACCGCCGCCGTTTGTCCTTTTCTATCTCATAAACAACTTGTTAGAGTAAGAGAGACACATAGCAACGGTATTCTGAAGGAGTACTGTAGCATTGAGAAATAAAATATTAATTGACACTTATTGTTGTAGGGCTCAGCGGACTCGAACTACTCGCAGCCGAGCTCGGATCTCTCGCTGGACGAAGAGAAAGAGAGTTTGCGCCGCGAGAAGGAGAGGCAGGCCCTCAATCAACTCGACAAAGCCAGGGTGAGTTTATCCTCCTTTTTTCACCCCCTCTCTCTCTCTCCGCTCGCTGCTCTTTTCCTGGTCCAGACGCCATACGTGCCGGGTATTTCTGCGCCTCGAAATATCAAACTCTTTTACGCGCCCTCTCGTACATTACGTGAGTGGGCAAATTTTTTCTTTCCGCGCGCCTGTGCGCTTAACAGAACGGCAGTTGTTGACCGAAGATACGGTAAACAGGCTTATTTGCATTAGAAATGGAAAACGTGTCATTGGATATATAAGCGAGAATGTAAGGGAAGCGGCTGGACGACGAGAGGCCTCTTCAATAGAATGTAATTCAGGGCAGGAAATGTGAAAAATGAAAAGATAGAACGCGCCAATAAAGACGACTGCTCGGAAAGTACGCTATATTGCCATGTGGGTCATTGGGAAGGGAAAACCGTTTTGTGACGAGTCTGTATAGTTTTCTCCTTTTCATGTGCGTACGATCGATACTTCTCGTCCGAATAATTAAAAGCTCGCCAGACATAAATTATGTATAATTTGTATTACAGATCTTTTCTTACTTAATCGTTGATTAATAGATTTTCTTCAATTCATTTTTGATAATTTATAAATTTTTGTTGGGTTTAACTGTTGAATCCTACCCCGTTGAAGAACATTTTCTCTTTTAAGGGAGCTAGACACCTTTTTTCTGAAATAAAAAAGTCATATTTTAATGTATAAATGTAAACTAATTATTTCCCACTTTTTACACATAAAAGGGGGTACATTTGCCTCATCTTAGACCTGGGTCTGGGCCCTTTATATTGTCCAGAACCATAGTCATCGATGAAACAAGTTTTTTCACTATCCGTAAGATTTGAAATTTTACTGCTGATGGGTTGACTCCAGATTTGAACTAAATTACTCCTGAATAGTATAATTCTCATATGAGTGTAGGGATTTTTGATCCGATGAGAAAAAAAATTTTGTGCTGTTTTTCAAGAATTAAAAAAAATTTTTTTTAATTTTTTCAAAATTTTTCTGATGTAAAAATTTTTTCTGACATTTAATCCTAAATCCCTACACTCATATGCGAATTATACTATTCAGGAGTAATTTAGTTCAAATCTGAAGTCAATCCATCCACAAGAAAATTTCAAAGCTTACGGATAGTGAAAAAACTTGTTTCATCGATGACTATGGTTCTGGACCATATAAAAGGCCCTTCGAAGAAAGTTCTAAGGTAAGGTAAATATATCCACTTTTATATGTAAAAAGTATGAAATAATTAGTTTACATTTGTGTATTAAAATATGACTTCTTATTTCAGAAAAAAAGGTGTGTAACCCTTTTAAATAGAAGCACTTGTATGTGTTTGTCGTTTGCATTTTGTAATGAAAAATTCTTCGTCCGAAATTTGGGATCTAAACGGGATTCCTAGCATTACACACGAGATATATCAGTTTATAGCTCACGAGGTTTATTCCGGTGGAAGTTTTTATTTAAATTTCCTTGCGTGTCTATTAATTTAAACGAGCGCATTAAGCATTATTAATGTATCCGTTGGGAATATAAAATAGTATAAGATGAATGGTTGTAGAATTGCACAGAAGCGTGTAAATTTTTCTTTCTTACAGACGAAACCGGTAGCGTTTGCAGTGCGAACCAACGTCAGCTACGACGGTAGTATAGACGATGACTCGCCCGTTCACGGTTCCGCCGTCAGTTTCGAAGTTCGGGACTTTCTCCACATCAAGGTAACTTAGCACAGCACGAGCTCATAATCATCCCTCATGGTCATATATATCTGTCTATTTTGAATAAAAGTTCTAAAGCCCATAATTGTGTAAGACAAAAATGACTATGTGGGTAATGCTTAAGAAAAGGGGGGCGAGGGAATGGAAAAAGGGGAGAGAGGAAGGAGTAAACTGGGCACACTGCCATTATCTGTTTCCGTGGACGCTCGGCCCGCTTAGGAGAAGTACGACAACAACTGGTGGATCGGCAGGCTCGTGAAGGAGGGATGCGAGGTCGGCTTCATACCGTCGCCGGTGAAGCTGGAGGCCCTGCGGGTCCAGGCGAGCGCGGCACGCGGTACCAAGGGCCTCTATACGAGCGCACGCGGAGGGTCTTCGGGGAACCTTGAGAGCGGTATGCCCTCACGAGGTTCCACACCGCCCACACCAGGTAGCCCCAGTGTGTGCGCGCACCGTCCGACAGAGGCGGCGGCCCGACTCTTGTGCTACTTGTGTTACGTAACCGATATAACAATTGAGCCCGACGGCGACGCCGCACAGCTGCACTCTGCGCGCGCGCTCTGTCGCCGAGATCTATATATATCAGGTCGCGCAGCGCGAGGCAGGACGAAGCCGCGGACGACGCCGCCGCTTCTCCTCATCGCGCTGGCGACCCACACATATAGCCTTACCTCTATCTATCATATCTATCTATATTTGCTCTCTTGTGTAACTCTGTGTATATATTATTACAGTATACATCTATGTATATGTACCTATGTCGATGTACTACTTTGTCTTAATTTTTGGATATATGTATTATGACAATAACCCGACCCTTGGACCCTCGAAGACCCTCGAGGTAGTGATGTTTTGTTTTTGGGATTATTTATTAATCGTCGATCGGTAGTGGCGATCGACGGCGTGCAATCGCTCTATTATGATTTCATGTAGAGCTCTGAGGATATATCAGTTTTTTTGGACGGCGCGCGACTTTTTCTCACATTATATACTCGCCATCAGCATCTCTCATTCTCAGTCTCAGTCTCTGTCAAATGCGCGCCAGCAGCCGTAATGTTTACAAATATTGCACGGGAAGACCTCGACGTTCATCGAAGCTTCCTTTATTCTTTTTTCATTAAATATATACGTATATATTATGTACTTGTTCTCGAGATTTTTCCAGATCCACCCACTTCCGCTCTTTATTTTCTTCCATCCTAAATTCTTTCCTTTCACCCACTATTTACATCCAATCCAAACTTTTTTATTATTTCTTATGTACAACTATATTAACCCGTAATTTGGAAATGCCAGTTTTTCCTTTAATACTTAAACTCCTTGTGTATTAAAATTTTGTCAACTTACCTGGTGAAAAATGGTCTTAAATATTTAAATAGCTTGAAAATAATCAGAAATATTGAGATACTGAAAGATTTGTGCATGTTAGTAGGTATTTATTGAGTCTACCTACAGTTAAAATAAACGCCTGTCGACATTCTGATAGTAATACTAATTTCCGGTAGTTTCGAAGCCAAAACAGCTCACAACTGACCGAAACCGGCTTGTTATTATATTTAGTAAATTAATATATTTTTTTATCTTTTCATTAAGGTGATGTGATCCCACACTATTACTCAATTCTGGGTTCCCGTTTTTCTCCTTCAATTTTAAACTTTTTGAAAAAACTCTTTGACACGTTTTAAGTTTAATAAAGAACTATAATGTATCAAAGAGTTTTTTCCTTAAAATTAAAAATTGAATGAGAAAAACGGGAACCCAATTTTGAGTAATAGCGTGGGTATCGCATCACCTTAATGGCAAACGTTGTTTCAATAAGTTATAAAGATCGTTTTTTGCCAGATCCAACTATCTATCGATGTTTGTGTGTTAAATGGTTAATTTACATCTATGTTCGTATATCTGGTCTAACTTTGGTTGTTTTATTTTTATTATGTTAGTATTTAATTGTTTATTGCTATGTACTAATAGATTTTTAATGATTAGCATCACATTTTCATGAGATAATAATTTTTTAAAGCCAACTGGAAAGAAATGCGGAATCAAATTGGGCCTAACGCAAAAATTGTAAACGTTACGAATCACATTTATTTTTCAATCGACATTTTTTTAAACATTCGAAAATATCATGAAAATGTCACTTTCATCATGCATTATTAAAACAAAAACATGACACTATTAGATAGTTTGATATGTTAGTAGCACAGTAAAAAGTAGGTATATCATGTAGCAGTATATATATATTATATATATGAGGAAATCCAGAATTTATTTCAACTTTTCGCGTCCCTAGAACCGGTCAAAATTTTATTCGAAAGCACACCTTCCGGACGCGGTTTTTACTTCTCTTTTATGTTAGAAAATATACGGAGGAAATCGTGTAGAATTAAAAACGTCTTTGTCTCACATTTTTTTTCAAAGCTGAAAATTTTCAAGGAAATGTCGAAAAAGCCCTTTTCTTTAAACCTCAGCCATTTAGTCCAGAAACGATTTACTTAAAGTTTCAAAAAAGAAATTGAAACTAGAAAAAAAGAACTTTCATTCCTTTTTTTACCGCGTCCGGAAGGTATGCTTTAAAAAAAAAATTTTGACCTATTTTGGGGACGCGAAAAATTGAAATAAATTCTGGATTTCCTCATATGTGCTGGCTTGCTTTCGTCTTAGTCAACGTACGAGCATCAACTCTTTATGCGTTCAGTCCAATTGTCAGCTTCTATACTCAAAAAGCACTGACGCACAAATTGTCGCTATCTCGTTTCGTGCAAATATATACGCTTGCCTGGCTTCAATACATTGACAATAAATATATTTATATACAATATGAACGTATTAGCCTGCGTGTAGTAGCTTGTATACGAAAGTTGTTACGTTAAAATAATACGAAGAGCAGATACTACGGAGATTTTTGGTCTCTCGCCAGGTGATGACAGCGATAGCGTGGGCAACATTCGTCCGGGTAGAGCGACGCTGACGACCCCTCCAGCCAAGGAAAAACGGAAGAACTTTTTCAAGAAGCCGGTAAACGCTCGACGAACTTTCATCTTAGATTATCACCTTAACCTAAGTGTTCCCACCAGCCACCTCACTTCTTCTTTGACCCCAGTATTTCATACTACCTGAACCGCGTGACTAGGACGTAGACTGTTTTTTTCTTTCTTTGTTGTACCGACTGTATCTCAATGTTAGTTATACGATATAGGATAGTCCTTTAACTTTTTTCCTTTTTTCTTTTATTGCATAGAGTACATTCAAAGTATGTAATACCGAGTTCTAACTTTAGTATACAACATTATCAGACACCTCATATAGAAATCCTAGAAATCCAACATGAGATTAAAAAATATTATTAGATTCCAAACATATAGAGAAAATCTAGTTATAGATACTTTACATCTTTCTTACAAAGTACGCCTGAAGAAAAGAAATGCCAATACGTGGGATTTTCATTAATGTTTAATATTTCGAATTTCTAGGATTTTTCGCATTAAAGTAACACAATTCTCAGTATGATCACAATCACAAAAGACAGCTGTAAAACTCGTATATTTTGCAATGGAGTATTTTGTGCGCGATGTAAAGTTAACGAAGAAAAGAATAAAAGAAAGTTTCGAAAGAGCTAAATTGGCTAAACTGAGCGAAGCACAAAATACGCAAATGTAGAGAGTCGAGTAAAAGCTGGTAGGAGGCCAGTAGCATTAGATTTCCCAGTAAACCGCGCTGCGTCGACGAAAGTTCATCGGAAGAGTCGACGAGAATAAAAAAAGCACAGTGTAGAGATAGAAAGAAAATAGCGTCTCGTCCGAGGGACTCTCACTCGTTCCCAGCGCGTTTGGTTAGCATGGCGAAAAAGTACTTTCTGACAAAGCCATTAATTGTTTTCAATGTTTTCAATGTTTTCGATGCATTCCGTGCTCACTCGAAGTCCTACGTAAGTGAGACTTATAATCAGCTGGGTTATACGACATTTTTTTTTAATAATATTACATATACCTCTAACGCCTCTGGCTAGGCATGCTTATGTTGACGAGTCGTTCTGAACCGCTGCAGGAAACGGCTACACCTTACGACGTGGTCCCTTCTATGAGGCCTGTCGTATTAGTGGGACCATCTTTGAAAGGCTACGAAGTCACCGATATGATGCAGAAGGCGCTTTTTGATTTTTTGAAACATAAGTTTGAAGGAAGGTAAGAAACATACTCCCACACATGCCATTTTCATTGTTCCTTGATTTTTCTCAATCATTGAAGTGAAAACGATGATTTTTTTTGTCGGCGCTGTAGAATCATCATAACGAGGGTAATGGCAGATATTTCTTTGGCCAAGAGATCCTTGCTGAACAATCCGACCAAACGAGCAATCATGGAGAGGTCGACGAGTAGAAATAGTTGTTTGCAAGAAGTGCAGGCGGAAATCGAGAGGATTTTTGAGCTCGCCAGGACGCTTCAGGTGAATACGTATATTTTGAAGTAATTTCTCTTACAGCTACTTGTGAAAATAAACAAATCTTGAAGGTTGATGAAACAAATGCAATTTTCGTTATTCATAAACTCAAATAAAATAAAATGTAGCGCGATGTGCAAGATGCCGATTGCATATCCGGGTCACAGATTAAAATTTTATTTTCTCCTCAGTAACAATCCTCTCTTTAAAAGTGATGGATGAAATATATCATCACAATAAGACTGATTTGATTGGTTGTTAAATACAAGATGGAGATATGGCGTGGAAATTTGAAATTAAATCTTGTACTTCTGTTGAAAGTGTAACCTTGAAATATACTCTACAATTTTTTTAATTTTCATTTGAAAATATTCTGGACCGAAAAATATAGCACGCGCGCGTGAACTTGCTAGTTGTATAAAAGAATTATAGTTTTTTTACAAGTTAAAGATTCAAGTTCATTAAAAATGACAAAACTCGAAGACTTATTGAAACTCATTGTTCTATATTTTAGCTTGCTCTCGTAAATATTCACGAGCGCATAAATAACGGTTGTAACTTTGAAGTAGATTAAGTCATAAATTTGTTTGTTCTATATTTCTTTTCTTTGTACCCAAAGCGAAACACTTAGCTTTTCATTGCAGTTTATCGTTCAATATTAAAATAGCCTTGTTTTCCAAATGTTGTCACGAAAAGAACCTTTGTAGTAGCATGTCATTTATAAGAAAAAGCTCGTTAAAATACACTTGGATGTCGACAAAGCGATACCTGCTCGAAGGCCCTTTCCCATGTACCTACATACCTGCTTCCCGCTCCCCGAGATAAAAGTCACAGGAATCTAACGACGGCCAATGATTGCAGCTGGTCGTGCTGGACTGCGACACGATAAATCACCCGTCGCAGCTGGCGAAGACGAGCCTGGCGCCGATAATCGTGTACCTGAAGATCTCCTCGCCGAAGGTGCTGCACCGGCTGATAAAGTCGCGCGGCAAGTCGCAGGCGCGCCACCTTAACGTGCAGATGGTCGCCGCGGAGAAGCTGTCGCAGTGCCCGCCAGAGATGTTCGACGTCATCCTCGACGAGAACCAGCTGGACGAGGCGTGCGAGCACGTGAACGAGTACCTCGAGGCGTACTGGCGGGCGACCCATCCGCCGGTGGTGCCGGCAGTGCCGCGGCCCATGCCACCGAGCGGCGCCTCCGGCGACGAATTGCCCTCTCGCGTCAGCTCAGGTAGGGCTTATCACGACTCTTGCTCCCCCAGATCATTAAATGATAATAGTACTAACGCTCATCGTCTCGATCTTCCTCATTATTATATTCTATGCGGAGAATGAAGATTAGTAATGCTTACGAAATATAGATTGGAATATGGCAATTTGACCAAGTGAACCAATTCTTTAATGTTTCCCAATGAAAATGATAATATCAATAACCCAGTATTTTGGCCCCTTTTCTAAAAAACAAAGTAGAACTAGTTTTTTTAGCAATTTTGTCTGTATAAAATACATCAGTTTAACGGGATTCCATAGTCCTACCATTACCGACCGAGCAATTCACACAGTTTCAAGCTGATTAAAAATAAAATACGTCGAATCACAAAAAATCAAGAGAACACTCTTCTGTATTTTTTAACGTTCTATCATCCAGTCAAAGTTTGGAGTTGAAATATCAAGCCGTTTTTTCAAAAACTTTGAACGAAATTAAATTTCGCTTTGTTCAAAGTTTTTGCAAAAATGACTTGATATTTCGACTCCAAACTTTGACTGGATGATAGAACGTTAAATAATACAGAAGAGTGTTCTCTTGATTTTTTGTGATTCGACGTATTTTATTTTTAATCAGCTTGAAACTGTGTGAATTGCTCGGTGGGTAATGGTACGAGTATGGCATCCCCTTAAGATAGCTCTTCAAATTTCTTATTTCTATAGATCAACATTTACACATTTATATCAGAGCAAAAAATCGTAAAATGATGATCCAAAGTTGATATTGAAGAGATGAAGCAGTGCGGTATTATTTTCTAGATAAAATTGATAAAAAATTAGTTTTACTTTGTTTTTTAAGGTATCTGAGGGTATCTAACTTTTAGGGGATCAAAATACAGAAAGATATGATGATCTATACTACTTTATTTTTTATGGCCCTGTACAATAAATATAATGATAAAAATTTTTAATTTAAGATCTTTCACCGTATTGTTCAATCTTTCTTACGTATATCACTTTGTATAATATCCTCTATTTAAATTCAAAAGTAATGATTATGCTCCACATTGTTACACATTGGGTTCGAGTTACATATCATATCTAGATATGTAATCGTTATTAATCTTTTATCTCCGCGTATTATACGCACCGACTAACACGACTCACCATTGACAATTTTTTTTCTCTCTTGCCCTGTTTAGCTAGCTACCGCGACAATTACTACGGCCACGAGCCAAGAGGTAACTAAGCCCAACCTTTCCTCGCACGACGCTCGGCCGTCGTGTTTTATAAGAGCGCGTTGTTATTCTCAATTTATCTATCTCTATATATATATATCTCTCTCTCTTTCTTTGTCGTCGCACTTTTACACTTATTTATAATTTACATATTTTTGTCACACGAGCACAACAATGTCTTAGAGGATCGCCGGTAGATGTGCACGTATAGATGTTGCATGACCTAGACATACTTCTTTTACATATATATATATCGTCGATTAGTCGGCGTTATAGTCATAGTTCATTCCCTTTTATAAATTTCCATTCATCTCGGTTGCCGCTGTACCTCAACGTTTCTTTTTTCTCGTAATAATATTTTGAGATGTTCATTTACCTATAGAATCGAACTTGCCTTTCGTTGGGGTGTTACGGCAACTTGTATGCATTTAGGCCTCGATCATTCAATCATTTTAAACATTCACCTAACTATATAGTCACATTCTCGCGCACACCGAGAACCATGATGTCGTCTTTTTTTTCTCAATTTTTTGCCGTTTTAATAATCTGTATAAGCAAACATGTGAGAATGCTCGAGGTGTAAAAGAAAAATCACATAGACGTACCAGGGAAATCATCAGCTCATATTGTGTTTCTTTTCAGCGACAATGTACGGATCGACGCATTTGTACTCACCGCAGTGAGAGCGAGGCGCGCTTATACTTGCCCGTTTGCCCCGTTAGTTCCAAATCTCTGTTTCACGTTTACGTCGACGGTTTTTTTTAATTTTTTCTTTCTCTCTTTTTTTCTTGATCTCTGTGCACTTTTTGCTCATCTTGCTCATTTTTCTGCGCAAAGAGATGTACTTATCCGCCGTCACTGTCTCTCTTCTCATCTTTCCTCTTACTGTACTAACCCTCCCTGCATCATCTTTGTGTTTTACTTTTTTTTGTTGTCACTGTCACTCGTTCTGTCAACGCACACACACACAGACACATACACACACCCACACGCATATACATACACACAGACGCACACTTGTTTCTTTTTCCTCTCGCCATTCTATGAAGCTTCTCGCGTGCACGACGCGCTGTCATCCTCTCTCTTTCTCTCTTTTACTCTTCCTCCTCGACATTCTCTGATATAGACTTTTGTACTTTTACGTGTCACGCTATCCATCTATCTACACGCGAACATTATTACAACCTGCAATTAAAATCTTGTAGAACTAAAGCAATATTTAATGTACGTTGCGACACGAAAATAAAATAAATAGTTTAGTCGAAAGGAAAGTTGAGCTATTTCCGATGACACGCCGCAGAGGAAGAGTTGGGGTCTGGGCAATTGAAAGTATTGCTAACATTTTACATGATTGGTCGTTCGAGTAGGAACGAATAAAAAAACCTAGTCCCGCCTCACTGAGCATTATATATAATATATATAGATATCATCCGAAAAACTAAAGCAGCCAAGATGTACAAAAAAAAGAAAAGAAAATCATAATAAAAACAGGCAGGGCCTATGAAAGAACTTCAAGAATTATCATTGATTTCTTTTGTTTGTCGTGGAAAAAGCCTTGACTGAGCCGCTGGCCGCTACGGGGATCATCCGAAAAGAGGTCAGGGTCGCCCTGAGTCAGGAACCCGAGGTTTAAAGGAACCCAAGTTGACTCGATTTTCCTCTCCGCTACTCGTCTGGCCCTCTCCCCCTCCGTGCGTCGTCGATTTGTCAAGTGAGAGAAAGAGGGACTGTGTGTGCGAGACACGAGATGCGACGACAAGGCCGATTAGTTCTCTCCCTCTCACATCCCCGTGTCTCTGTCTCAAAAGTTGCGGATCAATGAACCAAAAAAATAAACGATCTCTTTGTGCGTGCTATATGTGCGGGAAATCATTTTTTGCTTACTTGTGTAAGAGAGAGAGATGTCGAAAGAAAATAACTTTGTTGTTCCTTGGGACTCGTTGTAAGCTCTGGTCGCAAGTGCGCGTTCGTAAGTACGAGCCAGAGACAGAGTTTTCATGCATGCGGACACACTTCCCTCCCCCCAGATATCAATCCTTATTAGAGAGAAATTAAAGGCACTTGATCGTCGAGTACTCGACGCGCAGCAGTTATGAACAAAAAAAAAGAGAAGTGCCCTCGATCTAGCGCTATATAATAATAGCTGCGCTGCAGTTTTGTCTCCACAGTCCACACGGCGGAATGAGCGTGCAATCGCCGCTGATTTGACTTTGACTATTCACCATGTTAAAATCCCGTTTTACTTTGGCAGTCTAATTACGTCTGAGACTTGTTTCCCCGTGTTACTTTGGCAATGACACGCGCAGCTGTGACCCCGCCCAACCTCTTCACATAGTTTAGGCATTTTTATATTAGAATAGAAAAAATAACAACAACAACAAAAACGTCGCAACGTTGTCGAGCGAGCTTTCTTGTACAATCGGTCGATCAAAGTTTTTAAAAAATTTGCTTTTTTTCGCGGAGATGATTTTTTCTCTTTTCTCTTATCTACAAATTTACCCTTTTTGTATATTCACTTTCGCAAATATCTTTCTTTTTTATACTTCTATAATCCATGGCGAATCGCACGCTTCTTTTTCTTTTAAATTCTTTATGGCTTGCTGTGCTTGCATGGTATGAGTGTGAAGTAATGAAGTTGGAGTGACGTATCGTGTATTTTATTTCAAATAATATCTCTTTTCTACGAGTCGGGACAAATAACGACCCGATGTTTCGTTTAGTTTAATAAATCTTCCTATAAAACTCACCTGTTCGTTTCTTTAAAACGATAAATCAGGTTTTGCATGTGCTTTTCTGTGAATATGTTGGTATTGCACTGCCATTGATTTGGGTTTTTTTTTTTTTTTGCATAAACATTACTTACGTTGGCCAAAAGACATTCAGTTTAGTAAAATAATTTATTCAGGATCAGAAAAAACAAAACAAATTAAGAAAAGATTCTTTTGTCCAAAGTAATTATCTGATTTATGTGTTCAGTTTTATATTTGTGAACGGGATAAAACTAAAAACTTGCTTCGCACTATAAAAATCAGATTTTTTACATTATTTATAACTGTATAATTTTTAATTTCTCCCAAAAGTCGACTATTTTCATGCACTGCGTTAAATTTCGGCTACATTGTGGCTAGCAGCCAAAGGCTTTAGATTTAATTTGTTGGGTAAATAGAACATAAATACATCGTTCCATTGTCAGAGTGGAAATTTGAAACTATTCCTGTTCAAACTCTCTATTTTATTATTAAAAAAAAAATTCAAAGTGTATATAAGAATGCAAAAAATCTGTCCGAGCGTTTGTGTTGTAAAATAATAAACATTTCTTTTCTAAATCTGGCACTAATAATGTGAATTATGTGACAGGAGTCGGCGGCAGTGCGTATGGCGGCGCGCGTCGTTCGCGCCTCGAGCGCACGGACCGCGGCGGCGAGCACTACGAGCGCGACGAGGAGGAGTCCTACGCCGTCGGTGGAGGCGGCGGGGGAGGAGGAGGAGGAGGAGGCGGAGGAGGAGGCGATTACGCGCGGCGCGCCCGGCAGCAGCAGCAGCAGGACTCGCGCGCGCTCAATGACATTTAGGAGCTGGGGCCCCGGGGCCTGTCGCTACAGCGCTGCCCCCAACTGCGCACCACCGCCCTCTAGCAGGCAGGGCCCATACGACAGTGACAGACAACAGCAGCAACAGCAGCAACCCCTCATCATGTGCGACACCATTTTTATCACACATCGATCGATCGATACGACCTCTGTTTTTCTCTCCTCCTACGCCCTCAAAGCCCATATTTTTTCCTTCGGTTCTTGCGCTTTTTCAATTCGGTCGTCGTCATATCCGCGCGCGCCTCTTTTCACACCTCACTCGGCATTGCATTTGCATATACATATACAAATACATGTACACGCAGATACACAAACTTATAATTACTTACTTACTTACTTGTTGAATGCAGTTGACGAAATTCGTACTTGATCGCGCCGGATTGTACCTTCGAGTCAGTGCCAATATATTTCGAAAAGAACCAAAGACCAGCTCTGCGTTACGTTTCATTTTATCAACGAGATTTTTTCTATGTATACATATACTTTTTTCCCGTATAGTACGGCGCGCATCACCCCGGGATCATCGCGAAAAACGGTCCTTCGATCATGATATATAGTTTTTTTCTCGTAGCATGATTATATTATACAAAAAGAAATATTATACAGAACAAAAATGAAATACAGCATTATAGCACAATTGTCAGTTTATCATGTAAGCAGGTAAAAAGAGAGAGAAAGTGCGTGAATAAGAAAAAAACACTTCGAAATCGAAAAAACGAGCCCTGGGGCCTTTATTTTCGAACTGTGTCCTCGCGGGCCCCAAAGTATTTCCTCTATACCAACCTAGTTTCCAAAGTGATTCTCGGCCAAAGCGGTGGTTTATATTGGATCATAAGAATTGTCAAATCGTCGGGATAAAAAAATGAAACCAATTCAATTACAAAAGGTTCACGACGATGTTATAAGCAACAGACAGCTATACTTGTACGAGCTTGCAACCAACCACCTTTTGAGTCTGTAACGAGCCATAAGATGCTCTGTATAGGCTCTCGCGTGTATGCGTTTTAATCAATTTCGAGAGATTTTTGTCCGAGAGAAAGAGAGAAAGAGTGAGAGAGAAAGTAAGAGAGAAATTGAGAGAGGGGAAAGTGTGCGCGGTAAATGGGGTAAAGGGACGTTTAAAGAATTTTGCGAGAAATGAGCGTGAATTTTTTTGATTTCAAATTTTCTTTCAAAGGGAAATAACTAAAGAAAAGAAAAAAACAGAAAAAAATTACATAAGATTAAACTACGCCAAAGAATATACACGACTCTGCTACGTTTATAAATTTTAATATAGAATCTACCGAAAAAAAAATGAAGTCAAATGCAGGTGTCACTTTCACTTTCGTGTATATATAGTATAATATAAATATACGTACTTGTGCGAATGTGAGGAGGCCCAGTAATAAACTATACCTGAATATATAAAAAGATGAATAAAGGAAATGCAAGAATTATCAAGGTGTAAAGACAAACGACCCAGAATGGCTTAGGTATATCGCGATTCGATAGCACAGAAACTGTAAATACTGTAAGAAAATCTTTAAAGGTATCGAGGAAACATAAAACGCCGTCGGTTGCTGCGATAAGGATGACGAATTCCTTTGTGGCAAGGAGCTATTCACATTATTTCAATTAAATGTCGTTTATTTTATCTCCTCCATACATATTTTATATAATTTTTCCCGATTGATAAGCGAACCACTTTGTTAAGCATGTGTTAAGTTTTTGTCCTTTGCTTTTTTTCAAATCCTTTCGCTGTAACCGAGGCGTGCACTTCATGTATAATTATAATTAATGATTGTACGATTAAAAATTCAATCTTGATGACAAAAATAACGATGGAAATTGTCGAAGCAACTTTTCTTGCAGGCTTCAATCTGCGTCACGAAAAAGTTACATAGAGTGTATAGAAAAAAAATCTGTATTGTATGCTAAGGATGTCCAAAAACATAGTAACTGTGTGAATAACGACTTAAATGTCGGCGAATTGTTCAGAAAATTGTTTATGTACGTCTTTCAGTTGTCGAGACTTAGCATTTAAATCTTTCGAATCAGTAAATTATTTTTAAACGATTGGAGCGCACACGTTTTGGCATTGAAGAAACAAACAGTTCCAGCCAGTTCCTCGTGATAACTTTTTTTTTTCATTATTAAAATAATAATGAATGAAAATCCAGTGACAGGCTTGACTGCCGAGTCTCGATAACAGATGTTTCAAGCGACGATTGCGCTGACATCGTGCTTAAAGTGTAATGGACAGAGAAGAATGTATAGATGTAAAAAGTCGAAGATGTTGATTATGTCACTAATTGAAAAAACCTTTTGCACCACTTCTTGTACGAAACTTCGATGATCTTTTGACAAGTTTAATATTACTGATGTCTTCAGATACTTTATTAATTCCATGCGCGAGAGACTCTGAAGTTTTCTGTCCGATAAATTTTGAACGATAAGATTTTTTCTATATATTGCCATTATTTTAACTACACTATTTTTAAGCTAAAAATTAAGAAATATATTTTATCATTTGTATACATCAAATGCTGTATCCACGAATAAAAGTTATGTAAAAATTTCTAAAATAAAAAGAAAACTCCAGAGTCTTTAAAATTAAGTGAACGGTGCATGTATTGTCTGATTGTATATATTTCCGAGCCCTTATAAAATTATTAAATATTTCACTCTCTCCTTGCTATTGCAATCTGTTTATGTTTTATTGTAATTTTAGTTCTGCATTATTAATTTCTTCCCTAAGCTGTTTTTCCCATTTTCAATGATTTATTTTTGAAATATATAAAATTTTATTGCCGGCGATGTTCAGATTAGTTCTAATAATTGCACATTAATAAAGATTTTTTCCTAAAGAACTAAAGAATTTGTTTCGATCGTTGTCTCCTCGTTAAGCGTGAGCGAGCGAAAGAGAGAGAACGTGTTGAAAAAAAACGAAAGGTGATGGGTATAGTGACACGAAAATTAAAAAATTTAATGCGCTAAGATGTTTTTTGTAAAATTTTGTAAGAATCTTTGATAGGCGCGCGTGACGTCGCGTCTTTAAAACTTTTTCGCGCTCGGATAAAAGAAGTATATTTATTAAATTTTGTGAGCGTTTACAAAACGTTTTTGAATTCTTATAAAATCAATTTCTCGTAGTATTGTGCGCCAATGATGAATTTAAAGGGGAAATAACTTTGAGAAGACCTTCTCGAGCACAAGATCGAATATTATCCATCGCGATGCTTTGAGGGACTTGCAAATTGTGTGTGATTCGATCTTGTATCGGGGAAAGTATGTGCTCTACGAAAAGAATTTGCAATGCTCGAGAATCTGTTTGCTATTAAATGAAATAGGATAATTTATAGAGTCGTCGATTTTCAGTGAAAGTAACAAAATTGAGTCAACTAGCGACACATATAATTCGGTAGATAAGGGGAAGAACTTAGACTACTGCATAATGAGAATCCTCGATCAGTGATACCTGCCTTTTGTCGTTTACTTATAATCCGATCAAAGTAATTCACTTTAAAAGATAAGACAAAAGTGTGTACGTTTTGTCGCTGCACATTTGTATTATAAAAACTTTAGCAATTAGCGAGGTCAACTGCGGATCCTCGCGTAACTTTAGAGAATGAGAATGTCTGCGCAAACTTTAGAAAAATGTTGGCTTCGGACGTAATACCACAATTTTTATTCCAATAAAAAGTTTAACTTTATTGAAAACCTTACTAAAATTCGTTTTATTTTCATCGCTCAATCAATATAAAGCTTCGAAACTCTACGCTTATTAAATCAATCAATGAAGTGAGTTTTGAAACTTCTATAAATTCTATCAATGAGTATCAGAATTAATATAATTCATTTATGAATGAGTATAATATGTATGCATTGATATAATTTTAATTCACTATATTCTATGGATTAGGTATAAAATGCTGAAAGTTTTATAGGGAACATAAGGAAATTTTTTTATAATTTTAGTTTTATTAAATTAGTAACATAAATATATGAAAATGGTTGTTGTTACATAAAAGATACCAATTAAATATTTTTGTTTAGAACAACATACTACAAGTGCTTTTCTATGCTAATATGTTTCATATATACGACAAAAGCATTAACAAGTGATACATCGGAATGCTTCAGCAAGAGAATAGTACTTTTTGATACTAGTGCGAGAGAGATGATCCTCGTACGAGCATGAGTTTGTCGCCCGAGCGAAGCGAGGGTACAATAACACGAATCGAGAATCATATCTCGCATGTGTATTCAACAATATTTTTCAAAACGACGGGCGGAAAGTCGGAGTTTGCGCACGGAGTGTGGAAAAAGTATTTATTTTTATTAGCAAAAGGCGCGCGCATCACTTTGATGCAAAGTTTTTTCTCGATTTCGCGAATAGCTTAATTCCTTAAAAAAACTCGATGTGAAACAAACTCGATTAATTACTGCGATAGAGTTTACGAGTACTTAGATATGCACTACCCAAGATTGAACGTTTTACAAATAAGCTTTTTTAAACATCTCTCGCTTAACTTTTTTTGAAGAAAGTAAGAGAAAAAATTAAATTTCTATGAATGTATCATTAAAACTAATCTAGCGGATAATTATAGTTGATTATGAAAAGAGTTAAAAGATATTAAAACACAAGGAATAAAATACATAAGGTATTTTTGATGGGTCGAAAGTCGTAAATGGATTATAAATAAAGAAAGAAAACTATCGCAGTGCGAGATATATGTAAACAGAAAAGGAATGATAATTAAATCATAGCTGTTGTGCAACGATTTCGTGTATCATTAACTATAATCTGAGAAAAGAGGGAGAAAACACGGTCCCAGATTCCTGCAGCACCACAAAAGCACAGATGAATTCTCAGGGATATACTTCCTCGTTCGACGTTTCTTATCTCGAGCGGATTTTACTCTTTTATTCCGAGAACGGACGTCTCCGCGCGCTCATCCTAAACTATTACTCACAAAGCGTACATCTTGTTTGTCGCATATAAGCTGCACTATATATATACTTTCGCTAATGGTTCAAGCGTGTCCCGCACTTGTATTTTTCACGTGCACGTAAGACGTGTTTTTTGCATGCACATTTTTGTCGTTGCAAGTATTTATATTTATAAAGAAAAAAATCAGACCACACAATATACTATTTTTTCTACCGTCTCTACAACATCTCTACAAAATAGACATAGCCAACATTTTATTCACAATTACAATTTAAAATTTTTTTTTAATTTTGAAGAATTTTTCAGACGTACACCTTGGAATAATTTTTTATATTTACCCATTTTACTACAGAAATCTTTCTGAAATCATATCATTCACGCCATATATTGTATAAAAATATTTGTGCGTGCTTAAAACCAAACTACAAACAAAACATAACAAAGTGTAGACGTTTTTCGGCTGGTTCGTTGGATCAATCATATTTCTTGTATGCTACTCGCGCTTTTAGTTAACTGGCGGCCGAGTGATCTCTGTTAAAAAAAAAGAATCATTTCCATATTATAAACACACGTGACCGGGGAGACGTAGGCGTTGTATTTCGAAAACGAAGAAATAGAAGGAAGAGTGAATTTGGAAAGAGTCGTTGTTAACAGAAAGAGAGAGAGAAATATGCTATTTAGTAATATGCTTCTGCGTTTATTTCGAACAATCATACCCACCGTTATATATCGTTATATTAGCCTCCTGTACTTGCAAAGATTGTTATTGCGGGATGGATCGCGGGGCACAATGAAGTGAGTGTATACGTGCGCATCTTGACATTGTTGCGTGTTAAACTATAAAGGATATCGCCGCGTAGATGTAATGGTTATTGGGGCGATGAGTGATGAAGATTCTAATTACGATAAGAACCAATGATGTTAATATTAACCAAGACTTGCACTTCTTTGAATGAACACGGAATTGAGAAATAAAGTATTGCGCGGTTAACGATTATCGAATCAATACTATACAGAAACGTGTGCTTTCATTTTTTGGGCCATATACCTAGACAAACGTAATAAGTTGGCGCGAAAATGCGGAACCAGCGGAACCGAGAATTTTTGGCGACTTTGTTGCGCGCTCATTGCAGGCTATATAAATATATAAAGTACGTGTACATTGTTTACGAAGAAGTCGCGCGCGACGAGAAACAAACGCGGTATACTTCTCGGTCGTATCGATGTTGATAGATCAATCATGTATATCACCTCCCCGAATACTACTGTCTTGGCCGCGGTGAAAAAACAAGAACGAAAGTTCTCGCGTCTTTTCTTACTTCCCTTTTGAAAAGAAACAACCTTTTTAACGGCATTTCCTTTCCCTTGCGCGAGCACACATACACACAGACATACAATACGTTTACGGCAATCTTGTATGATCACGGCGTTAATATATATACCCCTAATCGAACGGGAGGCTGAACCGAAAAAGTGCGAGGTGGTCCGCAGGCTAGTCCTCGAAAAGTAAATATTTCTATTACTGTAATCTACCTTAGACCTTACGAACAAAACGAAATAGATAGAGTCTAATCATATTTAATGTAAAGATTATTATTGTTAAAGAATCTCAGTGATTTTTTCCTGTACTCGCTACCTTTTGGCAGAGGGCCGAGCCGTCGACAAACGCGCTGAGCAAGAGAGCGAGATAGAGTGAGCGAGAGAGAGAGAGAGAGAGAGAGAGAGAGAGAGAGAGAGAGAGAGAGAGAGAGAGAGAGAGAGAGAGAGAATTACGACGACTATAGCGTATACTTATAAATGCCAATATACAAACAAAGGGATATCCTGAAATTGACGTTATTCTAATAATGGAAGTTGAGTAGATGCGATCTAAATGTAATCGACATCGGATCCTCTACGAAAAAGGTCGAGACTCGAATTCCTACACTTGACGCATTTGTAAATAAAATTTTTATCATCACATGATGTCGATATTATTTTTTATTCATAATTTTCCTGTAACTATATTTTTAGTCGATAGTTTTTCTCGCCTTCGTCATTAAGTTTCGTTATTAATGTTTCGTTGAGTACGTTTTGCTAAATCTATCGGTTTTTTTTTTGTTTTTGTTGGATTTTTAAGGAGGAAATAAGATACAAAAAACCATTTTCTCATATTTACGGTATTTATTGTGAAGACTTTGCAGCCTTATTTATGTTTGATATAATATTACAAAAGTATTTACAAAATCATTATAAAGGACGCGAGTGACACTCATGCTATTTCATCAGTCATTGGTATGTAGCCGAAAAATGATTATACTTTCATTGGGAAGTATTTTCTATTACTATTTACAATATTTGCAATATCCTTTGAACAGTATAACATATACTTATAAATAATTGGCACAGAACTTGAGCAGAATTTATTTTAAAAAATTCAGGCTCGTCTGTGTTACATATAGAAAAATCAGGTTCGTTGTACATGATTGAACGTATAATACGACGTTTTATAAAAACTACTGACATATCTTAAAGTAGATGTGCAATTGGCAGTGTGTATAGTGCTCAACAATCGTTCTTTAATGATAACGAAACTACGTGTATTACATCGTCGGAAATCGCTTTCTCTTTGGTTGATTGCGCTCATAAAATATTTTACAAAAGCTACTTACGGGAACTTTAGCTCAGAACACGCATAGCAGATAGTATACTCTATGTATCCATATTTTGAATGTTCTTTCTTTACAGTTGAAAATAAATAATTCTTCTACATCTAGGTTCTACGTTAAACGACATATCGAGAGTGTGCTCGTACCAACAATTAGACGTGTTTAAACAAAATATAATATATTAATTTCGATAAATTTTCAAATCATGCAAATAAATTACAATATATTTTTTATACAATTGTTTTCATAAAATTAAAACTGGTCAATAAATAAATTTTTTTCGGCGTTCAGCAACATTTTAAATAAAATTTATTTTTGATCCGACACTGTTTAAGTCTTAGTAGAGCTTGTACAATTTCATTTAAAGTTACCACGTGATTAAATAAAAAGATTTTCACGCAAATTTTACTTTCAATGACCTCTTTTAGAATTTATACATAATTATTATCTATTATGCTTTAGCACATCCGGCCCATTTGAATTCCAGTATGACTTCGTTTTATTAATTATTCACGGTTTTTTTTTATATAATTAATAATAACAAATTACAAATCAATACATCTACCTTTGGTACACTTTTCGTATTACTGACTATACGTAATAGTTCTCTTTCGTTTTTTTTTTCAAGAAATATTTACAATGAAAATATAAAATTAATATTTCGAAGGTAACGCAAATGTATTATCGTAAAATAACCAGTCCAGTTTATCTTTACGTTAGCAAAAAAATCGAAACATTATCGAAAGTAGCAAACATATAGGATAATGAAATCAATTCAATACTGTACGAAGAGTCAACGACAAATCCAGATTTTCCTTTACTCCTTTCAGAATTTTGATACTATTGCGAAATTAATCAACCCTATTTTAAAGCCAAAAACATGACTTATTTTGAAGTCATTAAATCGAATCGTAATTTGGTAAGTTTTTCGATAAAGTAGAAAATTCTAGTCACATCGGATCGTCGTTGCTCGTAAAACTACATTCCTCCAGCACGTCTCATATAAACAGATAATTCTCGTAATCGGCGTAGGAGGCGGTGGAGATGTGTTTGGACGCAAGCGGCGTGGACGGCAGACTCTTGAGCGTTGGCGGGATCGGCGGCAACTGCGAGGAATGAGGTAGGACGATCCTCGTCTGCGACTGCTGAGTCGGTGGTTGCTGAAGGCTTAATGTGCTGAGATTCAGTTGCGTCTGGCTAGCCTGCTTGCCGCTGTTGTTGTTGTTGTCGTTCTGCGTGTGATGGTGATGATGGTGATGGTGGTTGTGGCTGTGCAGGTGGCCATGCCTGCAAGTCAGGTGATTGTTGTTGTTATTGTTGATGATGATGTTATTGTTGCTGGATTTATGGTTGAAGAAGTGGTGGTGGTGAACGCCCTGGAGCTGCAGTCTCGACATTGCCAAGGCGATACTCGAGTCCGATGCCCACATACTCTGCAAAGAGATAATTCGTGAATTTAGTAAAGCACTAGAGCGTGACTTAAATGTGCCATTTGAGATGGAAGTTGATCTGATTGTACCTTTCTCCTGTGAGGATTGTAATCAGCTGGGTTACGCATGATGCGCAGATGACGATCGGCGCTGCTCCAGCGCTGCGTCACCTTCAGCGGCGAGTCGTCGGGGTGGAGTTTTCTCTGGTACTCCTCGCTCTCGCTCACCTCGTACAGAGAGAACTGCTCGACTCGCTCGTTCGAGCTGTAGCAGCTCAGGAGCATCTGTATCAGCTCGTCGACCGTCGTTTTCTCGGAGACCAGTAGACTCTTGTACTTTGACTGCAGAAGGGAGAAAACAGAATCTTTTAGTAAAAATAACGCATATTATACGAGCGGAGATTTCCTCGCATAGACAGAGTCCGGAGGAATTTCATGCGCGAGCGCTGATGTATCTAAAAGTGGTTACGTCCTCTTACCCCAGACATGAGCGCGCTGTCGTATATTTTGACGAGTCCGCCGCGGCGCGTCTGCAGGGAAAATCTGTAACAGACGGGTAAAGTTCTCGTTAATGCGGGGAACATCAAAGAACGCCGGTAGTTAAGTCGCTCTATTTTTCAAACAAGTTATTTTGTTTTCAAGTAAACAAACATTAAACGCTCATAAATATGGAAATTATAATTATATTGACCATCACATATTTACACATTTAAATGTTCATTTTTACCTTTTCATTTATCTTTACGTACCTAGAGTCACCTCGAGGATGGCAAGACTGCAGAAGAGCAGGTCGGGCGTCCTCGTCTAGCGGCAGGACCGTGCGGACGTTGGCCCGCCTGACCGTCACCTCCATCGTCAGGTAGAAGAGTCGCGGGTCTCGGTGTCGCATTCGGTACTTGTTCAGCAGGTTCTGCACGACCTCGCGGCATGTCGTCTCGTACGTTATGCTCAGGGTCTTGTACTCGATGTCGGGTCGTAAGCAGTTGGCGTACACTTTAATCGTCGTCTGTAAAAAGAACAAATGTATCTATGAGATAGAGATTTTAATTATTTCATTCCATGTGTAAAGAAGGGAAGATGATATATGCAGTTTATAGTAGATTGCGTTATCGATGTGTCATTAGTAGAGGGCACGTGATTTGAACTTTTAGCGCCTGTATTGATTTAAGATACGGAAGCTTTTTTGAGACGCTACAGATATGACAGTGTTTTTATCTTGTCAAACATGGCATGAAATTCTTTAGTCGCACATATCTCGAATGTTTAAATATAGATTGCGACTTGTGTCAATTTACATTCGATAAGATATTTTTCTATTAAAATAATTTTTCACGAAACTTTGCGCATCAGTCGATACACGTTTAACGTTTTAAAACCAATACTCTCTAAATGTAAATTAGTGGAAAAGTCACTATTTCATAGTGAAAATTGCTTCCCTACCGAAATAGTGGATATACATACACTAATAAAATCGTGTATATTCATTAGTAATTTTCACTACGAAATAGTGACTTTTCCACTAATTTACATTTAGAGAGTACGGAGAAGAGCCATTTTAAAACCAGGCAATAAATCACTTTCTAGCATATTTTTACAACCCATTAATAAGCTGTAAAACCTAGTTGACGCGATTCACCTTAAATTCCGCACATGCGCAAAATGTTCCCTAAACGTGGCCTTCATTAAGTCCAACTATTAGCACAGAAGTTCAACCCGCTGCACGGGCCGGAAAGAACGGAGCTAAGAAGAAAGCGAACTAGAGAGATAAAAAGAGGAGCGAAGGACGGAAGAGCGAGAGCGGGGAAGTAGAAAAAAATCGTCGCATCCGACAATTAGTCCATAATTAACCGAGGCGCGCGTGGCCCGCTATCATCCCCTTTCCGAGCTTAAAATACACGATTCTGGAGCACTTAAAATGCGAGGCACGTGTGCGTGTGGTGTCTGCGCGCGCGCGCCTGAAAGCCCTCAGCCCGATCAAATGTGCGCGTCCCGTTCACGGCTGTATAATCCATGTGTGTACGGTTATCTATGTGGCGGGGATCGCGTGTCGTCGGGTGTACGTGTTATGCGCAGTCCCATGCTGTCTTTGTTTTACAAAGACGCTTGTACCGCTCTAAACAGTTTGTTTTTGTAAAAATCTACGCGAAAAGAACATTTTCTAACAGAAATTTCTATCGTTTATTGTTATTCCAAAATTCAGCGGAATAATAGCGAACATTATTGAAATTAATCTGATGTTAATAACAATTTAAAAGATTACAGTGTTTTTGCCAAAAGGTCTGTAATTCCCAGGAAGAAATCTTTCACCGTATACAGAATTGTATTCAACATCCGGAATGTCAAAAGTAAAAGGACTGCGCGGCAAACCGTACGTGACCCATACTCTACATACGCACTCATAGAAGCCATCCCACATGTAAGGGCACGCAGCACTTTTCCTCCAATTATTGTAAGTCACCGGGGGAGGGAGGCGTGCACACAACTGCAGTGAGGCCCCAAGCGGCGCTCATTATACGCTTTAAAGGGACGACGCGCTCCTAAGGTCACGGCCGAAAAATGTGGTACGTGACGGGGAAAGTTAATTGCCACAGGCGGGAAGCAGTAAAATCTACGGTATAAGCTGCCCGAAATCTCGCGACGCACGTTTCGCGAGCGAGGGAGCATCAAACGCTGCGAGATTTACTTTAGTCTATCTCGAAAAGTCTGCGGCTCCTACCTCGTCGTGTATTTGTTTGTTCTTGTTGGAAGGCTGCCTGTTTACGCGCGCTCGCGCTGTCTTCAAACGGCTTTTATTACTCTAAATATTGTAGTTGTAATAACACGAGGATCCGTACGCGCGTAGTCAGTGGTTCGGGGGAAATACGAAAAACTGGAGGAAGTCGTATTTAAGAATACCAGAAAAAAAAAATAATATCACGTGGAAGCAAGATGCGCATAATACGCAACTGTTTACTTTCGGATTCGTCACGGAACCAAGGCGACACAACTATCTCGCACGCGCGAGCTGATTAACAAAAAATCAAGTCATACGTGACTCACCGCTTGCGAGCTGCACATGGCAGTTTTTTTTTCTCTCTCCTCGCGAGCTAGCCACAGTTACAAACTCGATCTCGCGAGAGAGAGAGAGAGAGAGCCAGCGAATTTCCTGATTCATCGAAAAATGCCAATGTGATTACAAAGCGGAACGTGCATATACGGAAAAACCGGGCACTGCGCGCACGTACGTGCATACATGTATATGTATAAGATATCGTGCACCGATAAATGCACCGACAAATAATAAATAATATTACTCTCTAAACTAGCGACGCGCTGTCTGCTGCGCGCTCTGTTTACTCTCGCCGCGCGTATACTCTCCCTAATGGATTATAATAAGGTCGAAAAATAGCCAGACGCCGGGTTGTTGCGTCGCGCAGCTCGAAAAATATTAAGGGAACCAATAGGCTCGCCCGCTGCAGCGATGCCTCGACCGAAATAATCGTCTATCGCGCGCACGGTTATTTTCGGAATGACACGAGCTCCAGAACGCAAAAGCAGCTTCGTTCCGAAAAAAAGTAATTTTACACCTCTTTAAAATCTCGTGTAATACGGCAAGTTGCACGGGTCTGATTTTTTGCCTCGTCTTTGTGTGCTTGTGTGTGTGTAATTCGGCGCCAATTTATGCGGACTCGCCTTGCGGATTATTTGCATATCTTGAAGTTTGGGAACTAGAGGGAAATGACCTTAATCCGCTTGCGCATCAAGTTTTTATTTTCGCAAGTGTATGTAACGTAAATCTTTATACGTGAAATAAAATTGATGTCAATAGAATTCAAAGTTACAGTCAGACAAAAATCTCGACACGCGAAATTATTCATCGACGATATAGTTATTCGACACAGCAGCCGCGTTGCCCCGTTTATCTCGGCCTTTGTTGTTTTACTCTGTATATAGAAAGAGTTAAGCGAATAGAGAGAAAAAGGATCGCGACAAAGGTTAATTCCACGTCGCATTGTAAATGTTTTTTTTGTTATAGGACATATACACCGCGCGCGACTATTCTTCTCCCACATCTATACCCACAAAGAAACGCGCTCAGAGAGCATTGACTTGGCGTCGCCTGCGCGCGCACACGCGATAAAAAGACCGTACATACATATATACACACTTTTTCAGCTTTTGGTTCCTATTACCATCGGCAACTCGATTCCACGCGCTGAAAGATACGCGCTCAGTTTGCATTAAATTTGAATGTATAACCGCCGAGCCGTCCGCCTTTATTCCTCCTATACGTATATAAGTACGATACGAGCGTAACCGCAAGTGGTTATACTTTTTGGTAAGTATACAGATTCAACGCTGCTCCTTCCCCCTCGTCATATTTTTCCGGAAATAAATCATTCACAGCCCGCGATGTTTGTACGCCCAGAAAGGAGACAAAAAATGCAATTTCTATTTCCGAGCGATCCGCATCGTAAAAAAGAAGAGGGTAAACAGGCGCGTGGCAGCTCCCTGCGGCTTCCCCAAAATTGATACAAGAAGGCGCGCGTGCATCCGGTAATCTCGGCTATGGGCGCGGGCGAGAAAAAATCGAGAGCGACATCACGGGGTGCAGCGAGTTGCCACCGCAGCCATTTGTCGCCCGGGCGCGCGCCGTCTCTCCCCTCGCGTAGGGCGTCGCGCCTCCTCGACCTCGTGAAACCCTCTGAAGTGCCAACACCCCGAAATCAGGACCGCAGGAATGTACCTACAACTCGACACGCGCCGGCGTTTTTCGATTAATCCTCGTTGTAAGATTTCGCGGACGCGCAAAAAGAAGAGAGCGCGTGCCTTATAAAATTTCCTTCCCGCATCGGCTCGCGTTTCCCGTCGCGCTTATACAGCTCTGGATCTTTAATCCGGAAGCGTCGCGCGAGATTAAGTCCGGCGCGCGCGGGAGGGACATATATATATATATATACCTATGCTACACTATACAATGCGCCCAGTCATGCTTTCTTTTATTCTACAAGAGACGACGTTTTTTTCTCCCATAGCAGTACTTCATCGGCGCGCGTGCGCGCTTTGGGAAATTCTAAATTTATCATTTTACGAGGCGCGCATCTTTTCACATACACACGGCCATATAAGCCGGATTAAACGGGGCCGACCTTGCGCTATATTAAGGCTGCGAGCTCAGCGTCTGCCATTCTCACGGCTTTAATTTACCATAAGGTGCCATCCATTTTGCCCGTAATTAGCCGCTCAATTGTGCTCTTGCAGTTCTGTTCCGAGACGCGTACGTTGTATAGTGACTATATATAGTACAGAGCGCGTCTTTAAACCGTTTAACGTGACTGTCAAGCGCGATGTAGTAGTATACTTGTTTATACATTTTATTATTTATGTGACTCTTTTTTTTAAATGCCTGTATTCGACACGCACACAAAGGCTTCGCCAGGAAAATAAAGAGAAGCACACCTTAATCCTTCTGCGCGGTAGCTATACTTCTTCCACAATGTATACTCGTTTATAATGCTTTATTCATTTTTCACGTCAGCGCGCGACACGTCACCTGCGACTCGCGCGGACAGTCCTGAGAATAACGCATCGAATTCTAAGTGAGCTGCACGTGCCGTGGATGCATATACAGGAATATGTACGTATATGTAGGAGCGGTGTGTGTGCAGCGAGACAATTAGCATCGAATTAACGCCGAACCGTTCGCTCGCGTGCGTGCGCTTTGACAATGGCATTCTTTTATTTTGGGAGGAGCAGACGATGCCTGGAGAAAGGTTTCTTACGTGACCCTTTGGAATTCCGTGCGTAATGAGGATTATCGAACGGAGAAATACTTCTCACTCTGTAATTTTGTAAAAAGTGAAAGAAAATTATGGGGTTTCAAAATAAGGGTTTAAACATTTTCAATCTACAAGTAGAGAAATAACTTCAAGGTACAGACACGTGGTATGAAGAAATCAATCATTATAAATGAAAAAAAAAAGTAAAACCTGCTTCACGTCAATTAATGAAAAATGCAGTCATAATCATCACAAATCTAGACATGACAAATTCATTTTTCTCTGCTATTTCAACTGATATTTTCTTTCTTCTCAATATTCTAATAACAAACGGTTTCCTCACGCCTTATTTTTGCCTCATGATGAATGTTATGAATATTCATCGACTATTGTGGCATTCTTACTCCGCGAGCAGTTACAAAGAACACTTGACTTCAAGCCGTTTCAAAGGAACGGTAAACTATCCAATTAACGTTCTCGCTCTCATTATCATCACCCAAACCTCAACAAAGCAGCAGAAGCAGCGATCCGCCATACAATTTCGGCCGCTTCCTCGAAAATACACTGAACATCTTGCGCTGAACCCCAATGCCCACCGCCCCTTCTTTGCATATAATAAATCCGTCGATCGCCGCAGCATCCGCCCGAGACGCGTGCCGCCTGCGTCGCGTTCAGGTGCTGCTGCTGCGCGTCGTTTTCCTCCGCTCTCTGTGGCAGGAGAGCACGTGTTCGGCGATGCTTCCGGTGCCGAAGCAAAAAAAAAAAAAGAAAAAAAGCGACACGGTGTATATACCTACCACCCGGAGAAAAAATCGGAGGGGCTATGCTGTTGGCTCGTGCCTTGCGACGCGCTCTGCCGAGCGCGGCCGCGACGCTCTTTGCACGCACCGTCGCGCGCGCGCCGTCTCTTTCTTTTCTTACGAAAAACTTAATAAAAATGAAGGGCGGAAAAGTTTGTTAAGTGCCGCGCGGCTGTGGTTTACGCTTCGACGTAAATCTCGAGCGACCTGCATATAATACCTTTACGGCGAGAGGTCGCGATTTATACTTTTCTTTTCAGATAAGAGCGCGCCGACTTTTTTTTTTTATATCCGCACTTGTCAGTCGTCATATACGATGATATATATTTATATGCAAAGCTCGCGCACATATGTCGAGTCTGGTGGTATTGCAAATAAAAGTATCAGCTGTCATGTCGCGAGGTCAGATTACCATGACCTGCTACATATACATATAATATCGAAATCAAGATATAACATAACTACGACGTTCGCAATAAAGTAATGCAAATGAACCTGCCTTCGTCCGAAAGAGAAGAAAGTGCAGAAATTGTATATCCTTAATACTAGTGTAGAAAAATCAAACATGCACTCACGTGTCACAAAGACTCATCTCTATCTCTCTGTCATATACGCGCGCTATATAAAGTAACCGTAAGTCCGAGATATACAAGGTGACGACGTCGCGCGCGCGCGCGAGCATATTGTAACAGTACGAGCGCATCTCCAATGTCATCTCTCCGGGGAAGAGACAAAGATATCGCTGAAGCCGCTGCAACTGGAGCTTCTCGCAATTTGTCAGCGCTGTTCTCGCGTATCTTGCAATTATTACACACATCTCTCTCTCTCTCGTCAATACGAAATGTCTCCGGCGCTATTTATAAAGCCCTTATCGGAGAGTATTAGCTGGTCGATACGCGAAACGCGATACGTACGCCCCTGCGCACTTTTTATCGCGCTCGCGCGTGCGCAAGCGAGCGAGCGCGAGTATAGTATACATATATATGCGGGGATTGAATGGCGCGAAACGTTAGACACTACTCCGCGGGCTTTCGGAAAAATATTCAATATAATAAGGAATTTAGTTCGGGTTCGAATCTTTTCTTTGCGTATATACGCGCAATTATGGTTTTTTTGCGAAGGGCCGACCGTAATTCACCGACTCGTTGTTTACGAGGGTATGTGTACACAAAAAGCACGCGCACGCACCATAATCGACAATCGTCAGCGCGCGCGGCGTATTTCGTGAACATACTTATATCACAAAAAGCGAAGCGAGGCCAGCATATGTGTATATTCGGAGAAAAAAGCCAGCGCCACGCAATTAAAATCGAATTTTACGATTACACTATACTACAGTAGGGGGGCGCCGCATCAGCGCGCAGGAAGCCGGCAATTCGAGATTGTTTCAGGAGTGTACTCATCGTGACGTTGGCTAATCTACACGCGCATGACAGAAGCCGCGGTCGTCGCTATGGCGTTCAGAGCACCCCCACGGTGGCTCTTATGTAAACCGGGCCGCCGCTCGTGTACCTATATCCCAGAAAAAGTAGGAGCGAGACATACACGACGTCGCCTGGTTTCTTTCCGTTTCGGAATCGGCGGCGTGCGAAACGAGAGGCGGCGCTAAATCGCTTTCGAGAGAATTAATCGCTCCCAGGCTTTCATAACGCCCATTGTGTCTCTCGTCGCGGGAAAGTCTCTCTCTCTCTCTCTCCGAGAGTCGCGAAAGTAAACTCCCGCGGTGCGGCGGAACTCGCTCACTCGTCATAATTAGGCGCGAAAAATCATAAATGAAATTGCACCACGGAGGAAGCGAGCTCATGTCATTCCGCCGAGAGATAACGAGACGCGCTCTTATTCCATTCATGCGCGGGAGAGTTGCTGCTGTTGCTTCCTTTTTTCAGCGTATACGTTTCGCGTGCGATAACGCAGTGTGTGCCTCTTTTTCTCTCCGACAACGCGCGACTTTCAGCTCTCGATTAACACACGCGCGCGCGTATAGCGTATACAGGAAGTGTCGCGCAATCAGCCGATAGGCACTCGTGCTACTGCGAAATCGTGGAAAAAAGTAGGCGCACAGTAGCCCAGAGAAGGAAGAGAAAGAAACTTTTCAAGGGTCCCGCAGAAAAAAAGCGGCGTATCGGGGCAAACGGTACCGCGACCTAGCTCGGCTACATCGCGCGTTCCCCTCGTGCGCAGCGAGCGAATTAGCGTGTCTCCGCGCCTGCGTGCCGGTCAATGAAATGATGGAAACGAGCGTCACTCTTGTTCCAGCGCACACATGTATGTACACACGTCGCACGTTCGTTTAATGAGACTGCCAATCAGCTCCCGCGAATCTAGCCATAATTCCCGCGGGTGAACGAACGGATTCCCCCTTTCGTTCCTCTCATGCATAATTGCTCGTTAGGCCCCCGTAGGAGCTCGTGAGAAGCGAATTTTTCACGCTTTTCCAGCGAATTGCGCGGCTTTCCCTTGCCTCTCAATCGCCTTATAACCTTTGACTATATATTGTCACTACATGGTGACCGCGCGAAGGAGGAGGGCGGAACGAAAGGAGCTGACAATTATAGGCCTCAGTGTGGATGCGGAGGACCACACAGAGACGCGGTATATTGACACCCGTTTCCGCCGCAGTGCGCGCGAGAGCTGCGGGCTGCGGAGGAGGAGGAAGAAGAACGCCTTGAGCAACGTAATACACATACACACACCACACCTCTACAGCATGCCATCGGACAATGCGCTCCTTCCGGCGGTGCGTATATATATACTCGCCATATGCTATGCGCATCGGCTTTCTCTGCGCAAATTCAGCTGGAGAGTTGCTGCTGCCACGAAATTGCATCTTTCGGAGGATGCTGCCTTAAGAGCGGGGTTCTTAATTAAAACGTTGCCTTTTTTAACCACCGTGATGTGGAGAAGAAACAGCCAGTTAACGAAAGTTATATCTTTTTTACAAAGTTCGTTAGAGGAAGGTATATAGTAAACATCTGCCGAAGAGAAAAGATTTAGATCAGGAAAAAGTTTTCTCGTACTAAAAGTTTTGGCAATTTCTGCGTTAAGCTAGAACTGAATTCACTTCCTTATTGAATTATCCCAATAACCAGAAGCTACATCCATTCCTCGCGCCAACGCTATAACACACTGGATTCTGTCACTCTTCAGCCAAACATCTTTCTCTCCCCTCCCCCGCCCCTCTCCCGAGAGACCCGCAGCGCGACGATAAATTCGTGCCACGCGTCCGCGTGAGCGATGCCCCCGCACAAAACTTCGAGGAGAGCCTCCGCAGCGGCTTCGGTCAATCTTCGTCGAGCCGCCCGCGCGACAATCGATCCTCCTCATCCTGTGTTGTGTTTTACGTGCGTAGGAGGCGCGTGCCCCGAGAGAGAGAGAGGGAGGAAACGACAGCTGCACGACCGAGCGAGTACTTATGCATATGTGTGTTTGTACGGGGCGTAATACGATATTACGCCGGAGAACCGCGCGGCGGCAGGGAAATTTACTCGCGCAGCTTTGAAGAGCCAGAGCCGCGAGAGGCTGTATTATTCTTCTAGCGGCGGGCTCTCTTTATGTTGTTCGCCGCGCGCGTATGTGTGTGTGTATTTTTTTACGGGGTCACTTGAGAATATTGAGCGGGAACGGTTTATATAAATAAATGACAGTCTCGGTTGCTTTCTCCGCGTCTCGTTAATTATATTAATTGTATACGATTGTTTGGCATTCGAATATTCGTGTTGTCATTATAATGCACTTTCACAACGATAAATAGAATTACGATATCATCGCACTTGCAGTGATACATTAACACAGCTCGAATTCAGTGCTGTTGCGATTCCAAAGATAAAGGATGATCGATCACGGGAGTATAATTCAACGGGCATCCAGTGGAAATCAATAGCCTCGCGTGCCAGTGGCCAATTAAGATTCATAAAGATCGGAGCTAAGTGAGACGTAGTTGGCGCGCGTTGGCGTTCTTAAGCGCGTCTATAGTTTTATGAGAGATTGTCGCGGCAACTAGAACCGCTCATCAGTAATAATTTCCTCTGTTTTCTCCGCATCCGTTGCTTCGTCTTCTTAGTGCGACAGAGTAGCTGGTGGGAGAGTAAAATAGTTTTCTGGAATTATTGGGTAGTCGAATTTGATGTAATCACATTTGTTTTGCGCTCTCAAAACGGATCAGATTACTGTGACTAGTTTAGCAGCGACTAATTAGCGGTGTTTTAGTGCTGCTACATATATTTAAAGCTAGAAAAAATTCGAAATGAAAAAGAGAATTTGAAAAAAAGAAACAAAGTAGAAAGTGAAAAGCAAGCGAGTTAAAATTTGAAGAGCATTGAGATAAGGCCGTGCGACATTGAGTCGATCGCGACAATCTCGTTGGCGCCAACGCGCGCGCCTGCAAGGGGTTCCCCTATCTACCATACATATATATAACTACAGCTTGATAGCTTATACGTATATACGCGCGGACGCGACGCTGGGCGTAGTATAGTATACGCACATGACAAAGGAAGAGAGAGGGAACAGTCACTTACACACACGGTCCGATCTAATTGGGCCTTCCTCTCTCTCTCTCTCTTTCGTTCTGTCGGCGCTTGATTGTTTTAAACGAGAGCAGCAGCGGTGTCCCCGCGGTAAAGGCCCATTACGGGCGCATAGAAAACGGCCGCATCCGGCTGGTCGAAGGAACGCGGCCGCGCAGACGTATTATATAGTGTGTATGACGTGACGGAAAAGCCCCTCCGATGTACAAGTTTTTTACGCGGCGCCTCGCGCGCGTCTTACGCCGTCGATCGTTGCCCGGCGCTTTTTGTCGTGGTGTAATTTTCCCTTGTAGAAAAATAGAGAAAGATGCTCGACGACGCTTAATTAATCGCTTCTTCAAGGGGGTTTCCGATCGGAGTGAGGAGGTTATTTCGGAGACTGCATTTTTCACGAAAATGTGGAACAAAACGATGGGGAAAGTCGGAGGAGGAATTTTCGAAGATTTATATTTACAGTGGGTCAAGAGTGTGAAGCAAGAAATCTATAATTATATTATATGCGAGCTTCCAAATGAATTATAAATAACTTGCCGACTCTTACAGCCGGCTAATTTGATTGCTGAAGATTCACACTGCAATTAGCACTCGCGACTGCACTTTATTGTTGCGTATTATCTAGTGAAAATGGAAAAATTAAGTTATACTGTATAATGAGAATTGAAAATTACTTATATATATTTTTCTCATGCGTCGCGTAATATTGAATACGACTTGGTATAGTACACGCACGATTCCAGCCGAACGCTGCAACTCAAGATAACGCCGGCCAGATTTACGAGGCGCAATAAAAACCGCGGAGAAAGGGGTAACCTCGAGGCATGGATGTGTATATATATATATATCGACCGCAGCAATTAGTAACGCGTTACGGGGAAACGCTTTATCGCGCGTGCGCAACAATCGAAGAAGATGGATCTCTCTCGGTTACCATTGCGCGCGCGCGACTTTTTATCAATGCGACGCGAGAAGTCGCTTTTTAATAACAGCGAGACGTAGACAAAGAAATGTACGGCGAAAACAATTTTTTAAAGCGCGAGTAGGAGGTTTCTCGTGTCGCGACGTAGTTTAGCGCCTGACTGTAGTATAGCCGGGCAACGGTGCTGTGATGGCGATAAGGGCGCCGCATTTCCGCGGCAGACTTTTTTTCATGAATAATGCAGGCTTCACGCGCTGCAGTAGCAGTTCCTCCATACGCCGGAAACTTTCCACCAGCCGAATTTCGATTTCTCGCTTTGTAATTCTGCATGCGTGATAAATATATACAAGGCTGCGGCCAATTATTCGCACGCGCGAGGCGCGAGGCTATTAGGCGGTGGGCGAGAAAAATTGCGCTACCTGTCTTGCCGCAAGACTGGACACGTGAGCCATAAATATGCAAATTTGGGCACGGCCAGATTTTTTCGAGGAAACTTCGAGCGCACATTAGGGACCGACGCGGTGCGGATGCCCGACCGCGACGAATTGATTCATCAGAATCGTAGTCATGCGTGTGTAAGTGCTGCTGGAATTGGAACTTCCCGCGCGTGAATCACATTATTGCCGGCACTTGACGCGACACTTGAAATTTTCAGAAAGCCACAAAAATTTCACACTTCATCAGCATCAAGTGGCAAGTAAAGCGCTTAAAGCGTACTTAATTAACGCACAGATTCAACGCCTTATTGATTGACACATTAGCACAGAAATAAGCCGGTGACGCAGAGCTGCGAAAATATATAGAAGCAATCAGCGACCGCAAATAGTGTGCACAAGGTGCGCGTGTGCACCGGTCGCAGGCGCAGAAATTCAAATTTAAGCGCCGAGGTTCGCTCGCCTGGGCGAGAAAAATACGAGGGGGTCGACCCTCAGACGTTCGACGCGCGCGTCTATTTCCAGCGTTTTCTCGTAAAACTATATTGTGTGTGTGTACGACTGCGTCGTCAAAGCTCAACCTCGCGCGCCACTTTCCCGGAATCGCTCGCTTGCACGTGCGTTATACATTTATATATACGTGCTCCACGTCCTTATCAAATCGCTCTTTGGCGAGTAATATCAAACGGCCGGCGCTGCCGAGTTCTGTATAGTTACGCAACGCGTAATTCGCGCGTAATGAGTTCATAAACACACGCTCGCTTTTATACGCGCGCGCGCGCGCACTTCGGAGCCTGAATACCTCGCCGCGCGCGTTATAAATTTCTGTACCTCACATCTCGCCGCCGGCCCGCCGCTCGGATTATGTACTTTCTCTGTCTCTGTTTCTGCTCCTTTTTTTTTCCTCAACCTTGCCAACTGAATGCCGGCACTGTCCGTCGCGCGCGCTCTGCGTGAAAATGTACATTAACTCGTGTTTTTTGCCCCGCGTATATATAAATGACGTCGTTAAGCAAATTGAATAAAGTTATTTTTCAGATATACGAAAGAGGCTGCGCTTATGTTTTGTATACGCTGAATCTTGTATCAGAGGTGTTGGTAAAATTTAATATGTGTTACTGCTCTGAGAGGATTAGGTTCACGGCAAATTAGCGCGTGTGCGTGTGTACACGTTTGTAATTCGGCAACTTGCGGTTCTTTCGCTAAGTTTTGTTACGAATTATCAAGGTTTACTAAACTCGCGCATAATTTCGTATATACGACATTCACTCGCCCTGATCAAATCCGTCTTGATGCTCAGTTTTAAAACTGGTTGCATAGCGCACGCACAGGTTGTTAGCTCGTTCCCCTCGATCCAGCGAACCTCGTAATTATTACATCCGCGCGGCATATTCTCGTGTGTCTCTAAATAACAGAAAAGTCACGCAACCAATCAAAGAAATAGGTATGTGTGTCAATTTTTTCGTACGCCTGACGTGCAGGTAAATTTCATTATTAAAAGCCGCCCGAGAGCAACGAGAAGGACTTTCTCCTCTCTTATACACCATATTTCGCGCTTCCGGTCAATCATGCGTGCCGTACATAGACGCACGCATACGCGTTTTACGCGCGCTCGTTTCATTTCCGGCCGTCCACAGTCCTACAGCCGGCCGGCCGCTTGGAACGACCTTAGGTATCCTTGCGCGCTCGGCCGCTTAAGCCGGTAGGGTAAGAGACCCGATTAGTGTGCCTGACCCTTTTTGTGTGCTTTTTTAATTAAACCATTCGCACAAAAAAGCATATGAAAATAATTAAATGAAATAATTTTTTTAGTAAAATTTAAGTATTTTATTATATTGATAATAAGAAAAAGTTGCATTTAAAGACTTTAAAAGTATAGTTTATACGTTTTTAAAAAATGATCTTTCGATTTGACGAAATTTATCGTGTTCTCTATGAAAAACTCTTAGATATCACGACTTTTTATAAGTAAATAAATAGCTTATATTAACTATTTTCTTCAAATAAAGTGTATTTTATGCAATAAAAATAGTGTTTTAGCTAAACATTAGTAAAAAAAGTATATATAAAACTTTTTCTTTATTTTATAAATGAAATCCACTAATAGGGTCAACTTTTAAGACTTGTTCGCATTTGTGTGTTGTCATGCGCCCCTCGCGATCGCGAACCTAACCTTCACTTATCCTGGACGTGATGACTACATCTAACGCAGTGCTGAATGTGTAACAATTATTCATAGAATTATTGTTAAAAAGTTTCACATTAATCATAAAATAAATTTTTATTACACCTCTTTCAAATTTTAAATCAACCGTAACCTATAATTCAGTCATTAATTTTAAAAGGCACATTAATGCGGGGCTCACACATAGGGACAGGCACACAAATCGGGAACACACAAATACATCCAGTGAGAGCTGCCAGGGCACACAAATAGGGTCACAATAATTATTTTTTATTTCATCTATATTTACATTAAATATTTTTTATTCATATAAATAAAAATACTGGAAGCAAAAGAAAGAGTTCAATTATTTGACTAAACTTTGAGTTAAGAAAATAAAAATTATAGCGCTGTCTATTTCATGTATAAGTGGATGTTTTCTCTTACTGGCACACTAATCGGGTCTCTTACCCTAATGCTACCTTATTAAGTTATATATATTCGAAGAGGAATGCGAGCGAAGGGGGTCTTTTGGAAAAAATGCTGCTGCTGCTCCCTCTTTTACTCTCTTCATCATCCTCCCCTCGCTTCTTAGGTAAATCCAAGCGCGTATCCTCCCTGGAAGAATTCGAGATTTCGTTTGTTCGTATAACACGCCTGCGTTTTCTCACGACACGACACAATCGTCGGCCGCGCGGAGTTTGCGTAAGCTCAGCGCAGCACACATTACTATCGCGCGTAGTCGTCTCTGTGTTATACCATGATACCGGCCGGCGCGTCGACTTATCGCCTCGCATAGGGATATAATAGTGGGGGAGAGACTATTTTTTTTTTCTTCGCCTAAGTGTAAAGCGACGAAATATATAAGGACTGATAAGAAGTGTCAATTTTATTACGTCTTGCTTCTCGGAATACCCGAGATCGAGCGAATAACGTAACGTAATCGATGCGAGCGGATATGCGAAAAAATTGAAAATCGAAGATAAACTCCAGTGAATGCGCCTTACTGTTGCCACATAGTTGGCCGAGGGTAAATATTCGTCGACATCTCTGTTGCTCAATGAAGAGAAGAAAGATTCCGTTTTAGTGGATTCTTATGCGATAGACCGCGGACGAATGAAACGAGCGGGTATCGTTATCTGGACTCTTTTTTTTTACGCACAATGTGCCCGATTCACGCGCGATCGCCGGGCGTAATTTGTTATAGCTTCCGCTGATACGCAAGAGTCTCGATCGTGCCGAAATATGCGGAGATAATGTATATGCAAATGAGGCTGGGAACGGGAAGTGGCAGTTATCGATGGATTATGTAATCTTTTTGCCCCGAATGAAGTGTATACGCGGGCTGGCTCATTAGAATAAGAAAGTCAACTTTAATAGAGATTAAGTTTCACTCTATCACCACGCGCATTCGGATAATTATGGAGTGTAGGTATAATAACGCGGGTGCCGATGATAAAGCGAGCTCGTAGACTGTCGGCCGAATTTTTGTCATCGCTGTAATTAGCCGTAAAATTAACCGTTCCAACTAGACGAAAAGAAAAACTACGGGGCCGAGAATAACCTGGAGGCGAGAAAAACGAGGCGCAGGCAGTCAGCTACAGCTGGCGTGGTACTCGATGAAAAATCGCAAAGAAGAAGATTATTTCCTTCGCCTCGTCATGTTCTTTACCTCTACACATACACATGAGCGCGCGCGCGCAGCTTACAGGTAAGAAACCGAGAGGCTCGAACTTTTTTATCCGCTCCCGCGCCCCGGGCTCGTACGCTTAATAACCCATTAACAGGTTTTCTCTCCTTCTTTCGAATTGCTCCGTAGAAAACGAAAGAAGAGCGAGAAGTCGGTCAGGGGTTGGTTCGTCGTTAACCTTGATGTAACTCGAAGAATGATAGGCTCTTTTTATTCTCCGCTCCGATGCAAGACGCCTAATGGACGATACTTTCTAGTATGGCCACTCTGTAGTTTAATCGTTCAGCCCAAGGTGCGCGCGGTCTCGATTGCACTACGAGGCTTCCGCGAAGGGGCGAAACGCTTTTTCCGCGCTAATTGTGGCAGATTGATGGGATTGACCGTGGCGTGGCGAATTTAATATCTCTGATTCTCTTCGCGATGCTCTTGCACGAGCCCAGTTCTTCGCTCCGGGGGAAAAAAACCAGAAGATAAACGGGATGAGTGAGGTTCACGTCACGCGGCTGCTCCACGAGTGGAGAGAAAAACGAAATGAAACTCACGATTGACGGGCGTAAAAAGAAAGTGAGAAGATGGAAAAGTCGATGAAAATACAAAAACCTGTTCGGAGGCTGAGAGTATATGGGATACTTGCCTTCGGAGCGCTCCCGCGCTCCTTGATTAACCCAGGATCGATCGTATTTTTGAGGGACTCTTTTTCGGAAAGTACGACTTTTGATTCCTCATAGAAGAAGCTTGTAACGACGAAAAAAAAATTATCGAGACAAAAAATGTTCAAAAAGAAGTTTTAAGGCGAGATATGTCGATATTTGTCGATTTTGAGAAACTTTTTTTTAATGTTTGTGTGTGTGTGTGTGTGTGTTTATATTATATATAAAAAAATATATATTTCAGGTTAAACATTTTTTAAAACAATTTTCGAATCGCGTTTTCTCAGAGAATACTTGATTTATCGACTTAAAATTTGAACTACTTATTAAACTCATTGAAGACTATATTTGTTTAAAATTTGAAGAGATTATATTCATTTGTTTTTTAAAATAAAATTATTTTGGAAAAAATTTGCGTTTTCGTTGTTTTATGATAACAAGAGTAAAAATCATCCAATCGCCCTGAAATTTGGCACAGATGTAGCTTTTATATACCGGCAGATCGAGTTCGTTGCCCAAAAAATCGGTCCATTACGAACAAAAACATTGCAGGTTAAAAACTTTTTTTTTTAATTTTCGAATCTCGTTGTCTCAGAGAATACTTGATTTATCGACTTAAAATTTTAAAAACTATATTTGGTTAAAATTTCAAGAGATTATCTTCATTTGTTTTTTAGAAAAAAATATTTTATAAAAAAGGAGCGTTTTCGTTGTTTCGCGATAACAAGATTAAAAATATTGAAGACTATATATATTTGGTTAAAATTTCAAGAGATTATCTTCATTCATTTTTTAGAAAAAAATATTTGATAAAAAAGGAGCGTTTTCGTTGTTTCACGATATCAAGAGTAAAAATTAAGAGTAAAATGTATTTTGGGAATTTTAATTTAATAAAATGAATCAATAAATTAATTTGAGGAAGCTATAAGTGCCAATGAATTGACAGCGGTTTTTATTGCCTTGAGCACAAACCACATTACCGTTAGAGGCGTCGAAATTCAATATTAAACGTGTTACTGTTATTTTATTAAAAATATTAAATACAAAAATGTTAATTGATTAATTTGAATTTTATAAGGAACCGAATTGGCAATAAACTAGTAATATAATAAAAAAAAATAATCACCCACGTACTTTCCCGGTTGCCAGTGGAGTATATATATCGTATCGAGAATCAATCGAGTAGCGATTTCGCTGTATATGACGTTACACGAACTTGTGTCATCGTTGTTTCTCGGCACGCGTACGCTGTCGCCGTTAATGTTATGCGTGGGCCGAGTAAATTGCATTCCCGGAATCATCCATCCTTGAAGTCACGATGTTGTCACACGACGCTTTAAAGTGCGGAATTTATTCACGTTTAAAAGGAAGTTTTTCACCAAGTGATTAAATTATTTGTTAAAGGCAAAGTAGGAAAGAAAGCCATTGAATACCGCGAAATAAGAGCCGCTGTAAACCCGCTCTAAACTCAATCGCAGAAGCCCGTAATTTGGGATGGAAGAAAAAAGGAGCCTTTACGGATTCGGGCGCCGGATTATACCATCGCGGCCGTGAAATTGCAGACTTTCAGCGCAGCGCGAGTGACGAGCCGCGGCGGGATTACGTGTACACTCTCCCGCCAGCAAATAAGAAAAGAAGAAAGGAACGCGAGGGCCTCGGAAGCGCTTGACCGCGCGTGCGCCCTCGAAATTCCTCGATGCTTTGTACACTCCTTTTTCCTCTCTCTCTCTCCCTTTCCTCTCGTTCACCTCTTTTTTCTCTCTCTCCCGCCCGCGTGCGCGCGAGCCTTCTGCAACACACGCAAGAGACGAAGAGAGAGCGAACATCTGGGCCCGGGACTGGTTCTTTTCTTCTGCAATTGCGGTAAGACGCGCAGATGGCCCGCATTGTGGGCGCTGCTGCGGCGCGAAACAATGCGCGCGTAATACTCTCCTTTTTCGAGAAAAGAGGGAAAGGGGAATAATGATATGTTGCGGGAGCGCGCACAATGCACAGGACACGATATGGGAGATGCCTGGACTTTGTTGATATACGTCATGGGAGAGAGGCCAATTTTCCTGTCCACACGCGCGCGGCTTTTGCATATTTTTTTCCCTTCCCCTCGTTTCTCGATATATATAGGCACGTGGTGGCGGTCGCTTTAAAATATTCAAACGTTCATGAGCTTTGTTACCAATGCGAGAAACAAATAAAGGGCGTGCAAGTATACTCCATCCGATATTAGTCATATCCCATACACGCCTCGTATATAAATTATTGCCGCTCTTACGCAATATACATCAGTCCCAATATATATCTATACAGGAAAACAAGGGCCGTGCATACATATGCGATCGATAAAAATTGGAATTGCAGGAAATACCGTAAGTGCATGGCAAAGGCTGCACACGTAAGCGCGGCGATTGCACAATGGCTGCGCGCGCGATCAGGCGGCTGATATATATATATATAAACCGACTTCCGAGAGAGTCAGTGTCCTGACCCGTTAACTCGCGGGGCCATGAGTATAGAAGTCCCCTGCGCGTACTACTACGCTGTACACGCTTTCGCACAATATGTATTCACAGCTGGCCCCCACGTGCGGGTTTGTAGTATACCACGCTTTACAAATATATTCGCTTTCGCTTTTATCCAATGACGAGGCATATAGGATCGGTGTCTCGATTAGCCCAGACGGCCGCTAATTTAATTACATACAGCAAGAAATCAGCTCTGGGAATTTGTTAAAAATCCTCGTTCCAGAAACGTGATTCCCCCCTTTACACATATCACGATGACGATCGTGAAAATGTCAATTTACACGCGGCGCGCCGTACGCCACGGACCTTGGTCCACTCGCGCGCATTGATGTCAATTACCAGTACGGGGCCGCTCTAATTCGCTTCATTAGGGAGAGTGAAATCCAGTCTGTCACTTTTATTGTTTTCGCCGTATTTTTAGGCGCCGCCGCCGCCGCGAAGAAGAAAGTTAACAAGGCGCCGCTGCGTAGTCAGGCCGCTGGTGTTCTGTCCAATTTTCCCTCGCCGCCGAGCGAATCCGGCTAATCTTTCTATTTGTCTCCCGCTACACAGCCGCGATAATTGACAGCCCGTTGGGATTCCGCGCGCGGCTGCGGCCGTAACTAAGCGCATAACGCGTGTATTCCGGATTAGATCGAGAGCGGCGCAGGATGTTTGCGCGAAGTGTGCGGAATAATTGAAAACGCCGATTAGGAAATACCACAGTTTCGCTGCTATACAGCGTAATCATCTCGTCGACTCCGGGGCGTTGGTAACGACGGAAATTACGCATTATGCAATCGTGCATACTCGAGCCTGTTAATTCGACGGGGGGGACCTACCAGACACTCTGCCAGTTGTGAATCGTAACTCGCGCACCTGGTGACGTAAGCGGCCTTTCGATCGAGCGAGATCCAGCTCTGTCGGGTCTCGAGACCTTGTTAGAAATATAGAAAAAGAAAACCATGAGGGGGATCATCGCTCCGAGGTGTGTTTAGATTGCAGGTCTGAATCGTTTCAAGTTTTTTCTTTTTCTCTGCGGAACACGGTATTTACATTATGTCCACTCTTTATCTCTGTATTTTGAATCGGTACATGTATCGTAAATTATACCTAAAATATTTGTTACTTCACCGCCATCAGGGAAATATATGAGCACACAATATTAATACAATGAATTTTCACAGCGTAACTATATACATTTCATTAGCATAAAACGTAAAACCAAACGCGCGTCATTACAATGGACAATTATCCACGTCAATTTGAATTCGAAAAAGAACAAACCGAGAGACAAAAGAACAAACAATTCATCAAGATTTTATTTACGCATTTACGACAAAGCCGCAGGTAGCAGCGTATACGGTCGTAAAACAATTTTGAAAAATGCAACCGCGCGCACGAGAAGGACGCGCGTAAGTTCTGACGCGAATACAAATGATTCATCCGCTTATTGCAAAAAGTTTGAGTGGCATGTGAAGCTACGGGGCGCCTATACGATATCTCTCACTCTCTCGCCTTGGTGTTTTCCCAGTATATACCTACGCACAGCCTGGGGAATGCCGATAGGAGAGACAGCGGGATGTCACGGGAATAGATAAACGACCGGACAATGCTTTCCACATCTTTATACTCGCAAACAATTCTTTTCATTCGTTATCTCGACTTTATCAAACCGGAGATCGCCTATAATACTGCATTTGTCGAGCAGAACGTGCAAAACAATATTGCGAAAAATCGGCGTCTATAAAATTCCATAAAGCACACTGAAACACGGATTTACAATCGGCGCGCGAGACATATATATACACAGACAGCGGCGAGGAAAGCTTTTCTGGAGGGAATCGAGCCTATATCTAATCTATTTCGAGATTGTGCAGCGTTCTGCTGTGGTTGTTTGTTTAAGCAGAGAGAGAGAAAGAGAGAGAGAGAGAGAGAGAGAGAGAGAGAGAGAGAGAGAGAGAGAGAGAGAGAGAGAGAGAGAGAGAGAGAGAGATCGTACGGCCTCCGGATAAAGAAAACACGCTGTAATCTTGCTCGATTTGTGATTTGTCTTTCCTCCTCGTTTGAAGAGAGACGCCCCCTACGCGCTCGTCACCGACAGTGAAAATAGTCATCGTGTGTGCACTTTCGCAAGTGAAAGTATTTTCGAGTATAGAGACAGATCGGGAAAAACAAGCCTGATATATTTCCCAGCCGTGAGGAAATCTCCGGTAACTGCGCAATCGAAAAATATAATATTATTCATATATAGAGAAAACGAAAAAGCCATAGTCACACTCCGCACGTGCGGTCTTTATAACGCCTATATAAAACGACCACGCGCTGGTGTAAAGTCGCACGAATGAATTTTAATAGAGCGCGGTGCAAATAAGCCTAATAGAAAAGTCAGGCGCGGTGCACCTGAGCATTTACACGGCGCGCCGCGCGTGGGGGTAACTCGCGCACGAGGTTCTCTCTAATGCACCGGGAGAGCGGCCTGTAATTATATACGAGCGAGCGAAGACAACTTACTATTATAACAGGCGGACAGAGCGGTGGGAGCGCCTGAAATAGATGATCGAGAGATGTCGGTAACTGGACCGACAGGAGAGCAGCGCTGGAATGCCACTGATTTATTCGAAGCGGGGACGATATGTAAACAGAGCCGTAGGTTTATAGAACTTTTCGGGGGCACTGATCTTCGGCTTTTTTATCGACTGTAGAGCAGCCAACGAAACGCTCGAATATCGTATATCTCCTCGAGTTTATGATGATTAACGCGCTCCCCGGATTAAACTGAAGAATCCGTCGTAATTATGGCTGGTAAATTTGGAAACGGCTGGGAGTAACCGATACAGTGTTACCGTTTTATTTAACAAAGTTGAGTTATTATCTATAGAAATAAAGTACTTCGAATGAAAATGAATTCAAATGAAATGGCGCATATGAGGCGTTTCACGTCAGCTCTCCAGGCGCGGCGCGCGAGCGCGAAATCATGCTGTTTTCAGCTTGTGTTTGAAGGGCTAAGATGTATCTAAAAAAAAATAATCCCCAAGTGATTTCGATGTATTTTTTCCTCAGCTTTCCAATGGTGCTATTAGCGCGGCGACTGGCCGAGCGCCTTGTATTTCTTGAATAATATCTCGAAAAAATCAAAAAACCCCTATGTAGAAAAAGGCTATATCCATGTAAAATTTCCTCCTCTTTCGATCTAGTAGGTAAAAAAAAAAATATTAAAAATATAGTTTTTGAGATATAACACGTTTTATGTTTTTTTGAGGTTAGAATTGAAAAATTTTGAGAAACTAATAGCACCATTGGAAAGCAGAGGAAAAAATACATCGAAATCACTTGGGGATTATTTTTTTTAGATACATCTTAGCCCTTCAAACACAAGCTGAAAACAGCATGATTTCGCGCTCGCGCGCCGCGCCTGGAGAGCTGACGTGAAACGCCTCATATATAGGATCGCAATTAAATCCGATCGTGTGTTTTCAAAACACCATAGACTTGTTCACTCTCGGCTCTCGCTTGCTGCGCTCGTGGACGTATATGTACATCGCGGCTCGGCTTTTGAAATTCAAATGACCTTCCGGTGAACCGGCCCACGCAGCACCCACGCGGTTATCGCAGCGTCAATTTTACATAATCCCCCGGCGATCTCTCCTCGCGCGCGCACGCGCGTGCATATATCTTATATATATACCTGTTGCCTGAGAGATATACACACACATGCACGCGCGCGCACACAAGAGCGAATCGACAAAGGAAGAAAGAAGAGTGCGTGTCTCTCTTGGGGTCGTTGCGCGAGTCTCGGGGTCATCGATATGGGGGATCATCCTTGGAGACGGGAACGGGCGCGCGGATATCGCGAGTCGTATCCTGATTAACGGCGATTGTCGCAGGCATTTAATTGCGGACGGGGCCTCGGAGTACAGCACACGCTGCAAGAGAAGAGAGATGCGGGCGCGCAGCGCTCTATAACACGAACGTGCCTCATTCAATCGAGTGGCACTTCCTACTTCCTCCCGCGCGGCCCGCGTTCAGTAGGAAATCTTCCATTTGCATTGTGCGCCCATTGCGCGCAGGGTTGGATCGAAATTCAGAAGCAATATATCGTCAAAGACTGCTGTATCAATACCGGCTTCTAGCAGACAGTTTTCTAGGAACTGTGAGCTGCCTACGAAAAGAGGAGCAGAGAGCCGCGCCGAGAGAATGCGAAATGACGGCGCAGGGAAGAATCAATAAGACGGAGAGAAGGATTCGCTAGACAGCATGACCGAGTGAATTTTTTTTTTCGCAGAGCTTCTCGCTCCCAGCCCGTCACGCGTCGTTTGTTCCTCGCTCCAAGCGGCTGCAGGCGATGCGTGAACGCGTCTCGAGAAATTCGCCCTTCGCACAACCATCGTCTAATGATACGTCCGACCTTCCGAAAAATCAGAACGCAAGACCTCTCTTCTTCCGCCGAGCAGGACGAGAAATTATACAGCGGCCGCTATCTTTCGAAACTTATACATTTTTTCTTCTTGCTCGCGTTGAGTCTACATTGTGTCGAGGCATTGTTTACTTTATTAACGTCGCGCATCATGCATGTTTATACTTTTCCGCGTTTATATCCTCCCGCGGCCCTGAACTAAATGTAACGTGAGTGTGTGATTTGTGCGCGCGGGCGAGGTATAATTGCGCTGTTAACAATTACGATGCTTTTTAAAAGTTTTTACACGGGTAACATTATATAAACCCCCCCCCCCCCCACACACACACTTTATGTACATGTACGAGCGGACTACAGAACACACGACGCGAAATCTGAAACCGGAAAAAATCTTATTTTCAATCTCTCGCAATATCGGCCTTCGTCCAACAAAGCATCGCCACTTACGATTGCGCAGCCGCGATTTTTCACGGGTGCAAAAGAACGAAGCGAAAAGTGTCTGCGCGGCCGAAGGACGTCGCGATCCTCGCGGCGAGATTATTTCTCGCTACATCTGCCTGTGTAATACCTACGCTATATACGCGCACGACACGGCATTGTCGAGAGAGAGAGAGAGAGAGAGAGAGAGAGAAAAGAAAAACCGGAAGCACGGGCCGACGCACCACTGCGCGGATGTTGCGAGCGGGGTATATATATGCGCAGTCGCAGGGGTCCCCCCTGATCAGCACCGGAACGCCGCTGCCACCACCGCATACACACACGCACCCATACACTACATGTGTGTGTGTGCCGTAACGCGACTTTATACTTACGCTCCCGCTTGCAAATCAAGTTCACCTTCTCTCTCACCCTTTATCTTCTCGGACAATGAGAAGAGAAGGCTGGATTATGTCTTTCGCGAAAATTTTTCGTAAGACTAGAGAGAGAGTAGACAAAGGGTGTGTGTGCGAAAAACAGAAAATTAGCCGATCTTATCCGCAAACGTTTCGAGTTGTTTCGCAAAGGCAACATAATGCGGCTGCGACATTAGCGAAATTTTCCTATTCACTGGAATACCGACGTTTATTGTAGCATTTATTTCATTAATGCATAGTGAATCGCTGCAAGATTCGACGGCAATCGCTGTATATGTGTGTGTGTGTGTGTGTGTATATATATATAGCATCGCAAAAAGCTAAACGACAAAGAACACCGGCCGATACCCTGAAATAATCGATCCGGGATCTCCGCTATAACGCCGCGCTTCCGCGAAATCGCCGGTAATCGAAAGTAAATTCCTCGAAGCGACGACGTCACACTCCGAAGGAAAAAAAAAAAGAAAGCACCGCGCCGAGAATCCGCGTACTTACCACCCTATACGAAACAGCAGCGAGTCGCTCGGGATTCCACTTATATACGTAAATGAGATGGCTACTGGGAGGATTACAGGTCTCTCGCGGAACCGGATTGGCCCCGTCCCGCGGCGAAAACTCTGCGCATTGGCAGCAGGTGTCGCGTCTCGATATCTCTATCTGCGCGCTTCCTCTCGCGGTATAATCAATTTCGATTTTTGTCTCATTATGTATAAGTACAGTTAGGCTGCACGTTTAAAAGGTATTTTATACATGAGACATATTAGAAGTGTGGACGGCGTGTAAACGGGTGAACGAACTCGAAGGATCATCATCTTGGCCCCGTGATATGCTATGATAAAAGGAGCAAGTACTACTGGGAAAAAGCGGAGAGGAACGGTCACTACTATCGGCGCGCGATGGCGAAGAAAAAGTCCGTAAACCGAGCGAGTTTCAACACCAGATGCTTTTTCGACTCTGTCTCTTGCTCTCCGGCCTGGATGTGCGACGAGCCGCTGCAGAGAGTTCTCACAGAAAACATTGCTCGCTCGCTTGCGAGCGCCCGTCGCCGTCCCTTCGAGCGAGAGATACAGACAAAAAGCGACGATGAGCCGGCATAACGCGCGCCAACGCGACGCTCTTCTCTTACTCCCGCGAGTACATCAATGAAAAGGCACTTAAACGCTTCGAGGAGAGAAAAGTCCTCGAGCCGATCGGCGCCTGCTATCTCGAGCTGGCACGTCTATAGCTCTGGATAGACATTATCGGGAAAAGTACGGAGTAGGTTTCCATTTTGGGGGTGAGTAAGCGCCGACCGGTGCTGTAATTGTTTTTTTAAGCTTGCACGTGGCTCTGAGTCGAGAAAGACGCGCAAGTAACACTAACTTGGAAGCTCGCGGAAAGGATCGCCGACGCGATATATATCTGCAAAAATAAACGCGGACGAGGCGGAGCAGATGTGCGCGAAGATAACTCCTGACAGAATAGCGTATATTACGTATACCCGTCCGCGTAAAATTATAATTTACTTGTGAATTTAATAACTAGGTATATGCATATCCGTATTAAGAAATGTTGAAAAGCAAACAACGAAATTAAGTGATTAAGAAACAACATAATGCATCAAAACAAGCGGCGCAAAGGAAAAAAAAGGCAAATGTCGTGTTTCACTTCCCGGATCCATTTCAGCGTGTAACAGGTACTTAAAACCGCTCTTCCTGCGAGAGAGAAAAAAAAAACGCCGAAAACCCAATTCGGAAAAAATCTCGCGCCATACTTCCTGCCGGAAACTCTCCACGGAGCTCTAGAAAGAAAGATATAGACAGCAGGCAGAAGACGAATGCGATCTGGCATTAGTGACGCAAAGTCGCGCGGGAAAAAAGGGACGCGACACACATGTAATAAACGCTCGCTCTGAAAGTCCGGGAGTGAGAGAGGGAGAGAGAGATGCGCCTGCGCGAGCGCATGCACGAGGCGCGGGAGTTCTCGAGGAGATCGTGTTACGCTGTCCGCGCGCGCGCGGGCGCAAAAAGGACACGAAACCACACGAGACACATTGCACTTGCTCCGCTCTCTCTCTCTCTCTGGGCCTCACGATCGTGAGAAATCGAAAAGAGCGGCTTACTCGGCCAACTATCCCATGAGTGTCCTTCTCTCTCCGCCTTTTACCTTCTTTTTTTAAGGAATTCCACGGAATTTCCTCTGCATGGGAATGTATCGGAGCCGAACGTGCGGATGAGTTACAGGCGAGAGAGCGCAAGTGCTTCAATTAATTTCAATCCGTTTTGTCTGCCGGCGATTTGCGCGCGTTGCATGTATATATATATATATATATATATATATATGATGTCAGCCCATCGTTCGGAATAATTGCGCCCGCGAATTTTACGCCTTTATTTTCACCGCGTCCATTGGCGTTATTGGGTCGTTATACGCTCTATCGCGCTATGAAATATTAACGCTCGCGCCCGCGGTCTAATGCGGCGATATTTATGACTAGTTTTAGCTATACGTATATTATAACAATAATAACCAAAGAGCGACAGTAAATTTTACATGTTAAAATTGGCATATAATGATTTATAGAACCCCGCTAACGACATATCGATTTCCGACGCAGCTCGATAACAAAAACCAGCCGACTATTCGTCGTCGACAACAAACAGCCTCTTTCCCCAAGTACTAGTGAAGCTTTTCTCTTTCTCTCTCGTAAATAACGAGGCATACCTAGACAGAGCATGAGAGGGGAAGGAAAAACATGAGAGATGTTACTGACCTGCTGGGGCGCTGCGTCGGCAGGCGAGAAGCTGGAGAGGCCGGTAAGGGGCGCGAGGGAGGCGCAGGACGAGGCCCTCGAGGGTGGCGGCGTGTGCCCGGGGCTGGGACTGCCGCTGCCGCAGCTACTCGCCCCGCCGCTCGACGCCAGGCTCACGCTGTCCGAGCGGCCCCGCCACGGGGACACCGACACGTGCTTCAGCATCGCGAGCTCTCCTTGTTGTCACTCTGGCTTGATGCTGCTGCTGCTGCTGCTGCTGCTGCTGCTCCTGTGCGTAGCAATAGTGGAGGATTACTAAGGTAATTTGTTGTCCTTTTTAATTATAGGCAATGGTAACGTTAACTTGAATTGGTTCAAACAAGATTAGTGTCGGGACGCTTTCATTTGGAAAAGTATTGGTGTAAACAATAAAGTTATTTTTGGAATATCTTTTGAATACAATGGGGCGAAAAATTCTTTCACTCTACTTTCTATATGTAAATTTTGTGTGAAGCGCGCGTTTTTTGTTGCAGTAATTAGGATTCTTTTTTTGGCTAGGATATTGCTTCTTTCTATAGATCTTCTCACGTAAATAATGTTGACTCACAATGAATAACTATGCAAGATGATATAGAAAAAGGGTGAAAGTTTCATTTCAGTTGTAAATGTAAAATGAACTAAATAAGAACTCTTATAACAATTACTGCATTCACCTGCGCAATCTCGCAACGCATAAAATCTTTACCCATAGTAAAAGACGCAAGAAGTGCAACAGAACGTTATAACTAAAGAATGCAGATAAAAATGGAAAAGGCAAACGAAAAATCGTGAGAAAACTCGTCTGTTTCTAAAAAGCGAGCATTCCGAGAATATAGCAGTCATGCACACCTACAGCCGCACCTCTCTATCATAACCGCTAAAATATAAGACTTTCTTCAAAGCGATCAGGCAGCATTCGAAAAAGAAGAGGAAACGCATCACTCGTGTCTCATATAAAAGCCCGTGGAGGTGCGCTCTTGGGGTAGGCAAATCTGCCTACACGATTCGAAAGTAATGGAGGTGAAATCGAACAACGATGATCGACGCGTCCGCCCAGTTTTCCAGCCGCGCGATGAAAAGCTGCTGCAGCGCACAGGAAGTGCGTCTTTTATGTACAGATGAGGCGTGCGCGGGATCCTGTAAATATACCTGCGCGCGCGGATGCAGCTGCGCCCGCCGAGCAGAAGCGCAGCTTTGTACATCACGAGCAGTGTTAAATACAATTGCATCGGCACAAGTGCAGAAGTCGAGACGCGGGGGCCTGCTGCGCTGTGTTTCCGAAGCGCGCGAAAATACCGTTCAAGTCATCTCCTATGCTAATGCGGCCGAGAGTCGTTACATTGAAATTATCGCTGATTTATGCATGTACGCGGCATTGTTATGACGGATGGGTCGTGTATGTATGTGGTCACGTGGGAGAGAATTCAAGATCGAGAAAACAGTGTCAGCGCGTTTCGATCGTAAATCAGAAGTCGCTAATGCGACGCCGATAAGCGCTTAACGCCGCGAGAGAATAGAGCCATGACGCTTATATATAGGATTCTTTAATAAAATGGGAAAAAGCACACTGACGGCGTGCGTTTAATGGTTATCAGCGAGGCGCGCACAGTTAGTTCTGTCATTATAGGAATGCCGGCGCGTCGAAAAATTTATTGAGTCTCAAGAGGCACGCGATAATTGCGAGGATTAAAGAAGCGGCTCTTAAATAAACGCGCGCGCGTACAAAAGTCGACGGGGCCGCGCCGACTGCCATTCGGTTCTCACAATGCCGCAATTATCCGGCCCAGACACAATAGTCGTCGTGAATTCGTAAATAGAAAGATAAGACTTCGCCAGCGCCGCCGACTCAAAGCAAACATTTTCAATTTAACATGCCTTACGAATGTACGAAAAGCACAGCATAATGATGATTATAATCTCACGATTATATATGCTAATCGTCACTGTCGACGTTTCTTTCTTTCTGCGGCAAGAGAACTATTATTCTTCGAATAAAAAAAGATTTCTTCCTACTTTTAAGAAAGGAAACAGAGCATCTATACGTGCACACACGTAGTCGCACGAAAGCGAAAAGCATAAGCGCACAAGTGCAGCGCAGCCGGGGGCTTAATTGAAACCTCAGGAGTAAATTCTTACGAGCCAGACTAATTACGCCGGGCGGCGGGCGCGCCAACTTACCCTCACGAAGCGCGGCGCGATGCGATCTCCTCCGCTATGCTCTGCTTGTAGATATGGGCGGGAGCGGCGTCAATGCACGAAACTCGTGTTTGGCTGGCAAACAAGCGGCATTGAGCGCTCCATCGTTATATGCTTCTCTCCGGGCGCACTGATATATATATGAAAAAGCGCAGGATCACAACTCACTTCCTTCGCCTACACAACTGTATATATATCCGAGAAAAAGTGCTAATGAGTAGTCGGTAAGTCACTGTCCAAGTCCAGCGACAACAATGATCCACAAGGCACACTGTAATCTTCGGCTTATCACAAACGAGAACGAAAATAAATCGCGCGCGCGCTCGGGAAAGCGGAGCTCGTGCACGCTCGTGCAGCGCTGTGCTACGACTGAGCGGCTCGGCGCTCTCGGCTTGCCTCGACGCTGCGAGTGCCCGAGCGAGGGAGAGAGGAGGAAGGAAGGCGACCTTAGCGCTCGCGTGCATTGAGCGGGGGCGTCGGCGGACCCGGAGACTCTGCGAAAGAGTCCCTTCGAGCTGAGTTGCCGTTTTTTTTCTTCTTCTTCTTTCTTATATACTCCGATGCTCTCGTTCTTGGTGGCCCTGTATAAATGAGCCACAGTTCCTTCACTGCGAGTGTGTGTGTGGATAAGTGTATAAAGTTATCAAGCGGGCCCTCTGGCTAATTTTCGGCTTTTGGCTTTGATGTCGGGTTGTATAAGGGCTAATTTGACGTAGTGTGCGCCGTGTGGATATAAAAATTAAGGTTTACAAGGTTTAGTTGTCTTTTTTGTCATTTTTCGGTGAATCATTGTCACAGATAGATTATCGCGTGATTGAAAAAACATTCATTTTTTTTTCTGTTATTCTGGTATCCGATTCATAGGTTTTACTGTTAGAAACGAGAATTTTTTCTCAAGACAAAATTTATAATTCTAATTAGCGCGTAGTCATTAACTTCACCCGACATTAATAAGCATTTTAATATTTTTATGCACCAATACCTTTATTTTTCAAATCATTGGCTCTATTATTATTTATAATATATTAATAGCAGGGTTTGGATAAGTCGAGGAGAAATTTATCGACTATCGATCAATCAAATTATAAGAAATTTCTGATTTATGTGTGCTGGTGTACTTTTTATTCTCAGTAATATAGAGTAGCGTACATAAAAGCGTCACTTTTAACTCAAACATTAAAGTTTAAAAAATTTTTTCTATCTAAAAATATCCCGTATAACCTTTATCTACAGCTTAATAGAAAAATCATTGGAAAAGAATAGAACCCGAAGATTTACACCAGTAGATCACGATCACAGATTAAGCTACCTGAATGAGAGGGCAAAGATTTGATTTTGGATTCGGCGAGCGTACAATGCATATATATATACCTGCCGGAGGTCGGGCTATAGTCACATATATAGCAAGCGCACGACGACGCGTGGAGGGAAGAGCACGCGCGCGCATTTTTGTTACAGCCTGCACGCATGAGAACGAGATGCGCGCGTCTCTATTGGGCATCTCAAAATAAACATGCTTTATGACATCTCCAGATCGCGAGTTTGTATTTTTCTGTCTATTTGCGTGAGAATCTGATACCGAATGACGAAAATCGCGCGATTTATCGAGTAAATAAGGTAATTACTAGCAGTCGACGTCGTCGGAGTCGAAGTTCCCATTCGTGGATTTGATATCTGATCTAAGATATGCGATGAATTATAGTATTGGTAGCTCTTTTATACAAGACGAGAATCTATTCACGGTTCTCACACTTTCGTCACGCTATTACGGGTCCGCGTGAATTTAATTCGAAAGAAAAGGGTAAAAATAGCGCCCAATATGGAATTCCTCGTGTCGAGAAATGATTACGAAAGATATAATTCGTGCGCTCATTGACATTCGTAGAAGGACCGGTTCTACATAAATTCCGAGACCGAGTTGAGACGTCGAAAGAACACGACGTTTTAATAGAAATGCCATAATTTAAAGGCGCGCGCGAGCGAGCGCCGGGGGAAGATAACGCCGTGTCCAATCATCTAATAAGCCACCACCTCGTTAACAAGACGTCAAAGGGCAATTTTTCCATCATGTCAATAAACAGAACGTAAAGCCTCTCTCGCGCGCGTTAATGTATGCAGTTTAGAGAGCAGCTCCTTGGGGCGCAGCCACAAAGACGGCGAAAATCCTCGAGCGAAATTAGGAGGGGCGCACACAAAACAAGTGTCCCGAAGAAAAGACGAATAATGGGCGGCAGCGGCGTTCTTTTCTTCCTTTTCACGACGCACCATATACACCGGGGCCCGATCTTCGCATGGACCCGCACACGCGCAGGTATACCTGCGAGGGGCTTTTCTGAAGAGAGTCCGACGAGAATCTCGGGACACAAGTGCTTCCCATCGTCCGCTAGGAAGAGAAGTTCCCTCAGCCTCTCTCTCTCTCTCTCGTTCGTAACAATGGACCGACCGTCGATTTTTCGATTCCGTGCCCATTATGCCGGTGCGACTTCGCTGAAAAGCGTGAAGAAATGACGCCTATGCCGGCGCATGTGAACGAGCGAGAGCTCCGACTCTCTGGGGAACGAACGGAGGCGCATACGAGCTCGCGTGCGCGCGGGAAAATCGAGTTATATGGGTATAACGAAGGTGTCACGAGCGCGTGGGAGAATCGGTCACTTGTTCCAAGCGTAAATCGCGAGCGCGTATATGTGTGCCAGTAGTATAGTATAGTCGAGAAACGCCTGCGCCTTTCGGGCTTGGGAAGAAAAAAAATCTTTGTGTAGGACTATAAGGTCCCGGCGCTGATTTATAATTAACTCGGACTCGAAAAAGTCCCACTGAGAGCGTTCGTATATTGGCGGCTTGATTGCTAATTAACGAGAATTTCTCCGGATTCCATCGGCTCTCGCGAGTAAATTAGCCCGGGTTTTCACGCGACTATGTAATATAAGTGAGCGCGTTGGCTTATCTAATTTATTTATTATTTTAATTAGACGTTTCTTCGGTTTCGGAGCGTTCAATTACCCGGGGCCGGACAGCTTCCGCTTCGAAGGATTTTTCCAATTTCGCAGTTCTATATGCAAATAATTGGACAGCTTGAGTGGAACGTTGCATTGAGTTCGTTAATTCGCAGTTAGTATACCACAGAGTATAAACGTTGTGCGGCTCTAAAACCAGTTTAATGGACTAATCAAACTTTTTTTTTCGTGCAAGTCTTTATAAGCTTTGATTAGCATTGAAAGAATTTTACGCTTATACTTAATGATATATCGTACTAAGACTGAAAGTGATATAATCTTGAATTCAATGATAAATTAAAAAGCGTTTGCGACAATGTTATTGCGGGGATTTATTTAACTTGTCTCAGCATCCGCCGATGAGTTTTTATTCAATCTAGACCGCGGCGATCAATCAACTGCAGCCAACAGCCGGATTTCCCTGCATGTAGCTACCCCAGCACAAGTGGCTCCTCAAAATAAATACGGATGCGGATATGGATAAAACGTACAAAAAATGCCCGAGATGAAGTGTGTGTGTAGGGCTGACTCGAAGCAACGGGAGGAAGAGAGGGCGCGTTAAACACCTGGGTGGGATATACGTATAGACAGATACAAGCGATCGGCAGGTCCAGCTCGAGCTCGGCATAGCGCCGCTCGAGGGGAAGAGAGGGGCGGTCACGCCGGGTAATTTAAAGCGAATCCTTCGCGCGTTTGTGTGTGTTGTATGTGTGCTCCGGAACTCCTCCTCACGGGCGGACAGCCAGAAAGAGAGTCGAAGGAATTTCGAAATTACACCTTTCACACAACCCCCGGCGGGAGATGTGACTTCCTTCGCCCAATGTATACATCGCTTTTCAATGGAGGAAGTCACTCCAAAGGGGGATGTATACGCTGCTGCTGCTGCTCTCGACAAAGACACGCTTTTTGGAGATCGACAAATTGTTCGTTTATTGTGCCCTGGAGGGAAGATCGATGCGAGGCAGTAAGTGGAAATCGTCCGTGAATCCTGCGGAAGGTCGTTCACGAGATGAACGGTTTCGGAGTCGCGGGAGAGTATGAAGAAATAATTTGGGATATCGAGCTTGACGGTCCGGCAATCAAGTTATATTTAATGAACTTTTTCATTGTCGTTACATTTTACTTAAGAGGAGAGTGTAACCTTTGGGTAACGGATTTGTGCCAAATTGAAAGATCGCGTTTTAGAGTAAAAAATATTGAACCCCTGTTCCAGGATTTATTTTCATGGGCCCTTTTATTCGGTGTACCACGTTATCTTAAAAATGGGTTATTTTTAAAAAAAATAATTTTTGAGAAAATGATTTTTCAGAAAGTTGTGAAAAATCAAAGATAGCGTAAAAAAAACATTAAAATAGCACCCTTAAAATTCTTTAAAAAAAGGGAATTTTTCAATCATTTTTTTTGACAGTATCTTTGATTTCTCATAACTTTCTGAAAAATCGATATTTTTAGACGAAACAGTGCTCGAAATGAAGCTTGTTCTGCCTAGTTTTATAATGTTTTTCGCTCATTTTCGTAACGGGAATACTTGCAAAGTTACATGCAATAGAAGAGGCATTATTTTTTAACAAAATTACGCATTTTTAAGATAACATGGCACATATCTCGAGTAAAAGAGCCTATGACAATAAATCCTGCAACAAGAGTTCAATATTTTTTACTTTAAAACACGATCTTTTAATTTAGTACAAATCCGTGACCCAAAGGTTACGCACTCTCCTTGTTAGTAATAGTGAAGCAGCTCGATTTATTGTTTTTTGAGTGAAGAAAATTCGAAAACAATTTCATGTGTATATAGCGTGAAATTCCGGACTCTCTATACACTGAGAAAAGAATATGTTTACTGTTAACATAGCATTGTAACTGTTAACATGCGTATGTTTAAATATGACCAAATATAGGCATTGTAACAGTTATAATGCCATCCCGTGTAAAAAAAAAGTCTGGGTGAAGTCTTACAGAAGTCTGGCCAAAGTCTCGAAGGTCGGATGATCCCAGACTTTTTGCCAGACTTTTTATATTTTCTATACTGAGAGGAGAATATTGTTATAGTTAAGATATTTATCTATTTGATTAGAATTGCAATATTGTAACTGTTACAATATCGTATATTTGAATAGGGAAGATTTTGACGATCAAACCCAATATAGTAACTGTTACAATATCAATGTTTACCAGTAACATATGGTATATTAACTGTTACAATGCCTATATTTGGTCATATTTAAACATACGCATGTTAACAGTTACAATACCATGTTAACAGTAAACAAATCCTTCTCTCAGTGTATTAAAAGTCTTGGAAAAAATCCCCAGACTTTATCCAAGACTTTTCACCAGACTTAGCATACTGAGTAAAAAGTCTGGGAAACAATGCCAAGACTTTTTACCAGGCTTAGCATACAGTGCAAAAAGTCTTGGAAAAGTGCCCAGACTTTATCCCAGACTTTTCGCTTGACTTTATGTTCCCCGTATGGAGGTTATACACGCCTGGCACCTCCCGCATGAAACCGATGCTAATAGTCTTCTGCTGCAATCCCATGGTTACTGCTGTCACCATCGTCGTTGTCGCTGTCATCTGCAGATCTAATAATTTTTGGAGACACAAAGAGTCGGATTTTGCAAAACTCCAACCTACAAATCGAATTTCTTACAAAGCATCTCTACTATATAGCGCAAGTAAATATTTTGTAGAAAATTGGAACTTATCTGATTATTATCTAGGTGTTGTCCATTGCAGTTCCTCGCGGAAAATCTTCGCACCTTCTCTAGACACATAGAGAAGAACTTAATAGCAAAAATATGTAGCGAGCTGAAAATATTTTGAGGTCCATAAATAACTTGAAACTAGTTGCAGAATACTCTATGTTCACATTGTTCACACGATTGTCGTTCAGTCCATGTTGTTTGGACTTCAAAATATTTTTATCTTGCTATACACGTTTAGATTACAAAATTTGTCCGGAATCCCGAGTAATGGCAACTATCTTTTACGAGGAACTATAATGGACAGCACCGAGATAACATCAGATAAGTTAAAATTCTCTATAAAATATTTACTTGAGCCGTAGTAGAGATGCTTTGTGAGAAATTCGATTTGCAGGTTGGAGTTTTACAAATCCCGACTCTTTGTGTCTCCAAACATTATTAGATCTGCAGATGACAGCGACAACGACGATGGTGACAGCAGTGACCATGGGATCACAGCAGAAGACTATGATAAAGTCTGGGCACTTTTCCAAGCTATATGCTAAGCCTGGTAAAAAGTCTTGGATGAAGTCTGGGAATTTTTTCCCAGACTTTTTACGCAGTATGCTAAGTCAGGTAAAAAGTCTTGGATAAAGTCTGGGGATTTTTTCCAAGACTTTTAATAGAAAATGTAAAAAGTCTGGCAAAAAGTCTGGGATCGTCCGATCTGCGAGACTTTGGCCAAACTTATGAAGCCAGGCTTCTGCAAGACTTCGCCCAGACTTTTTTTTTACACGGGATGTTAACAGTTAAGTTACCATGTTCTCATAAACAATTTCAACATGTTACCTAAGAAAATTGATATTGTAATAGTTACAATATGCTTATTATAGTAGTTTTTGAATCTAATGACCAATTTTTTACCAGGATGATGTTGTTTTATAACAAAACCGTTTGAAATAAAAACATTTATTTTTTTACTCCAACGTTTCGGACATTTTTATTGTTTATCCTGATGAGGGACATAAACAATAAAAATGTTCGAAACGTTGGAGTAAAAAACTAAATGGAGTTATTTCAAACCTTTTTGTTATATAACAACATCATTCTGGTAGAAAATTGGTTATTAGATTGAAAAACTACAATTTACAAGAACTTCTACCATCAGCTACTTTAAAATCTGAATATGTTTATTAGTTAATATAGACATTGTAACTATTACAATATCACATTTTATCCTCAAACATGTCAAATAGTTGTATTTCAAATAGATAAATATGTTAACAGTAACAATACTCTTCTCTCAGTGTACAGAATAACAACCATTGACAGGAGACAGACAAAATTCCTCCCTGACTTGCACCGTAAACAATTTCAATTCTCTTCGCTCGGAATTTTCCCCGACTCACACAGTCTGCACATACAGAACACAGGCTCATCCTTCAGCACCGACGACTGCATCAGCCGCTTGCGTGAATACATTAAGCGGGAGGGCGATTGAAGTTAGCGCAGGCGATTCCTTAGAGATTCGCGCAGGGCGACGACCTCGCGGAAAGAGTCTTATCGCGGCCGAAACAACGAGGCTCCCTGTGCGTACGCGACGAGCTCGCGGAAAATTCAATTGCGCGGCTACCGTGCGGCGAACACGATTCAAAGTAAAGGATTGAGTAATGCGCCGTGAGAAGGAGGAGGAGGAGGCTGCCGAGACGCTCGTTAAGGATGAAAGCCCCCACGTTGATGCGCGTTGGCAAATCAGCGGGAGGTTTTGTAATTTCGACAATCGTTATTCACTTTTTTGCGCTTCATGATTATCTTTGTATGTATACGAATATTTTTATACGCAGGCATATACGCGTGCCTATAATAACTTAATAATAATCTCGCGTAAATATTTTTAATTCCTTTGATTATCCTATAAATGACTCTGTATCTTGCTCAGAAGAGTGACGTGTTGAAATGGCGTGGGGGTTGTGCAATGGAGCAGCGGTAATAATCGTCCAGCTGCTCTTGGCACATACCTTACATATATGAAACAATAATCGCTTATCATTTGTGGCAAGAATGCAGTTTCCTGTGTGCGCTAGAATTTTAAACATATATATGTAACGCATAGTGTGTATAGCCCACGCACGGAATCGCGAATAAAATTATCTTCATTGACAAACGATAGATTTGATACTGCTTGGCAGGTTTTTATAATAATACTTTTGCATCGGATAAAATATATTAGTCCATTTGAAAAAAATAGCCTATGAATCATTAGTTCTTTATTTATTATTCGATTATATTCAATATCAATGCCGCCAGATAACATTTTATCTGCGTAGAAGAATTCTTAACTATTTAGGAACAACGGGCAGCTCCTTACCACAACGCCGTACCCAGCAGGCCTTCGAAAAGTAAAACACGCACCTGAGCAACATTAGCCAGGCCAACAAAGCAATACTATACCCATACATCCGCAGACTGCGACTGCGCGGACGCGCGTGCGTTTATATTTAAAGTGCAACACTCCCCGCGGCTGCGGCGGCGGGTATTTTAAACCCGGTTCTTTAAATTCGCACAATGCTCAAAAATACTCCTCGCCCCCTCAACCCCGGGGTACAGACGCGTGTGATCGGAAACGCGGTGTGGTCAAGTCTCTCGTCCCTTTATGCATCAGGCGAGGTATATAAGGGTACACGCACTGCGCTCGCTCTCTCTCTCTCTCTCTCTCATGGTGTTGCGTTACTTTCCCACACGGAGCGCGCTACTCACCGCCCACACGCACCTGCATCCACGGGTCTGACCCCCTCATACCAGCGTTGCCATTTAATTAGCCATTATGTTGTTTATGCGCGCGCGCGCGCGCGTCGCGATATGCGATGGCGGGACACGTGCGCGTGAGGTATTAGGCGAAAGGCTAATGCACGCGCAGATGACGAGAGTCGAATTTTCCCGAGGACTCCGGAATAATGGATAATGTTGGATTTTTTCGAGTTATTTAAGGTGCGGTGGTATTATGTATACTCGGAGAGAAATTCCCTAGTTAAAGTTAGTAGAGCCTATTGTAATCTTGTCACAGACTGCCCCAAGTGGACTTTTTACGAGTTTTTTAACAAATTTTACCATGTACTATTAATTTTTATGAGTTATACTATTCTAATTTTTATGATTCACATACGAAAATTTGATAGATTTTTATAAAAAATTACAATAGTACCTTGTAAAAAGTTCACTTTTGGCAATCTGTGAGACGATTACAATAGACTCTAGTAATTATAACTAGGGAATTTCTCTCCGTGTATAGTTATAACATACACACATGAATATAAAAATAATATTTTCTCTTTTTTCCTTCAATTTTCTGCCTCTTTTTTCTGCCTCATCTTCGAAAAGAATTTATCATTCGCAAAAATCAAATTAAAGCAAGTGCTCGAGCCATGATTTGCGGAGCGCAGTGCGCGCTGGGAGAAAGAACCGACGCAGAAATAACCGCATGGAAATGCGCGCATAAGTGAGCCGGGCCCTTCGCGGTTACGTGGCTGCGCTTACGCCACAGCAGCGCTACTCGGAGCTGGAAAGAAGAGCACGCAACATATAGAGGGAGGGAGGGAGAAAGGGCGAACGAATGAACGAACGAACGAACGGTATAAAGAAAAGACGGCCGCGTCTATCTCACCTTGCAAGGCGAACCTGTTCTCCGAAGCTCCCTCGCGATCTTGCGGTCCGAAAGTAATAGGCTCGTGAGATCTTTAAATTTCAAGCCGCCGCCGTAGCGCCTCGGCTTTCATATCCTTTGTGCGCGCGCGAAAAAAAAAAGAAGACGGGCAGAATCGGGCCCCATCGAAATTAATTCCCTGAATGCATCGCGCGAGGGGGAGGGGAACCGCAAACTTTTGTTCATTACTCTCCGCGTTCTTGTGTGCATGCGCTTAATTCGCGCACAATGGATCTAGACCCGCGAGCCGCGGCTCCAATTATTGTTTTCATTTTTTCTCTTTGGTACGCGTTTCGTTTTTGCATTTTGGGGTTACAGTTTCGTCGAGTCGAGAGTGAGACGTGAGATGAGAAATTAGCGAAGAGAGGCGAGAGTGGCTCTGCGAGTTTTGATTTAAAATAAAAGGATTGTTTCGTTTGAATTATTGGGTTTTTTAATTCAATTATGTTTTTGATAAAGGAAAGTAGAAATTTAGTTTCACCGAATGGTAGATTAAATTTGACCTATAATAGCGGAGATTCTAAAATATCATTATAACATTTCTTTTTAATAATTATTAAGGGTTATAAGAAATTCTTTAATATCTTCGGTATTGAAATATCGTAGTGATTACAATAACCTACTTATAAAAGACTATGATTACACCCAAAAGCATTCATCACATGAATGCTATCCGAATCGGCTTGTCGAGCATAGTTACTGAAATTTATGTGATGCGCAATGAAGAACTAATCGTCTGCAATGAATCAGCGCTACTTAAACTAACAGCACAGTTTAAATCCCACTAACATTAGCATTATTCAAAGATATATTTCTCTGACTCTAATGAACCTCGTACTTATTTGTAGACGAGTGTCCCCCGTTAGAAAGTATAGAAAAGAAAAAACGGAAGCCTTATCAGAGATACCCAGAAGAAAATCGTCATCGGTGCCAAGATACCAGCGCGTTTATCGCTACATACATTTTCGTCGAGGGAACGGAAACCCGCACACGCGCTCGTATCGAACGTGCGCATCCGGAAATCTCCGAGCGGCTCGGCTGCATTCAGAGAGGGAATTAAGAGTACGCCCCCCTCCCTCTTCCTCTAGGGGCTATGCCATAGAGCTAACGAGGCTCGACTCCCATGGCTCCTGCGATTTCCCGTTGCGTCACACATCCGATCCGAGTGATACTGGAGTGTAGGTACATGCGTCTGGAAAGCGAACGTTGCCGAAGGGGGTTTGGTATTTTTGAGCGCGGGCTGGCGAAATAACGCTCGCGAATTTCATCGTCAAGGTACCTCGATTTTTAAGAATTTAATGATTATACGTAAGGCTTGCTGCTAGCTGGAATGTTTTATGTTTCCGACTATTATACCAAAGCTAATAGTAAGAAGTAATAATTTTCGAGAGTCTTAAAAGAACTGCACGCCCGATTTTCAAGATATATTCATATTCAGATTGTTTTTCAGTTTTACGTATGTAAAATGCAAATTTTTAACATTCGGTTACGCGATAATTATCTATACGCTTCGTTTTATTCCTTCCGACTGTACTCTTCCGCAGCGAAATAAAAAAAAAAAAAAAAAAACACTGTGCTCCTGTGCGATAAGCACGGAACCCTTTTCCGCGGACGCAAATAGTTGCCGACCTAACGTCGTAATAAAAAAAGCCTTTGCGGCGTTTTTTTCCCCAGATAATATACACGGCCGCTTTTATTCCTTCCTTACGCGCGTGTGCTCTTCTTTTTTTTTATCACTCCTTGCCGCGTGGGGTGTATATATATATGTGACGCGTTTCTTTTCTCCTCTGTGCGACGACCAAGACTCCGCCTTGATAAGGTACGAGCAAACAGTCCTATGAAAATAAAGATTCTAATCTAACTTGGGTTGAACGAGGCGCCTTTATACATATTAGATTGTATAGAAGGTTGTGCTCTCTCGTGGCCTTTGATTAAGTTGGACCAAAATTGTGGTGTGTTTTCGAAGGGTTATCAGATGAAATTAACTTTTACTCGTGTAGACAAATATATCGTTTCATATAGCGTTATTGGATTTTTCCATTTATATAATACGATATTATTCGACAAAAATTGTTAGATCGAATAAGAATACATGTACAGAATAATACGAAAAAGGTATAACACACACACATAGTGCATTCGATAATCATATACATATAAAGTTAAATTTTTTCCCACCCGAGAATCATCTGTTAATCCGAGCCGCATGTTGCGCCCGCCGAGAACGGAAGAGTATAGAGAGAGCTAATCAATATGAGCTATCCACGATCAATCGCAACAACCACCAAACAGATGTGCCTCACAACTTCCTTCTATAACATCTCCTCCTCGACAAGGGTGAGTTCGACTCGTACACACGTTTGCTTTCCAGCGAGTCATCATCTTAGCGGTGCTCGCGCGCGGGTGCAACTATTAACAGGCGCCTTATTAATCTTTCATTTCCCACAAAAGAGAACAAAGATGCTCTCGCGGTCCAGAGAGAAACAGCCATCCCCTCCATTCCCATAAATACACGTCCTCACTGAGAAACAGCAGGTACAAAAAGGAGACGTTAAACCCGCAGGGCGTTACTTTTTAAACGATTTTAGCACCTGGGATATATCTGACACCATAAGCCCTCTGTATATATATATTCTGTGCGTTTTTAGGGGAAAGTTATGTAACCCCATAGACGCTAACGGCACCCGATCACGAATTTCTTTTCATCGAAGTCGTCAAGTTTATGCTATATATATAGCGTATCAGACGCTCTCTTTTCGCATTACGGTATAACTGACACTCGAGCGTCGAGCTCGACTTACTACCACGCAACGACACATACAGCAGTGCGAGTCCGCGTTTGTAATCGGGGCGTGAACGCTACTCAAAGAGACGCGGTGTCGTGTTTATGCGCTCTTCCCTACCACTCGCAGTCTCATCTACACTGACGATGATAAAAAGCGCATTGGATACATAAAAGAAAGACGTGCAAGATTTCGTAATCGCATAATCTACAAGGAAAATCTAACGTAACCCGCGCGGCCACTTTGCGGATTATGGATACGCGAATCACAGAGGTTCTACGCGAAATTTTGCAACGTCATTAATTCAAAGCGAAAGTGTGAGATAATAGGTAAAAAAGCGCGCCACAGACAGTTGACGCGCGCGTTTCCGGTTTCTTTCGGCATGGCCATCATCTCCCCTCGTTATGCAACGCCGATTGTTCATTCGACGCGCGCTGGCGTATATACTACGCGCGTGAACACGCGGGGAAGGAACATATCGCATCCTCGCACGACGCAGGAGTGGCTTCGGCGAATATGTGGGTCGAATTGGAGGCGGTGTATAGGTATAAGGTTTATATACCTTCGAGCGGCGCGCCCATCGCGGCGTTTCAGGGTAGTAGGTGTCCACGATTAGCCCCCGGAATGCCGCGCCGGTTATTTCGGCCCCGATTGAGATTTATGGGCTTCGCGCGAGCGGTAATAGGACGAGGAATTTGACCCTTTCAAAAAGATTGCCGCGCGCGCCGAGCGAGCGAATGATTATTACTGACGTGATACATTTTTTGTAAACGCCGCTGTGCAAGGACTGCCCTTTTTTGGGCCTGAAGTTCGCGGAATAATATCGGTTCGGGAGCCGCTCGTGTCAGGTCCGAAGGTACTTACCTGCTCTGGCGATTGGAAATTTCAACGTGTGCGTGAATTTTTATTGATTATTATACGCGTCAACAAGGGTATAAATTGAAACTTGTGATGAATGTTGTTATTGCCACTTAAGGTTCGTCCCTATATATATATATATATATATAAAAAAAACTTGAAAAATTCTTCCTTGATAGGGGGCCGAATAATATTAAAAGTTCAATGATATGAGTAGAAGTGTTAAGAGTATCATAACAACTAACAAATTTCATATTACTTTTCAGTCGGATCGATATACTCTTCAAATAAAAATCAACAATCCCACACATCTCGAAACCCAAATCTAAATCATCAGCCTCAAAATTGAAAGTGTATCAAATGTATCAAAACTTTCTCTTCCCATTATTCCGTCAATGCTAATTTTCGCTCGAGCCGAAAACTCCCGGCATAAATATAAGCGCGCGCCACACAAGGCGACGAGAAGATAGCGGTACGCACCACCCGAGACTTTTATCCGCGACTGTATCGAATGACGAATGCACGGAGCGATGACGTATGTATATAATATATGTGACTTATGACTAAGAGAGGACGAAACGCGCGCGCGCCATAAACATTCCCGATCGCCCACCGTCTGCGCGAGAGAGAAGACATCAAACATCCGCGAACAATAGACGCTACAATATACGTGCAATATAACGGAGCGAGTGTATAGCAGTATTATCGCAATCAAGGCGCATCTCGCGTGCACAGGACACGCGCTCCGGTTATAGCTATATCGAACGCGCACGCGCCGCCGAGCGCGTCGACTTCCCTTTTATCCGTCGTGTTTAATTACCTTATAGGTTTCTCGATATCATCGTCTTCTCTCATATTGTCGCTGTACGCACGACTCCGTTCTAACGTTTTTTGCTTTGTGTCTAGCTTAAATTGGAAGTTTTAAAGGCAATCAATGAAGAGAATTCTCTGAACCCCATTTTAGTATATGAGGAAATCCAAAAAAAATTTCAACTTGTCGTGTCTCCAAAATCGGTCAAAATTTTGTTTAAAGGCACACCTTCCGGACGCGGTTTTTCTTCTTTCTTATGTCACAAAATATACGGGGGACATCGTGTACAATTAAAACGTCTTTGTCTAACATTTTTGTCAAAGGTTGAAATTTTTCAAGAAAATGCCAAAAAAGCCCTTTTCTTTAAACCTCGGCCATTTAGCCCCGAACCGATCCACTTAAAGTTTCAAAAAAGAAATTGGGAGTAGAAAGAAAGAGCTTCCATTCCCTTTATTGAAAATTAAAAAATGTCGATTCTTTAAAAAGTTATAAGGGTTTGAAGTTGAACGTCGAAAAGGCATAAAAATGCACAACTCACAGGTATCGACAGCACCGACTTTGAGAGCATTTTTATGCCTTTTCGACTTCAACTTCTTCAAACCCTTATAACTTTTGAAGGAATCGACATTTTTTAATTTTCAAAAAAGGAAATAAAAGATCTTTCCTTCTAGTTCCAATTTCTCTTTTGAAACTTTAATTTTTATCGGTTCTGGGCTAAATGGCCGAGGTTTAAAGAAAAGGGCTTTTCTGCCATTTCCTTGAAAAATTTCAACCTTTGAAAAAAATGTTAGACAAAGACGTTATTAATTGTACACGATGTCCCCCGTATATTTTGTGCCATAAGAAAAACCGCATTCGGAAGGTATGCCTAAAAGAAAATTTTGACCGGTTTTGGGGACACGAAAAGTTGAAATTTTTTCTGGATTTCCTCATATATATATCTACTTACATGTTAAATATTAAATTAATTACGATAAAAAAGCGGTCTGCTTTTAAAAATGTCGATCATACTACCGCTTGTTAAAGATAGCTCAATAATCCCGAGCATATTGTCCAAACAGAACTAATGGCAATCGGCACCCACGCGTCACACTTCGCTCCCTACAACGCAAACAAGCTTTTTAACCCCCTCGCAGGCGTTATAGCCACCCGAGCGGATGCAATCACATTAGCGCGCAGCTTTATCAAATGAAAGGGCTGGCACGGGGGTAATGTCCTGCGTCCTTCTCTCTGTTTACACGCATCGATTGAAGGGGTGGCGGCCGCGGGTTCGTCAAGTGCAACGGACAACGTCGGCCGCTCCTCAATAAGGGCGCGTCCTGCAGGGCGCGCCGCTTTACTTTTCCTCTCCGACACGCGACGTGTCTGTATGTGCGCTCACAATAGCCTTACTTGCGCTGCAGGCACGCGCAGTCTTCTTTTTTCCTCTTAGGTACGACCCCGAAGGAGCTGCTGGTGTGTGTGCGCCACGCTCCGATGCCTCCTTGCACTTACGTGCGCGCGCACGTGCCGTGGCCTTCAATCATCGCACGCGTCCGTCTTCTCATTAACTATACGTGCCCCGCTCCGTGGATGTATAACATATTCAGATTTTTTGTCGATTTCATGCATCGCGCTCGCAAGTCATCCCCCTTGTACGGCTTTTTCCGCCCAGCCGCGTGCACATTTTTCTCTATTTTTGGCTTCGTCGCTCGACGCTTTTTCCTCCGGTGCCTGACACATGCGCGCGCGCCTATTATGCGGTGAAAAATATCCTGTTAGGAATATCACCTCTCGATCGTTTATTTATATTTTCTAGAATTTTTATGCAGCGGCGCAAGTGGGCTTAGAAAAAAATTTATAGGCACGGTATTAACATACGGTTAGTGCAGGGTATTATATTTTATATATGCATTTAGCATAATTACTTCTTATGTATGTTTTTCTCGGTTTAATTTATAAAATAGACTTACAAGAAAAGTTAAGCTACCGCAATTAATTACTTTATCAAAGTAAACTTGATTAAGATCCACATATAATTATGCAAATACATAAGCGTGCTTCCTCGAAATTACCGGAGCCACCAGGGAATCGAGATGAATTTTTGTTTCACCTCGTCCACCCGTCATAATTTATATTACACTAGACTTCCCTCTCGCGAACGTAAATTCACCGTCGAGGTATACTACGCACGCACAATGCCTGCGCTTCCATTTGTTAATGGAAAAGACAAAGGGAAAAGGGGTGTGTACCGTGGCCGCCTGCGAACGCGGCCGAGTCCGATATATATGCTAATGCCGCCGCCACAGCCGCTTGGACAGCAAAGTCGAGCAGATCCTGTACACAATGAAATATAACCGAATATCCGACTAGTTTGATTGCTTCTGAGAATAGGGGAGGGATTGGGCCATTGTCGGCAAGACAAACAAAAATCGCGGATAGCCGGGAGTAATTTGCGATTTATTGGGTGGTAACACGCGGCGGGGCTGTTTATTTTAAGGACTATTTAGAATTTGGGATGTCGATTGCGATACTGAACTTTCAGGCTTCATAAACGCGTCGTGAAAATAAGTTTTAATATTTCCAGGGGTATATGTTTATTGATATATAAATATACGTTACGATAAGACCATGTTGACATGTGTGCAATTCCCACGAGAATTTCCCTTTATCCGGTCATAAAAACAACGAAAGAAAATGTTGAAGCACACCACCTCTGCAACATGTATTTTCTTGTTCTATACACCACACAATAGACGAAAAAACTTTGGAACACAGGAAAAGGGTCTTGGGACACAGTTTTGACCGCATATCAATTTTTCTTATGGAAATTTAACATGGGAAAAATGGACGAAAAATAGTCACTGATCATTAACCAATAGTAAGATTTTAGAAGTGCCAAAAAATAGTTTACAAAAAAAACGATTAAAGTAAAAGAAACGAGCTTTAATTTAAGCTAAAGATCGTTAAAATCGGTCGGTTCTGTGCAAAACTACTTGCATTTCAAAATCGCGAAAAATGACAAAAATACGAGATTTTTATCAAACTCGTGTAATTCTTAAAATTTTTCATGATTTTCAAATGCCCGTAACTTTGCTCAGAACCGACCGATTTTAACAATCTTTAGTTTAAATTAAAGCTCGTTTCTTCCACTTTAATCATTTTTTTTGCAAAATATTTTTTGGTACTTTTAATATCTTGCTATTCAGTGACTACTTTTCGTCCATTTTTTCCCATATTAAATTTCCATAAGAAGAAAAGTTGATGTGCGGTTAAAATTGTGTCACAGGACCGTTTTCTTGTGTTTCAAATTTTTTTCGCGTATTGTGTTGGTATATAGAAAAAGAAAAGACGTGTGTGCCTCAAAACTTTTTTTTCGTCGATTTTATGACCGGATTAAGGAAAGTTTTCGTGGGAATTGCACATATAGATATTAATATTGCCGCAACATCGAATAAATATAGCATTTCGCAACGAAAAAAAAAACAGGCTCGAAGCATAAAAGCAGGGTATTCCCCTATCGTTCCGCGCAACCGCGTTGCACAAAATACGCAGCTTTTATTCACCTCTTCCTCAATAATATCGTGACAAAAGACGGGTCGATTGCTGGCCGAAAAATAGCTCGGTTCACGCCCCAACAATGCAATTCAGATTAGTTCTTTTCGCCAGGAGCGAGCTATACATAATACGTAAACGCAAGCCGAAGGATTTCCGCCCGGCGCTTCCGGTCCGCGACTAGCTTTCCGTGACGATAAGCGGCCGAATCGACGGATTCGGAAGAAGGTCGACCCCCACGTGCACATAAATATATACAGAGAGAAAGTCTTTCTCTTGTCTATGTCTATATTATAGCTTCCCGCGCTGTAATTTTATTCATTCGGATGCTCCCTCCCCATCCTATACGTATATTGTTTGCCGCGTTAGAGCGCACACGAAATCCGGAACGGTTTTTCGCGCGTTTTTAATTGCAATATACCGCAACCTAATTGATTCCGTTAAATTTGCGTAGAGCCGAAGCACGCGCCTCTCACGCATTCATGGGAAGCGCGATGGTAATAGAGCGGTATATTCGCGCGTTATTTCCGTAATCCGTACGCGCCGGAGGAAATTGCCGCAACTATACGTTACATGCGTCATTTGCTAGCTCCAAGGCTCACACGTGCGATTTTCGGCTAATTTTACTTTTATGAAAGTCACGTTTGTGGACTGTTTTTCTGCGCGTTAAACGCACGAAATGCGGGCTCCGTTGCTCAATCGCTTGGCGCGCGACTACATTCAAAGCGCGTTTAAAGTGTCGCTTTAGTTTTGAACAGTTTTGGGGCTTTGTTATTAGGGTTGGCGAACTTTTCAAGGCAGGCGAATCGAGTTATTCCGGAACAACTGTTGTCGAACTCTTTGGCAACAAAATTCTGGGTTATAATTTCCGCCCGCATGTAATGGAAATACGCTTAATGAATAGTTTCGAATTCTTAAGCTACTGTACACTCCCAAGTTATATTTTTAGCACTTTAATAAATAACTATTTGTAATTATGGCACAAGTTATAAATTTGCAATATCCTAGTATTTCTCTAATACTTATGAAATGCAAAAATGCCCAGGAAGAGTATTAAATTATGTTTTTAATATTTGCGTAGCATTAATATCAGTGATGGTTTCCTATAATTTCATAAATAGTCCTTTCCCTTCAATAATGTAATGATCCTCAGTGTCTTTATTCATAAAAAATTAAATGCAAAGTACATCAACTTCGTATACTCTTTCTTAAATCCACATTTTTCCCCGAACGTTCTTTCACCCAGCGCTTTTGATACAGTGGACCGAAAGTTTAAAAACCGATCGCGCGACTGCATGCCGGAAACTCGAGGCTTCTTTTTTCTCCCTCCGGACGCCGGCCGACACTTCTCTTTCCGGGCAGCGGTTTGTACTCTCGCGAGCGCAGGTGTCGGACCGCCTTTTTTCGGGGCTGAATGACGCGGGCGCTCCGGAAAGCTAAGATCCTTTGAGAGAACGCGGAAGCGCAATCTTCGCTGTGGACCTTTCTTTTCTTTCTAAAAGAGGCGTTTACAGGAGCGCGCCTTTTCGTGAAACAGCAATTAGGAGTCCAATTTTCGAAGGAAAACAATGATTTTTCGAATATAATTCGTTTGGGAAAGTATAGGATGGTTGTAATGCGATTGTTCCAGAATGGTTTAATAAATAGCGAAAAAGAATGGTACACAACACCGCGGAAAAATATTTTCCGAAAATTGGTATTCTTTTAGGCTCGTTTATAGAAAACTTGGCCGCCGCGTCGAAGCAAAACAATTCTCGCAGGACGTTGCAGTAGCAGATTAATTCCGGAAACACTCGACGCCCGTGGAATTTCCATTATTCCATCCGTACTTTATATTTCCTCCGCGCAAACGCTAACGCCTTGCTCTCCCGGAATCCTTCCAGTCTCCCTCTATATACCCGACCTCTCTTTTCCCGTTTTTGCGCACTTCCTGTTATACTCCCGAACGACGCGGACGCATTCTCCTGTAATCACGGCTCTGCGAAATCTTTTTCGAAAAGCATAAAGTATCGAAATGAAAAGGAAGCGGAAAATTACGGTGACGTCCAAACAAGACGTTTTCGCAATAGTAAAATGTACATCATATCTGGGGAGATGGAAAAAGTTCAGCTCCTGTCCCGGTGATAAATGCAATTTATTTATCGGCGGATAAGAACTAGCGATTATTAGGTCGACTACTCACTCTGTCGGAGCTTAAATAAATCGACGCGGCGCAATGCTGTGGAGTTACGACCGCAAATAACAGATTGCTCGACAGTCGGTGTACTTACGTTAATGCATTCCACGTATGTATACATATATCTACATATATTTCATTTCAAGGGGGTGAAGAGCGCGAATGTGACATTGAAAAGTCATATCGTTATGGTGTCGCATGACCTGCGATATGAGCCGAACAAACTTCACTCTATCCCTATGATGCTTTTCTTGAAGCCCATCTCGACGGAGTAATAGATATTGGCGATTATTAAATATAATTATGGGGTGTGATGAAAGGATCTACTTAGGATCTATACTCAATGTATAATTACTTGGATAATTAAAATTTGCTGTATAGCGCTTTATACTTAAGCTTGGCGTAAAATAAGTTACCGATACCGAATAAATCGTATACCCCATGCGTCTGTGCACTATTTATTTATTTTATTTACGTCTCAGTTCAGGAAACACACACGTTCGGCAATAACGTATAGGAGCATAGTTCAAGAGAACCCTATTCCCGATGTCAACAAAAATAGAAACAAGGGGTAAACGGCGCGAGCGGCAATAATTCTCCGAAGAGCACCGGCATTAGAACCATAGCGAGCACTTTGCTCTCCCCCTTTTCCTGTAAAAATAGAACACTTTAGCACCTACACAGCATCCGACAGTAACTCGCAAAGAAATTCCCATTGATGGTTCGATCGATCTTGGGGTCGTTCGTTCGCCCTTGAAAACTGCAGTCTGCAACTCGCGCCATACCGCGAAGTCGGCGAAGCGCGACGAGTCGTGCGCGACCGCAATACCTTTTTCTTCCCATCGTAGCATCGAAGTGCGAGGTGCGGGCCGCGCGTGCGCATCAGGGCAACTGCGAAAACAAAGTCGCTGACAGGCCCGGATCCAAACAGAGGAAGAAGGGACGTATATATAAGTACTTGCGAGCAAGAGGAGGCCCTTCATGGGAAAGCCGCGCGCCGCGAACCCGATACTCGCAGCTGCGCGCTTTGACTGCGCGACAGCCGGTTCGGCTTAAGAGTCCTTCATTTAGATCGCGCGTAGTAGTAATAGTAGTTGTAGGAGGCGGGTATATAGGTACTTCCTTTCCCTTTTTCTTGTTATGCGCTTCACACTTACGGGCGTTTTTGTCCAAGAGTGCGGGGAATGGTTATTTTAAAGCTTCGTACGCTTCGATGCATTCCGGAATGGCCGATCGATATTTTGCAAATTTTGACGAAATGGTGTAGATGTCGTTTTTCCAAAGATTTTATCTAAAAGTATCATTTACGTGACTCTGAGTATTACTAAAAATCTTGAGTTTTTTAATCCAAACATATATCTACATATTTATAAATCAATTGCAAGCCGGCTTATATATACAGAAAAATTAAAATTACCGTCAAGAGAATCAAGTATATAAATTTCACTAAATAATAATAAAATTTAACAAAGTATAATTATTAAGTAATAAAAGTATGAGTTCAACACCGATTTGTTTCCGTGATCATTTAGGTTGTTACAATGAATGACGTACTTTTGTGTGTTACGATATCGTTATCAGAATAAATTATGCAAATCAATATTAAATTCCCTTAGTCTCTTTTTTCATATATAAAGAGTGGCTGAAGCGCCGGCAAACAAACACGTGAAAGTGCATAATTTCAAGAAGCTAATTAAAACGAACATTAGTCAGCACTTACACGTGTGAAAACCAAAATTGTGTCATATTATATGTATCCTCGGCTAGAAATTTTTTCCACCGTAATCATAAATGTGAAAATAATTTCGATTCATCGCTAACGAGAGACGCTCGTTTGCTCGTTTCTCCTCATGTATATACGAGGTGTCTGGGGTTCGTTAATTCTGCGTGAGAAAGGAAAGCGATTTCTTTGTCGTGCAGATCTATTGTTCGCGACGGCGAGCGAATGGGAAATGTGCGCGTCTTCTTCGAGAGAAATTCGAAGTGTTTCATAAGTTTATACACTCTTTATATGAGACGGCGAAAAGTTGTTTGTCTTTAGAAATTCTGTTTACTCGAAAAGCAGAGCTTACACCATGATCATAGAATAATTTTAGTCTATTTATTGATATATCAAATTTTGAAAAATGCATAGCAGGTCAAAGTGCTAAACGAAATCTATGATTTATGATCTAAGAAAGTCAATGTTTTTTTAACGTCAAATACCTATACGAGATAACAAGTGCGAGCACGGTAATGAGGAAATTTTCGAGGGGCACGCCATTCAATGTTAATGACTTTGGAGCATGCGCAGTAGCCCGGTATATCAGATAATTTTGCCATTTAACTTGCAAATTCAACTCATTCGAAAGCCAAACAATGAGTTTAAAGCTCTCGCAAAATTTCTTGGTGTTCCAAACTTTCGTCGAGTCGAGAATTAGATCAAGTTTTTAATTTATTGATATATACTAAAATACAATATTTCGAATGTTATAAATGAGCATGATGCGATTATTGGAAAAGCATTCGAATGAGCGCGCATATACAAACACAGCCGGTGTCATTCTATTCCCGTACATCCTGGATATACGCGGACAGCGAACGACGAGAAGAACATTACTTCCTGCGCGCTCGCGTGCTTTCTTTTCTCAATTACCGTTTGTCTCGAGCCATCACAACTTATACGCCTTACATTTTTCCTGCTATGCATGCACGAGAACCTTTCAGTTTTATCCACTACAGTGTATAAAATGCAATCTCCTTCATGAAGCCGTTAACGTAGAGTGCATTTCAAAACATAACTTGCTTTATTTTGGCTTACAATTTTTCTATTATATACTTAAAATTCCGTATTATTTTGAAAATAACTATCGTCAAAAGAGAGATTAGTTAAAAAGTAAAAAGGTTAAATAATTTTTTTTTCAACGCGTTGACTAAATACAACGTGTAACTCCTACAGATGTTTCACTTCCAAATTAATTCTTGAAAAAGGCAAAATCACTCGCACGCTTTATCCTCGTTATTTCTTTATCAAGCCGCAATCGCGATAAAGATCGGTCGTTGACTTATAATGGCTCGTGCGCGCGCGCGCGCTGCCCAACCCAACGACGCGCAGGTGGTCGCAAAAGGTGCGCGCGTGCGCGCAGGCCATGTGGGTGGAGAATCGAGCGTAACCGCGCTCGTCTCTTGAAAAACAAGTACAGTTGCTTTTGACATGTATGTCGACGACGCTTGACGCGGCAGTTCTCCGCTAAATTTTTAGGAAAAGCCTCTCGGCACGTTTCCGCGCTACAAAGTATAGTTTCGTGCACGAGAGCCATTCTGGATGCTGCGGGGCTTTACGTAATTGCTTTTGTTTTTCGTTCCGCAATGTCTTTGTAGCGTTTGGCGTTTTTCTAAACACACTTGTTTCGCTTGGCTGTGAGGTTCGTTAAAAGAATGTGTTCCTTATTAATTAGGATCGCTTTTTACTATTACCCGTGTTATGAACGTAGATAATAAAGGTCATTTAAAGAGTGTAATATTGTAATATAGAATCCGGTTAATTGAAAAAAGTAGGTGTGAAACTGTGTCTTATTGAATCGGATTCTCATATAAATTATTTATACACGTGTACTACTGTAGAACGTATTCATCTCTGGATGCACTTCAGACAGAAAGTCAGGCCATGCTCTGTTTTTAACTTTACAGTTCTTTTTCTTACTATTTTATAGTAGTAAATTTCTGTGAATAGTCATATATAATTGAATCTAAAATAATAAAAAGATATTATCAACGCCTTTTAATATTGAATTTATTTTTTCAATTAATTAAAAAAAGTTAATAGTATTACAACTAAAAATATACGTATAATAATTAAATTATATACATTTTGACGAATACGTCGACTCCGTACATCTACATTAAACGTTCGTTCTATATATATGAAAATCGCTATGGATCATCTGTACCTCTCGCGTGGGTCGTCACCGGTTACTAGACGTACAATTATTCACGCACTCAAAAGTTGTTACCAACTCTTTTTCGCGCTAAAGTTACGGAACGCCGCAAATTTTCTCTTGCCAGATCGTACGACTTTGTCGAAACGTAAAGACGGGCGTATTTATGACCAGTTGAGAAATATTCGACCGGTGAAAGAAAAGTAGAGGAAACAATGCAAATGAATTTCAAAATATGTAAAACAAGCCCAAACGCATTTCTGAGAACGAGATGATCGCGCGGAAAGAAGTTAATAGAGATGCAACCCTTGAGAGTCGATGCTCGTTCCTATATATACCAAAACACACCCCAGAAATCAGTATGACATGAACACGTTCGCTCGGTTATTATGTTCCCTCTTGTTCTGCGTGTCAGCGTCGTGTGGACCCTCAACAGAACGGATGTCAAGTATGGCCGATTTCTTATGCGGTGCACGAAAGACGCGCACGACGGGAGGGGAGGCCTTGGGAGGCCTTGCGAGGCACGCGCGCGTATCATATATATTATTGTCGTCGTGGGCATCTCTGCTTTCGACGGCTCCTCGAAATTGCTATGCGTCTATAGACGCTCCGGTATACCGGAGAGTCCTTGATCGAATAGATAAATGTCCTCTCTGCATACCCTTTTTCCACAAACGGAAAGAAACAGAAAACAAGTGAGCGCAGACTGTTGTCACTATTTCTGAAATAAAGTTTGAACAGTGAAAGTTTTAGACCAGTCAGAGTTAGATGTAATCTAGATTTTATTTACAACGTTTGTTTCTTTGTTACATTTTCATTTTTTTTTCATAGTGATCCGATTAATATTGCAAGTACAATTTTCTCAATTCAATATAGTTTCACAAATTTTTCTCAATGCTTATTATACGTAATTTCATTAGGATTACATTTTAATGTATATTTTTCATTTTCATTTCTAAGTCAATTTCACTAGTCATGAATCTGAAACACGGTCGTGCAATAAAATAGCTTCTATTAAATATTGAAAGATCAAACGTTTTAAAACTCTCTAACTCGTAATATAATGCATTTTTTAAAACAATAACTGTGCAGTTTTCTCGTTTTTTTTTTTTTTTTTTTTTTTTTTTTCATAATCAGTGCGTGAAAATGAAAACTAAATTAAAATTTATAAAAAATAAAAATATTCTGCCAAACGAAAATAAACGATAACGTGCATATGTTGCTATATAATTATTGATAACCTAATAAATGGAGCTACAGTTTACACCATACACATATATGGATACGCTATGAATCTTTTTGTTCAATCAATTATTGTTCACAATAGTTGCATTTAACTAGAACATAAATGGCTAGCTATCATCAACATTTACAGGCTCATTTGATTTTATTTTGATAAAAATATATATTTGTAATCTATAAAAGTACTATTAGAAAATTAGAAATTTGCATACAACGTATGCTAATTGATTGTAGTCGGAAACGTTTTGGTTATACAAGTTATCCAAATCTAAAAAGTTAATTAATTGCGCTAAGAATTTCGTTGAATTCCTAGTTATTAATTCTAGCGATTTATCTATTGTACACGTAATATTTTATGAGGAGCTGGAATGCCGACATAGGTTCTGACCATTCTAGCTATTTCGTTTATATTCAAATATTCTAGATGCTTTTCACATATAATTAACTCTTTAATTTGGCGTTCGATAAGAATCTAGACAAATGTTGTACGCAAATTTCTAATAATCAAAACAAGTACATCGAAAGGAAAACTATCATTTGAAGAGATTAAGAGTGTCCATATCTGCGAACGTCGTCGGTATTCTGGTATGGAGGCACAACGGCTCTACTGCGCTCGTCAAACACACAATATCCCAAACATAACGGACGAAATAACAAGTTATATAGAAGACGCTGATGAAGTAATAAGAAATTAAACGACTTGTGCCCCCGAGGTATTCGCGCACGCACAAATCTCTCGTCATTACGACGGCACTTAAATGGTGCAGACTCAACAGTGTGCATAGGGACTTCGGGGAAGTGAATTATGTCATTGTGGAGAAGAGGAGATAGAGAGAGCTGCCAAATCGCGTTTCTAAAGGAGAGTCGTATGGAGGCCGCGTTAACGAATTGCAATCAATTCTTAACAAGCGCATATTATTATGTACACTTTAAGGTCACATGTACAGAGCGATTTAAGTAACTGGATTAAGCAGTTGGATATATATGTTCATTATTTCAAACGGACTATTTTGCTTTTAATTGTTTCAATACAAGCCAATAATAACATATTCGCTGATTGGAGCTCATCGCTTTTCAAACATACATGATGGTTATATTGTTTTTAAGACTTTACTTCGTTACCAATACCATTGAAATTAAATAGATTCACTACTGTGCAAATTGTACAGTTATATAAAAATTTTTCTTTTTATTATTATTACAAGTAATGAATGTTTGTTATTCTTTATATTATTCACTTCATTGTAGCTTTTTCGATGCCACAGCACTGTGTTGAGCACTTGATATAATTATAGAACATATTTGCTTCAAGGATTAACGATGAACGATTAACGTTTAATCGAGGTCAAAATTGACAAGAAAAAAAAAATCGAATTTATAAATATCAATGCATATTAGGTAAACTAATTCTAGTCTTTTGTCGTATCTTTTTAAAAAATATATTTAAGTCGAATAGGTAGGAATTTACCTTATTACTCATTACGAATGCAATAATCTGCATAGGAATCAATGAATGTTGTCATCAAACAAAGATTATTTAGTAATTTGTTTTTTTTACAAGATCCCTCATGAACGTTATTCACCGCAAGTCATTATTTCTGCATTAATTTTATTGAAATTGGAATTTTATATAAATTTGCAATGTGGAATATATATACGTATATATACTTCTATGCACCGACATTAAAGTATCAACAGAATTATAGACTATTACTAGTTAAATACTTATTTTCAATTATTTATTCATATCTCGCTGCTAGCAACGACCAATAAAAATAGAATAGCAAAGTTGGTATCTCGTTATATTACCGGAAATATAGATGTAATAATTTGTTGGAATTGCAAGAAGATTCTGGATTTATCTTTCCTCGTGTATAATCTAAGAATGGCACCTTAGGCATTTTTGTGTAGTCATTTTCAGTATATTCACTTTAGCGTCAACACGTCTCGTACGTTGGAGTCCAAAATGCGCGTGCGATGTGCTGCTGCTCATGTGTGCGGTTTTTATTCGATAATTCTACAAATCGTCATCGTCACAGTCTAAATATTTCGAAAGCAATACCTTGCAGCATTTTGAAAAATTTCTCGATTTTACAGACGATACGATTGTTGATACAAGCGAATTTCAATATTCTATCTAACCTTTATCTTCTCACAATACAATCCTACCGTCCCTTCAATAAAAACATTAATCGTTGTAACTAATCGAATATATGCAACGTAAATGCCACAAAAGTAAGCTTTGAAGCAATTTTCAAACGTATCGAAAAACATCAATTTCAACATTTAGATTTTCAAAACCCTGAGTTATTTTATATTTTATTATTATCAATAAATTAATAGACTCATCATTTTCTTGTGATCCAACGACAAACTGTAATTTCAAGAGAATTGAAATTGCACTCTATGCTTACGCGCATCCACGCGGGATAATCTATCTATACCCATGTTTACAACGAAAGAAATTAATTATCTAGAGTATTAATTGTAATGATTCTTTTGACTGTATGCTTGGTCGTTCTATTTAGCACTTCATTCCTTGAAACATATAATTATATGTATATTTATGTATAGTAATGCGTCGATGGGACGACTCGCCTCATCCTGCTTAGTTTTCTGCTGCTTTTCTGCCTCTTAGATAATTACGTGGACGAATGTTCGATGGCGTCCATCGATTCCGCCTATTCTTCCTAAGTTCCTCCACCGTTGAATCTTTAGCTCGATGACTACCACTTGTTGGCTCCTGAACTCATCACGTCGGGATTCACGAACGGATTTGTTGATGCTAAGTTACAAATTAAGTAGGTTTTAGTTTGTTCTTTTTTATGATATATGTGTTTACAGGTATATAGGTTACTTTCGCATACCTACTTGAGGAACATTACATTCAATAACATTGAATTCAAACGGTGTTGTTTTACATGCAGTATTTGAAGTAAGAATCATATACACACGCTTAACACTAATTTTTCAGTAAAATAAATATATTACAAAGCTCCAATATCTACTGCTCATGAAAAACAAATAAAATAAATGGCACGCCAGAATTAAAAATCATATAGGTATAATGTACAACTAAATGAATAAAAACAACATAAATATAGAAGTGTGAATCATTGATTTAATTCAAGCAAGCAATAACTTACATGATTCCAATTATAAACAATTAAAAATGTGACATAAGTATTAAATAGAAAATTGTTACATTGAAAATTTGAATTCATCATAAGAGCGACGAATTCAAACGTTTAATGTCACTCTACTGATATAGCCTTATGATAAACAACCACGAAATTCATGATTGTCAGTTAACATGAATTCAAGCGTCTTTAAAAACCGTATTTTTATGTTATGAATAACATAATTTTTGCTTTGATTGATTTCCTAATGTGACTCATAAAAAAATTAACTTACTTAAAAATAACCTTATGTAATTACAATAAGACTCGCGGAAAACAAATTTGTACAAAGTTTGTTAGAACATTTAGTAATTACCATTAAAATGTCACAAAAATACGGCGTTTGTTTGCTTTCGTTATTTGTGAATTTTGTATCTAAGAAAATATGCGTTGTAGTATTTTTTTATGCGTAGTAGTGACTGTATTCATTGACTCTTTTTGTTATTATCTAGTAATCACAATAAGACAAGAAAAATACTTTTCGCGAGGTCTTGTCGATAAGTAGAAAGTCACATTAAGTAAGACCTCAGAAAGAAATTTTTTCTTATTTGCAAAAAGGACGTCCAGTACTTAGTTTAACACAACTTTTTTTTTAGATTATGCTTAACAACTATGTGCATTTTATAAAGAAAACGACAGAGGTAACTGTCCACAGTGATGGAAATGCGAGTGACCATAATAGTAATACAGATTTCGAACCAAACATCAGTGTATTAAAAGACGCTTGCAATAAAAAAAATTAAATTTCGCGTTAAAATTCATTTTTGTATTCAAATAAATTAATCAATAAACATTGACGAGCTCAAATACACTGACATCTCTTGATATGTACATCGTTAAACAAAAATGGTCAACGTCATTTCTATTAACGATTACATCGCAATTAACACTATTCGACAAAAATTTTCTTAAAAAAAAAAAAGAAAAAATAAAGAAAGAAAGAAATAAAGACATGAGAGGAAGAAGTAAACGTAAAGACGCGAAGAATGTCAATCGTATATACCACGTACAGACAGACGCGACAAGTACATACGTACACATCAAAGCCCTATTATAGCTCGAACGTGCGAAAAGCGCCATGAAGAATCCGATAAGCGCCTCGTCCGTAAAGAGGGCCTTCGCCGAAATCCCCGATTGACTTTAGGCACGTTCGCCTTTTCTCAGCTAATGTACGCGCGCGACACAACTCGTATTTTCGGAAGCGAACAGTCTTAGGCACATTGTAAATTCATCGAAAACGCCGCGGAAAATAATAAAAGCCGTTAAATAAACACGTTCATAATCTAGGCACGCGCAGTAGTGTACAAATAATAGAGCGGCATGCTCGCAACAACTTGTGTATGATATAAATAAAAATTTCATGCGTGCGTTCTCGACGTTATATCTCTAGCTCCAACGAAGGTATCGTGACTGGCGTCGATTAAAACCAAAAAAACATATGAAGAAACTGGATATGCGGAGGTGAGCGAGCCAGTAGCTGGCCGAATGATAGTCTTTATAGTTTGCAACCAGCAATGATTTCTAATAAATACAATATTTAACTTTGTGAAGCGAAGCATTAATCTTGTATCGTCAGATAGAACATAAAATCGTCCATCTATCGGCTCTCTCACTCTCCGTCGCAACACATCTATACAACGACAACGGAAGTTAACGATGCGCTGCTATAGGGATGCACTTTGGCACTAGGAGCGTCGCTACACAGGCTTCGCCGCGTCTGTACATGTGTACGTGTATGCGTGTGCGTGGGCTGTAAGTTTTGGTGTGTATGTGTGTGTATGTATGTATCTGTTTAGCTTAGCTTGGCGCGTCGTAATTCAAGAGCTAGAAATACCGGGGGTGTAAACGATGCGCTCCCGGCCGCTGTTGAGGTTCGTGTTCTCATCAGCCTGGGGAGGCGGCGGCATGGCGAACACCATTGGCTGCTGCTGCTGGGGCTGGCTGGCGTTGCTCTGCGGCTGGGCCGTCACGGCCTCTAGGTCACTCTCCTCCCCCTCCTCCTCCTGTTCCGGCAGAAAGGGCAGAAAAAAAGCAGAGGGTGATAGTGAGATAACAGTGCGCTTGAGAAGCTTTGCTGAACGATTCTTTCTCGTTTTTTTTTTCTTTATTTTAAAGACTGAGAGAACGGCACAGTTTTTGGACAATCCTATGAGGGCGAATATACATGAGCTCAACCTTGATATAAGAAAGATTTGTTGTATAAGAGACAGGTTAAACAGTCCACTTTCCATATATTTTTTTCGATGGTATAAATACATTGTATTTAGTCCTTGTGAAAGATGTTCTCGAAACGAGGTCGACAAAAAACTAATAAGAATAAAATTAAAAATGTTCATCTCGTGCGAAAAATGAATAGCAGGTGTATATTGCACGAACATCTCACACATACGATAATTTGAAGCGGTGTTAGGGCTACTTGATTATATGCAAAAAGCGCGAAATACTATTGTATTAGTGTGCGGTTATAAATGGTAAAGCGTGATTATATTTTTTCTCGTGTATCAAAAGAGTAGCCAGCGAAACTTCGCGTCTCTTACGTGCGATCGGCTTGACGACACGTCATTGTCATTCGATATGCTATGTGTCACCCACGTTATCATGCGTTGGTTGCCAAACTGAAATAATACGTTATTCACTAGCCCACGTCCATCTTGAAAAAAGAGTAGCATTTTGGGTCTTTATACGGGTGGCTTTTGCTTTGGGATAATATATATATATATATGAGGAAGGACTAGGCCGCGTTAACATTTCCCATATATTTAGGTGTGCAACATTCAATCACTTTTGTTTTATCGTGTGCAGCGTCATTATGCTACTTTTAAGAGCACTTCCCATTTCGTGGAATAAAAGGCACTTTCTTGAGAAAAATAAACATCGCCAAAAAGCAGTTTGTTCATTTTTACAATGTAGAAAGCAAGATTTTTCGCACGATAGAAATAAAATTTCTTTTGACTTACCTATTGGTCGTAATATCAATAATTGTAGAATTTTTTAAACGTTGCAAATATATATATAATAATTTATTTAATCAAAATGCGAAAATAAGTGTAAATTAATAATTTGAAAATTATAAGAAATTTTTTCAAGGTAAAATGAAAATAAATGATTCTAAAATAAAAAATTTAAAAACAACTGTTTTCGTAAAATATCTAAGGTATTTGAGCAAATTGTACGATTTTTATAAAAAAATAATAAATATTTTCCTTCAAACAAGTAAAGCATTATAAAAGCCAGCAAAATGTTGAGCCAATTTATCAATTTGGAATATTTTTGTGATATGATAATACAAAATAAATGGGTTAGTCGGAAATCGAGGCCGCGTGCAAGTAAAATTAATAAAAGCGAAAACGGGGATGCATAGTATAAAAACTTACGAACACTTTGCGGTTGATTCGTGATTACTTCGCCTTCTGGATTATTCTGGTCCCGCTATAATTACAACAACAACATGAACAAAACTGCTAGTCTATGCATTTCATCGAGATAATAGGCTCGGCATGCTTGGCAATGAACAGATGTTCCCTCCGTTTTTTCTACAGTGCTATATTCTTACGGTAATTCCAAATCTTTTTACAATGAATGACAGAAGAATAAGAACTGAAGGTATTTATAAACGCAAAAGAAAAGTTTACATTGTATGACTGTGAGATTAGATAACACTTTCAGCAAATATAAATATTCTATAGTGATGGATGATACGATCCACGTGAAAAATTCTAAATGTAAAATAAAAATATAACGTTGCGAAAATAATCATGATTGCGTGTGATCATCATTGTGCTAAGGTGATAAAAGTAATGTTTGTCAAAGATTGGATGATTCAGTGCCAAGAATGCATTGCCAGAAATAATGAATTACATAGGAAGGAGGTAAAATGCGACACTGTCACGTGGACGCACAATATCGATTTTTATTCGAGATTGTTTATTTAGACTTTTAAACTCCGTTCAACGTCAGTCAGCAGATTACTCATGAATATTTCAATTTTCAATATAAATTAAAACATATCAGTACAAAATAAAACATTATGCTATTGACGCTTTCTTGGATTAAATATCTAGATAATGAGGATTGATTAATTACTAAGATATTGATTAACTCTTATCTACCGAAACTAAGTTGCCTTATTAGGTAAGAATGAGACGAATACATTGAATTTTAAAAATTCGCACATTCCTACTTGATTATAGCAACACGCAAATGTTTGGTTGCTGAGGCACGAACAGAATCGTAAAATGTTGATAAAATGAAAACAAAACGCGCATAAGTATAAGAGACCGTTACTTCTCAGCTGTCGAACTAGAAACTTTTTTAAACACACCGCAACGCAATTAAGATGCAAACATGTCTGTTGATTACTTTTAAGATAGCAAAAGTACCGTAAAAATTTATGATTTATTTTTACGTTCTTTATATAATTAGTAATAATAAACGTATTTTTAAACATCAATTTGATTATTAACACATAAACATATTTTTAAACATCAATTTGATTGTTAACACATGATAAAACGGATGTTAATTAACACATGATAATTAACATGTAAAATGTTTGTACTGTAGAGAAACATACAAAATAGCGTGATGAAAAAATATATAGTAATGTAGTAGGACACGAAATAACATGAGAAGTACGAAGAACATGTATACTAAAAAGAGAAAAACGATCGATATATGATTCGTGACAATATGTATGTATAAAACTGGGAGCATATGGAGCTTATTAGGTAAAAACTGCTTGAAAATCTTAACTTTTTATTTACTTAAACTATTCTATACTAGTGAACCTAAGAAGAACAATATTATTAAATGTTTATATTGTAGTATTTATATTTATAATAACAAAATAGTAATGAAGCATGAATTGTAACTAAATTAGAACTGTAATATGAATTGTAACTAAGTGAGTAAAATATAATAAAAAAGCTGATCAAATGTTTTGTGCTAAGAAGTGATGAAAACGAGAGAATGATTACAAAAATTTTAAGTAGACAGCCATGCCAATTCTATTTATGTCTAAACTACTATGATGATGGTAATGAATTTTGAAGTAACAGCTGAGCAAAATACTCACCAGAGGAGATAATCTCAATGAGCTTTCTGAACGCATAGATAATGTTATAGAATTCTAAAGTTTTATGGCAAATCATTGGCTTTGACTATAGCGCTAATTAAATTTTAGATTAAAATTATAATTAAATACTGAATAAACCTAGTTTAACATTAAATATTTACAGGTAACAATTATTTCTATGACCATATCTATAAATTGTAAAAAAAAATACAAGTTAATAAAAAACATTAGAATTCTTTATTAAACTTGTGAATAAAAATGTAATTTATAAACTTTGTTACTGCTATTACTTATGTAATGATTAGATCAACTACATGAATATTATAACAAAACCAATCAATCATCTATTATAACAAAATAAATAACTTCTATTTACTAGACATGTTTTGAAATAAATAAATATAAATCATCAAATGTCTTACGGTTGGAGCTCGAGGCTGCAGCTTTTGAAAGAAATATTAGGAGAAAAATTTCCGCATGTGTTGCATGCAAAAGGAAAACCACATCTAAATGTAAGTATTAAACGAAAAATGTGCTAAAATGTTGGGTTATCAATTTGAATCATTTTTTATAGCTTTGCATACTTGCCTAAATATTACTGTAATATTCTTTATTAAGACATTTTTTACTAGTATTTACTAAAATTAATCATTTTATACATTTTCGATGAATTAATAGTACATTTCGACACGGGTGCGAAAGGCGATTATTTAGCTCATGTGACGTTTTTTACGAAGGGAGTGAGAAAAGTCACATGAGCTAAAAATCTTCTTATGCATCAGTTTCGAACCATATTTTACACCACGAGAGCTGAATAATCATATTAAAATTATGATTTTGAGGTTACAGTAGTATAAAAGTTTGTATTTTATTCAATTGACTTTTCTACTTATAATTTATAAATAAATCAACATCATGCATAGCCAATAAAAACAATTAATAGAAGCAGTAGTTTTTTAGTATACATACGGACTCCCCCATTATCGATGTGTAATTGTTAATTGTTTCCTATGGACTTTAATTTACTCAAGAAGGAAGAACACAAGAATTAAAAAACATGGCATCACATGCATATGTAAGTTCTCCTAGCACAGAGTGGGTTACATGTCAACTCTTGTTTGAAGAAAAAAGTTTACATTAATTAACCTAGGAAGGAATACAACAAAGCTTGAGGATAAAATAATTTCGAGGAATAGATAAACTAAAAATTTAAATATTCATATGAAAGGTCCAGGGGAAGGAGGAATGGCAATTTTTGACGATTTTGAATATAATACTGATTCATATATTTTTGGATTCGTAGATCAATTTAAATTGTCTTATTCTGCTCAAAACACTTTTTTTTTCTATTTTTAGAGCTTTTAAAAAAAAGGCATAAAATGCAAAAAGGGGGAATATCACGAAAATATTATACCTATGTACCTTCTGGTGTATTAAAACCGTGTTTAACAATACTTTATTCTCAGAAAAGCTTCATTCATTTCATTAGTTTGAAATGATACGTAGTACAAAAGTGATGTCTCGACAGAAACGATTACGTTCGTGATACTATGGCTTTCAAGAGTCATAAAAAATTAATTCGCTATCAAATTTATGAATGAAAACAGTAATGATAAAGATGAAAATCCTACGAAAAATTAAAAAAAAAACAAAAAGCTGTGGGTCAAATGAGCGATGTTAAAAACAAACTTCTTTCATCGAACCACGAAATCTGTCGTGATTGTAAGTGCGTACATTATTAGTGTTTAAAAAATCTAAGTGAAGATGGAAAAAAAAAAAACAATAATCCGAGAATTTAACAAAATGACAGTGCATCGACGGATGAGCGGAAGAAGAACGTATCTCGGTGCGCGGATGAAGAACGATGCATCCCGGCGCGCGGATGAAGAACAACACAACGTATCTCGGCGCGAGGATGAAGAACGACGTATCTCGGCGCTCTTACGGCCAGTACACGGCCAGTATTCGACGAAATACGTTGTTCTCCATCCTCGCGCCGAGATACGTCGTTCTTCATTCGCGCGCCGAGATACGTCGTTCTTCATCCTCGCAGCGAGATACGTCGTTCTTCATCCGCGCGCCAAAATACGTTCTTCTTCCGCTCAACCGTCGGCATGAACAAAATAGTTATTTATATGGCCTCATGAAGAGTCTTTGTCCAATGATATTGCGTTTGCAACATCGGTTCAAAAGAAAAAAAAGAAATAATACATATTATTTATTGTTGACATTCCCCCTTTTTGTGTACAATATTTTAAATTTTTTAATTTAACCGTTTTTGACATTCCCCCTTTTTGCGCACAGAATTGTTGAGTTTGTTGCTTTTTTAAATTTTGTATGAATTTATAGTTAAAATTGGAAAACGTTTTTTTTCAAATAAGATAGAATTTAAAAAAAAATTATACTTCATATTTTTCTCGAAGTTTTTTTGTATTTTGATAACAAAAGATTGAAAATAAATTTGCATATTCTCAAAAATCAAAAATTTTGACAATCCTCCTTTTTCCCATAGATCCTTCATATTTCTTTGGTTCATTTGATATCTATTGCCTTGAATATATTTTACAACTAGAATTTTACGATTTTCTAGAGACTACTATAAAAAAGAAATTTTTGTGCCAAAAAAAAGAAAAAAAAAAGACAAAATATGTGCCATCAGCTACCAAAACAAAAATTTGTTTAAGATGTGTACTTAAAGTAGTATATTAAATTGTAAATAATAGTATAAGAAATGCATTCCAACCTGTAGATTATGATATGCCCCGCTATCTTCTGGAGGTGTTGGTTTACATTTACCACAACAGAAGTTGCAACAGCAGCAGAAACAGCAACAACAGTAGCATCCAGTAATGATACCACAGAATAAGAAGAACATCTGAAAAATAATATTGGATATCATATTTCAATTCAATTAAATCTATAAAAAAAATTATTGATTGTACCTTTGTCCATTTGGAAGTAATAACAAAGTATGCATTAACATTTTCTTCTCCAAATTGCTCCGCAACATAAAGTCCAAGAGATCCATAATTATCATATATATTACGTTTGGTCAAATCTGTCAATATTATTCTTGCCCTATTAATTTCTTTAAACTAAAATAAAAAATACATTAATTTTAATTATTCTATAAATGATTCAAAATGATATCTAAGATGATTAATAAACCTTTTCAGCTGCTTCTGGATTATTAGGGTTTTTGTCAGGATGGTACTTGAGTGCTAATTTCCTGTAGGTTTTCTTAATGTCTTCAGGTGTGGCAGTTTTTGGGATTTCTAAGATAGCATAGAGGGAATCCCCAGATGTTCTGAAAAATAGTCAAATTTTTAATATTCATGCACGTAAGAATAAAAATTCTTGGTTATTAATATCTTGTATTATCACAACAAATACTTGAATTCGAATATCTCAAGATTATTGCTGAATGAGTCATTGAAAAATAAATTGTCATAAGTAATCCTTATCTGATATGGTAATTGTTGAAAATGATTAGAATGTCAAGAAGAAAAAATGCAATTATATAAGTAAAAAAGACTACAATTATGAAAGCAGAAACGGTTTAAATGTGTTCTTGTATTCATATAGAGTTACAAGTATTTGACTCATTTCACACACTTGAATGAGGCAGTACAGTGTGAGATTGGTGGAGCTACAGTATGTAATACTCCATTGCAGCTAAGCCATATGAATACAATTAGAATTGATTTAAATGGCTGGTCGTTGCGCATATGCTTTGAACGGCTCGAACAGCATATTTTCAGTTCGAACCACAAAAATCGCACCCACGTATCGTCTTGTCCCGTCACGTCAGAAAATGGACGATGACAGAGAGAGAGGGATACGATACAGCAAGAGAGTAAGAGACGTTGCACCGTGTGTGTTTAAGAGCAAGAGAGAGAGAGAGAGAGAAAGAGAGATTAACGCTAATGCGAATCCCGCCCAAAAACGAGACGAGAAACGTGGGGGTGCCTCGCAAGACGCGCTTACAAGGAGGAAGAGGGTGAGTGCGCGGCATGGTCAATTAGAGAGCGAGAGATATAGGAAGATAAATCGAATAAAGTTCAGGAGGCAGAGAGACGGGCGGAGTCGCGCGCGCGAGAATCCCAGACGCATACACGGATTCCCTCGCTGACATAGCTTCTCTCTCTCTCTCTCACACACACACTCTCTCCCTCTCTCTCTAACCTCTCCCTTGGCGCAGTGCGCTGCCTCGGCGAAGATGTCTCACACGGCCACCAAGGTCGTCAGCTGAGCCGAGAGATGTAACGAGCGCGCGGTCGCGAGCGAATCAATGACAACGGTGATGATGATTATTTCAGTACTGATATACTCACGACAATTTTCTCCTGTCCATGGCGCTACCCTGTTGGCGGGGATCCGGAGGGTTACTCGGTCCCCGGGGCGGCTGCTCCACCTGCGGCTGCGTCTTTGAGGGATGGGCGCCGAGCTGGCGCGAATGCTTCTCAAGCTAAAGTCGCTCGGGCAGTTAGCTCGTTGGCTCTCTTCTTTTCCTTGGAGTCGCCTGTCAGTTACGCTGACATGCTGCTGGACTTGCTCAGCTTCTGGGCTCGTGCGTCGTGTAACCTCGAGAACGCACACACGAGAAATTCTCAACGGCACCTGGCTGCAACCGTCTCTTTCCTCGTCTTTGCAACACGCACTTGCGCACACACGTTAGCCGAGAACGAACGACAGTAGTGCACAAGAACGAAACGACCACCGCCGCCGCACGAGCACTCGAGGCTCGAGCAGTAGGCCGCCAGTAACATCATTCAATATTTTAGTGCGATCTGTACCCGGGAGTGGCGCCAGCAAACGGGCCGGCAATCGATGCCCGCGCGAATTCGACTAGAAAAAAGTATGGAAAAAAGTGCCGCTTCTGGCGTACACGGATAGTTATAGGTACCGCCGTAACGAGCCGGTATTTATTTTTAAGTAAAGCGCTTACGTACTTTTGAATAAAACTGTATATCATCGCTTTATTTTTTAAAAGGCATACTTTCTAAAACAATAATAAAAAATCAACGTATTCATTTTGCAATTCTGAGGGTGTTCTGTATCAAGTGACTTCACTATTCCAACTGATTGGAAGTTATTAAATAACTTCGTCTTAATAAATGAATTACGACATATTTAAGTTTGTATGTACAATTTATTTATTTATATTTAATCTACAATTGTGTAGCTGTAAATTATTTCAACTATACATTTTTTATTTTTCATATATTATAATATATACTATTGAATCATTTTAAATCTATACATAAAAAAGACCTCATAGGAAGTTAAAACAGTAGGAGTATAATTTTAAATATTTACAGTTTATTCACTTGTTTATATACATTATGCAGCTCAGATTCAATTTCTAATAAAGTTAAATAAATACAACGGAAAGCACAGTTTCAGATGTACGAAATTCGTCTTTCATGTTCGTGCAGTGAAACGGACAAATACTACCTAAATTTGCGTTGTTTCAATTAACTTATCTTTATAATAGAATGTAAATAAAAAAAAAAAACAGAAAAATGTAATGTTTATCCAATAAATTTTTTTCATAGCATACAATATGAAAAAAAATGCAAGTATTACATTTTACTACAATAGTCTTCGAAAGATAAATTTATAAAGAAATATTTTGTAAGAATTAACATTACATGATTTAAACAATCTCTTCTTCATCATTAAGTAACAGTATACAATATTCTTTGTTCCAACAATCATCAATCAACAGTATAATAACTAGAGTAATTTAACATTAGAATAACGAATACATACATGAAATTCTTAAGAAACTGTACAAAATTAATTACCAAATCACAGTGAGCCAAGAAATCTGCTGCATATATTTCATTGTATAAAAAATGCAGTATTTAATATTAAAAAACCTCACTCGGTTATAAAATAATTATTTTAGAAGTAATATAGTTTAACAAATTAGAGCCAACAAAAATGTTACAAATTATTAATTGACCCGATTTCTTGTCACGCTGTTGAACATGTTATTCCTCTTTTAAAAAAAATTAATCTTACATTAAAACACCTCCTTTTCTTAATTTACATAAAAATATGTTATGCAGATCGTATTCCAGAAATTTCAAGTACTTAATAATTAAATTGGTTATGCCAAGAAAGTGTTGTGACTTCAAGTATGCATATTCATGGTTATACAACAATCTTTCTGCAAGTCTTTGGCAAATTAAAGCTTTTCGCAGAAAAAGGTAAGACTTCACTGTTTTGTACATTATTCTCTTTAACGATCGTACTCATTAACAAACATCGTTCATTCGTCAAACCTTTTACACTCATATTATACTACCAAACCTTTAGGCATTTTAGTCATCAATATACTTATGATTCGAAAAACATCGAAAAGCTGTAACACTGGTCTTATAGAAACAAAATAAAAATAAACCATTAGTATTTACTACACAATTTATATGGCATATTGTAAAAATAACATCGAATCATTTACTGCAATCTAAGTATAATAGATGTTTGAACATAAGCCTTTCTCGTCACGTAAGAAAAAACCAGAGTCTAAATATTAAAATTCACCCTGTTTTTATAAATCTTTTTTACATTTTTTTTCTTTTTATTATTATTATACGCAGAAATTTGCGTAAGTTTATGTCATTGCACTCACCCTTTCATATATTAGGTCTTACTAGTCACAGAAATATGCTTATACTGTACTGGTAAACGTATACAGAGATATCGTTTTTTTAATATATAACGTTAACAGTATATTGGATTTAATATCTGTCAACAAAATGTTTATATTTACCTATGTATGATCAAAATTTAAAAAAAAAAATAATAAAATTTCAGGATCCCCCTGAAAAATATTGCAATATTTATAAAACGTAGGCTTTAATAAAGCATACTTGCTTTTAATTTGAAAAATTATAATTGCTCATAGAGAGTCAGTATCATTTGGGTAAGCAATTGCGGTTAGATATGTGTTATAGTAAAAAAAAGGGAAATCATCTTTTGACTGAAATATGAACATATAAAGTTGCTGTATAAAATTGCGTGCGATTTTGATTTTTGAATAAATGTGCTAAAGTATCAAAACATTATTTGCAATATCTAAAATCTATGTTCCTTAATAAACCGTTAATGAAGAAAAAAAGGGTCCAAGCACACTAGTTTTCAGTCTCTAGTACATAAAATACTAGTTCTAGTACAGTTTGTGTATCTTCACAGCCTTGTACAGCTTTCTGTAGAACTTGTATAAGTTCATTATCTAAACTATTCATATAAATAGGTGGCAAACGCGTTCCCTCACTTCCAGCTTCATACCCAACCTATAAATTAATTAAACAAATAAATATTTATTATTATATTTTTAAATTACGTATTGTTTGTTTTTCAACTTCTTTGCCTACATTATCGGGATGAATTGTAGTCCGCACTGCAATTTTTGTGAGTCCTGCATTAGCCAATAGATCCAACAGTTTAACAAGTGCTGCACAGGTAGCTCGGGCTATGCTTTCTGATAATTTATTTATATCAACAGGATAATGCATACCAAATGGTTGATCATCATCAGACTGAAATAATTATAGTATGCAGTAACAATGTAATTAAATTTAATACTGTATTAAACAGAATATATTTACCTTAATTATAAATACTTCTGTCCATCGTATAAATCTGCTTGATCCCACAAAATTAATTCCATTGTGCACTCGTATGGATGGAATTCCGTCCATAGGCTTACCATCAATAGGACTTCTTACACTAAAAAGCATTCTTCACTAGAATTTCATCGAAAGCCAAATTTTGTAAAACGATTTCACTTACCCAAGATTAAATTGAGTATCATTTTCAACCCATTTTATATTAACGATTTCATCTGGTTCAGGAGCACCTTGCCTACCACAGCCAATTGTAAAATCCTGCATATTTTTAAGAGCAGCTTTCAAAGCTTCCATTTTTTCGGGCATTATTTGAACCATTAAGCCGTCTTCTAATATATTTGAATTCGCAGAAAGACCCATAGAAGACTTTAATGCTCCATTGATGACAATGAAACTGGCACCAGTTACTGGAATAGTCATAAAATGAATTAGTATCTAGAATATAACATAAAACACAAAATATTAAATGAACTTTATTTTTACCTTTTCTAGGTTTATTTTGTATATTGATGGCCTGAGTCTGGTAAGTGCTTTCATCCTCATTCATATTTGTTTGCATACATACTAAGTGAGAATCAGCTTGAATACTAAAATTTGACGCAAATGCTAAGACATGATCATTCGAATTATTTAGAGCTTTGATAACTTGATTATAACAATTTTTCGGAAATCTAACAGATGTTGTTCTATCTTGCATATGTATTGTTAAGCCTTGTACTTTTGGTAAAGTATATGCGAAATTTCGAAAATCTGCAAGAACTTTCATTATTGTGTGTCCTATTTCAAAATATACTGCTTCTCTGAATCGAACAGAAATTAAAGGGCAGGGGTAATATCGATATTCCGCTCCCAGTCGCAAAACAAGTCGTAAAGGAAAAATTTTTGCCCAAGGTGTTTCCCACCTACAATACGTAATTATTGTTAGTAGTCAAATTTTAATAATTTTTTTTTTATTATCTAAATATTTATCTTTTGTACCTGTGGACTAATAAGCCAACCAGAAAAGGTGCGGGAGGTACAATAACTTTTTGCAAACATTGTAAAGTTTGCCTTATGAAAATGAAACCTACGTGTTCGCGGGATCCTAGTAAATTTCCATTTTGGTGTATTGACATACCATACTCGGGGATTGTATTACCTGAATTAATTATACAAAATATATAAATAATAAACATATTTTCTACTTTATTACGTAATGGTTACCTTTAGTAGCTTCATGGTAAATTTGATTAATGTGCAATAATAAATCTTTTGGTACTTCTTTTTCATCTGTTAAAGTTTCGACCAAAAAAACTACTTCATCCTGACCAACACAAGCTAACCCTTTTGAAGTTACATTCCAACATATTTTGTTAACACAGCAATTTACTAATAGATATAAATTTATAATTAGCTTTGATGAAATAATTTTTTATAGTAAATTAATTAAATAAAGGACTTACAATTAACTATTTTTACATAAGCATAAAGGTTGCGATTGATTGCAAACATAACTGGTGGTTCACATTCATTTTTTAAGGAAGTATAAATATCAGTAGCATCATGGTAAGTGATTTCTAAAAAGTAAATCACATTAATGAAAAATAGATTTTAGAAATCGATACTAGTTTAAGTTTATTTATTCTTTATATCAAAATCAATTATTATTAATTTACGCACGTCCTTTATGAATCGTTACAGTTGGAGGTAGAGTTGCAGGATCTTGTGGTATGTAGCTGTTTGTGGCAGGATCAATTGGCGGACAGTTCTGTTTTATATTTACAGATGATGCCACGTATCCTCCCATCATTCGTCTAGTTCCAGTTTTTCGAGCTGACGGTGGTTTCCAATCCCAAGTTGTATCAAGTTCTGTCAGGTCACAGCCAGGCCTTATTCCTGTGTTTTTATTAGACGCGTGTGAAAACAAAACAAACGGGATGGACCAGGGCTCGAAGTGTTATTAAACACTTTGAGGGGGCAAAATAAAAGTTAATCTTGTGTTATAGGAAGATTAATGAAACACAAAAAAAACTCAAAAGCATTGAAAATCATGAATGTGTGTGCATATAGTGTGTACAAATATTTTTTTCTTTCAACAAAACAGACAACATGATGAATTTCCATGGAACTCACCGTCACTGAACATTACAGATTTTGGTCCCTCAGAACGCTGTTTCGTGCTTCCTTCTCGTTTAAGAACACCAACTGGCACCATGACTGTAGGAGGTGGTGGTAAACCACCTGCCAACTGTTGTAAAGGTGGTATTGTTGAACAGTACTCCATGGGATTATTTGGATTAGGCTGTCTCCCCTATAATCAATTTGTCGAATACTCCAAAACTCTGATACTAAAGTTTCCTTGCAATTGTGAATTGCAAAAATTACAAGAGATTTTTCTTTCTAATTTTTTAATTTTTCTATTTCTTACCATGCAGACAGTCCACTTTAAACCTACTTTATCCAATTTTAAATAAAAAATTTTACCTCAGTAGTACTTACATTACAAATCCAAATTTTACAAAATATTTATGATTTGTTATATCAAATATTTAATTTGGAATAATTACTTAGGAAATTATTATTTAATCATGCTGGGATAATTTCTTCATAATTTTTTCTAATACACTTTATTGTTATTTATATTTGTAATTTATATATGTTTAGCTACTAGTTAGGTTTAGTTTACCATGCTCAAACCACTGGCACTGAGATGTGAGGTATTCAACAAGTTGTTACAGGTATACATTTGTGCATACACTAGTTACTAGTTGAAGCAATAATAATGCAGTCTGCAGTAAAAACTGCAATTTCTTAGATTGAAAAGTAATTAGTGCAATAAAATATATGTACAATGGAAATTACCTGTGGGGAATTAATTCCAGAAGTACTCATATTAGAAAAACCTGTGTAGTCTCCTGATCCTGTATCACTTTCAGCTCCAATTCACAATCATATGAAATAAAAATAATTATAATAAAAAATTAATTAACAAAATTAACATTGGTAAGGTAAAAGAAATACCTTTTGTTAAAAGTTGATGGCATGGAATACACACTCTTGACTCTACATTACTTTGATATTCCAGTCTATACTTCATGTTGCAACATTTGTTACATAAAACCTTCAAAATATAAAATATTTGTAAAAATTTTTTAGAATAGTATTTCTAAATTTCTACTAGATCAGATTATACCTTGCCACATGCTCTGCAATGATGTCTTCTTTTCATGACAGTAAATTTTGTATCACATAACATGCAATTTGGTGCATCACTATCAGGTACCCAAAAAGGAGGTTGTTTTCCAAGCACAGTGCCAGATTCCATAGAAGAATTTTCTGATACATCAGGAGACGGAGCTCTTCCACTATCCTTATCACCTTCAATGTCTGATGTTTCTTGATTATATGAAGTTCCTATTCAATTAAATAATAATTAATAATAAAATAAATGTAAAAATATCTATTACTAAATAATAATTCATAATAAAATAAGTATAAAGATTTAAAATATTTTTAAATTTGTGAAAAATACCTGCAGAAGATGTATCTAACATATTTACTGATGAAACAACATCCAAAGTTTGTGGTCTAGATGGTCTATTAGGATCATCATCACTACTTTCGGTATGATCTGCATTACTTTCTGTATTTTTTGATCTGTTATATGCATGACTAGGTTTACTTCTACCACCCAATTTATCGTTAACATCAACGTTTCTTGTAACTGAGAATCTTGAAATAGTTTCTGTATTTCTAATTGGTGTTCTCGAATTTGCCAATTTATTATCGTCTTGTACTTGATTAACATTTTGTTCTTTATTCTCTAAATTTTTATTATCAATATTATCAAACGTTGACGTGGTAGTTTCTGTGGAGTTTAAATTCTGATTTTTTTCTACATGTAGATCTTGAGAGACTGACTTGCTTTGATTATCATCTTTTTCACATGTAGATACGTAATTTCCATTCTCCCTATCTTTCTCAGTATCTTCATCTTTGTTAAGTCTAGATTCATCTTGACTAGAATTTTGAGTAGTGGGCTCTGTGTTGTCTGAACTCTTTCTTACCTTTTCATGTGTTTTTTTATTTTTTTTTATTTTGGATTCATCATCTATTGCTTGAGCACTGACTTTGTTTGCCTCTGGTACTTTTTTATGAAACTCTCTTGATGTTTCACCACCAGTGCTTCCTTTACTATAGTCAATAACTGGAAATTTTTTTGCTTTCTCTTCAAGATCTTCTTTAGGAACTTGTGGCAATTCACCTATAGTTACTGCTTCAAATATTGGTGCTTCATTAGCATCTTCATCATCTCGTTGAATAGGCATTGATTTTGGTTTTACATTTTCTGCAGTTATATCAACTGGAACATTTTCATATACTGCTGAAGCTCTTTCATTAGCTCTTTCTTCTGCCTCAAGATCTGCTAAATATTTATTTAATTCTTCTTCAGACATATCATCAATCGTTGCAAAACCAACAATAGGTTTTGGTTCTTGAATTTGAGTTATAGGATTATCCAATTGAACAGTTTGAAAAACTAATTTTGTATTCATGGTCGCACTTGCACTTGAGCTTGCACTTGTGCTAACAATTGGACAAGTATTCTGAACTTCTGATTCCTTTAAATTAAATTGATCAGCCATGATTTTAGCAGCAATTTCTAATTCTGTGTTTGTTTCTGGCAAATTTTCTCTGTTACTGATGTAAATACATTCATACACTCCATCTTTATCATGTGGCATTGAACTAGTACCTTGAGTTCCAAAGTTTACATTTTCATAAGTATGTTCAATTTCAGGATCAAGTTTTCTAGATTTATTAAGTGCACCATAAACTTCTTGAGTTTTTGGAATATCAGTTCCAATATATACATTTTCATATACATGTTCTGGTTCATCCAGAATATTTTTAACAGTTCTTTCAGGTTTATTAAAGACATTTGCAACATGATCATCTCCTGTAATTAAATCTGGAAATTCCAAATTTTTATGCAGTAGATCGTTATTAGATTTCGTAGATTTTTCTGGAGTACAGGGATCTAATTTAATAGGTAGTAATATATTCTGATATTTTGGAGGTACTGCATTGTGCTCTTTTTTATCTTCAATCAGATCTTCGGTATTAACTGTTAATAAATCATCTATAGAGCATTTCTCTGTAGAATCAGTATTACTATTTACAAAGCTTGTCAAAAATGAGTCTGTCACATCAACTATATTTTCAATTTGTCTGCTTTCATGTGTATCTCTTAATTCATTTATACTATCTAAATTAACCAAGCTGACACCTGGAGCACTAAGAAAATCATTGAGATTATTAAAAACATTACTAACACTAGGCTGAATATTTGGCTGATTTAATTTTTTCTCATAGCTGTGCTGATTCATTAGAACATCATTCTGTTGCTTTTGTAATAATTTTTGGGATATGTCATTGTGAATAGTTAATGATGTTGATGGCTCAGCTTCTATGCCCACATATGGTTTATGTTGTAGCTTATCATCATACAAACTATCATGAGTATAAAAATGGTTTATAGAATCTAGGTTGCCTGCTAAAATTTCTGATTTTCTTATGTTATCAATATTACTAGCTAAACATTCCTGTTCCCTAATGAGATTTACTTGCCCATGCTGTAGATCTGTGCCATCCATAATATTTGTTATTCCTAAATCACTCGCACTCGGTACTGAAGGTACTACTGGCTGATGAAAAACATTTGAGATTCCACTGATTCCGCATTGAATAGGTAATCCGACATGCATAGGAGGAGCAGATACAGATGCCACTTGTTCTGCAGGATCTGTAAAGTAATTACAAAATGAAGCATCTGATTTAGGATGAATCATCCAGGAGCCAAGGATGCAAGAAAGTTAATTACCCTCTTTAAATTCAAAATCATCGAGGACATTGTCCAAATCAACTGCAAATTTCTCCATTGTCGAAGGGACAGCAAAGGAGTGCTTACTCACAGAGCAGTACCGTCATTTAACCCCGGCAGTAGGTAGTGAATTCTCGGAAAACTCGCCGTCAAATAATACAGCGAACGCGGGAATGGCGGGAGCAGCAGTAGCATTTAGAAGGAAGCTCACTCCCAATTAAGTGCATCTGAAGCCTCTGTCGAGGTGCGCCCGTGTTATCGACGTCTCGTGCCTGTAAAACGAAGGAGTCTCTGTAAAATTAATGCGTCCGAGGCACACCGAGCCCCCATGGGAACGGGAAAACGAGTAAAAAGACTTTAGGCGCTTATTTATACCTCGTGACATCAGCTGTGCGCGCGAATGTTGACCCAGCGAGTGCAAGAGGCTCTTTGACAGCCGCTGCTGCGACGACGACGTCGACGCTCGAGTGCAAGACGATCCTCGACGTCGCTGCTTCTCGACGCCGTTCTTGCAAGACTCTTCTCCTTACCTAGGACGATAGGTGTGCACACGAAGTATCTCCGGGGCGCGCGGAAGCTCAGGACAGCGTCATTGGCAGGAGGAAGCTCCGTGTGTCTAGATATGAATGTGTGTGTGTATGTGTGTATGTGTATGTTCAGGAGAAAACTTTCGTGCGGACTGTGCGCGTTCGTGCCGTTCGTCTTCCGAGGAGGTAGGTGAGCGAAGCGGAGAACTGCGCCGCCCGCGAGCTAGCAGCTCGTCATAGCTCGGCCTAGCGCCTCGCTGCCACAGGCCGCTATCTCATGTCGCGCCATCTTCGCAAGCTGTGAATATTTTATTTACAGAATCCAAATTCTAATCCAGCCTCTTCTTTACCTTTAGGTATAACTCTTACTTCGCGCTGCTCTGCAATGCCCGCAAGATATAATGGGTTTCAGGATGTAGGTAGATACGCAACTTCGCAATTACCCGTTTGCGCTGATATTTACGAATATGGCGGCTTTTTGCACGGTGCTGACATCTCGGCCACTAGCGCGAAAATTTTAAACTTTGACGCGTCGAGCTTTATTTGGAATCCTTTATCTTTCTTGTTGCCAGAAAGGAATGCATGATTTTTCTTGCTTACAAACACTACTGTTAACAGTAGTAAATGTTTACTGTTCATTACGCCTTCTTGCCTCAAGGCAAGTCGAATGAACAACAAAGTATTATGCTTTTCACTTTGTTTACACTCAATGCAATCAATAAAGTCTTACCAATCAAGTGACCAATAACATAAGTATCTTGAATTGATTAATTTTTAATTTATTTATATTGGAAGATTTATTTTCATTTTCTCTAGTATATAAAATATAAGGAATAATGTGAATTAATACATCATGTAATATTAACGTGGCTTCATGAAACTATAATTATAAATAATTTAATACTTGTAATTGTCGTTTTTCGGCTTATCGGTCGTATTTAAAGTTGCGTATAGCTTTTATGTACTTATAAAGTTATAAACGCGTCCTGCGACATGACCAAAGCGATCAATCACTTAACGAAAATTGATGGGAAATAATGAGTCACGTATGAGCAGTAGGAAATTTCCAAACTTACTCTACGTTGACTCATGCCATTTATTAGCATAACAAATTAATAGCATTCGTATCGACGTGAGGGAATTATGATATTTTGTCTAAATCAAACTTTTTTCGCCAAGTCTTCGTCTCATTCATTGTGCACGTGTATTCATTGTTGCATAATTTTTAATTAAAATTTTCGTATCTCCGATACTCTTTTAATTTTTATTTTCCATTGCAACCTATGAGTGTGCATATATACATCTCACCGTTGGATTCGCAATATAATTCGAACGATTTGGAGCACGCAGAGCGGAGAGATAGAGAGATGACGAAGGTCAAGATAAATGATGCAATCGATTCATAATAGGATTATTGGGGCGACTTTGCGCTTCTGCAAGAAGAAGTATAGTAGCTTGCGTAAGCGACACTTGCGAAACGGAATAAAGTTCGTGCGATGATCGAAACAATATCTAAACAGCTCAGATAGGATGTATATAACTAGCTAGTCGCATCGCGCCTTTGTAATACTTATTACACATTCTGCGCGCTCTTACACATAAAAAAATATATACTCTCCCGGTCTGAGCCGCTGTTATATTTATAGAGCAATTGTTCTACTATGACTAATAGAGCGCACGTAAAACGCGCAGAGGGAACTGATAAAAAAGCGATTCCGCTATACTTATGGGTACTACTTAGTCTCCTCCGGCCTCGCCAAAAGCAGCGCGCGAGCATATAAAAAAAAAACAGACGATTCCCGCGAGCGGCACCAAATTGGGACTGCGACGCCTTTTTTAATTGGATTCTCGCGTAGGTCTTGACATTGGCGCCCCACTTGCCGACGATGACGACTCCATAAGCCCGCGCACCCGCGCGCGCGTGCGCTCCGTATTTTATCCCTTTTTACCTACTCTCCGTTGTTTCCCCCCGTATCGCGCGGGCGAATGCGCGCTTGTGCGATATAGCTACGTCCTAGGACGTAGGACAAAGCTGCTGCTGCTGGTGCGCGGTCGACGTGCTCGAAACGGATAGTACGAGAGGCCCGTGCGTCGAAAATGGCGACCTCCTTGCCCGCGATGATCCTCCGCTGCCACCGACGAAGGTTTGACAGCTAGATCCGAGTCGACGCCTTTTCGGTATACACGGCCACAACGACGACGTCGTGTCCGCGTGAAGAGGGAAGGGATTGAGCGTAGGCGTACGCCAGGGAGAGAGACAGCGCGCTTGCTTGCTCGTACGAAAAATACACACACGCACGTTTTCCCTCCGCGTATGTTGCGTGTGTATGTTGCATCCAGTCAGCAGTCGTCCCGTGTTTTCCTGCCTGCGCCGTGTCTGCGTTCCAGAGTTTTTGCGCGCACGCCAGCTCGCGGGGGAACAACAATTAGTGCTGATGAGGCGAATCAAGTTTCGGCAGTCCAGCGGCGGCGCCCGCTGAGGCTCTCTTCTTTCTTTTTTTTTTTATATGTTCGCTCGACACAGGTAGCTTCCAAGTGGCACCTTCTCTATAGTGAAAGTTATACGCTGCTCGCACCTTCACACATACACACGCAATCAGTGTTTAGTAATTTACTAAATAATAAAAAGTATTATAATTAGTCGACGGGCGCGGTGCAGCTGTGAGAGACGTCTGACCTATATTTTTACTAGCTAATCAATTTACAACAAAAACGTTATTCTAAGCCTCGCGTACAACTTTTCACGTAAATATGCCTTATAGTGGATTCAACAGAATGGGAAAAGAGCTGTTGCAGATTAGCTGCATAGTGTGTATCTTGCTTTGAATCAAGACATTGAGTATGACTGGAGTGAAAGCAATAGTTCTTTTGTTAATTATTGAGAGGGAACAAGAGTCTTTAATGTCGACCTAAATAATCACTGCTATCACACTGTTTGATCGACGAGTATACAAGCAATCATGGCTGAAACCGAACAGTATCCTATACATCAATGTGTGTTCGAGGGGGATGTAAAAACCTTGAGTTCTTTAATAAGAACTCATGACATTACAGCAAAAGATAAACAAGGTATTGCACTGCTATTTGTAATATACAACATTTATGGTGTTACATTTCTCTAACATTGAATATTGTAATTTGCTTTTTAGGAAATACTCCGTTGCATTTAGCTGTCATGTTAGGCAGAAAAGGTATGCATTTAATGTAATTAGAAAATCAAATACATGCTTTATTAACAAATATTCCTAATGTTACTATTTTGTTTAGAATGTGTGCAACTTTTGTTGGCTCACGGAGTACCTGTTAAAGTAAAAAATTTGGCTGGATGGACCCCTTTAGCTGAAGCAATCAGTTATGGTGATAGACAAACCAGTAAGAAATAACTACAAATTTTTTTAAATATTTCTCTATAAGTGGAATATTTTTTCATTAAATATTTTATTTATAGTATCATCTCTTCTAAGAAAGTTAAAACAACAAGCAAGAGAACAAATGGAAGAGAGGAGACCAAATCTTGTAGCTGCATTGCGATCCATAGGTGATTTTTATATGGAACTAAAATGGGATTTTCACAGTTGGGGTAAATTAAAATTTTTTTTGTCGTTTGTAGTACATTAAAACAAATGAATGTTTGATTTATGTATTAAATTTATTTTTCTTACAGTACCATTAGTATCAAAGGTACTTCCATCGGATGTTTGTAAAATACATAAAAGTGGAGCTTCTATCAGAATGGATACAACACTCGTAGACTTTAATGATATGAGATGGGAGAGAGGAGACATATCTTTCATTTTTAATGGAGATCAAAAACCTAACAGATCCCTCACAGTTCTCGACAATAAAGCTAAACTTTTTCAAAGAGTTAGATATGAGGTTATCCGTTTTTCTGAAGCGATATCTACGAATATTCGATAGTTTTTCAACTTGTAATATTTGAAAATTATTAATTTTAGGAGACAGAACTTGAAATTGAAGATGAAGTTGATCTTTTGATGTCTAGTGACATTATGGCAGCTCAAATGTCAACAAAAGGTATAACATTCTCAAGAGCACAGACTGGATGGATTTTTAAAGAAGACAAAAGAGTGAGCTTTTTAGATATAATATTTAAATTTTTCTTTTTTTTACAAATATTATATTATATTTATTATATTATTTTTCAAGGAAATGGTTGGACCATTTAATGCAGACTTTTACCAAATTAATGGTATAGTATTAGAAAGTAGAAAAAGACGAGAGCATTTAAGTGAAGAAGACCTTCGAAATAACAGAGCTATAATGGAGTCTTTCACTAGAGGTTCATCTCAAAATTTTCAAAATGGGGAGGTAAAAGGCTACTTATTTTTAAATTGATTGCTTGATTATATTAGAATACATAAAATTTTCAAAAATTATTACTTTTATTAGCATCCTATGAGAAGAACTTCGTTGAATCCACCACCTGAGTCCAATATAACGTGGGAAGAATACGTTGCTGCTCCACCTGGTCAATGCCCATTACTTGGTAGAAATATAGTGTACAAAGAAACTAGTAAATCATTCAAAGCTACTCTAGCAATGAGTCCAGATTTTCCTTTAAGTGTAGACATGCTTCTCAATGTTTTGGAAGTTATTGCACCATTTAAACATTTCAAAAAATTGCGGGACTTTGTGTTAATGAAGTTACCACCAGGTTTTCCTGTCAAGTTAGACATACCTATACTTCCTACAGTTACAGCAAAAATTACGTTCCAAGAATTTGCTTTTAAAAACGATATTAGTCCAGATTTATTTCGAGTGCCGACAGACTATTTCGAGGATCCTATGAGGTAAATAAACAGTTTAATTTATATTTGCCAAAAATGTTTATTCAAGATTTTCACATTTATATCTGTATTTTACAATAATTGATGAATTCGTAAAGGTTTTCTTGAGCCATTCACGCTTAAAAAGTTCAAAATTAGTTATTTATGAAAAATTGTTAAAACATGAAAATGAATTTCAGCTGCTACGGAACATATTTGACTATGGCGTTCTTTCTACATAGTGCATCATGTTGTTGAAGATAAGATTGTATGAAATTTGTAAATTTGATTAACTTTCATATAAAAAAAATTAACAACTAATGCTTTCATAATACTCATGCTTATTACTATATTTTTAATACATGCAATCGTCGACTGGAGGAGAGAAAGTCCTATCTTAGCTTGGCGTGGAAAAAAGTCCTATCTCGACTTTGCATGGAAAATAGTCCTACCTCAGCTTCGCGCGTAAGAAAGTTCTACCTCGACTTCGCGCGAAAAAAATCCTATCTCGACTTTGCCTGGAAAAAAGTCCTATTTCGGCTTCCCGAAGAAAGTTCTATCTCGGGCATTCCGCGTTTTTACTGACATTTAAGTTGAGGACAACTGTAGAGTTTTGAATAATCGGTCTCCGTTTTACTCTGGACTGGTTATGCTCGTAATAGTATATTACGCACCATGGGAGGAAAAAACTTGGACAGCTCGTGTAAATTGCCACCCGAGCCGAAGGCGAGGGTGGCAAACACGAGCTGGGGGCTGGCCAATTTTACTCCCGTGATGCGTATACTATTTTTCCTCACATCGAGGCTGAAAATGCCATATTTCCGTTTCGGAGCCGGGCGGGAATGAGGCACTTTCGGCCCGGTGTGAGGAAAAATTATTTCTTTATCTTATTATTATACATCAACATATACTTTCATTGTGAAGTATTCGATTTAAAGATAAAATTTAATTTTTTCAGTGTTCGACATAGAACTTTTTTATGCGCGAAGCCGAAATAGGACTTTTTTCCACGCTACGTCGAGATGGGACTTTTTTCCACATAAAGTCGAGACAGGACTTTCTTACGCGCGAATCTGAGATAGGATTTATTTGCCACGCGAAGTCGAGATAGGACTTTTTTCCCCGCGAAGCTGAGCTAGAACTTTCTGTCTCCCAGCCGACGTAATATAGAATAAACATGTCAATAACAATAAATGTAATCAAAGTATGAATATACTCACAATTGAAACTTTCAACGAAATCTCGAGATTTTAAAGGACATTTTGAAACGAAATATAATTAGTTTTTAATTTAACGGGGTGCCATAGCCCTACCATTACCGACCGAGCAATTGACACAGTTTAAAGCTTATTAAAAATAAAATACGTAGAATCATAAAAAATCAAGAGCATACTGCTCTGTGGTTTTGAAGGTTCTATCATCCAGTAAAAGTTTGAAGTCGAAATATCAAGTGGTTTTTGCAAAAACTTTGAACAAAACAAAATTCAGTTTCATTCAAAGTTTTTGCAAAAACCACTTGATATTTCGACTTCAAACTTTTACTGGATGATAGAACGTTCAAAACCACAGAGCAGTGTGCTCTTGATTTTTTGTGATTCTACGTATAAGGGGGTGCCATAACCGTATCATTACCGATTGAGCAATTGGCAGTTTCAAGCTTATTAAAAATAAAATACGTAAAATTACAAAAAAAATCAAGAGAACACTTCGCTGCGGTTTTGAACGTTCTATCACCCAGTAAAAGTTTGAAATCGAAATATCAAGTGGTTTTTGCAAAAACTTTGAATGAAACCAAATTCGGTTTCATTCAAAGTTTTTGCAAAAACCACTTGATATTTCGACTTCAAACTTTTACTGGATGATAGAACGTTCAAAACCGCAGCGAAGTATTCTCTTGATTTTTTGTGATTTTACGTATTTTATTTTTAATAAGCTTGAAACTGTGCCAATTGCTCGGTCGGTAATGGTAGGACTATGCCACCCCGTTAAGGCGATGTGAACCTCAAAATCAACCCAATTTCATTATTTAATTAATAAACATTCGAACGTTTATTTGGAAAAACAATTCTGTCAGGCGCTCCGTGTATGTAAATACTATGCTCAGATTTTTTTTTGTGCGATTCTATCAGCATTTCCATGAGATACGCTCGTTTTAAAACTGGCAAAATTCGAAGTATTACAGATCCCTACTTATCGACATTGCGGCTTTTATTTAATTAAATAAATTCTGAGTAGATTTTTGGAAAAACAGCTCTGTCAGGCGCTCCGTATATATAAATACTATACTCAATTTTTTTTTTTAGTAATTCTATTATTATTTGCAAAAGATATATATGTTCTAAAATTTGTCGGTAAGTACACATTACCTTAAGGGGATGCCTTACTCGTACTATTACCGACCGAGCAATTCACACAGTTTCAAGCTGATTAAAAATAAAATACGTCGAATCACAAAAAATCAAGAGAACTCTCTTCTGTGTTTTTTAACGTTCTATCATCCAGTCAAAGTTTGAAGTCGAAATATCAAGCCGTTTTTTCAAAAACTTTGAACGAAATTAAATTTAATTCCTTCTCAGGTTAAATTTAATTTCGTTCAAAGTTTTTGAAAAAACGGCTTGATATTTCGACTCCAAACTTTGACTGGATGATAGAACGTTAAAAAACACAGAAGAGAGTTCTGTGTTTTTTAACGTTCTATCATCCAGTCAAAGTTTGGAGTCGAAATATCAAGCCGCTTTTTCAAAAACTTTGAACGAAATTAAATTTCGTTTGTTCAAAGTTTTTGCAGAAATGACTTGATATTTCGACTCCAAACTTTGACTGAATGATAGAACGTTAAAAAACATAGAAGAGTGTTCTCTTGATTTTTTGTGATTCGACGTATTTTATTTTTAATCAGCTTGAAACTGTGTGAATTGCTCGGTCGGTAATGGTAGGACTATGGCACCCCGTTAAGACGTCAACAAAATACATTTTTCACAAGATATTAGATTATGAGTATAAATAAAAAATATCTTATTTTGTTTTACATGTGTTACTGTGTGAATTTAGAAATATAATACAAAAGAAATCGCAAAGAATAATGTTTTTATAGCCATTCATTCAATAATATATAATTTGCTTAAATATGCTGTTAAAAATATATCGGGAAATGTTACGTGTTTTCATAAATATTTCAATTTAGAGTTGGTAGTTTTCCAGGCAAATAATTCATTTTCAATTATGAAATCTAATTTGAAAATTAATTTAACTAAACTTATACTTACACATTTTACATAATTATGCTAAACCCACTGAGAGAAGTTTAAATGACTCATGAAACTTAACAATTAAACAAAATATAAGTTTTTCACATGAATTTGAAACAATATTTTTCAACTAATTTGCAAATTTTACTTTTCAGATTTCCAGATTTATGACGTCTCGATCTTGTAGCACTATTCAAGGTTGTTAAATGGGTCGGTAAAGAAATACTTTCTTTAATAGAGAAGCATTGGCACTCAAATGTCCTCCCGGGATCAATCACGGCATCATTGATTCGGATCACTGTATAATAATCATTGAGTAATATATTGTTCATTCATCTATGTTGCTATTGAACACGCCATTCTTCTAACTCCTAAAAATAAAGGGTTTGGAATGACGTGTTCACAATAAGCAGAAAGTTGAAATCAATGAAAATGCACTTTTGCAAAAAAATAACATTATTTATTAAGCTCTATAAAAGACTGCTAAGTTTTTTGTGCTCTTTGTCATGATGGTCATGGCTAAAAAGTTTTCTAAAAACTAAATGTAAAGACCAATTTACCTTTTCTATTTTATTTCAATTACACTTAACAATCGTTGTCTGAAATTTTTATTAAATAAAAATATTCGGAAGTTAATTTAGTTATTGAAATTGATAAATTTCTTTTTTGAAAATTTTTAATATGTTGACTTATTGTTCCCATCGAGTGTTACACAACTAAAATACGTATATTTTTTATGTTATGGCAATAATATAATCAAACACTGTAAAATTCGTTTGGCTAAAACAATTAATATGGATATTAGCTAATAAAATTTTTTATTTCAAAGCTTAGAAAACTCAGTTTTACGTAATAAAATTTTACCTGTATTCTTTAAAAAACATTTAAAGGGTTTTGTGGTTTTGTATTGGTTCAATCATGGCTTGTTACTTATTGATGAAAGAAATAATACCATTATTGGAAAATTAAAAATATTTAACTGAAGAATGCATCAATCATATGTTATTTAAAAGAGCCAATAGAATTATTGCAACAATAAGATCTTCATGATTAAACTGCAAATAAATAATAGGATTTGTACAGTTATTACTTGTTATTTAGTTAAAATATGCGTTATTTACACATACAAAAAGTGTGCTTTGTATAACAGTATTTTGATATGTTTAATTTGTACCATTCTTAGTTTGATAACAATTAATGTATATAATAGTTTTATTATTAGACGGAAACTATACTGCTTATGTTAAAAATATTTTGCTTGTAAAGTTTTTTTAATGTAACTTTGACGTAAAGTGAATATCATAATATTACACAATTGCAAAATGTCAATTACGTCTTTGTAAAAAAAAAAAAAAAAAAGAAAAAACTGATTTTTGTGAAATTAATAAATATTTCGATAAATTTGTATATCGTAATTGAAAAAGTATCCAAGCATAATTTTAATTTTTTTCACCTAAACTTACGAGGAAAAATTCGAACTTCCTCTAGGCAATTAAATTTATTATTTCATCTACAGAATAAATTTGTATTACTTTTTTACTTATAAATTTGCAAAATTGCATTGCATAAAAATATTTTTTCACGAAATCTATATACATTTTACAATTAAGATAAGAATCAGAACTGAATATTAGTTACTCATATATGATGCATACAAAAAAGTTGACTGTTACAACAACTGCATTTTTGAATTACATTCATTTTATATAACATTGGGTATAATGTTTTTTTTACAGATCATCCTACAAATTGACCATAATTAAGTTTTGAATGTATTGTTGTATAAGCTGATAAGAGTTGAAACATATATTCGTTTTATATTCATTTTATATTTCAAAATTTTATAAATTATAGAGTATAATATAAGTAATTAATATGAGAAAACATGATTTAAATAAAATTTTATATTTCAATTGCACTTTTAAGATATAGTTTTCTATAATAAATTTATTTTAACACGATAAGGCTGGTAGAAAATAATGGTATGTAGGTAATGAAGCACAGTTTGATATAAAACGTTGCATCAATTTATCTTACCAATCATAATTTAAACTGAATTGAATACATTGTAACAACGGTGATTAGTGAAACTGCATTAGGTAACATTGTTAAATATATATTTTAGAAACATTGTGGAAACTTACGTTTGAGTAAGTAATTTTCTTTAACGTCTTCTTTTGTCACGATATCAAATAGAAAATGAATATAATCTTTTTACTATTTCTAGTGTTGATTGTTCAGTTAGTAGAAAGTACTTATACACATATGTGGTTCATTATTAAGCATTTTTATGAAAATTTAAGATCCATTAATATACTGAGATCAATTGCTAGTTTTGTTCCTTTGAATCAAATATACTTTTAATTAAAAATATAGAAAACGATAAAAAAGAAAGAAAAATATTTTTGACCAAAGTAGCATAAAAATGTTTGCCTTATTCGCAGCTATTCCTAAAATATTTTAGTTAAAAAATACTAGATATGGAAGAAATAATCACTAAATAATATGAAATACGTTAAACCCGACCTATAGTGTGATTTATTGTACACGATCTAAATATATTTATCAGAATTATAATTTTTACGTTTTTTTACTATGTAATCAAAACCATACATAAAATTCACAACAAAAGTATTCTCGCTGCCTTCTTCATGACTACTTTATTGCATTCATTACTACGGAAACTTTGCCTTGTTAAAGTAGAAGTTAACTAACGACGTGACGAGTCAATACAGAAATGTATATTGTACTGTCTGAAACTATATTATATTTATAACGATCAATCCAAATGATACAGGAGTGTGTTTTCGAAAATTTTACCATACGTGCAATGTGAAATCGTGCATAAAAAATGTTTTAAAGAGTGTATGATCACTATAAAAAAGATAACGATAAAGGAACTGAAGTTTTTACTCTTCATAAACTTACTATAAATTAATCGATTATTCAGTGGTATTGATCAATTTTTTTTTCTACCAAATTATAACGAAATTATTGATGCCAACGTTTAATCTACGATTTTTTATGACCATTAAATTTACGTACTATTCAATTATAATAATGCGGATTAATGTCTTTGCTAACGACTATTTCAAAGTTGAATTATATAAAACTTGACAGTGAAACGGATAGACGATATTAATCAATGCACCCTCGATCAAGAATTGTTTAATGGAAATTATATTTTTGATTGATCGTAAAAAAATAACTCAAACAGAAAAATTGTTTTCACAGATTCATATAATTGTAATATTTATGTAAAGAAGGTACCTGTAAAATGACATTCCCTACTAATCATCTGAAACATGAAAAACGAAAAACGTATGTGAGAGAAAAACAATGTATTTTTTTAGGGGCCTTCTCTTACCGACCAACAGATAGCCTAGAATAAGTCTCAGATAAGAAAAAAGCAACATTCAAGTAAATCACTGTAATAACTTTTAAAAATAATTATTGCAAATGAAATTAAATATAAAAAGGTGTGACAGAATAGCAAATGCATCTTATTATGATTTCGTATTAAATTTAAAGATTGTAATTGGGAGAGTATCATATTACGTTATAATTTTTTAATCTTTGGCGAGTATTAATGTAAAATACTAGGATTCCATTTCCATATAGATGAAGGAAAGTTGAATTTCGTATTTGTAAATTGTCATAACAATATGAAAAATAAAACTGTCACGTGTACGAAAACTGATGGTGATACTTTACTAAAAAAAAAAAAAAGCAAAACCTTGAAAATTATTATGCTGTCGATAACTAAACTAATTATTTACTTTAAAAATATCATTTATTTACTTATTGTTTTGTAGATTTAGGATTTAATATCTATATTTACTGTTATCGACTTCGATAAGAGGTTCGTCTATAATTTAAAATTTGAAAAGAGCAGAGGTTAGCGTATAAAAACAAATAAATTGAGTGCAGCATTTTTTAAGTCTCCATTATTGTTTTACACAGTAATCTGTCACTTGTATTATTTGCAAGTAGTAAACATACAAACACAAAACACTGTGGAATAATTTTACCAGTAATACAATACTTAATGTGCAAGTAAATTCACAAACTTGCTTGAAATTAAGATTAGCCTAAAGTGCATTAATATTTGATTTCTAGAATACATTATTCCTCCGACGTTATGATTAAAATGAGTGCACGATGATATGGAACTTTCTTAGAAATAAAGTAAATAAATACATAAGCTAACGTGTTTGTCACTCCAATAATTATCATTCTGTTATGATATTTTCTAATATTTATTCCGTGTTTTATCAACATGTAGATTATAACTTTAATTTTATTTTAATTTAACTTATAATTTTAATTTGAGGAAAGAAATACACTCATATTTTATTATCATGAATAATTGAATAAAAACATAAGGATTCATTTCAAATTGGTCATTATATTTTTTCGAATGATTTATCACTTTTTAGCAAAACTATAGTGTGTTTATTTGTAGTTAAAAATTTAATGGCGAAACTTTGTTTCTATATCGCTGATTATTTGCACCACAATGATTCAAAAGAACAACATTCTAATTGTTTTTTTTAAATCCCTTTACAAGTGGAAAATACTTTTTATTGGCTAAATCATCATTTTTGTGACACTAATAAAACGTAACACATAAATCGCCATCATCGTTCAAATAAACATATTACTTCTCGACATTCATATAATCATATTTCTGGAAACACATTAACGATGTTTACGTAATTTCTAAAAATGTCTAGTAATCAATTGTTCATGTGAGATGATTAATAATTAATGTACTATCTAAATAAGATAGAACCTATGAAATTGCATAAAAATTCACATGTAGACAGTTTTAAGTTAAAACATAAACTTGAGTTATTTTTACAAAATTTAATTTTATCTATGTTTAGTCAGAAAATATTAATATTTGCAGAAATAAAGTAATTGCGTGTATATAACATTTTGTAAGGTATAAAAATATTGCTTTCGAAAAAGCTGAAGTTCAAACACATCTGACAGAAATGTACAAAATATAGTCGTATGTCAATATAGCGTGCAGTTATTTGAAACCGGAAGATTTTTAATAAAGTTTATTTAACGGACATCGTTTCGTGTACATATTATGAGTAATCGAAGTGGCAATGCAGTATACGTTAGGGTCGCGAATTGTTGAGAATTTAAATGTATATATATGTGTACAATAAACGTCATTCGTCACTCGATAAAAGCTCAGCTGGATCGTTCATCTTACTCCGCGTGCAACATAAATTGCAGTACAGGAATCGCGTATGTGTACGTTTTCAGCGGCAAACAGTGTAATTTTTCATCCCTCCCTGCGATCGGAGAAATATTCAATGTATTTACGCCTTTGCGTTTGAATCTCAAAAGAGCAAAGGCGAGGTAAATTTCCCGTCCAGCTAATCAAATTCTGCGTTGTTTATAATAAATATATATGAGAGTTTGAATAAATATTTGAACGGATTACTCATGGGAAAGTATCTACTTCTTGCTTATATTGCAAGAAGTTGCTTTATCAGAATAAAAATAATGATTATTTTTCATGTTTAAATAAAAAATCTAATGATTCTAAATGCTCGATTCATCCGCGTAATATTAGAGATGCGACTTTGCTTTTACTAACTTTATCTCGAAAGCGGGTTAGCTACATGAAAAAATATTGTGAATCTTGTAATCATGAGATAATAAATTTACTCTTGCCAGAATTTCTAACATTATAATACCAGTAAATTATTTTGTTAAAAAACACTGATAAACGTATGAATTGCTGTTAAAAAATTCATTATAGTTCATTGAAATTGTATAACCTTGTGCGATTTGTAAAAAGTTTTGCTTGTTATCATTTTTACATCCTATTGACACATTTTTGTGAAGTATAAAAATTAATTAATCACTCGATCTTTAAAAAATAATTGTCAAAAATTTCGGCTCTAAAATTTCGAGGTCGGATTATACTTTTACAGAAAAAACACTATTATGAACAATCACTTGCGCAATTGATTTTATCTGAAACTTTATCCAATCTTATTTCTAACTTAGTTTTATTTATTCGTATTTTGTTCGCGAATAACAGTCAGTATCGAAATGAAATAAAAATTAAACATTTTGTGCGTTTCGAAACGAGATAAATAATGTCTGGGACTCCGAGCACGAATATAATTTTGACGTTGTCTATTTTATGTAATTGAGATTATTTAGAAATTAAAACTGTGAAAGATAAGTGTTATTTTTCTATTTAAAAATGAACCATTCAAGTGTAACAAGCTGCACGCACTTCAATACTTGTCTTTTCTTTCAATGAAGTTTGCCGATAAATATTTCTTAATTTCAACTACATTTCATATCTACTCTTTTATTATTACATTAGTAGTGTTTAATTATTATCCATTTTGGTCCTCCGATATTTGTACGAGAACGTGCGGATTCACCGATAAGAAGAAATTTCATGCATCATAATGAATAACTAACTTTGCATTCCGAGGAATAGGCAAACAAACAAAGATTTTTATACTGGTCCGGTATCTTTCCAAAAGCGCAGAAGCGATCATCGCTTCGGCTATCTGTCTCTGCCCGAGTGAGTAGAAAAATTGCTCATTTTGTCAGGCGGATAGTGGGGCACGGAATTTGCCATTTTCATATACGCGACATACGTCGGCCGAGGTCCATCGTCGCGGTCAGAGGCTTTTTCGAGAGCGTTCAACGCGCGCGGCTCTTGGGAGTAGACGCGCCAGCGCACGAGAGAGAGAGAGAGAGAGTGTGAGAGTGAGAGAGACGACTCTAACGCAGTCATTCATCGAGCAAAAGAGAGATAGAGAGGCAGAGCGCTGCTGCTCCGCTTCGCTCCGTTACCGTGAATATACAGAGTCTGGGCGATAAGCGGATAAGCGCGCGATGACCGTTGACCCGACAAACAATCGAGTTGAGAGTCCAAACTAGCTGGCCTCCCAGTATACAGTTTACATGTATATACAGCCACTGTACAACGACGCATAGATGCACGCTAGATTGTCGCTCTGACGACAGCGAGCTCGTGCACTCGCGGGCGCAACTCGCCCAACTATAGGGCAATAATAACAAAACAGTGCACTCCCCCGCGCATTGGCCGATAGCGCGCGGGAGACTCTGCTCTCTGCTCTGCCTCTCGTTTCCTCGAAAGAGTCGTCGACGACGATAATGCGGGAGCTCGGGGGCTCTCTATTGAATGTAGAGAGAGAGAGAGAGAGAGAACGAGCACTTGAGGGACCGAAATTTTCCACATGTAGCTAGTCGAAGAAAGAAAATCTCCGAAAGAACTGCGCAGTGGATATGTGTATACACGCGCGTGCAGGGGGAACGCGGGAGAGAGGGAGAGGGAGAGAGAGAGAGAGAAAAGAGGAAGAGGGTTTACCCGCAGCCGTGCCGGAGAGAAAGACCATGTAGCACGCATAGAGAGAGAGATAGAGAGAGAGAGACGAGGGCCCGACCGCGCGACGCACGGCGCATTAAGTAATCAAGAGAGCTCCAGAACTTCTTGATTTCTCTCTATGGCTGTATATAGGAGTGAGGCTGAAACAATTCTTCTTTACTTACTGCTCCCAGCAAGCAGTTTCAATTGTATTTCGGGAGATAAAGAGAATCAGGATAGCCACGCGCACTTCTCGCCCGCGAGGAGATTATTAGCGTTTTTCGGCTGTTTGCTGTATCACACGCGCGCACTCGGAAGCTGAATATACACGTATCTTATCTGGTTAAAAGATTCTCCGAATTTTATGGCAGAATCATTCAATTAGACGCGGAAAGACGTGAGCGGAATTTTTTAAAAAGGGCTTTATGTAAGCTCTCACCTTGATTTTTTTCATTGCTAGTGGCGCGGGCGGAGGGGAATCGCCGAACGTGACGTTCACGAGGGCGTAGGTATATAATTCGACAGCGACTCTCCGAGTGTGCGTGAGGGGGAGAGACGAAAAAAGGCAAACTGAAAGGCGATGAAAAAATATTTTTATCAGCGTAAAAAAGCGTCAAATTATCGGTTAAGTGAGGCATCAACATGTTTACTTTCTATTGAGATGCGCTACTGCATCCCGCTGATTCAGCGATGTTTACTCTAAACTTTCTTAAGGAAATGTTACGAAGGTCTTGAACCGTTTTCCAGATGTGTCTCAATGAATTTTCTGGAAATACAAATTGCACGAGTTTTTGGCCGAAATTTAATTACTTATATGTGCCGGCCAATTTTTCATTCGGCTCAGGCTATTTTTAAGATACGTTATACTGATTTTATGTTTTATGTAAAGCGCGTTATTAATTTAACGCCGTTATTGCAGATTTTTACTCGAAGCAGTCTACAGTGTATCTTCGAATACAGTATGGATTTGCCTTTCATGCTTTTATTGGCCATTTTTCGCTTCAGATTTATCGGTAATCCATAAAAGCATCTAGTAAAAAAAAAATAGAAATGCGCATCGCGTGCGGAAGGATTTCCTAATAAAAGCTACCGCGCAGTTCATTGTAAACCGTGAACGTTTATGGAGTGGGCAATATAAATTATCGCGATGGCGCGGTAAAAATTGACATGATTTACTAACGATTGTTTTTAAACTGTTGCGTGTAATGATTCTAGGTAAAAAAAATTGTTTCTTATGTTTATAATTTTTGCACGTTTGTAAAATGAACAATGTTTATTTACAAAATATACTTTTATATTCAATTATGGACAGAAGTTTTCTTATTTAAAGTAATTATTATTTACATTGCGTAATAATAGTAAAAATGTAATAAATTATAAAATAAATGATACTGAAATTTTAGCCAAGTAACCTTTTAACATGCAAGAGTACGATAAAACGTATGTATAATGTACAATTTAAGAATTTTATAACTTCGATATAAATTTATGCAAGAGATAGGAGTAAACTTTGGATTTAAAAAATTTTATGATAAGAAATTGCTCTGTTGACCAAAGTTGGCCCAAGGACTACTTTCATTACACTTTTAACGAATTTAACTACTTCTCGTTTTATAGCAACGTTTATTTTTCATGCCATTACAACGATGTTTTCACTTGTGCCTATAAAAATAAGTAAATAATACCATGAATTATTCGAATGAAAAAAAAACTTTTCTTTAATTATTTATAATCAACATTTATACCACGATACCCTTTTTACCGCGAATAACTCCCCTTATAAATCATGTCTCGCTGACGATAATGACATCGATGCTCTTATTCTGATCCAATTTTATATTTTTAATCTTTCCAAACTTAAACTGAGTCATTCCGCACGTGTGAATTTTCTTACGCTCATTCGCTTTTTATTCGTATAATTTATCGTCTTTTCGACGACCCATGTCACCATGAGAAAAAAATTTTGTTTCTCTTTCGCCGGCGATAAAAACTGTTGAAGAATATTACAAAAAATCATCCAGATCGTTATACTATGTTACGAGTTATTCTTATCTATTACGTTAATTTTTAAAAATTATTTAACAACTTTTCATTTTTCCCGCTCGCTTCACGTGCTTCCACGCGATTCACGAGTATATGATCACGATGGGGCGGATATTTAAATTTATCGATTATTTAATAAGTTGTGAATTATTTTTACGAAACCGTTTGAAAGCAGTAAATGATTAAGAAATAACTTAACGCCTTGAGCAAAACTTTAATGCTACTTTTCTATTTATTATTAAATTATACCATGTATTCGAGAACGTTATTAGAAAAGAAAGATTCGTTCAACTTGATTTAGTTACTTCATTATCGAAAAAGATTATGCAGTGCATCTTTAAATAGCTACGAAGAAAATCTATATCAAGTCGCACAGCGTTTTGCGAGCACTAATGTTTGAAATGAATACTGCAGGGACTAATAAATTGTAAAATTTCCCACCTATATAATACCATTGTTACAAAATTTTTTAAAATTTGCTACGTTAAATTATTTCAATAATTTTAGCATACAAAATGTTATGTTTTTAACTCATGCATTTATGCTTTTAATATTTTCCTTTATTCTATTATACACGGAGAGAAATTCCATAGTTAAAATTACCAGAGTGCTCTAGTAATTTTAACTATGGAATTTTTCTCCGTGTATGAAAAACCACTAGAACAAAATTATTTCATACCATTAGAACATACGTAAAGATGACATTTAATATAATAATAACTATTGAGCTATCAGATAAATTACTAAAGAGAAATAGACACTAGCATATATTCATTAAAATTAAATATTAAGTTGTTTTTCGTTCTAAGAACATAAACGAAAACAGCTTCAAAATGGAATCAGTCATACCTTCCGAAAACTGGAATTTTCGTTACTTATAAAGAGTGCATGTCCAGTGATAATAGGATTCAATTAACAACGGAACTACAAGTTACTTGATTGTCGACAAAGAACAAATGAACGGGTTAACGTTACAAGTTAAATAAAAAAAAAACATTTCCAACAGAACGTTTAAATACGTTGAAAACACAAATGTTTTAGTACAGTTTCGTATAGCGATGTATCCAGAGGACAAAAAAAGACTCGGTGTATTTTGGAAAAGCCGAGTAAAGAGCATGTGCGTCCCGTGCGGTAAGAATTTTCGGGACCGTCTGGAATCGAAGTTTATCGTGCTCGAGAAATAAAGACATATATAGAAAACTTCCTAGCTTCGGCCGCCCTTATCTCAAGCGAACACAAGTGAAAGATATCGCTTTGCGGGGTTGCGGGAGAGAAAGAAGGAAGGGAGCGGGGGTAGCCATCATCTGGTAGGCAAGTGGGATCGGCACCGGCAACAGCAACCGACGACGCGGCACAAAGCACATGGACGCGCGCTCACACAAAGAAGCCTGCACCGGGAGGGGAAGAGCGGGAGAGAGGGAGATAGCGATAGAGAGAGAGAGAGAGCGTGAGAGAGTGAGACAGAGATGGCTCGGAGAAGAGAGGGACAAAGACATCACGGGCCCTCGCGCGCAGCTTGCGGCCGTGTTCTTTCTCTCCTCTGTCGCTGTCTCTCCCTCGCTCTCTCGGGGTCCCAGGGTAGGACGCGTCGGCCGCCGGGGTGGGGCGAGACGAGAGCATAAAAGCACGCGCGCGAGAAAAGCGAGACGCTGTGGTGTTCTCGTACCCCGCGGAAGCTGGTGTACGCGGCTTTAACTCGTGAAGCGCGTGCCAAAGAAAAAAAAAAGACAGACAGAGAGAGAGTGCGACGCGTTTTATTTTTTTAAGAAGCAAACATGGCGCAACCACCCCGGCTAATCACCGCGGGTCTATTTGCCTGCTGCCTAATCCTCCTCGTCCAGCCCTCCTACACGAGTAAGTATTTCCTTTTTTGTTTCTATTTTCTCCACCTATATACTGCGCGCGCGTGTCCTCTGCGGGGCCGAACAAAGACAAGCTTGCTTCTCTCTTTGTAATGAGGAAGTATATACTCGCCGTCTCGCGTAATTACTTCAATTTTCGAGGCCTATTCAGATAATACGGCTTTTAATCCATTTGACGAGGTATAAATATGATCTGCTTTTTAGCGCCGGTAAGTTTGATGGTGCGCGCAAGTACGTGAACTCTTTTGAGCTTTGTCCGGCGGTGATTTCAATGCTCAAAGGAAGACGCCGATTTCTGAGACGCGGATGCGCAAACCTTGTATGTTTACTTCTTTTTTTTTCTTATTTGCCGACAAATCAATAATTTTTTTTTTTAATAAATAGTATTATTATAAAAAATTGAGAAAGTTGGCTCTTTGTTAGAAAAAAAAATTCCCTCCTGGAAAACCATATTTTAACAATATGAAAACAATACATCAAAACTTTATTGTTAACAGCGTATGCGATGGATATTGAAAATTTGTTAGTTAAGAAAAAATAATTTTTCCTCCCACCGACGGTTATTAAAAAGTCATAGTTTTAAATTGCCAATCGATATAAGCTTAAATAATTCATTTTCATTATTTTGTCGCTGCGTAAAAATCTCATCCGCTCGTAAACGTGATTTAATTGAAGCGCCCGGTTATTGACCTTAACGAAGTACAAACTAGTTTTTTATAGCAAATATCCGCTGAAAAATGTGTACTAGAGATTATAACAATATTTTTTTAGAAAAATGCTTGTTCCCTCGTTAAAAGGCTGATAATTTTTTTTTCTAAAAAAAGCGTTCCGTGACAGCGTCCGTTGAAACATTTTTACCGCTCATTACTCAAAGTGCGAAGACTATTCATTAAGTACATTCGGCTTTATTACTCTCATCCTTCTCGTCGGCGCTAGGCACGTATATAATGTGACGTGCGGAAGCAAAAGTTCCTGAAAATTGTCAATCATCCAGCGAGAGAAATATCTAGAGGTGAAAATTTTGTTTGTGAAAAAGGCATCGTCGAGTGAATTTTATCAAGGAAACTAATTTTCAATTAGAACTACCAAGTACTTAGTTTCAAATGTTCATCTACTATTGAACATATAACAAAACAAACTAAAAAAGATACCGTCACCATTATGCCTTATATACAAAATATACATATATTCCGAGTCAACTATTTTATTATAGTATTTCCGACTTTGCTTCATAAGCAGAATATTTTTAAGGAATCAGTTAGCAATCGCAGCTTATAATTTTATCTCGTGACTTTGTAAACGTTTCGATTGTGCAGGAGTTCTAGAACGTTGTCGGGCGCATTAAAGTGTCGAGACGCGCGGTGCCCAGATTAAAGTCGGGATAGATAGAGAGAGCGAGAGAGAGAGAGAGAGGGAGAGTATCGTCACCCGCAATGAACCCCCATATTAATGAAATGATTACCGTTCCCCTGTGTTCGACCGGACATTTGGTACATCCGACGTCCCTTCTTCCACCCGCAGAATTGACGCCGTGCAGCCAAACAGTGAAATCAATTCGCCACGCTGTGTAAGAGATCAAAACGGATACCTGCATGTCGGCGCATTCAACAAATTTATCCTTGTTTAGATTGTTCGCAAAACTAATGTTAGTCACGCGGTTAGACGTTATATCTGTTACATATTTTTTATTTGATGAGTAATATTTTTGTTTATCTTTAAATTTCCTACTTTACAAATTGTATTTATTTCCAATTTCCATAATTAAAAAATCTTTTAAACGCTACAGTATGCACTTAATACGAGAATTTAAATATTTAATACTTTGCTAATAACATGTTCGATTAAAAAGAAAACGTACAAGTAGTATCAATTATTCTGTAGTTGAATGTACATAATTAAAAAGTACATATTACTTTAAAATGTAACCATGTCGTGACTGTTTAATTAAAAATGTTAAAATTTATAAAAATAATAAGCAACGAAATACCTTCATAGTAGGATTGCATTACAAAAGTGATTATATTATATTAGGTAAAAATATAAATTTTCGAAGTACAATATTAACATATTATTTCAAAAGAATCTGAATAACGATGAATAATCATTACCCAATTTTGTCATTTGTGGTTACTGATAAACTCAGTACTATTTCGACATGTCAAAGGGCAAGCGCTATTTTTCTAACATCACCGATTATCACAGTTATTTGATAATGCTACTTCATATTCTTTGTGATAACGTGAAAACGCCATAACAAGTTTTCTTTGTTATGGCTTTACAGTTGTTTTCTACCACCGAATTAGGTAATGACTACAATATTTAAATATTCTCGAAAATCTGCTAGTTCATTAGTCTTTGATTAGTCGATATGTGTTCTAAGATTTCGCTAATGACAATATTTTTTAATTTACAAGAAATATAAACGTAGATGTAATAAGTAAATATAAATTTAAAAAATTAGTTTTTACTGAAATATTCAATATCAATATTTAAATGAAAAAAATTGTTAAACCAATTTTTTACATTCTAATATTGAGAAATAATTTTTGTTCATTAAAATATTTTAACATTAATTTGGAATTTCCATCACTTGCTCGCGTACTGTGGACTCCTTTTAATACTTTTGTATCTAAAAGTAAATTAATGACCGTTTGAGTATTATATAAATTAATAAAATCAATTCAGTTGACTTTCAATCGACTTTAGCCTTTTTGATAAATTTTCATATTTTTATTTCAGTTGATAATTTATTTTTCCTCATTTATCAGGTTGATAAGTATATAAGTAAAAGTAAAAGTAAACGAGTAAGCAACGATATCAATTTAGAAAAAGTACATAGTTCCATATTTTTATATATTACTTTTGATATTTAGTTAACGCAACTTTTTGCAATCTTACAATTTTCTGAATCGAATTCTTAGCTTAAAAATAGAATTCTCGAGATTGCGGGTCACGAGAAGTCGCGACGATTATCGTTTTATCAGTAGCGACCCCACTACTGACTTTTCTCTTGTCAATGCATAAATATATTTTTTTCTTTCCCGAATTATCGTTTCAGCATATATGATTAATTATTTTCTTTTTCTCTCTTTCTCCACGTTGGGAGATTGACGTTACACTTTATTGAAATATTGAATAAAGTATTCTCATTTTTGTAGTAGTTTACGTGAATTTTTCACGTTCGTGAAGTTATAGTAAGATGATTAGTATTATTTCTTTAAATAGTCAAGTTTTGGATAAAAATAGTAATTAAATTAAAAGAAGTAATTAACGTATGATTAATAATGAATATTTTTTTTTGCGTATAAAGATTCGCATTTTAATTTTTACTTTATATAGACATAGACCATTACTAAGTATGCGCTCCTGATATTCCTTAAAAAAGTTGTTTGAAAATAATATTCATGTTTTAATAAATCCTCGTTTATAAAATGAGAGTAATTTTCAAATTATCTTAAGAATATTTAAATGTTAATTTGTAACTATAATTTGTTCTTTTTAAATTTTTAGGTAAGTGTACCGTCGGCTGCCATGGAAGTAAGTAATAAAAAATGTGCAAATAATGACCTTAAAAATACAATAGCTATTTAAATTTAAAATATAATATAAAATTTACAGTGCACTCGGATCAGTCGTATAAAGAAGGACAAACATACTTGTACGCACTAGACGGCACGTCAGTAACATCAGTAAGCGAGGGTCAAGGAGAAGCAACACTAAAACTCAAAGCTGACGTTGAATTGGCTGTTAAACCTGACTGCATAAGGCAACTCAGGTTAAAGAACGTCCAAGTCAATGGAGCTGTAAGTAAAAGAGATTCGATTCAAAAAATTAATTTTTCAAAGTCTTAATGCGCGCATATAAAATAATCTTATTTTTCGATTAAGGCCGTACCTCAACAAGATCTCGAAAAGTACGCTCTTCAATTCAATTATCATCATGGGCACATTGACACCGAATTATGTGCCGAATCTGGAGATTCACAAGCTTCTCTCAACATTAAGAGAGCTGTAATCTCACTCTTCCAATCCTCTGTAGTCCAAGATGAAGGTTCGACCAGTCGACATGAGGTAAGATTCTATTCAATTATTTCTGAATAGCTACTTTACTAATTTATTTTTAAAATAAAAAATTAAAACTAACTTTTTTCGAACAGATCGATGTTCTTGGAGGATGTGTCACAGATTTTACCTTCTTCAAAGATGGGGATACACAAGTTATTCATAAAGTTAGAAATCTCAACCAGTGTTCCAACAGAGAAAACATCAAGCAAGGCTTATTCTCTGGCATTGTCAACCCTTCGGCTGGAATTCAGTCTACTCCTATCATTGGAGCTCACCAAAAAGTTGAACAAAGATACAAAAATGGTGTTCTTGACAAAGCTGTGTCCACAGAAACATACAAACTCAGGCCATTCAGCAATGGTGATGCTGGTGCGAAGACGGTTGTCGAGACTATTTTGACCTTCAAAGGCAAAAAAGAAGACAGTCCAACTGCAGCTGTATCACTGCCAAAGTCTTTAATTTTCGAAGCTCCTCATCCCGTTGTTAAATCGTCGGTTGAAAGTATTGAAAAAGCTTTGCAGCATATGCATAAAGAAGGCTCAGAAGCTGTAAAACCAGAAGAAGCAAGACGCTTCTCCGAACTTATTAGAGTATTACGTACCAGCAGCAAAAAAGATATTTTAACTGTTTATCATAGAATAAAGGCTGGAGCTGGATATGACAAAGAAAAGGACAAGAAAGTACTTTTGGATGCTCTCTATCGTACTGGAACGGGTGAAGCTGCCGAAGTTGTCGTTGAACTTATTAAAAACAAAGAGATTACTGATTTACAAGCTGTCCTTTATTACGCCAGTCTTGCATTTATTCAACACGTTAATCTTCCATCAGTAACTGCCATTGTTACATTGTTGGATCAACCAAACTTGTCGCGTATCGGATACCTTGGTATTGGTCAAATTATTGGAAGATACTGTCAACAACATTCCTGTGAAAATGTACCTGAAATTAAGACTGCACTGAAAAAAATGGTCGATCAAGTTAAAAATGGAAAGGCTAACAAACGCTCAGAAGAAGATACTATTATTGCTGCTTTGAAAGGTTTGGGTAATGCAAAATATTTGGACGATGCTACGCTGCAAAAACTTGCTAACATTGCAGCAGACAAAAAAGTTCGTAACCGAGTTCGTGTAGCAGCTATTGAAGCACTGCCAACTAAATGCTCCATGGTGTGGAAGAACATTCTCGCCAAGCCTTTCGCTGATCAAGAAGAAGATAGTGAAATAAGAAACAAAATTTATTTGTCGTTTGTTGCTTGTCCTTGCAGCAAAGTTGCTACCCAAATTAAGGATGTTTTAGACAAAGAAAAAATCTATCAAGTTGGATCTTTTATAACCTCACACTTGCGTAACCTTCGAGCTTCTGCTGATCCATTCAAACAAAATGCCAAAGCTCATTTTGGTCAAATCCGCCCACGTACCAAATTCCCCGAAGATTTCCGTAAATTTTCGTTCAATGATGAGTTGTCGTATGACTTGGACGCATTCGGCGTTGGATCAACTGTTGAAAGCAATGTAATCTACAGCCAAAACAGTTTTGTTCCACGTTCAGCAAGTTTGAATTTAACTACTCAAATTTTCGGACATTCCTTTAACTTTTTGGAACTGGACACTCGTGTTGAGAACCTCGATCGTGTGATAGAACACTTCTTTGGACCAAAAGGTGTCGTTCCAAACCAAAAAACGCAAGACGCTGTTAAGGATGGCTTCACTAACATGAATGGAATATCCAACTACATCAGAGAACGTTTTGAGAAGAGTGTTCGTGGTAAACGCGAAGTTAAGCAAGCAGATCTTGATACCTTCGCTAAAGGAGTACAATTGAGAGGAAACGAAGTTGACGAAGATCTTGATCTTGATTTATCTATTAAATTATTTGGCGTTGAATTAGCATTTTTAAGCTATGAAGGATCAAGCCATTCTTATACACCAGAACAAATCGTTGATAAAATTTTTGCACACTTTGACCAAGGAATCAATAAAGTGAAGAATCTTAACTATGACATTGAAAATCACATTCACTTCCTTGAAGCAGAGTTCATTTACCCAACTGGTTTAGGTGTTGCGTTGAATCTAGGAATCACAGGATCCAGCGTTGTCCGTACTAAGACAAATACTAAAATCGATATTCCAGCTATCATTGCCGATCCGCAAAACACCGCTTTCAAAATTGCTCTGGAACCTAGTGCATCTATCGAATTTGTTGGAGACATGACCGTTTCTGACGGCTTCGGCGTTGAATCAGGAATTAAACTTGTCACTACCCTTCATACAGCAACTGGATACGATTTGAATGTAAAGGTCCTTGACGGTAAAGGTATTGATGTCAGCTTGGGTGTACCCAAGAGAAAACAAGAAATAGTTAGCATCTCTAGTGATGTCTTATATAATAACGGCAAGCCCGATAAATATACACCTGTTAAGTTTGGCAAGGGAAAAGAAAGATCAGACTGTTTCGACCAATTCACTGCCCCGTTAGGACTTGTTGTTTGCGGACATATTTCTTACCCATACGAAAACCTTGCTTCTTTACAAAAGAAACCATTCTATCCATTGAGTGGACCTTTCAAATTTTATGTGACAGTTGAAAATAACGATGTCTCTAGCTACCACTTCAAGGCATTATACAATGACAAAAATCCTAAGGATCGTTCTCTTGAAATACTTCTTGAGACACCCAATAGCAGAACTAGCAGATATGTATCTCTTAATCTTCAAGCCGCCGTTGAGCCAGATCCAAAAATAAAGATTGCCTTTGACTCGCCAATTAAAAAAGCATCAGCCGAAGCAATTGTTAAACGAAGTGCTCAAGAACAAACCTTGACAGTCACTGTTAAGAATGACCAAGTTGAGTACTTTGCACGTGCCGGAGTTGAATCTTTAGGAGGTAATAAATACAAGCCTGTTCTTGAATACAAAGTTCCAGAACACATTGAAAAACTCGCTGGCTCCAAAACAAGCAAAAAGGGAGATCAAACTCATCAAGTTCAAGGTACTGTAGAAGTTGCTGATCACGACGGAGGTAAAAAGTACGTTTTCAACGATGTCCAATTCATCTCCAATGGTCGCAAAGTGGTTGGAATTGATGGTAACGCTGTTTCGACTCCAAAATCTCTTGAAATCGACGTGAGTCTTAGCTACGCCGATGATAAGCTTGGCATCAAAGTCGATGGTAAACGTCTCGGAGAATACCAATATTCTTGGTCGGCTTCTGCGTTACCTTCTAAAAACCCAGCTAATGCTTTTGGAATTGAATGGGAATACCACCGTCAAAGAACGCAATGGGACAACAAGTTTGCATTTGTACAAGGAGCAGATCTAAAATCACAAGACAACCGCCTGCAACTTACTCAACACGCTGAATATAATCTTGAGCCGGAAAAGTTTGCCTTGTCCACAGACAATAAACTTACTTACCCGAAAATAGGTCTTCTTGTCAAGTTTAAGGGCGCTTTGACCAAAAAGTCTGTAGAGACCGAAGCTGAACTAAAGTATGATAAATTTAAATTTGGAGCTGAACTTTCTGGAAATATTAACAAAAATAAACCAGGTGATTATGAGGTTGAGTTTGAGGCTGAGGTACTTGATAACAAATTTGAACTCGAATCCAAGAGAACTATCATTGACGACACTAAGAGTAAATTTGAAAACTCCTTGAAATTGACTCCTGGTGGTACTTACAAAGCTGATGCAACAATCAAATGGCAAGTAAAGAAAAACGACGTCAATGTAGGAGTTGACGCCGACGTCAACCTTAATAACAAAAAAATTAAGCTAGATACTGGACTTGAATGCACTCCAGACAAATTGAACAACCACATTGAAATTATTAGTGGTGGAGTGAAATATGTTGACTACAAATTAAACATTAACAAAGGTCAAAATCCCAATGGTAATCTTGTTCTTAACTTGAAGAGTTATTTGACAGCCAATGGACAATTCACTTACCAAAACGGAAAAGGTAACGGCAACATTAATATCGATATACCAAAAATCAATAGAAAGATTAAAGGAAGCGGAGACGTTTCTGTAGCTGGTTCCAAACATGTTGCAAACTTTGAACTTGCTTATGATGCCGGCAAAGATTCAAACAAAAAGATCAAGATTTCAACGGACTCTGACCTAACAAAAACATCCATTGATTCTAAAAATATTATTGAAATTTTGACATACAAGACTATAGTTAATGTTAAAGGAAAAAATCAAGGAGACTTCCTCAATGGACAGATAGATGGAGATATCGAAATTACTTTACCAAACAACAGGTATCTAACATTGAAAGGAAATCGTGTAGCTACAAAAAAAGACGAAAAACTTGACGTTCAAGTTCATAGTGAAATCGCAGATTACGTCAGTAAGGGCGGTGAGGGAAGGAAGGTGATCGTGGATGCTAATGCAAATGTTATCAGCATGAAAGATCGTCTTTTCGACAGCAAATATAATATTAAATACATTCATACCGATGGAAAAGACCTTGCGTACAACATCGCTATAAAGAATCTAGGACAACCTAATTCCGAAAAGAAATCTGCAGGATTGGACATTACGGCATCCGGAAGCTTAATATCGTATACCGCTAGTATCAATACTGCAGCTGACTACGATAATGACAACCTTGCTTTGAAGGGTTCGGTCAGCAGAGGAAACGACTTTGCCGTTAAGGTAAAATACTCTTTTTCTTTGTCAATATTATTAATTATTAAACAATACTCTTTACACTTTTGTAATATTATATTTTTAAACTATAAGGGAAAAATAATTTCTATACAAACTTTCAGGGTTACATTAATCTCGGTCGTGGAAACAACATAGATAAACCAGCAATAATGAAGGGTGAAATTGAAGCTAAACTTCCTAGTGACAAACTTAAAAATATTAAATTGGAATTTGACGAGACATACTTAGACCAACAAGACGAGAACGGTATGATCGAATACACCAAGCTGAAAATCCTTACATACAATGACGACAACAAAATTAGCCTTAATACTAATTACAAACAGAATGGCAACAAAAACTTTGAAGATCTCACTAAATATGAACATACATTCACCGAAACTCTTAACATTTTCGATAAGCCCACTCTTACTGTTAGTGAGAATTACAACCATGATCTTACTGGTGAAATAAAGAAGGCAAATGAAAAATGTACCATCAAGTATGGCGATAAGATCGGTACCGGTGACCTTACCTTGCAGTGGCACCCAGAATTGACTAAAATTATTGCTATCGGAAAATTCACTACTCCATTTGAAAAACTAAAGAACATTGATCTTCAAATAGATCACAAGGTATTAAATAAAAAAAATAACATAAAAAAAAAATAGAATTACGCATGTTATATTTATAAATAGGTGTTAATTCAAATTTGTGTTTTTGTTGCAGAGAGAGAATGAAAAATCTAGAAAGACCGATATAGCTGTTACTATTGACGGCGTAAAATACACGCAGACAACTGAAATTGAATTGGAGGAGGCACCTGGAATCCACTTAATTTTCACTTGCCCAGCAGGAAAGACTGAGCTCCTCGCTAAGTTCAAGAAATTAGGCGAGAATGAGTATTCAGGTACATCAATTTTTTAAAATATAATCTAATGATTTTTATTATTTGACAACAAATTATAGATATATTTTTTTTTTCAGGTGACTACAAATTAGTAACACCTAAAGGCTTCGTTACGGTTGATGGCCGCGTTAAATTGGAAAGTGTAGATGACTTTGTTGTAAATATTAATTTTGATAGCGACAAAGTCAAATACCGTAAGGTCCATGCTGAAATTGCCAATAAGCCAAGTTCCCAGGATGGCAGAAGGATTTTCATTACTGTCACCAGTGAAGGAAAGAATCTTGTTACTGGAAGGTACGTTTATTTGTATATCTCTCATGAAATAGAATTTATTTTTGTAACAACAATAAAATTATGTTTGAAAGTTATATTCTGTTTAAATATTTTGTTTATGTTAAAAAGGCATAAACATTATATTCAGATGCTCAAGATCGATAGATTTTCTGAAAAAATATATTTTAATTATTTATTCAATGAAAATAATATATTATTCTTCATTATAGCACAAACTACAAGAGGCATGATGAAGATAAGAAGGTGACTCTTGAAGGTAACGGCAGCTTGAAGATTGGTGAAAACACTAAGAGCTCCTCATTTAAGTATGTCCGTAAAGCATTGACACGTGAGGCTGACAAAGAAGTCGGAGTTGCCATTATGCTCAATGCAAGCTTTGGTCCTTCAGCAATTGTTGGTGAATTAAAACTTTCCGACAAGGAGGTACATGTATTTAACAGCTACTGCGAAGCAAGCAAGGACTGCGCCCACTTCAAATTACAGTCGACCCTCGACACTGACCGTAATTATCAATTTTTACAATTTCACAACATTAATTATGTACAATGTTATATTAAAATTCTTATTATTTTATTTAATTTTTTCAGATCTTACCCACTTGAACCACAATCTTAGAGTCGAAGTAAACCTTAAGAAATTCAACGTTCCAGTTGAATTTGGATTATTGTCTAGCACCAAATATGCTGATTACTCTCTTGATCACCAAGCTAACCTTTACCTTCACTCATCGAAAGACCGTACTCAGTACACTTATCACTTATACAACAACAAACGTGAATCTGGTGAGTGACATTATTGTCAAAAGTATCGAAAAAATAATTTTATTAACTTTAAGAGAAATTCATAAACTAATTTTAATTTTATTTTAGCTGCTGTATTGTCACTGCCTAGCCGTGAATTGGCTATTGTTGCTTTCCACGATATTCCTATTGTGAAGCACTCTGGAGCATACAAGGTTGATGTTTCGTTGTATTTGGACAGAAAGAACAAACCTACTGACAAGACCAGTCTCATTTTCACTGGTGATATCAATGTTGATAAGAACGCTGTCGGAATTAAAGGAGAATCCAAATTTACATATCCATCTCAACCAAAGGTTAACATAAAATTTGCATTTATTTTCGTAAAAAATGATGTTGCGCTTTTCCCAAGGAAGGAACATAAAGTAACTCGGGTATTTTATTTTAATAGGATTTGATCGTCAAAGGAGAATTACGCGCTGGAGGTGAACAACTATTCGAGGCTAATGCCGACATTGACGTATTCAATAGCAAGAATGATAAAATCACTGTTAATGCTAAAGTTGTTCGCAATCAAGTACCAAAGGGTTACAATGTTACTGGTAACTTCAACATTTACAGCAAGGGCCAAAAGCTCGATGTTAAATCTGACCAACACTTCGCTCTTACAACAAACTCTATCGACCTTGGATCTACATTATCTTATACTGACAAACATCAAAAACCAAAATCTATTGGTGCATACTTCTCTGCTAGCCCACAACAAGTCGACATTTATGCCTACGTACCAGGAAAAGATCTTGTTAAATCTCATACTGGAATAACTGTCGCTAAGGATACACAGAAAGTTGAAACAGAATTTGCTTTACTTGGACATAAACCTGTTGTTGCTAACGTTGAAATAAAAAACTACAACAGTTTCAAATTCGACTATGGTGCTAAAGGTAGAATGATGCTTATTTTTTTAGACACGTATTTATAACGTGAGTATATCCTTAATTTATAATTTTTTTTAATTTAGGAAACGCAAACAACAAGATTGTTGCCAACGGTAAATTCGTTCTTGGCCAACTTGCCGAAATTCATGCTGATACCTTCAAAGACGGCAATAAACAAGACTTATTCCATCTGTTGATCCATCTTGACGAAGGCAAATTCATGAAGCCTGATTTTGCTTACAACAACAAAAATATCATGGCTGTTGTGGTGAGATAGTTAAAATAAATATAAATAAAATGTGAAATATTTAATCACTAATTTGTCCCTTTTATTTATTAATTTCTATTATACAGAACCAGTACCGTGAACATTTGACAGAAAGAGTTAAGGAAGTTAAACAAGTTGGAGAAGAAATCGGCAAGGAAGTTGTTACTGAATTCGCAGATCTGTTTCAACATCTTAAGAAGGCTCAGCCAAGTCTTAAACCTTTGATTGCTTACTTCGAAGGTGAATTGACCAAACTTAAGAATGAACTGCACGCTGACCAAACCATCAAGGAGATTCAGGAAATCCTGTAAGTACATTAGAAGGTTTATTTGTTGGTATTTTGAGATATTGAAATAAAAAAGTCCATAAACAATATCGTATTTCATAATTGCAGTAACAAAACATTCGGTGGCCTGATAGCGGCAATCACCGAAAGTACCAAGAAATTCGTGGAACACATTGAAGAACTGCGTCAACAGCTCAATGACATTTGCAATAAATTGCAAGATGCTATTAAGGCTACTTACCCACAATTAAAAGAATCCTTCGACAAACTTTTCAAAGTCAGTGTTACCATCTTCGATTCTGCAACTAAACTCGCAACCACTTATGTTGAAGCTATACTTAAAGTATTGAACGAACACCAGAAAGATATTGAGGAACTTATATCCTTGGCATCTGAATTGACTCAGGACGTGGCCAAGATTCTTTTGAAGGGAGCTAGTCAAATTGAAAAGGAAGTTAAGGAATTTGTGCAACTGTTGATCCAGCAGGTCCGTGCTCTGCCTGTTTATGAAATGGCTCAGAATGCATACAAGGAAATCGTTAATTACAAGGTACCAGACTATATTATTGCTCCCATCGAAGAATTCTGTCACAACATCAAGAACTTCCTGCCAACTCAGGAACTCAAGGACTTCTTCTCCACTGTTTATAACTACATTCTTAAACACGTCAAACACCAGAAGGTAGATTTATCAATAATATCATGAACAATGTACTTTCAATTTTAAAAGGAATTACTATATACTTATCTTTTTAATAGGTCGACGACACAAACGAAGTTAAGAAGATCTACTCACAGGCAATAAATGCCTTCCGTTCCCTCATCCATCTCTTGCAAACGCAAATAACCGTTGAAAACATTTTCGGTTTCTTCGAAACTCAGTTCCCCATTGACGTCAGCTACTTGAAGAAATTACCAGGACTCTCGACCATACGTGTTTCTGTTTTGAGATTGCTGCTTAACCGCGAACTCCCGTCCGTTGCTGATCTTTACTACACCTACAGGTATTTTTAATTTCAAATTATTTACATTTTTTCTTAATTACAATATTTAAACCGACATGTGTTAAAAATGAATGTCTATTTTTCAGACCGATTTACCGCATTGAGGACTCTATCCCACCAGCCAAGAAATACGGATACTTTGCTGACGGAGGCTACTTCATCACTTTCGATGGCAAAAAATTCGTATTCCCAGGAACCTGCAACTACATTCTTGCCCAAGACATCCAGGACGGAAACTTCTCCGTTGTCGGTGAATACGTTAACGGCAACCTCGGTAGTGTTACTGTCACTGAACCCGGTGAGAGCATCACCATCAAATCGAACGGAAACGTAAGTAGACATTCGTGAATGTATTCTTCAAATTATTTGCGATGCATTATCGCTAAAAATGATACTCAAATTACAGGTTCTCGTAAACAACAAACCAGCTGACTTGCCGGCTAGCAGCAAGAATCTCGAGGCTTACCTGACGTCGCCGATCTATACGGTCAAGTCCAAGTACGGCATCAAGGTTGTTTGTACGGTCGAAACATCTATCTCCTGTTACCTACGCGTGTCTGGTTTCTACCACGGCAAACTTCGCGGTCTTCTCGGCGATGCCAACAACGAGCCCTCAGACGATTACATTCTGCCCAGCGGGAAGATCGCCGCCAGCGCTACCGATCTCGGCAACGCGTACAAACTCAACCCGTCCTGCGCGGCGGCCGCTGCCAAGGAGACCGACGCTCCCCGATCACCAGTCTGCACCAAGTACTTCTCCGGAAAATCGCCGTTGAGGTGAGTGACAAAGAAGACAATATCATAAAATTAACGTATATTTTATTGGTTGGATATAACTAACGACGAAACATTGCACTATTATAGCTCTTGCTTCAACTACGTCGAACCCCAAACCTACCGTTCACTCTGCGACCAAGTTGTTGCTCTGGGTACGGTGAAGAATGCGCCATGTGGGGTTGCTGCATTCTACGCAACGGCTTGTCTCTTGTCTAACATTCACGTCAGACTTCCGAACGACTGCGGTAAGTCAGAATCTACAAAATAACCAATTCGAGAATTGAATCTTGGAATGATTTGTGAGAATACTGACAATGAAATTCATATTACTACAGTCCAATGCAAAGTCGGAGACAACATCATCAAAGGAGGCGACAGCTTCAGCGTGAAGATCCCCAAGAAGCAGGCCGACATCATCTTCGTCGTCGAACAGGAGGCTGACAACCAGAAAGCCTTCAAAGAACTTCTGAAACCAATCATGAACGAGCTCAGAACCGAACTGAAACAACAAGGAATCACGTAAGTTTTAATTTTTCAGAGAATCACATAGATACAATTGGTCTTTAATAAATGTACTTATCTGTGGAATTTAGCGACGTGTTTATTGGCCTTATTGGCTTTGGCGAGGACCTGAAATGGCCCAGGCACTACACGTCGAACAACAACGTGAACATCGAGGGCGGTGACATCAACCACATGTTGTTCACCAACAAGGCCGAACCCACAATCACGTTGCAGGAAGCCAAAGAGGACAAACAGGTCTCGAAGAAGCTGCAGTACATCAAGCAGCGACTCGACGTAGAGCTCGGCTCGTTCAAGCTGACCGACGGTTACGCGGCTGCTATCCGCTATCCGTTCCGCACTGGCGCTGCCAAAGCCGTCGTCGGCCTCGTCAGCCAGCCCTGCGAGAAGAGCCCCTTGTCGCCATTCTCGGTTAGTCTTTGAGCATATTCTATTACAAAAGTTCTGGCTTTGGAATTTCTTCTTATCTTTTCTCTCTTCCGCCTATAGTTACAGGACTACAGGCTGCTGCTCGGCCGCAACTTGTACAGCCAGCTGGGTTTGAAGTACTACCACGTCTCGCCGCTGAACGACCTTGCAGTCTCAGGCAAACCCTTGAAGAGCCTCGTCGGCTACGACAAGGACTCCATCTACACGTTCGCCGACAGCAAGAAGAAGCCCCTCGAGGCCAATACCGAGAATAAGAGCAATCTCATAACTGCCGGAACTGACGTCTGCGCTGGTTTCGCTGTTAACGTGAGTATACCCCATTTCAATTTTTTTCTATTTCTTTACTGTGAGTTTGTTTTTTAAAGGTAAAATTCATTTTTGATCGCAAATATTCACGCAGCGGAAATCATGCACAAACTAAACTATTAATGATATCTGTACAACATTTAAGGCCATGTGAAACCGTGAATTTCAATATTTTTTAAATCAACATTCAAGCGTTTATTCGAAAAACAAATTTTGTCAAGCACTCCGTACACATAAACACTATATCCAGGAATTTTTTTTAGTGATTCTATTAGCATTTTCGTTAGATATGCTCGTTTGAAAAGTAGGTCAATTGCAGATTCCTACTTACCGACAGTACGGTTTTTATTTAATTAAATAAATTCTGATATTTTTTTTTGGAAAAACACGTTTGTCAAGCGCTCCGTATATGTTAATACTATACTCAGATTTTTTTTTTTTGATGATTTATTGGTATTTTCATGAGATGTACTCGTTTGAAAATGATGTCGGTATTTAACATCACCTTACATTTTTACAATCGATTATACAACGATCTTTTGCCAATGAAATTTACAGACCGGCGGCGCAGCGTTCAGCACGCACAACTTCCTGGAGGCCAAGCCGACGAACCAGAATCAGTACATCAAGGTAGCCGCCAGGCGAATCGCCGAGGGTCTCGTCAACACCGAGATCGAGGAGGACTGCGTGTGTGGTGCTGAGGCAGGCTACGGCCACACTGCCAAGGTCGTCAGCCGATCCCACTGTAAGGTAGTCAATAGCTCCGACAAGAGGCATAAGTAGGCCCAAATGAACTGATCGACAGCCTGACAATTAAGGACTAAATTAGACCTAATGCGTATTTGTTATTTCGTTATAATAATGATAATAATATAATAATAATAATAATAATATAACTATAGAGCTGTAGAGTTCTTTTATATTGCGCAAACGAGTCGAACGAACCGTCCGCTTACGACACTCGCTCTTTTTCCACGTTAGTTCTTTTTTTTTTTTGTACATTTGACAATCATCTGACACTTAGATAATCTTAACGAGACGTATTCATGCGAGTATTTAATTATATATGTTTTTTTTTTCACGTATTGTAAAAGTGTCCGACGATGTTGCAACGATGAATTCTGCCTGTAAATATAATTGTACGTTTTCACACTGGGAGAGGAAATTGTTTTCAGAGGTATAATGCACCGGGTCGAAAAGGAGGACTGTCATAAGCGCGCGCGCCCGGTAATGACTGACTTTTATCGAATTATTTTTATATGGATATGAAATAATTGTGTAATGATGCGACGATATGTATGTTCATTATAAAAAGTGCATGATTGGTACATGCACGCGAGATCTGTGAATTGTGAATAAAACATGTATACCTACAATATTTACCAAGTGTCTTTTGTTTCTTTCCCGTTGCACACACATGAGCCCATTTCTACCTACATATATTATTTATTTTAGTTTTAAAGTAAAAAACCTTATTGTAAATATAACTTTTTAATTTGAAATAAATAGAAAACAAAAAACAAAAATGTATCCTCATCCAGAACTGAATAGTTTTCTTAAGGGATTTGATGGACGTGTGTCGAAAAAAATCATCGATCAAGCAATCGTTAAAGGTTAGCTTATCATAGTCTGAATCAACATTATGATAACACAAGACATATTTTTTTACAATCTATAGCAATGCCCGAAAAAAGCTATTGCGATAAATTTAAACCATTCGCAACGCGATTGGCATGCACGCAGCCACAGTGTTTCGCTCCCCATGTCGACGTAACACGAGCAAAGTGCGCCTTCGGACCGTACGCACTGCCCAAACTCGTAAGAAGATAATCTTGTTGATAATCTCGTTTGATCTTTTTCTCATCTATAAAAAATCTAATCTATCAAGGGGAGAGAATTAAACAGCGATAATCCATTGATCGTGAGACAAGCTGTCACCACTCTGGGTGATCTATTAGTCGATTCCGAGAAAATGGCTGAAGCTATAAAATTAAATATTCCCGACAGGTATAGTATCACAACTTTTACTCTGATAACCCGTATTTTTTATATTTCATGATTCGGCGTTTGTCTTTCTGATCATGACGTCGCAATAATATATCAGCCACAATTCGGCCTCACCTTGACTAACAAAGTATTATCTACTTCCCCTTCGCGATTTAATTATATGAATTACTGAATTATTTACTAAACGATTTAAGTATTTTGTTTTGTGTGGTTTATTTCATGTCAATATAAAACGTATTATTATATTACCACATATTTGAACATATTCCGTGTAATAAATAGAAATAAAACTCCATTCGACAAATATGCAATATACTTTTCTCTTTATTGAGATAAATCTAAAACAATAAATTTTTGACAACCGAATGCACACGAAATAGGTCAGACAAATAAAAATAAACTGTTGCGTTGCACAAATAAATATTCCCTCGGTTAATAATATATTTTAAAAATAGAATTTTACATTTATTTATATATATATGTGCAAATCTGCGGACTACAGACAACAACTGGGGTACAAAAACGGAAAAAATTTTTTTTGAGGGCACACCTACCACATTTTTTCGGTTCTTTGGGAGTCCCCCAACATGAAAATACTCGTGTACACTCATTATCCGTTGCCAAACTTTTTTGCCGACGAAATCAATTTTTCTTATGGAAATTTAACATGGGAAAAATGGACGAAAAGTAGTCATTGATGATTAACTAATAGCAAACTATTGAAAAGACCAAACCAAATTTCACAAAAAAGCGATTAAAGTTGAAGAATAGAGCTTTAATTTGAGATGAGAATCGTTAAAATCGGTCGATTCTGTGCAAAGCTACGTGAATTTGAAAATGGCGAATAATGACGAAAATGAGCGATTTTTTTCAAACCCACGTAATTCTTCAAATTTTTGTCATTTTTCACCGTTTTCAACTTCACGTAGCTTTGCCCAGAATCGAGCGATTTTAACGATTCTCATCTCAAATTAAAGCTCTATTCTTCAACTTTAATCGCTTTTTTGTGGAATTTGGTTTGGCCTCTTCAATAGTTTGCTATTGGTTAATCATCAATGACTACTTTTTGTCCATTTTTCCCATGTTAAATTTCCATAAGAAAAATTGATTTCGTCGGCAAAAAAGTTTGGCAACGGATAATGAGTGTACACGAGTATTTTCATGTTGGGGGACCCCCAAAGAACCGAAAAAACCTTATGTGGTAGGTGTACCCTCAAAAAAAAATTGTCCGTTTTTGTACCCCAGTTGTTATCTGTAGTCCGCGGATTTGCAGATATATCGTGAAATTTTAGCCTTTATTTTTCAAAATATGCCTTTTTTACGCAGACTGGCGGATCTCCTGACATCGGACGACCTTTATCTGCGAGAACGAGCGGCGATGAGTTACGTGACAATAGCGAATCAAGCTACAGGAAGGGAAGCTATTTTGAAGAATCTCACCGCGATCGCTAATTTATCGAAAAGCCTTGACGATAGCCCAGCAGCCGTGCGATTGCAAATAGCCCGAGCTTTAGAGGCGCTGGCTCGCGATTATCGCGGTTAATTGTTAATTACTTCTTCTTCCCATTCGCGCTCGAAAATACGCTCATAATACCTCGGATATAACTAGAATTTTTCTGATATAAATGTGCTTGTAGCGGCCGATCTGTTATGCGCCTGCGGTTTCGTCGAATCACTAACCGCGAAACTTTGCAGCGAAAAGAAACACATACTGGTACGTTATTAAAACGGAGCAGACAACGAACATCGGCGAGTATGGAAAAATTAAAGTTTGCGTATTTTAAAGGTGGTTTATCTGGAAACGCTGAAATTCCTGCTTTATCGTAACGTGAAAGCAAAGGCAGTCGAAAGCGGAACATTTGCAAAATTAAGGATGCTTTTAGACCGAGATGACGAGGAGGTTCTCAGTAATGCATTGTCGTGTTTAGGAATATTATGTGAGGATATCAAAGGGAAACTGAAAGCTATCGAAATGGACTTGCTTTGCCATTTGCAGAAACTTTTGAAGGATAAGGTAATAATAATGTTGTCAAAACAAAGGTATGCGAAATAGGGTGACTTCACCAGTGAATTAACGAATAAGGAAATTTGAATTTTTGTTATTTAGTTAAGAGAATTAAAAATGGATTAAAAGCAAAAATCTTTTTAATTCGTATTTTAAATTTACGTCAGTGACAGAATTTTAGATAAAGAATAAAAGTAGAAATTTTGTTATAAGAAATCTGTAAATATCTCCTAAAAACCAGTAAATGAACACGCGATTTTAGTATCTAAATACGTTTCGATAGTGAATGAATATTTCGCCAGTGAATAAACACGCAATAGCAGCGATTTTATGATTTGATTCTTAACAAGATAATTTCTTTTATACAGAATCTTTATATAAAATGGAATAAAAATTTTCAAAGATTCGAAAATTATCGTCATGTTAGATAAACAATACATAGAAAGCTTGATATTTTCATATATTTAAAGAAAATGTTCGTTAACTGGTGACTGTTCGGATATTGGTGAAGTCACCCTATGTGAAAGGTGAAGAGGGGCTTTTGTCATTCGTAAATGCCGTATCATTATATGTTTAAACCGGGAATTTTGCGAAAAATCACTCGCGCATCTGAAAGAAAAACCAGCCAAAGTAAAGTTTTCATTTGAGCACCTCGTCAGCCGGAATAGCACGAGAACGAACGACGATGTAATAGGGCACCGGGGGGGGGGGGCTGCCACTACATATACATTTACGTCGATTAATTTGCAGAGAACGTCTGTGATCGTCGAGGCGGCCCGACTTGCCTCGTTCATTACGATTACAACGCCGGGAAAGCTGAGAGTCCTGGAGCTGAGGATGACGTGCACGCTCCTACGTTTAGCCTCGAAGAAGTGCCCGGAGCCGCCGGAGTCGCTGCTGCTCGCGATTATGAAGGCACTGTGACGACAATAAGTCGAGTTCATTCTTAATTCAGCGCGCCTCGTTACATCCGCGCGAAACATAATGACGCGCGCGCGGGCCTCCGAGCGCCTACAAATACTCAGGGGATTTTTTTTTCTTTTATAAATGTGCAGACGGAGATTTTGAAAGTCCCCGAGAGTTATCTATAGAGTCGAATCTTATTTTCGCCTGATTGATTTGATAGAAATATAGGAGGAAGATCAATTTTAGATATAGCGAAATAAGAACATTTTATTGTCTGCTTTTTATTGAATAACTCGTGCAGTTTCATAAACGTTTCGTTTCTGCGGAGTAACTCTACAAAGAATTCGCAAATGAATAATTTATTAAACATCAATAGAAAAGGAATGACGTCCTTTGCTTTTCCAGACTTTGACGAACGTTGCGGAGGCACCCGAAGGTCGCAAAATGCTCTTGGAACAGTACATTACGCTTATCGAGGGTATTCATGTCTGCAAGAGCGAAGTCCTGCAGAGGCACAAACAAACTTTGCTCGACGTCATTCGCTGGCGACCTTAGATCTACCGTTAGATGAATGCTTTCCCGAGAACTATATACATTATTTGTACTTGATCATATGAAATTCGAATAAAGAGCTGACAATGTCATTCTTATATTAAAAACCTTCGCGTTTTTTCACAAATCATTTACTCGTATGGAGCGATTTATTGCCACCGGTGTTGTTGCCACGCAATTTCGTTGCATAAAACAATTCTTAGCTAGCCACACTGTAGAGGTTAAAATTGTCTTTATATATATATTCTACATATTATTCATATATGTTATATATCTGAAGACAATTGAAGGTTATGTGATGTACGCTGCACGACTGCGCACGCCAGTACATTAACCAAAGATGGACTTTTTAAATGTGTTGACAACTCCAGTGCGACCCAAGTAAGTGCTTCTCTCCTTTTCTGCTATCTTCGCACACAAGTGCAGGCATTCCACGCGGTCTGAGTTCACAGATTAAAGTTCGGCGAGCCGCTGGACGCGGTCTGCGGGGACAGCGATGCCAGCCTTCACGCCGGCTTAAAAGTATACGAACGAAAAAGACCATCGGCGTTTCACCGCGGCAAATCCTCACAATTCCGTCTCTACGTTTCAGGACTTGTTCCTAAAAGCCTACCTGAGCGCCAGGGGCGATGATCCCACGCTGAAGACCGCATCGGCAGTTCTCTCGGCCTTAAAGTAGGAGTGTAAATACAGTGCATATATAGAAAACGCGTGCAATCGCAGATGTTCGTTCGATTCGCAGATCCGGCTCGAAGGGCCAGGGCTCGCTGTCGCAGCGGATGGCGCTCAAGGCGGAGCTGGAGGCGGGAGAGTGGCTCCTGCCCGTACGCACACCCCCGGGCGCGCCGCTCTGGCTGCTGCGGCATTTCCTCGGACGCCTGCCGGAGCCCCTTCTCAAAGGTACACGTTGGGCGTCTTCGTCGATATAGTACGTGTATTTTAGGAGATTCCCTAGCAAAAATTTTAAAATGTAAATAAATGCAGGTTAATGTAAAGAAAGGGTAAAGAAGTGTAGACTAATGCTGGATTTTGGACTTTTTTTTACATTTTTTTACCCTTTCCTACGCTTTCTTTACAATTTTTTACATTTTCTTACACTATTTTACAGTTTTTTTATATTGTTATACTTTCTTTTGTACTCATAATTCAAAAGTTCTTTTCCAGTTTTTTAGACTTCTTTACATTTTTATTAACATTTTATTACACTTTTTTTACACTCTAACACTTGATTATAGTGTTTTTACATTTCTTTACATTTATTAACACTTTGTTATACGTTTTTTACACTTTCTTTTACAGTTTTTTAACACAATCTTGCAGTTTTTTTATATTTTCTTACAGTTGCTTAAATTTTTTTACATTTTAATATGTTTTTTACACTGTTTTGACTGTTTTTAACACTTTTGTACACTTTTTTTACATTTTTTTATATTTATAGATTATTATGGTTTTTTACATTATTTTACACTTTATAAAATGTACAAAAGTGTAAGAAAATGTAAAGAAAGTGTAAATAAGTGTAAAAAAATGTAAAATATTTTCAAAATCCAGCATTAAACTACATTTTATTACACTTTCTTACACTTTTTTACACTTTTCTACACTTACTAAACAATTTGATACACTTTCGATTATTGCTAGGATTTCTTTTAAAAAAATGTCGAAAACAGTAACTGTTTTAGACTTCGGTGTTCCCTATGTCATGCGCAAAATTTTAGATGACGAAATCAATGTAGAAAAGACGAGCTTCCTCTTCGCCTTCTTTGTCTGAGCAATGGAAATTCTCGCAAAGTCGGATTTCTTGCAGATACTGCTTATTTATCGGTTTATTTCTCTTGTTGACTTTAGACGTCGATGCTTTTTATTTAAAAAAAAAAAGCAGAAGCTCTTCGGAAACTTTGTGTAGGATATTCCCATCTGAATGATTTACGCCCGAAATAATGTTTTCCTTTTTAATGTAATTAAAAATACTAACAGTTCGAGTTTTCCATATATATTTCGAGATAGTCAGGAAAACATTTCAAAGCATTATTCGAACAACGCCTAAACACTTTACCACTACACTGAGAAAAGGATTTGTTTACTGTTAACATGGCATTGTAACTATTAACATAGGTATGTTTAAATATGACCAAATATAGGCATTGTAATAGTTATAATGCCATGTTAACACTTAAGTTATCACGTTCTCGTAAACAACTTCAATATGTTACCTGAGAACATTGATATTGTAATAGTTACAATATGCTTATTATAGTAGTTTTTGAATCTAATGGCCAATTTTTTACCAGGATGATGTTGTTTTACAATAAAAACGTCTGAAATAAAAAAATCATTTATTTTTTTCCTCCACCGTTTCGGACATTTTTATTGTTTATCCTGATGAGGTACATAAACAATAAAAATGTCCAAAACGTTGGAGTAAAAAACTAAATGGAGTTTTTATTTCAAACCTTTTTGTTATATAACAACATCATCCTGGTAGAAAATTAGCTATTAGATTAAAAAACTACAATTTACAAGAACTTTTACCATCAGCTACTTTCAAATCTGAATATGTTATTAGTAAATATAGATATTGTAACTATCACAATATCACATTTTACCCTTAAACATGTCAAATAGTTGTATTTCAAATAGATAAACATGTTAACAGTAACAATATTCTTCTCTCAGTGATATAAATAATAATAAAAAAATGACCAATCTCTTTTATATAGATCCGGAGTGGAAGACACTCGGCGGAGCTTGCGGGGCGGCGCTCTCGAGCTCAGACACCGTCGTCAAGAGGATCGCCGTGTGAGTAAACACCGACGTACTAGTAATGTTTACACGCGCTGCTCCTGCTGCTCGGTTTCGAGTTTTCTCACCGCGTCTCGTACGCGAATTATAACTCCGATTTTTACGCAATAGCCCCTCTACGTCGCGCGACTTATTCTCGTAAATCCAGCGGATGCGGATCCCTATCGATTCGGCGTTAAAATTGTATCACCCCACGCGCGAGAAGAGAGCGCTGATGATTGTTTTTAAGGTCGTCGCGGAGGACGTTAAGCAGGCTCGAATTCGAGACGCTGGGGCTGCTCGCGCTGCTGATCAGGAAGTTATCATGCCCGACTGAGTTGGAGGAAGAGGAACCGCGGGACGACGTTCTTAATGCCCTCGGTCAATACTTCGTCGGGGCGCTCGTCGCGCGGCCATTCAGGCCTGGCCTTTACACCGCGGTGAGCTTTATCATTCGGTTTTGTAATTTTTCATGGCTCGTGAAAATGAGCAGCCGTGTATCGCTGGGATTTCCGTGCAGGTCGATAGGGCCAGTCTGCCGCTGCTGCTCGTTCTCGCCGAGCACTGGCGCCACGTCTTTCAAGAGGAAGCGGTTTCGCGGCGCCCGAAGAAATACTTTCTTGATGATCATGATGAGATTGCGAGCAAAGCTCGTTATACTTGCAGGTATGGTCGCGAGAAAGCGCGCCGCGTCAAATTTAACACATGCCCGGCAGTATTTTTTGTCTTCTTCCCCCGCCCTCCGCCCCCTCCGTTAGTTTCTTTCTTCCCGAAGTGGCTTCACCCGATCATGATATGGGAGTGATATTATCGGGCGCGTCTCATCGTCCTTGAATTAACCGCGACAACTGTGCAAACACGCGCATACAATAAGTTATGTAATTGCAGATTCATAGGGTTCGAGTCGCTGCTCGTTAATCGGGATCACGAGCGGCAGCGGCCGCAGCATAACGACTTGGTCGCCGAGCGCTTGCGTAATAAGAGGGCGACCGGCGCAATTAGCAGCGATTCGACGCTGAAAAACTCGCGAGAGGAGGAGGAGGAGCTGCCGCTGATGGCTTTTGGGGATGTCCAGAACCGAGCCGCGCTTGATGAAATGAGAACTCTGAGTGATAAGGTTGGAGAAGGTAATTTTCAAAGCAAATAGATTATTTTATCGTTAAATTAAAGTCGAGTGATGAGGAAAATATGAAATTCGAGGCGTATCTGTGGGTACGCCAGAAGGTGCTGTCAATCAATGTCAACATATCTTGTAGCTTATACAGAGCTGTGTTTGTTAGTTTTATCTTTATTAAATATTTATTTATGAATTCAAAGGAATAAGTATAAGTATTTAAATCCGAACTTTAGAGCTATGATGAACCTTCTAATTCAATAAATTCAAAATGCTCGGATTTATGTAAGTTTTAAGAATGCTTATACTGAATTATTATTCTCATTCAAAATAAGTCAAAAGTACATTTACTTATAATCTACTTTTATAAAACTTTGTATGACTTTTGTTTTCAGAATCTATCGTCAAGAACAGTAAAGAAAACATAAACATTGTATCTAAGTTTGATCAAGAACATTCAGATACAGACGTAACAGTAATTGAGTATGAAAATTGTGAACGTGCCTTCTTTAACGAATTTAAAAACGAAAATAGTAACGAGCATGCAATCTTTGAGAACCACAAATTTTTCAGTGTTCCAAATTCCGAAGACTCGCAGTAATTTATAAACTTTAAACTTCAATAAGTGCGTTGAGTTCATTGACTTTTTAAAAATAGCCATATAGTTAGTCAAGTACTTAAATAAACAATGAAATTCCATGAAACAATGTACAGAAATCAATATTAATTCGTGTCGTCCATCAAAGCTGTTCAAATACGTTGGGGATATGTCGTAAAAGCTAGTTCGGGATTCTCTTCTAATTCAAGACAAGGTCGGCGCAATCTTGAAAGCGAGCGGGAGAAATATTTCCTGCATTATTCCAATACAAAGTTATTCGGCAGCCTGAGTCCGACGTAAATTAATTAGGGGCAGGAGGTGGTGCGCAACGCCTCTAGGTTTATCAAATTGGAGTTCCACGCTCGCGGTGATGCATACATACATATCCAATTTAGTATTCAAAAGCGTAATTAGACAAGCACGGTATACTGCTGTAGCGACGCGCAAAGTGCACCTGCGTAATAATAATAATTGCTAACGCGATAGTGATGTATATCTGCGAGTGAAGTTCGAGCTTTCGTTCATTATATATCCACCAATCGAGATCTCGTGTATCCATTCTTCGGAGGTCGGCCCAGCGTCGGTTTTATAGACAAGCTGCGCAAACAGTCGACGTGTGTATCGATAAAAGCAGCACGCGTCACGTATGCCCCGCAAGAGAGAGGCAGAGAGAGACAGGTGTCGCACGCAAATGTCGTTGGCGAGAACGTTACGAAAAAACAACAATCGATACAACGCGTTGCAACCGCACGTACGATCAATAAACGATCCTTGTGTGCCAATGTAAATCTTCGCGTGAGAGGATGATTTCCCAATGAAAATAAAAGCTAAAGATAAGACGATATAGTAGTTTTATATAAGCGAGGTTCTTCTTTTCATTTATTTTTACTTTATTAATTGCGATTATGAAGCATAGGTTTATCCTATAACAAACGTGGCAGAGGCGTAAAAGACTTCTACAATAGGACGATTAACCTCCTCTCACAGGAAACCCAAGTTCCTGTAACAAACATGAGAAACTCTTGTTTAAAGCGTAATTATTTCTTTTTCAGAAGAAATGCATTGCTTTCTGAAACGAGAATCGAACGTATTTTATTGCGATTCCTTTCGAAACGCGAAAAATATTCAAAAAAATCACTGACGCAGTGCGTGATGTCAGAATCGAGCACGTTTTTTAAAACCGAAGGGTATGATAGGAAGTCCGGTCCGCAAATAGTGTGTGAATTGCCAGTAAACAGCTAATCCTAATCGCACAGAGAACCTTGCCTGTCTTCGGGGAATGCGTATACGCACGCGTGCGCGAGCTGCCACGTACGCTATATTCGAGATCCCGTTGATAAAGTGTGTACAATGAAGAAGGTGCTAACTGTGCCGGCACCGCTCTATTAGTCACAAGCGGGGAAAAGACTTGCGTCAGACTTGTAAGTCATACCATCGCGGATAGCGGCTGCCGAAATTTGAAAAATTTACGGGCCCATAAAAAAGACGCGGTGCTGTATCACCGTGCAGTTATAGAATAGTTAGTAATAGCATGGATATGTTTCAAGGTGATCCAGTGCAAGTACTGATTCATATAACGATAGCCGACGTTATCCCTCCGAATAGCTATAGCTAAATAGCGAAACTTCGAGTTTAAAAGAAAATCAAATTGTGAATGAAAAGTCAGTCACTGATGCATTATACTGAAAACCCTATCGATACTGTAGAGATCCAGTGTGCGAGTAATAAGTTTTTTTAGTCATTGTATTAGATCATTTGACACCTATTTGTCACTACTTAGCTAATTCTGAAAATGTAACGTCTGAAAAAATCCTTTTAACTTGACACACACGCAACTGTGCATACATATTACAAGAAGCAGGCGTGAAAAAAGCGCGTCCACGCTATGTCTCTCGCCATGATCTTGAACCTAATCGACATAATCGACCGTAATACAGCGCGCGCGAGCCGCTTAAGAGGATTGCATAAACACGCAAAGTCCTGTAGGATAATAAATCGCGCGAGAGCCTCCCACAGTTCGACAAGAGCCCCTAAAGCTAGTAGTAGCTCCTCTCCGCTGGCCTCCTTAGCCTCTTGCTCTCTCTCTCTCTCCCTTCGTCTCTGTCAGACTGGCGCTCCGTTCTCTATTCTTCCCGATTCATTGCAGCGGCGTATGCATGTATATTGAGGAAAGCGTGCAGTCTGTGGAAGTTATTGCGCGAAAGGAAAAAAATTTAGGGAAATGCGGGTAGGAGTGCTAGGTGTATATATCTTTTATATTATGGGAGCAAAGTTGATCGAGAACTGGAACACGTCGCTTGCTTAGCCGCTCGTAAAGCTCGCGCTGACGGTACGGCTTAGTCATTAAATTTCGCGATAGAGTGGTTCTTTCTACGGGTAAAACAAAACTTCAATGCCGGCAGCAAGCACCGACTCTTATTCTCATGCGCGAGAAACGATCGCTTACCACACGAAAGGCCGACTCCATTTCCGAAAAGAATAATGGAAAATGTGTGTCAAGCCATTAGCCCAGTGCCACCGTACGCTCCTTCTTCTCACCTACATCCAGTCAACGAAATGATAAAGAAAACCGCAATTACGGCCGGCCCGCGCTTTAAATGTAAAGTGCAGAGAGACACATAGAGTAAGAGCGGAGGGACTTAATTAAGGCAATTACACGTCGCTGTATTGCGGCGCGCCGAATGTCGCGCCCGCGCCTAACAATCGATACTCCAACCTCGTTACCTTGAGACGCGCGTGTATATATACAGCTTTCCTTTCCTCCCGCACACTCTCGCGCGCGAATATAATTGACGAAGAGTTGCGGATCGAAAGCCGCTCGACTATTCATCATCGCGTGTACCGAGTTCCGCTATATACACGATGCGCGGCATTTAAATTCAGCGCTTTGCGCGGGGCTTTTTTCAGTTTGGTCTTTCTTGTTTTTTTAAAGGGGCTAAAGGCGGGAAGTGAAGACAAAGGCTCGGCGACGAGGAATAGATTGTATCGCATTGATATCGTACTCTCTTTAGCGAATTTTAGAGGTCACTGACTTTGTATGGAGTGTAGTGATGGCATCTGTACAAATGTAAAATGGAATTGAATTTCATTTTTCTTTCAACTTTTAAATAAACGATGGTCGGATGTTGTGAAGCATTTAAAGATTGATTTGATTGGTCTGTATATGAAATAGGCGCGAGGATCCGCTAGATTTGAATTTTGAAACACAAGTTTTTTGTATAGACCTACAAAATAATTAAAATAGTATAAAAACATTTGATTTTTTGCTTAAAAAATGTATCTAATTATTTTATCATTTAAACTAATTAAAACTAAATCATAGTGAAAAATAGTGTTCAGAACCTCAAAAAGAAAATAGTACGCGCGAAGCACGTTTACATTTTGCTAGTCTACTAATAAAGTTCATTGATATGACGCATATAAGTATACGAATAGAGAATATTTTTTTAATTTAAAAGTATTTATTAAAAAGAAAGTTATTTCATGGGTTCCATAATCGGTATAATATATATAAAAGGTAATAATTCAATTTATCTTTCAAAAACTAAAATTTTTCTCTCATGTATTCCCGTCTCCAAAGTGATGAAAATAAAAATACAAGTTACAAAATAATGATAATAAATAAAACGTTTAACAACATTTAATATTCTGGAACATTTTAAGATTCAAATAGAATTTTCGAGCAAATTTATTAACTAAAAATTAACTTTGTTTTTCCAAAGCACACGCTCACGTAATGCCGAGTTTGGTATTGAAAAGTCTCTTTCAACACGGCAGACATCACAATTAGCGATCCTCAACGAGGCGCACACAAAGCTGTTAACGTTTTTTCTGAAGCATATTATTAGTATATACATCCATTACGCGATGATTTAAAACCCGTCTTTCAATCTGCGTTTCAATGGCCGTCTCTGAAAGAAAACAAGTCTGCGACGCACGTGTGCGCCTGCGAATCGCATAAACAATGAGAGAGGTGACAAAAAGGACGCGCAGTATATAACGGGATATAATTCAGCCGCACTATACGCTGTTCCCAATGAGGTTTCCGGATCGACGAAAGTGAATAAACCGGCGCGACCGAAAGTGTATTCTCTTTCTCTCTGTCTCTCGCTCGAGCGAAAGTTAAAAGTTTGCAGGATGAGCCAGCAAGAGGAAGAGGTTTCGCGCATAAATACACACACGTGTGTTAGCAGTGTATGGTACGCGTGTATACGCCGCGGCAGCGGTTGATCGACACGGAAAACCCCGGCGAGTGGGAAGTTCCCAGCGATGCGCTAATCGCGTAACTTTAATGTAACTCTCGTACATGCAGAGGTATACGGCTATGCGCGTTGTTCACTGGACTGCGCACTACTACATTTTCTTTTACAAGCACGTGGGGACTAGCCGGCTCGCGAGCACCACCCGCGCGTGTGCGTATTATATGTAGGTGTGAATGAGAGAACCGCTCTCTACGTTTATATGAGTCAACCCAGGAAACTTCATTCACGAGGAAAGCCAAATTCTCGTGTTGTCGTCGTTTTTATTCCGCTTTCTGAGTCTGCGGCTTTTTTTATTATATTTATCGATGTTCCGGTTTCAACTTTTTTTTCTTTCCTTTTGGAGGCCTTTAATGAACGGGACGAGGTGTTGTTTTTTTTTTCGCGATCGCACGCCCGACGAGAGCTCGTGTAGCGTGGAATTAATTTATGATCGATTAGGTCATATTAGGAGCGCCGGGACGATGCATTACGTGGCGGGAGTAGGTTTTCGTTTAGTTTTATGAGCATAGTCAAACAGATAAGAGTTTGTAACTGTAAAAACTTTCGCCATCAATTATAAGACGCCTCTCTCTTACTTGTTGAAATATTACTTTGATGTATTTTTAAGGCTTGCGTTAGCTAAATTTATGATTATTTTGGGCAAAATGAAAAAAAAAGGTATCCTTTTTAATATTAGTAAGAAAACCACATTTACTTTTGTATGAGAAGAAACATTTTGTATGTGACTGGTGTACACAAAATTTAATAAAATAACGAAATGAAATTACTCCGTAGTCTCTTGGCATTTCAAGATACATGTATTTAATTAAGGTGTTAATTACACTCGCCGAAACGCTTTTTAAAACGTTTTAACGTGGATTAAGAATTTCGAGATGTAATTTTATTTTAATTATTAAAAAAAAATGATAAACATGCAGTTTTAGCATTTTTTAATTTATTCCTTAGTAATTCTGTAAAATAGCTATTTCCGTTATATTAAAAATAAAAGTAAAACTTGATAATTAAAAAGTTAATAACAGAAGGTATTGTATACTTTCTATAGAATTTATTCATCATTGTATTCCGGGATGAAAACTAAAACAGTTTTGTAATTTGAAAAGTAAAGTGAAGTATGGATAATTGCTACTGAGAGTGTATTATGTACTTTACTATATAATCATGAAAGTTCTTTAAGATAAAGTAAGTTAAAACCCATTATATTATTCAAGTTAACAGAGAAGTTAGACTTAGCACGAGAGCTTATTGCGTAAATGCTCTAGTTACGTCGATTTTAAGGAAATAAGTTATAAGTGCGTTTCTATGCTTTCTGTATTTGCTTTCCAATTTCTACTCCTTATTTGGAACTAAAAATATGATAGATATTTTTTTTACAATATAAAAAGAAATGAAACTATGTTTGCAAAGATACGCGTATAAATAAAACTAGTCAATCGAATATTTACACAGAAAAATGATGTATTAAACTATAATTTATTACAATATTGCTACAAGTCATATAGCAGACAACATATTGATAAATTTGCCAATATTTGCTTTGTACGTAGCCCCAAACTAAAATAGAGTTCCGGTTCTTTGTAGCGCCAAAAAAAAGACTTTTTCGTGGAAACGAATTAAAGTTCTAATATAAAAAAAGAAAACAAACAATGCTTTGAAAGCTTCTCAAATAACAGGAGAGCGAGAGAGAAAACGTGTCTCTATGTACACAGCCACACGTTATATAGTTGAAGTTTGCAGCTAGGGCGATCCGATATTTGACCAAACGTCGCCGGGGCAAACGCTGAGGTGAAATTAATACTTCGGACATTGCCCGAATTCTCCTGGGCAGGGCACATATTGTTCAATATTGCCGCACGAACTCCCGGCCGTAAATAAACCTTTATTTGTTTTCATCAGAGGAACTTTGATAATTTAAAAAAGGTCGGGTTATTCTCTTTCCATTAATGCAAACAACTTTCTTTCAAAAAGTGTCTTTTCTCGATATTATTAAACGTAGTAACCAGTGTTACGAACGATACATTTTTCCTGAAACTAGAAATCGCATAAATTCTACCTTGACATGTACCTCGAATAGGATAAAAATAATGAAGTCAGTAACCCGCAGAATGCACAACGGTTCTATAGAGATCGCGCGCAAAAACGTTGATATTACATGCCTTTGGGCTCTCCGCCGACAGCGTCGGACAATCCTGGCTATGCCCACGGGAATTTGGACGAAGTTCAATGTATTACTTTCACTCGGCGGGACTTTGCCGCGGGTAAACTGCTAGCAGCCAGAGCTCGCGTCGTCCTCATTCCCCGGCGCTAACCGTATAACGTCTATATATGCGCTCGTGCGAGCTGCCTCTCTCTCTTGCAAGTAGTAAGGGATGAAACTAGCCAGACATACTTACGCGGGGAGAGTAATGCGCGTACGTGCTCGGTTCGCGTGCCATTTTTCCCACTGAGATGGTTGTAACTTTTTGATGAACAATCCTATGTTTACTGCTTATTTAATCATTTTTTACATTGCAGAGCTTTCATTTTTATTTTTTATTTGTTTTTTTTTTAATTCAAATATGATGAAATACAGAACCTTTTTACGTGAAATTACAAAATAAGATATTACAGAATATTAAAGTGCAATTATGCAATACATCTAAATGCATGTACGAATTTGTTTCGCTTTAATACGTGAATTGGGAGAAGCTGATTCATTCATAAAACAGACAAACGAGCTTATTTGCTTGCTCCGACAATACATATCCTCATATCTAAAAAAGCCATTCAATAGATCCACTTAAAATTAAGTCATTTTTCCGGATTTTGTACACACAAATCGTGACAGTGCGTTGCATTATGCGCCCCGGTACCTTTTGCGTCACCGGTTTTTCACGAGCAGCGACATATAAACACGAGCTTCACTTTGTGAAAGAAATCATTATGCGTATATACACACAGACAAATGGCCCTTATATAGACTCATGGGCTCTGCTGCGCGAATCTCGGCCAGTATTCCCTTCACGTGCCAGCAACCACACAGTATTATAATCGCTCGCAAGCCCTGCGTAGCTATAACTACGTACGCACGCACACACGGTGAGCGGCGACAAAAGCCGGCCGGTGATTGGCATGCCGTAACACCTCGCACAATGCGCGGCTCTTATCTCGCGCGAATGAGCGAGCGCTATATACACGAAGGCCAGCGGTGGTGGTAGTAGTAGAGGTGGCACACCGCGACACATGTAGTGGGGACAGGGGACTACATACCGGCGGCGCGGTAAATATGAGTGCAACTCAATAGCCGGGAGAGAAGCAGTCGGACGCCGCGAGTCGAGCCGGACGCGAGCCTCGTATATACGCGTTTACTTATCATCCGTACGTACAGCTATATATACTTGGTGCGCGGGAGGAAGATCTTGACACGCGTTTGTAGCACCGCAGCACCATGCAGAGCGGATGATCGGGGACAGATAGAAGATTTTTGCCTGTCACTCGAGGGTTCTTCACTCCTTGAGCCCGTTCAATTCGTTGGTGAGTTTTTTTTTTTACCTTTTTTACAGATAAATCACGCGAGTCTCCGTGAAGATGACGCGGCTAACGGAAAACTCGGCACCATGTGCGAGTAGGAGGCAGTCGAAAAAGGAATTGGCTCGCGTCTGTTGTTGCCGGTGTATATAGCATAACGATTCCTACGCTTCATTCATAAACAAAAGTCAGTGACATAAGACGTGTTTGGAGGAAGAGAGATATAGTCGCGCGTCTGTACTCTATAGGTATATCGGCGCGCCAGAGCGCGCGAGACTTCGGATCGAGTTTTAATGAGCAGCCTTGGGTTTTCTCGTGCTCTCTTGCTTAATGCAAGTTCACTCTGCACGCTCGCGCTCGCATATATATAGATAGCTCTCTCGTGAATCCTCGATCGAATGTTTTTTTTCTCTCTTTCTGCGTCTCTTTCGCGTGCGTGCGTGTATATATATATATATATATACTGCAGGAGAGCCAAGAATGATTCTGCGCAAATACATCATTTGTACTACACTGTCCGAGGCGATCGTATACCCCTCGGACGATAAATCGAAAAATTTATGGCACTATCGATATAAAACGCGTATGAGCTCGCGAGTCGTCATAAAATTCCTCTCGAGTGTATATAGTTTTTAACGCGCGCGTGATGTCGACGCGTCTCCTCTTTGTCTCGGTAATTGTTTCGACTTTCTTTGAAAAAAGTTATTCCACGTTACTGCCGCGTGCAGCACGTATAGTACAGCCACATGCGGGCGTGCGGACCACATGTCTGATGTCATGCGTGAAATTGTAATGAGCCTTGCCCGAAAATAACCCTTTGTGCATGTAAGCGTGTTCATGAGCGGATTAAAAAACTTTCCCGAAATGAACAAAGTTCAGATACGAGCCTCGCGGCGTGATGATAAATGCGGAAAATGTAATAAAAACTTGTGTCTGCGCAGTGCGCGCGCGAGAATTGGGAAAAAAAGGTAATCGAGAGAAGCGCCGGCGCGGCGGCTTTTGCCTTCGTTTTTTTAATGCTGGAAAAGTCCCGAGCGTGTATATATATATATATATATATATATATATATATATATATATATATATATATATATATATATATATATATATATATATATATATATATATATATATATATATATATATATATATATATATATATATATATATATATATATATATATATATATATATATATATATATATATATATATATATATATATGCGAGTTATATGAAATTGCTCGCGCGTGGTTAATAGGTATATAAAGTCATTGGTGATTCACATTTTGTTTCTTCATTTAAAATTTGTTTACACCAGTCTTTTACTTCTTCACACTTGTGAGCCCGCTTATAATGTCAGCACGTTCGTCTTTTATATATACGAGTTTTATTGTGCCATTTCAAAATTCAATTAAGCATTTTTTGTATGTATACCATTGGTGAAGAAAAATTTTCGGCGGCCGTGAATAAATTAACGCGATTAGTGTGGATTTTCGGGACTGGCATAAAAGTGGCGCCCAATCGTCACTTGTTCTACCTTGAGCCGTGCGCTTAAGGGGATGCCTTACTCGTACTATTACCGACCGAGCAATTCACACAGTTTCAAGCTGATTAAAAATAAAATACGTCGAATCACAAAAAATCAAGAGAACTCTCTTCTGTGTTTTTTAACGTTCTATCATCCAGTCAAAGTTTGGAGTCGAAATATCAAGCCGTTTTTTCAAAAACTTTGAACGAAATTAAATTTCGCTTTGTTCAAAGTTTTTGCAAAAATGACTTGATATTTCGACTCCAAACTTTGACTGGATGATAGAACGTTAAAAAATACAGAAGAGTGTTCTCTTGATTTTTTGTGATTCGACGTATTTTATTTTTAATCAGCTTGAAACTGTGTGAATTGCTCGGTCGGTAATGGTACGAGTATGGCATCCCCTTAAGGGGGTTCATCCAATTTTCAGTTTATTTAGGAAGTCTTTGAAACTTTTTTCACATGTACCTGACATCATTATCTATAGGATATCCTCACAAAAAAGAGCCTAGCTTCACCGTTATCGAGATATTAATTGTCAAATTTGAGCATTTTAACACGGCGTCTTATAGGACGCACACGCGCGAAAGATCGATCTATAACTTCAAAGATTAGCGTTTGTCTGAAAAACTAATATGTTATTAAGATCAATAATTAGAATATCATATTACAAGTTCAGAGATCCTAGCTTCACCGTTTTTAAGATATTGTAGTTGAAAGTATGGAATTTTAGGTGTACGGCCGCGCGTGCAGACGACGCTGGAGCGGTGGGGGAACACACAGACGAGCGCCGCTCTGTGTGCACGCTCACAGATGACAGATCACAGACGGCACGAAGCTATGAGTATGTGTCAGTCCCGTATAAACACGCGCTCTGACTACAAGAGTGGGGACCCCATGCGAGCAAGCCTGTACGCACAGTGCGGGGTGACATTGATTCTTGATACGTTCCTGGTTGGATGAACCGCCGCATCGCGCGCATTAGCATACAACAAACGCTCCGCCATCAGACTGTATACGCTTCAGCGCGACAATAGGGATTTCTCGGGACCTTGAATAAAAATCATTTCCCGATTGTTCTCTTCCCTCTCCCGCTCTTTCTTTTTTCTTTTTTCGCTTCCTCTTTTCGTCGTCGCCGTGCGCCATTGAATTTCAAACGCGGCCGGCGAATTTATACGGGCAAATAAAAATTACGGCAAACGACGCGTAGAATCACGCGCGCCTTTTAGATCGAAATGAAAACCCGGCTGCACGAGCGCGTGTGACTAAGCAAAAAAAGAGAGGAAGAATAGTAGAGAAAGGGAGAGGGGGGGGGGGAGTGAGAGAAAAAAGCGATTTCCGATGGAAATCTGCTCCGGGTGACGCGCAAGCGTGAGCGAAAGAGAGAGAGAGAGAGAGCTCTGTTCATATATCCTTTTTAGGGCGCGCGACGATATCATTTCGATCTCTCGACTGTGCGCACTTAAATTGTCACAGCCGTACGTACGTACGTACGTACGTTCTCTCTAGGGGGGGCTTACTCTGCAGCGAATTTCCACGCTCGATCGAAGGAACGCCAGGCCATAAACCATCTGCGACGACGAGAGTTTTATCGCGCGAGATTCATGACGGCCAAGATTTTTTTCGCGAATATGATTCACGTATGTGCTAGACACTCCCGCGTGATGCCTTTATACTCGACGTGCTAGAAAAGTGAAAATGTGCGTGGATTTCGTGTACGCGTGCTTTTGTCGCGTGTGTGCAGCATGTGTTGTAACGGTGGTTCGACACAATGCGCGATAAAATCGTCGGACGAAGCCGCAGCAGCCGGCACGAGAGCGCAATCTACTGCGGAGATAAAAAAAAAGTCTGTGTGTATATATACGTAATATGTAATATTATGAAAAAAAGAGTAGCCGCGTATTTTCTCTTATCGATTATCAGACCACCACGCGCGGAACTTCCGACGTTACAGGGCCGTTCTATTGCGCGATAGCGTATATTGTTTCCTTTTTTTTTCTTTTTTCACCCGTCGCCACCTCCAGTGAAAGTTGGCCTGCCGTGCGGAAAAAAAAGCATCGGCGCTCTGGGACAGTCGTTTCCAACTTTGTTATCCCCCGAAAAAGGGTCACCTCTGCGAATTTAGCCGAGGACAGGCTACATGGTCGAAAAAAAGAAGATATACTCTGTTGTAATAGATTGAATATCATATTGATACAGCACAATCTTATAATATTAGATGTTATATAAAAATTCTATTATGTACATACAATTATAGTTTTATTGTTACTATGACCTCGTGCTATGTTTCTATATTCCTAGTTAATTATACTGTAACAATTTCATAAAACTTGCTAAATATTATACAAAGCTCATTCAATACTATCGTAATAGCTGGCTTACATAGAGAATGACCAAATTCAGACCTTGGAAAATGTTCAATATGAAATTCATGGAAAAGCGTATGAGCAGTTTTCCAACGAATTTTACGACGTTACTATAAAAATTTTTGAATAATGGAAGTACCTCTCCAAATTGCAACGACTTAATAAATTTGTTGAAAAAATTGTTCTTCCCTTACAGTAAAACTATGTTATAATCTGCCAGTAACCATCCCCATAGCTATTTCTCAGAAAAGTCCACTATTCTCTCTTTCTCCGCAGAACCCCCAGATAAGAGACAGCCGGCAGAGAACGAGAGAAAAAGAGAGAATGAAGCACGTCTTTGTCGTGGCGTTGACGCTCGGGGCGCTGGCCGCGTGCCACGGGCAGATCATCTACCCGGACGAGTTCGAGTCGATGCGGATGTCGGCTGAGCAGGCGCGTCGACGCGACTTCCAGCTGAAGATACCCACCTTCGAGTCGCAGATGCAGAACGTCAACGACGTCGAGGGACCGTCGAGCGGCGGCTTCCAGGAAGCCAAGCCGGCTGTTATCGTAGGGCAGGAGCCGAGGACGTTGGGACTGGGTCAAGCGCCCATGCGGCTACCCACCAAACCTAGCACGCCCTTCGACGCTATTCTCCCGGTCAGATGGCGAGATCACGTAAGGAAAAAAGTCTTTTTACTCACGTTCGTTCGCCGGGGCTCTCGTGGCTCATTTCGCGCCCGCGCGCGCTTTACGAGCGAGATTCGCAGAGTGACTCTCGAGAGGAGTGATTCTTCTATACTTTTTTTTTTCTTTCATTTTCTTTTATTTGAGGATGTGCCGTTTCGAGCTTTATTTTTATTGTTAGACTTTTTGTGTATTTCATTTTTACTCTGCTTGAAATTAATGGGTACATGAAACTTTTTTACAGACGTTAAATGCGCTAAGAGAAGGTTGGGAGTATAAAAGTGGGTCATTAATTTATTTAATTTATAAATGGTGTAATGCGTGGTCTTATGATTTATTACAGCTTGCAAAAACGAGCTCAAATATAAATCGCGGTTATCGAAGCTAAAAATGACTCGACTTTTATCAAGTAAAATATCTGGAATATACTTTTAATCTATCGAAATCCGAAACCGCAGATATACATATAAAATGTAGAAAGCCACTACTTTATAAAAGTGTCAGCGATTCGGTAAAAACTTAACGTTTTAAAAGTTTGAAAAGAGCGCAGTCCCCGCTTAATACTTTATAGCTCAACTTTTTAAAAGCAGCAATAAAATTTTCGCATTACCAAAAAAAAAATAAAAATCCCCTCCGCATACTTGAGCTCCCTTTTTCAAAACTTTTCTACCAAAATTTCAACCACCGCGAAACCCCCGCTACATAGAAACGCAAGACCTAAAAAGACTGAAATGATTTTCTCTCTGTCCTTTATAGGTAATCAATCTGATCTCGAAGGGCACGACAAAGTTCACGATCGACATGGACCGGGCGATCGAAAAGACCCGGATGTCGAGTCAGGAGAACCTGCTGTTCTCACCAGTTAGTTTGACGGTGACGCTGGCTATGGTGCTGCTGGCCTCGGCTGGCAAAACTTTCGAGGAGGTCGCCCACATCCTCGGCCTCGAGTCAGGCGTCGACATCTCCAACCACTCCGAGATCGTCCATCAGATATTCGGCCTCCTCATACAGGAATCCGATAGGCTGCAGTCCCTCGACCCCAACGCACCCACGTGCAAGTTCGCCTTCGGGATTTTTGTTGAGGTGAGCGTTCAAAGCGAACGGTTTTATCTAAGAAGCTCTTTAAGATCATATAACACAATAACATTTATAAGTATCTAAAAGTTAACGATGTGTTGACATATTACGTTAGGATGGCTACCCGGTGCGCGAGCAGTTCCGCGCGGTCAGCGAGAAGGTGTACAAGAGCGAGGTGATCAGCGTCGACTTTTCCGGTCGTAGCAAGGAGGCTCAGTCGGTCATCAACAATTGGGTGAGCAACAAGACCAACAACAAGATCCAGAATATGCTGTCCGACCCGCCAAGTCCCCTCACCGACGTCATCATCACCTCCGCCCTCTATTTCAGTGGCGAGTGGGATCACCATTTCGGCGAGGGAAACACAAAAAGGTTTTTTATTTTCCTTATCGATTCGATAAAGGGATTTATCTGCAGAATTTATTAACGAAGTGTTTTGTATCCGCAGGAAACCATTTAACATTGAACCTAATGAGACTGTTTACGTCGACATGATGTTCAACGGGGGCTGGTTTCCGTTTCACGAAGATAAGGAGCTCGGCTTGAAGATTGTCGGTTTCCCTTACAAAGGCCAGGAGGTGAGTATTTTTTTTTTTTAATTTTACAAGCCATTTTTTTGCTCTATACCAAAAGAATCTCATTTTCATCGAATTAATTGCGATTCTGTTTTTGCTAGTACTTTTTAATTAGTATAGCAAATTACTCGAATGACAAACTTTTAATAACGCGGGAACTGATAAAATTGTCGGTGTAGAGACGCGTGGTGTGTTTGACAAACATTAAAATTTCCATATTAATGAATCGCGTCAGGCCGGTTGGGTTTTACCAACCGTATTATCAGTTGTGGAGCGCTGAAAATTTCTAATTACTTTTGCGACGGCGATTGATTAAGAAAAGATTTATACACCTGTGTAGATTGATTTTGTTTATCAAATGAATAGGCACATTTCGATTTTAGAATTCATTTTCTAACATTCGTGGCTCGAAATACACGATATACGAAAATGTATTATTGAATTCTCATAGTGAAATCAGCATGAATGTTAGATAATAAAGTGTGTTACATGTTTAAAACTTTTGTTTTCCGAACATTTTTTTTCGCACAGTAGACATACGCCACGATATTAAACAGATTAAAACTATTCAAATAGGCGTGTCTTTGAAAATGCTTATGATCCGTTTACTACTGCGGTTGAACAATTAACAGCTTTTACGAGCCATTCTTTCTAGACTATTAAATTTCACAGCATATTACCTCTTCTGAGTAAATGACGTTTAATACGAGAAAAGGTAATGTGCTGACATTTTACGTATTTCAAAACGATTGTAGTGAAAAAAAAAATCAATTTACTTTTGACTTTGATTAATGTACACCCACAAGATGTACGTTCGATGAAAACACAGCTTTTAATAAAAGACCTTCAACTTGTGGCAAACAGAAGATGGTATTATTAAATAGTATTTTTTAAGAAATTTACACATAAATACAGATGAAATAAATAATCCTTCGTACGTAAAAAAAAAAAAGAATTGTAGTCTATAAAATCAATACTTTGAAAATAGCAAATATTTCAAAAAGCTAACTAGCAATATTGATATGTTTTGTCTTAACTGTTATTCATACGATATACGATACGATATTCATTTCTTGCTAATTAAGTAGTAGTCACCATTTTGAAATAATTAATAATTTTGCCAATATTGATTTCGCCCATAACAGTATATCGCGTCATTTCGTGCATTTTCTCCCTTTCCTTCAACCAACAAATCACCATCGCTTTCCAGGTAACCATGTACGCCGTCCTGCCCTCCACACCTGGTGTAGCGGCACTCAAGCAGCTGAAGAGCCAACTTACGCCCGACATAATCGATGGCCTCGTCAACAAGATGAAGAACAGCTCGTGCATCATCGGCTACCCAAAGATGAAGCTCTCGAGTACGCTGAAGCTCCAAAGTGCCTTGGAGGCACTAGGCCTGAGCTCGCTTTTCAACCCCCTCACCGCAGACCTAAGCGTTCTCTCGCCTGGTCGCTCTAAGGCGAACGCCACCAGCACTCCAACCGCATCTGCGCCTCTGCCAACCGCACCGGTAGCCTCGAAAATCACCGGCACCAGCGGCTTACGTCAGCCTATCAAAACCTTCACCTCGGACTTCACCTTCCCATCGCGCTTCGGTAACGGCGGCGGTGAGAGGAACAACGTCTACAGGTACGAGAGCGACGGCTACCTCGTGGAACAGTGGGATCATGGTTATAACATGCACAAACTTAACAGGGCGAAACGTCAGAGCCGACCGATCGACCAGGAGTTCATCGACTTCCTCAACTCGGCAAAGCTGCCGACTTTCGGCGTGGACCAGCTGCGCAACACCGCGGGTATCAGCAATCCCGGGCTTTATGCCGACGACGTCATTCATAAAGTCGAGATGACGGTGAATGAGCGCGGCACTGAAGCTGCAGCTGCCACGTCTGTCATTCTGGACAGGTCCGGCGACTATAAGCATTTCGTTGCCAACAGGCCCTTCCTCTTCTTCATCAGGCACGACGCCGCCAAGGTCATTTGGTTCTGGGGCACCATCAATCGGCCCACACCATTCTACCCCACCGCGGCTTAAGTCGCAACACTATATCTCTGCACCATTGTTAGCTGTCCTATTGACTTTGTGATCTTGAGGCATTTTTTCTCCTTTTGTATGCGATGTATTTCACAACAATAGAGCCGGGTTTTTAATAGGTTCATCACTGACAATGTATAAGCTTTTTATACCCTTAGGTCCTATTAAAAAAACGTTAAATTTTTTATATTTTTCAAATTGTACATGCAAAATTAATTAAAACTTTTCGGATCCTGTTGAATATTATAATTGACGCTAGTATCATATAGAATAAGAAAGTCATGGTATAAGATGATCTTATTAACTTTTAAAACAGCGCGAAGCCATAAAGTGAGAAATATCGCACGAGTCAAATATGACCCGTGTCGTACCAGCGGAAAGAAATTCACGAGTCGTTTTTGACTCGTGCCGTACTGAACCTATTAAGGAGCCTTTTCACCGAGGCGACCGTATTTCCTCGCGAACGTTGGTTACTCGAGTTGGTAACTAATTGAGAATTTTACGATGATTATTATATTATATATATACACGCATGTACTCTTTACTTACTACGCTAGCCAATGATTTTTATTTTTTAAACTTTGAGAATTTTAGGGAACTGATTATGAAAGATTTTATATTATTTCAGTAGTGAGCAGAAAACTCGAGTAGTAGCTTTCCTTAAAGTTCTTAAAATATTACGTACATACCCAAAGAGGCTTAAATTTTATTTATTATATAAGAGTTCCGTTGATATTTAATAGCACACACGTGCACACAAAACTATAAAATTTATTATCCTATTCTAAGTATTCACATTGAAATAAATGCTTTTTTAAAACAAAAGTTTTGAAAACATTGAAGTGAAAAAATCCTGGAATTTTGTACGAGTTCAATTTTCGTTCTATAAAAAAAATGTTCGAAATACTTGTACCTTGTAGGTATTCGTGTATGTTTGAAAATGTGTAAATGCAAAGTAACAATAAAAAGTATTAATTCATTTTTCATCATATCATGTTTTACGCGTCGTAATTTATATGACGATGTTTACAAAACAATTATAATTTTGTAAAACCTGCTTGAACGCAGTTGTTTTAAAATATATAGTCAACATGTACATAAAGACAATAAAATTAATACTCAGGATAACATCTCTTGAATACTTCTTTTGTAATTTTCCATTTTATTTCTATATATATAACAATCTGATAGACGCGTCACTGAATGCTAATAAGCTCGTGAGTTACCATTAATACATTGTTACGAATATTTTGTACGTTATTTTCCTTTCCATTTTCCATAATTAAAATCATTTACCTAAAATTTGAGTATAATCATTTTCCTTACGATCAACGATATCATATATTAAGAAAAAGATGTACACTCCGCCTTAAAAATTAGCAGCCAACAGTGCAAGATTAAAATTTACATCTCTTCATATTCGCCAGCTGGTTTTGCCAAATTAAAGTCCAGGACCTCGTCGGAGGTGAGAAACCGTACGTCGCTATCCTCAGAGAAGGCCGATCCATTAGAGCTTCTTTTATAAGACTTCCGCTTACGGACAAATACCAGTGCCACAATCGTAGTTATTGTGACGCCCGTCAGAATACCAATAATAATGCCGATGATTCCAGGAAGACTTAATGTGTCTGATTGTTTAAATGGCCTGGCATCTTGGATGAGTACACGAGCTTCTAAAAATAACGTTATTTTAATTGATTAATGACATGAAATTTGAAATACTTTATTACGTCAGATTTCATAAAGTTATCCTATTATTGTTAGATCATTTTTTATATATTGATTTTCTTCAAAATTAAATTAATATAAAAATAATATTTCAAGAAAGTGATAAGATGCGCAGTACAAAAAAAATAGTAAATTACTATCAAAATTAAAATAGGAAGAGAATTTATCTTTCATAATTAAATATGTAAATATTTACCAGTTTGAGCTTGAGCATCGTGATTAAGTGGAGTAGTTTCGTGCGTAGGATCAAAATAAGGCGACTCTGGTTCAGGAGTCCTCATCGTCGTCGTTGATGTTGTCGTCGTCGTGGTCGTCGTCGTCCTCGCTGCAATTGTGGATGTTTTCATTGGCTCTCTGCTGCCGGAGCCGCTAGTTGCTCTTGTTTCAGCACTTGTTTCGATCCTCGTTACAACGGCCGTTGTAATTCGCGCTGTAGTCGTTGGAATTGTAGATTCGGCGATTCCGTTGGTTTTACTCGTCGCGCCGATGGTCGTCGGTTTGAACGTTTGTTGCTCTGTCGTCGGGCTACTGCTACTGACGGTAGTCGTTGTAGGAATTGAGGGAGCAGCAGTTTCTATCCACGACGGCATAATTGTTTCCATTTGCTCGGTTACCTCTGCAATGATAATTGAAATTTTGTAAGTTCCCGCCATCCTTGTTTTTCGTTATTATTAATTTAACGAGTATTAGAAACAGTTACCGTAAACACAATATTCGGCATAATCCGGGCAACAAGTCGAGTTTTCGGCGCAATCCATTGTACATTGGCACACATCCGGGTTTGAATAAAGTTCGGAACTCACAGTAGTTTCCGTAAGCGTATTAATACAGCGATCCCGACAGCTTTGCATTGCATTGAATACTTCGACTTCGTCTGAAAACGAAATGGTATTACTAACGAAAATTGCCAACAGTTTATAATTAGTAATAAAAACTATTTTTCTAAATGCTCACCCCCATCAAGTGCAGGGGCTGAGCTCGTTATAACGTTCTGAACAATGCATTCAGTTCCTTGCAAAATAGCAACATCGTCAATCGCAATATCACTGACATAACTTGCTCCACGCACTCCTTCTACAATTATCTGCAAGTGAAAATCTTAATAATTTAAATAAAAGTTCGACAGATTAATTTTGAAATAAAATGAACAAACCTCGACTCACCTGAAAGCTACTGTTAATATTCGGCAAGTCAAACAAACCGTGCAGCCATTGATTTCCTTGGTTTCCCTGCTTCGACCACATCAGCCTCCTGGTTTCCGTTTCCGGTTTGAAATAAACATTCAGACTGCCGATCGTTGCGCCATACATGTGATACCTTGTCAACAAAGAAAGTTTTTTATATTTTCGCTGGCCAAAAATTTGTTATCATTCGTTCGCTCAAGCGCACAGATAGCTGCGCTCTTTAAATAATCGCTTCTGCTGTTCGTTAGATTTCTGTATTGAAGGTATATCTATATATTAGTAGATAAAGTTTGTTTAGTTAAAGGTCAAACCAAAACTAATATTAAAATATTACTGCTCTGAAACAACGTACTCTAATCGGACGGGCGTTCAGCAAGAGCCTTAAATAATTACCAGAAAGAAAAACATCCAGATTCCGTGAGATTTGCGTTGTATAGTGGCGATATTATTCTAGCAGTGTCGTTGACTAACTTTCCGGAGGCCTCGATATATAAATAATACCCTATAAAATAATCATTATCAAATTATTTTCTGAATCGCTCATATATTAGCAGAAATGTATATGTTCAGATTTGTAAATTAAATGCTGAATGAATTTTTTGCTCGTAGTACTTATACAAAATTATCGATAAATGATCTTTTAACATTTTAAAATTCCCACAGCCTTCATCGAAATGCTAATAATAAATAAAACTACAGCGGCGTACCATCGTAACCAGCGCCAAGGGTGTGATCGTGAGTAGGCCCCGTGCCTATATGTGAAGTCGGCGTGTCGAATCTGTGTCTCAACCAGTCAAAGTCGTGCTTTGGGTCCTGTTCCCACCAGCAGAGACCCTCCTTCTCGAAGTCGCAGGAGACAGGCGCCACGGCGTTCGAATCTAGAAGGGACGTATTAGAAATTAAAATCCATGTGAGTGTCCGCCCAATAGAAGCTGCCTTTCTGTCAGCGATTTTTACCGCACAATAATGATTTGTATACAGCTGTTATTATGAACGTTACCTTCTATTGTGCAACTCTAGTTGCGTGTGTATAGACAAAGTGTCGTTATAATATGGTTTACCATGATGTATCTTCGTGCGATAAGTCAATTAAGGATGATTGTTGAATTTTTATCCCTTCTTAAAAAAGTGATGACTGAAAAAAGTGAAGCCTCTATAGATTTGATTTGTGATTGGCTCTTGGATAAAAGGCGCGACAATTTAAAATTAAATATGTATTTTTATTTGATAATCCCTTCTTAAAAAAGTGATGACCGAAAGAAGTGAAGCCTGTATAGATTTGAGCTGTGATTGGCTCTTGGATAAAAAGCGCGAGAATTTAAAATTAAATATGCATTTTTATTTGATAATTAGGTATTATTTATTGGAATATTTATTGAAATGAAAATGATTAAAGTGAAAAGTATTAAATAAATAATAATCAAATTAATGTCGGTTGCTTAAAAAAATAAGTAACATGTTTTAATTATTTGTTAAAGTGATGACCAGAAGTAGAAAAGTATTTCAAAACACAATACGATTAGTTATTTAATTGCACGGTAAAATTCAAAACAATAAGCAATGTTTTAATTTAGAAGAATTAATTATGTTAATATTAGAATAAATTATGTCAATAATGTACAAAATTTTGTATTCGTTAAGAGTAAATGTACTACAGTATTATATTAATTATTAAAGATGCATCAAAATTAAAAGAAAAAGATTTCTGGCTTATAAGTTATAAGGAATAAATTAGAAGTACATAGAACGCGCGCAGCGCGCATGCATTTGGCTAGTGTGTTTAAAAACTAGAAGCTAAAGCTATTTAAGAAAATAATTCACACAATTATTGTTTTGACATTTTCAGAACAGTACACCAACGGTATTTTTCAAAAATACTTCGATTTTTCGATGGAATATTGAAAAATCTGATCCCTCCTGTTGCCCGTAGTACCTTCAAACCATAAAAATTTAGCCAATTATCTGCGAAAAAAGGAATCCCTAGTATTTTATTTCACGAACGAACTGCCTTCGAAGCGTACGCTGAATTCCGCGCAATAGAACTGATTCGCCTTCCGTTACACAATTTTTTTTCAATTGCCAGGGAAGATAACGTAAAAAGCAAAAGCTATACGAGTATATCCATAGATTTCTCGAAAATTCGACGATGGCGATTCGATACATATACCTATATAAAGTCACACAGCAGCGCACATCCGGTGAGCGCGAGATAAATGAAGCTGAAAATTCGAAGGGCCATCGAATATCTATATACGCGTACATGGGGGAACGTGAGAGTAGCCGTAGTACACACACACACACACACACACACACACACACACACACACACACACACGTCGACCTCTATCACCGATGGCGAACGCCGAACCAGCGGCGATATGGTAAATCAGTTCTATCGCCGTTATCGCTGCTACACGTGCGCGCACGTGTGGGTGGGTGTGGGGGGGAGGGGTAGTGGGGTATATTCACCACGGCAGTAGGGCGTCGTGCCGTTCCAGTCGCGGCCGTCGCAGTAAATTTCGGCGTTGCCGACCCGCACGTAGCCTGGCTCGCAGAAGTACATCAATATGGCGCCGTTGTACTTCTCGCCGACAACCGCGTGCTTCGGCACCGGCTTTGCCGCGCAACGTGTACCTGGAACATGAAAATTTGGTGTATTATATGTGCGCCTCGCGGACATGTGCGTCGCGTCTCTCTTGAGCTTTTTATTTTCGTTCTGCAGCTTGAGTGAAGGAAAAAAGTAAAAGCCTTTTTTCTGGATTAAATGTGTAGTTACAATGTACTGATGAGATTTCGTAATAAGGTAACTCGAGGTAATTCGACCACTAACCTAATTTCTAGTTCTCTATATCTCCAGTTATCCGAAAGCTTAAATAACCAAGATCGCCAGCTTTCAAATATGAAAAATATACCTTATAAATCGTTTTTAATTATTTGAGAATGATCACTACATTTTTATGCAAGTTTCTATTATCAATTTTCAGCGGCGTTTTATAAGGTCAAAAAAGCAAGTATTTCGTTTGTAGTCGAAATATGAGCTAAAAAAATCCAATTGAACGTGATAAAGGCACAAAGGTGATGCATTTTCCTCAAAATTCGTATAAAGTAATATTAAAAATAATTTTTTTTGTAATTTATAAAAGCAAAATACTTCCGCGTCTATAATTCACTTAATTCGGTCAATCTGTAAAGAAGGTATGATCCGACATATATGAGAAGGTTTGAAATTCATATTGCTTTCACTAAGTCATTTATGTATCCCTTTTGTGAGAAGAAACTTTAAAAATATGATCAGCAATAATCAATTTCATGGATCAAAAATTAATTTTTTGTTTAGTTTATATAGTAAACTCTCATATAGAATTCCAAAATCATTTATAGAATGCATTACAATATATAAAAATTCTTTTACTTCCTTTACACTTAATATTATTCATATGAGTTAATAATTGAATAAAGTTTTTATATATTTAAAAACATAACTTTGATTAATTTTTAGAGTTTATAAGTTTCCGTGTACTATTTTTTCAATATTGGCAAAATTAGGTAATGTATCACCTAATTTGGCCAAAACACACATTTTACACTTTTCACCCTACAAATCCAATATAACATTTGGGGCGTTCCTAATTTTTTTTCTTGGTAGTATGTTTAGTATACTTTTTATAGCCTTTCTTATAATTTTTTCCCAACGTATTTACAGAAGGAGAAAGAAAATATTCCGCTTAAAGTGGCCGAATTACCCTAAGTTACCTTAATTTACATCTGAAATTCGAAGACTTTTGGGAAAACCCAGTATTTACACATGTATGCTTGCATATATATATATATGTATAACTAAATAAATATATTATTAATACTTGGTTTCTGTACAAATTATAAATAAACACATCTAAGTTTGATACTATTTTAATCAAGAATTTACTCAAAGTTATTTTACTGTTAACCTTAATTCATTAATTATTTGGCATGCTTTGTATTTATCTATATATAAATATTTATTTATGTATAAATAAATTTTTAATATTATTGCTCTGCACTTAATGTCAATATTCTTAATTCAACGTGATGAATTTATATAATCAATATGCGCGAGTCCATTATAAAGTATTTACAAACATCATCAAGCATGTTAGTATTGATTTACAGGAATTCTAATTTACCTGATGTTCTGGTAATTGACTGTTGATATAATCAGTAATCAATTATGTGGCATGGGAGCTCCGTGATATTCGTTAATGTTAGTTTTGTCTATCAAACCCAATCTCCCAAATCCCACTCTGTATTTATGTTTCCCCGGCTTTTCTACACTGAAACTTCTCTCATCAGTTATAATTGAATTTTTGATGTTTGCAGTTAACCTAATCTTCATCTCGTAATTACGCAAATTGAATTTCAGCTTAAAATATAATTACGATACTGAAACGTTATATTTCGTGCGCTATGAAATTTGTTTTACTAACTTTATATTTTTTCTAAAATTCTTAGAATACTTATTTTTCTCGTCTTTATTGGAAAAACAAATTTTCACAGAATATATAAAAGTGATTGATTTTATAATTAAAATACACGTCAATTGAACATTTTTAACGAATACCCTGAAATTTGTTGCCTGACCTACATTTCCCTGATGTACCTATCTTTTAAAAAAATTCTTGTAAATGCACTATGCGCTTGCGTGCTCTATAGTTAAATTAAAATTTCTTTTTTATCCTCGAAAAACTTACTTAAAAGCCACAATGATAATGCACAATCCCTACTTATCCTTTAATGCACACACTGGAAAAAATATAAAACTTAATGTACTTTTAATATCCACACATCCATTAACTTTCATGAATTCATAAACATACATTTACGATGAAATCGGTAGAAATCCCTAAATATCAAATAACCCTATCCATGCGTACGGCCCCTGAACAAGACGCGCATGCGCGGTTAAGATTTACCATGAAAATTGTACGAGAGAGCACGGGTAAAATATATTCCGCTGTTAGAATAGTCCTTCATTTGGATTTTCGAGCGTGCGCGGGGATTACTCCGGGGAATTCCTCGCGGGAGAGGAAGAAAGACAAATGAGAGAACTCGAGAGCTCTTTTGTAGATGCGGTAATGAGTTCGCGAGTTCTTAATACCGAGCACGCAGGGCAGGTAAATAAATGGTCGCGGATTGTGTATTAAAACGCACTTTCGCGCTCGCTCTTTCGGCGCGTGCATTAAGGGATGATAATAACTACGCGGTCTCAGCGACGATGCGCTAAAGCGTCTTTCTAAATTAGCAGCGCTTAATTCAGTGCAACAATGCATAGCTGTGGGAAAAAGAAGTGATTTTGTGTTGAACAAAGTTTTATATTGAAAATTCATAATTAATGTAAGTCCTGGAAAAGATAAAACTTTACAAACTTTTCTGCGTTGATAAGGCCTAACATTTTTTTTTCAGATCTTTTCAATGATAACACTTTGAATTCGACCAAATTTGTATACGGGATGATTCTAGAGAGCTTTTTAGACTTTGCAGAACGGGATCGCTTTACTTACCATACTATTGCTTATAGATCCGTACCAAACTTTTTGCAAAAATAGGAAAAAAAAGAATGTTCCATTAGCCAGACTTTCGTTTTACTTTTTCCATCCTTTTCCTTTTTTTCACGTTGAACGAGAGGAGTAGTACTCGAAGAGAGCGATAATAATCTTTTAGCGAGGTAAAATAATATTTTGAAAAGAGCATATAGTGTACTGCGAGAGAAACGCGCGATATATGTGTGTGTATATGATGGTATACGCATGTATGTGTACTCACTGACGCAGATGGGGGTTGGCGTATCCCAGGAGCCCCGGATGCAGGTCGAATATTTATTGCCGACGAGCTCGTAATCGGCGTGGCAGCTGTACCTGATGATTCGCCCCCGGCCCCGGGCTCGGATCCTGCCGTTCTTCAGCCGCGGCGTCGGGCACTGAAACGAGTCTGCTGCAAACACACACACGCACGCACGCAACAAGAATCATTATCATTATTATCATTGTCATCATTATAGCTCGTAAATACCTATAAAGTAGAAGTAGCCCAACGAACTTTTCTACGGCTGCGCGTAAACTCGCGCGATGGCCGCGGATTTATACTTGTGTAAAAGTTATTGCCCGAATTTACGATGATTATCCATCGCGGCTGGGAGAAGGGAGAGAGTTGTCCCAAAGTGCGATTCTAAATTATTACGACTGCGGGCTGGAGGGAGGAAATATATCTCGCGAGGAACTTTCGCCTGTACTTAAAGGGTTTTGCGATTTTAGGGGGGTAAAGTGAATACCGGTTACACTTCACGGTGTAACTGAACTTTCTCCAGTTGGAACTTCTTATGACTTAAATCCCTTCTTAAGGGATAGATCCATAGTGATAATCGTGGATACGACCGAACTTGTCTATCTGCGACTTCTTTCTATCTTAGAATTTTATATTTTTTACAATCAAGTTTTCTATTAAAAACGTTATTTGGAATTTTCACTGTTTATCTGGGTTGGAATAAATGTTTGCGTTGTTTTTATATGCAAAATGATTTACCGTCAACAATAAAAATAATGCGCCGTATCATTTGCTCGCGCAATTTTAATACCGACATGCCGTTTCCATTAAATTTGAAATATATACTAACAAACAAAAAGCACTAACTGGCAAAAGTTCGTGAGGCTAAATAAACGTGATAAAAGTGATTTACACGAAAGCAAATCGCAACAATTTTGCGCCCGACGCGTCCGCGAGCCATGAAGCGCTTTCCTAGTGCAAAATTTATAAATTACACGTGTCCCTCGTCATCGCATCGGCCTGTACCGCCAGCACCACTGACACATTACAATGCGCGCGTAATTGGCAGCGACCTGGGAATCATGGCCTACGAAATAGCACGTTACATAGGTATAGGTGTGTGTGTGTGTGTGTGTGTGTGTGTGTGTGTGTGTGTGTGTGTGTGGGTGGGTGGGTGGGGGGGTGTGTGTGTGTGTGTGTGTGTGTGTGTGTGTGTGTGTGTGTGTGTGTGTGTGTGTGTGTGTGTGTGTGTGTGTGTGTGTGTGTGTGTGTGTGTGTGTGTGTGTGTGTGTGTGGCATCGATTCGGGGGCTGCCTGGCCTGCACGCACCACTGGCGAATTTTCGCTCGCGAGAGTTTCGAGAGTGCGCCCGGAATCAATGGCCGTGAAGGAGTGCGCGCACCCGCTTGCGCTCATGAAGTGCGTTAATTGAAAGCAATTTGCGAGTACGGTGCGCGCGGCCCGAAATATCGCGCGATGACAAACGTTCCGCTCGGTTTGCTCTTTCGCGCCCGCGCGCGTAACCCTTTTCCATTGTGGCTCGAGGCGGGCGGAGACGAGAAAAACGCGCCGATACAGTGCGGGTGCTGGGGGGTGGGATTCAACTCAACCCGTTTTCTATCCCCAATTCTTTTTATTCGTACGCCGGCGCCGCGAGGCTTGAATAAAATGCCCCGATTTTCAGCCCTTTTTTTCTCCGCGAGGCCGCTGCCTTTTGAACTCTGGCCCAGTGTGTACGCGTGCAGCTTTCCCCGTTTTATTCGGTAGTGTATTTGTCGTTTTTCGTGATTCAATACTATACTCACACATCGAATTCCGGGGGGAACTGACTGCACACTGCGCGGCGATGAATAATACCAAAACGGCGATGCACCTCATCGTGAAAACATTCATTTCTCGCGGCGCACACTTAATTCTTCCTGCAACGATGGAATCACTTGGACACGATCATTGCACACTAGAGCACATCGCCGAATTCGAAAACTCTCTCAGTGGGTACTCGACTGCTCCCTCATAGCTTGTATTTCGACAGTTGACTTGAAACTGGAAACGTAAAAATAGCCGCGAACGAGGATGACGTCCTTTTTGGCTTGCGCGGATGGTATATTGGTCGACTATAGCTGCGACAGCGAACGAAGAGCGGCTCAGGCCTGCGAAGGCGGAGACACAGCTTCCGGCGGTGTGAGCGCGCGATTCCCCTTATCTGCATCCTTTTCCCTTATCTTCCGGCCAGCGTGTGTGGTGTGCGTGGACAGGCCTTGAAAGTGGTTTTTCTCTTGGTTTGTCCAGTTCCGATGCATCTTCGTACCGATCTGTCTCTTTCCGATATTTCATCCGAATTCGTGGATTCCGTCGTATTAGGAAAAGATTATCACTGGATGATCGGTTTACGTGGGATAAAAATTATATATTTTTGTTGCATATGCAATGCATTTTTTAAAGTGCTGAATAACAAAGAGTAAAATGTCGGGAGTAAAAGTATTATAATATTCGTAGGATCCATTTATTAAAAAATTGAAATTGCAAAAATTATGCAAAGATAAGAGGCGCGACGAATGTACGCGTGCTCCTATTCTTTGAATGATAATGGCAATTAGCGGCTCTCTGGCGCCCATCAGCTTCCTGTCTCTGCCTGTGCGCTCTTCGTGCGACCTCGAACGTCACTCCCGATAACGCGGCAAAAAAGTTTTCGAATATTTTTATTGGCGTATGAAAATGATATTATTTTTTCGAAACGACGCTAAATCATCCTTCATTCCTTGATAATTTTTAAAATAACACGCAAAAAGTTTCTAGATTCAAAAAGCATTACCAGAAATAAAAGTCTTATAATTCCTGAAATCAATAACTCGATAAATTTGAAGAATAACGTAATTGTTGCTGTGAAAATATGTAATGAATTCCCTGAATTTTAATAAAAAAAAAAGGCTTAAAGCACAGGTAATCTACATATAATTGTACTCCGGTTAATAAATGAATAAATGTAGCAAATGCGTATCGATGACGAGGAAAAGCGAAGGTTAAGGGGTTGGCCGATTGCATTGGAGGGAGAAAACTCGAAATAAAATTATTTGCAACCGCAGGAACGTAACTTCCGCATTAATGACTCTTTACGAAAAGTTCGTCGCACGCCGTTCGAGCTCGGGGCGAAGCGTATCGAGAAAAAAAGAGAAAGTATACGATAATAACGTACTGCGAAACAAGTTGTAAATAGAACGATCCGGCAAAAAAAGTCAGTTATATTATTATAAATACCACTACTCAAATACTTAAGTAAAATAAATATGCATATATTTATTTGTGACTCAAATTCTTGTAAAAATAAACAATCACTGCTCTGCAAATCGTAGATATCGAGATCGCCATCTCGACATACGTACAAAAACGAAAATCTCACAACTTTACACTGTACACACTTTCATTCTTGGTATGTTCAAAGGCTACACAAATAACTAAATTTTTAGATTCCTATCTTACACGACATAAGAATCATTAAACTATCAACGATTTATATATATAGTACAATGATTAAGGAACTTCACATCTCAATTATGCTTTCATTTACGGTCTTTTGGAATGAATATTATAATTCATTTTTTGCTGGGAATAAACATTGTTTATTCTATGGTCCTAAAAAGAATTGCAAGTATTAGAATTGCGTATAATTAATACGAGTATTTCCCTAAAATTTTTAATATTTAGGGTACTATTAATTATGTACATAGTTTAAACATAATGATTATTTTATAATGAATTATTTTCTTAAAAATACATCTACAAACATTATTTTATAGATTTTAGATATATTATTCAGTTGACAGTCATTTAAAATCCACGTTATATATGCGAAATATTATAAAGTTCGAGAAACTCATATAGGACTTTTTATTTCTTACTTTTAAAAAGAAATGCCTTTTTCTTAATCAGTTTAAAAATCATCTGATTTAATTTACGCAAAAATTCTATTTTTTTTTTTTTTGTTTAAAGAAATTATATTTGTTTAATGCGGTGTTTTTATATTTCAATTTTTTCTTTTTTTTTTGTACTTAAAAATATCTGCTATAAATAAATTATATATTTCTAGGGAAATACTCATATACTAAAAGCAATTATAAAATATTGTTTACCTCGCTCTCATTGTAATGATTGTGTTTATACCCGACCTGCGGGTACAACGGTGACAAGATTGGTATTTGAATTTTGTGTCCTATATACTGCCTGTTATTAGTAGTATGCACAGGCATATTTTGTTGAGGTATACAACTTGGATTAGTGATGGTACTAGGAACATAATTTACATAATTTCTACTGGAACTTGGAATTTGACTACTACAACTAGATCTTTCCTGCAAATTAGAAGTAATAGCATTGTGCGATTTAAAAATATTTTCGTATTCAAAAGCAGGAGAAAGCTGTGACACTTCTTGATGAAGGAAACCAACTGGAAACTCAGTGTAATATAATTGATTTGAAGATTCCCTTGTATAAGATTTCATTGCCTGAGCATATTGTTGATTTGAAATAGTAACTTTATGTGGGTGTGAACACGAGTCACCATTGCTTGTGCTGTAAACAGGACGTCTCTGAGGCAATTTGGTCCCTTCAATTGCAACAAACTTTATTGGTTGACGTACATTTTGCTGCTGTATTGGTACACAGCTCATTACAGGTTCCTGATGTGACTGATGAGGATGTGGTTTTCTACACATTTGATAATCATTTGCTAAACAATAATTAACATTTTCAGGTCTTTGCGAAGAATAATTTTGCAGTTGTCTGCTTTGAAAATCACTTCTCGAAATATAAGACGGTTTCTCCACATAATTGATTGCATTATGTGAATGATGATCATAAGTGTTACCTATTGATTGTGATGGTATTTTATTATATGTTACATATGGTTGATTATTATGTTCCATGCATTCATTAGAAGACTCATGTTGATAATAAAAATTCGGATGCAAGTTAAAACGTTCTTCTTGAGAAGAACGCATTTGATCTTTACTTTCTTGTGAACATAGAGTTAAACGATCAGTTCTCTCTTGAATATCACCAAAACTTGCCATACGTGGCATACAATTAACTAATTGTTCAGAACTTCCTTGGGATAAATGACATCTATGAAAATCATATTGTTTTTGTGATAAATTCATTTCTTGTCTAATTGGAGATGGTTCAAAATTTTGAGTTAAAATAAAATCTTGTTCTAATTGATTAGGAGATGCAAATAAATGTCTTTCAGGTACAATATTTCTATGACTTCTTTTCTCTTGTACTGCCTGTATTTTTATTCTAGATGGTTGATTATATTTTGCATTCATATATGTATATTTACATTTTGGAGCTTCCATTAATTGATTGGGTATTGGATTTCCACAATCTGGAGTGCGCTCACTTTTTAAATTACCATCAAAATTTAATTCTTGTTTCGATATTTTAGCTGTAACTTCATTTGATCCAGGATAATTCTCTACTTTAAATAGAATCTCCTTTTCAGCTACACAATTGACTGTAGGTCGATTTTTTCTTAAAATTGCAGGTATGTGTTTTGTACTTTTATGTAATAAATAAGTTCTTTTACTAATGTCACTTATCAATAGTTTTTTTTCCTGAAAATTACTGCAATTAATTTCTCCCAAGTCACTTCTTTCATCACTGAACACAGTTCTTTTATTTATATGTGTATTATTTTTATTAACATCTTTTAAATAACGATCTATCAATTCTTGACGTTCAGGTTGAATAGAATCCATTTTTGGTTCAATTTTTATTGTTTGTGGATCTACATTTGCTCTTACTGAAGAAGGAATTTCTAAATCACTACGTTCACTTTTTGATGATGATACAAATTTTCTCTTCATTGGATTATGTTCAATAGTGTCAACTGAATGACCTTTTTCTAAATTATCTGTATTAGTATTATTACATATATTATCAGTCATATTTTTCATTTTGTAACCAATATTTTTCTTCAAAGTTCTAGCTATGGCAGAATCAGGTTCTAACAAAATCTCTGAATTAGTAGAAATATTGCTTTTGCTTTCAACATCTTCCTGATGAACTTTGTAATTTTTTTGTCGTTGCACATAATCTTTAAATGTATTTGCATAAATGCCTTTTAAAGCTACTTTTGCTGCATCTAAAGGATCTACATAAAATATTACATATATAAAATATCTCTTATGGATTTGAACGGGGTTCCATAGTCCTACCATTACCGATCGAGCAATTCACACAGTTTGAAGCTGATTAAAAATAAAATACGTCGAATCACAAAAAATCAAGAGAATACTTCGCTGCGGTTTTGAACGTTCTATCATCCAGTAAAAGTTTGGAGTCGAAATATCAAGTTTTTGCAAAAACCATTTAATATTTCGACTTCAAACTTTTACTAGGTGATAGAACGTTCAAAACCGCAGCGAAGTGTTCTTTTGTTTTTTGTGATTTTACGTATTTTATTTTTAATCAGCTTGAAACTGTGTGAATTTCTCGGTCGGTAACGGTACGACTATGGCACCCCCTTAAGAGGAAATGCAAATAATTATAAGCAAACTATAAAAGAGTTTTAAAAAAAATTAAGATAAAAAATTATTCACATATTTTACCTTTAAATGAATCCAAAAAAATATCTTTGAAGTTTTTCTCAGATATCATTTGGCATGTTTCTACATAAAATTGTATTAACTTTGGTTCTGAAGGATTCACTTTATAATTATTCTGTTTGTTACTTGTGTTATCTAAATTTTTCTTAGGCATATACTGCTTATAAAAAATTATATTTTCTGGAGTTGATTTCCTATAAAAAGTAAAAACTGTCTTAAGAAATAACTCAAGTATTCAAAATCAATTCAAGTTTACAATTCTTATACCTTATCGCATCAACATTATCACGTTCTGCATTGATTAAAAATTTAGTGTTTCTATTATTTACAGGTTTATTCTCTTCCTCAAATAGTTGCCTTTTACATCTGTCTTCTTTGGTAATATTTTGTATTACTGGAGATTGTCTGTTTCGAGAAGAAATATCTTCAGAGTTTTCATCTGGCGTTACTTTCAACAAATATACCTTTTTTTTGGAACTATATACATAATATTTTAAGAGTGGGATAAATTGACCGATAATTATGAAAAAGTCTTAGTAAAAGTTTTACCCTTTAATTCCGCCAAATACAGGACTAGATTTAACCTTTCCATCAGTTGTTGCAATTGGTACTGGGTCATCTACATCAGAACCACTAGAAGAGCTCATAAAAAGCTTTTCTAATTCCATTTTCATTTGGCCATCAATATTCTTTTGAGCTTTTGACTGATTTTGTTTTTGCATGCTATTGAATCAAATATTAGTTATAACTATAAATATAATTTAAAAAAATAAATGTCAAATAAAAAATTTACTTGTGACAAAATCCACCACTTTGCATAAGCTGCAAAGCATCATTGTGTAAAACAGCATTTTTCAGTTTCTTGTCTTCAGAACTAAGAGCTAAAATATTATTAAATGTTTAATCATGTGCAATACACTATCATAAATTATATGATCATGAATCCTAATATAAAATTTCAATAAACCTACTGCGAGTTACACATTTTCCTTTTATTCCAGCTCGAAAAAATCCTTTTGCATTATACTATATGAAGCAATGGGAATATATTTAATTTTCAAAAACATCAAATTTAGAAAACATTTATATAGTTAATAAATTTAATAAAGAAAGCATTAATACATACTGGATGTGGTAATTTTGTTGCCTTCAACAACTTTGGCTTGTTTAATAATGAATTCTGACTCTGGACCACATTTTCCTACAATGTTTTATTCATTTGTGTTTCTATCAGATATGCAATAGACAATGTTATAATCAGAAAAAATTGAGGAATCTTACTATCTCTTGTCTCCTTGCAGCCAACTTATCCAAACTCTTCATAAAGTCTGACTTTGATCTTTGGGACTCTTGTGCAATGGCTTTATTCCGCTGTGATTAAACAAGAAATAAATTAATCAGTAAATGCTACAAATTTCAAACTGGATGAGAATAAAAATGATCATTTTGATCAACCAGCATGTAAAATTACCGAAGTCCCACTACTCAATACATATATCGCCGAGAAATACTCTGACTAACATAGACTTCTACTCCACAAAGAGACTGACAAGCTTCTCGACAGTGCGCAAAAAAAACCCGAAAGCTCTCCCTCCCTCTCTGTTTACAGCTGAACGTAAACATCGTGCCGATGTGGCTATTATACCTTTACACCTCCAATATACTCACTGCGTTGCGCTTGGCGGCGAGGGCATTGCGCCGCAGCTCCTCCAGGTCCTTCCGGCGCTTCTTCTTCTTGAGCCGCTCGTTAGACGAGTCCGTGTCGCCGTCGTCTCCTGCCGTCGTTGTCGTCGTGATGGGCACTTTGCCCATGGTACTCCTCTTCAAGCGGCGTCGCCGCCGCCGGGGCCGGCACACCGTTGCCGGTTTTTTAACTCCCGCCGCATAGGCTGCTGTGGCCTCCTCCTCCTTCTCTCGATTTTCCTGGAACCGGCGGGCGCTCGCAGCTTTGTGTTGTTGTTGCCGTGCGCGACGCGGCGCACGCTTTTTTCGGTGCTGCGCGTAAGTATATAATAAGTAGACGCACACACGCGCGTGATTTTCGCTGATCAAGTTGTTATATGCCGCGTTTTCACTTTTCACCGCGCGCTCGACAACGACTCACTTCGCTCTACCGGCCAGCAGTCGCTTTGTTTATATCTTTCGCTAAGCTTTGCACGAGCGAGTAGCTCGAGACGTCGCAACTAGAATATAATTTCCATACGAGTGTCGACTGTGTACCTAGACTAGATGTACGTGCACGATGACACTTTTCCGTGCGATGCTCGCTCTCTCACTCGCCCGAACTCGTGTTGGCTTTGTTTTGACGTTTTCGCCGGCTCGACGACGTCGTCCAGCACGCGCATTAGTAAGTATATTATTACATTTACATTTGAGATAGGGTACAACATGACGATGGTCGAGGACGAGTTTGACCTTCAAAAGAGTTTAGTAGGTCTGACGGGAATATATCGACTTCGATTGTTTTGATAATCTATATATAATATATAGGGGAGAATCGGGCGATCTTGTACACTTCATTTTTAAGAATTTGTTACTTTGTCTAAATTTATGTAAAAATAATTATTCACTGAACTTTCAGTCAACTTTAAGGTTTCGAGAAACTGTATCAATTTTTGTGGATGATTATATCACTAATTAATATTTTTACTTTGACATTAAAAAAAACCGCTTTGTACAACTTCACCCCTCAGTAGGGCTCAAGTTGTAGGGGAAGGTGGGGCGATATGGGCAGTGGGGCGATATTTTAAAAAATGAGAAACTATTTCTAGCTACAAATTGTTTAGATTATGGCTAAAGTTGTAACAAATGTACTTGAAGTGGTAGAAACTGAAACAGTCGAGTATAAATAATTTAAAAAATAAAGTACCCATCTCGCCCCACGTGAAAATTTTTTAGCAATATGGCCGCCTGACTCCATTTGATTTACACGGGGAAACCCATATCGCCACATCTGCAAACCACATGGGGCGATATGGGTTTTCAAGTGATCGCCTTCGTTATATTAATATATTTCAATATATTTGCATTAATATAAATAATAAAGTGTACTTATTTGTAGATGAAGACTCGCTGAATACTTTAATCGTGTTACAGTATTTTTCAAAGTTCGATTAATATTTTTAAAAGCGAAAATACCCATATCGCCCCACCTTCCCCTACACGGCTCGGGGTCGACTTGGACATTCATTTAAAATCACTTAAATCCATTTATAAAAAAGCAAAGCTATGTAACCTATTTTCATTACTTACTGTACTTATTTATACCTTCAATTAAGCAGAATTAAAAATTTTCAAGCAAAATTATAAATTTTAAATTGACGTTATATTAAGTATTGACAACGCGTAACGATTAAAAATCAATTTCATGTGCAAGCGACTAATGGTAGCATGAAATACTTCAATGCATTAGTCAATCATGAAATCCGAAGCTCTGACTTCTCAGGTGGTTTACCTAGCTTAAACGGCAGTCGGACAAATAAATAACAACTACTAATATTATTGTTACTACTTACTAGTTTTTATTTAATCGATATTTTCTACATCACAGTATTTTTCTACAATCACAGCACTTTTAAAGAACAGAAAATATATAAACTAAAGCTCTTTTTAAACTTATGAATTTATGACTATAAACTATATGAATATAAAAGCAAACATTTTTATTCCAAAAAGAAATTTAAAACATTAATGAAAAAATATATCATCGCGCGGTACGAAGAAAAGACAACTTTAAAGTTACAGGAGAAGAAAAACCAGTTTCGCGCGAAAAAAGTCAAAAATGTACCCATACTTTGGCTTTTTTCGCGCCAAATTGGCTTTTCTTCGTACCGCGCGACGATATATATTCTGATAATCTGCTGTTATGCTTTATCTCCCTTTTAAGCCTTGTTAAATTGTTAGACAAAACGTTTTCTTTAAAATTTTCAGTTTTTAATACTTTTTGGTCAATTTCAAGTCATTGAGGCAACTGACAGCGTTTGATGACCATCGGCGGTACTGGCGCACCATGAAAATGCTGTGAAAAATTCAAAATTGACATTTTTTAGGATGTTTAAGATCGTCCCTATTATTTTGTACAACTTGACCCCAAGGATAAAAAAATCTTTAAATATAGATATTCTATTCATTGTAAAATTTACCGATCTAACTTTTGTGCCAAATTGGGAGTTTTTGTGTGTTCAAAAAGGTGAAAAAGTTGTTGTGAGTTCGTTGCGTCCCTGGTAATTTTGTACGCTGTTTCTACAGGCCACAAATTTTACAGAAACAGTCGGAAAATTTGATAAGTGGCCGTTAAAAATTCAAAAAAAGGCCATAGCCAACAAAAGATTTGCCAAATGTGTATTGTATCGAGAAAATTATGTCTACCTTATCGACAAATGAAAAAACCAATTTACAAAAAAGATATTCGGTTTGTTTTAGATTGCTCCATGTACAACATAGCCCCACTCTCCCCTATACAGACACACACGCATATATTTTATTAACTTTCACATCAATATCGAACTGTTTACACGATTAGCTTGTAAAATTTTGTTGTAAGTGTGTTTCCTAAATGCAACTACTTTATGAATTTCCAGATATATTTGAAGTTAAGATTAAGCAAGTTAGTTTACAAACTCGTATGCAGTGTGTTAGTTAGGCAAATACGTATTCATTTGAACAACTTGTGCATTAAACTATTAATGCTAATTTCTAGTGCAACGAAATATTAAATGAGTAGATTATTTTTAGAATTATTTGTTTCGGAAATTCTGTAATGAAAAGCTTATTTTTAATCTCCTTCGTATATTCAAAATCCAAAATTGTTATTAATTTAATGCGTGACCTATAAAGCTATTTTTCAGAAATTCTCTGCTAACGCAATAACGCTGGTATCGCTACGTCATTATCTGTTAATAATGAAAACGTGTGTTTACGGCATTTGTTTCTTCTATTCGAATGCTCACAAAATTAACTTTAAATATATTCGTATTTTACCTCTCGGTGCGCGTCAAATGCGTAAACGTATTATATAGCTGTCTTCTCGAATATGATTGGTGTAAACAGCGGTGCCGTAAAATGCACCGCACACACGTTGCGCACAAAATAACGCGCGGGGGAGCAAAATTTGATTATGAGTGAGATCGAGCCTCAACCTGTTGATTAATTCAATTGCGAAATAATCCGATCGCTCTGGTTTCCCCGGTATTTTCTAAATATTAAGAAAGACGCAATCAAAAAATTGACTAACATCCGTGAGTAAAGATTGCCGTTAATCAAAAATGAAATTAATAGAGAAGTCTCAGTTGTGGTAAATATAGCACGTTAATTTGTTTGGTTTCTTTCCTATTATTTTTTTTACCGGACGAGCGCTTTCGGTTCATTTCATTAAATTTCTTCCATCTTTATACTTTACAAAAAAAATATTGATGCTGCAGAATCGCTTTTGTAAAATTTTTTATCGAGTATATATACCTATTTTGGAAAATCGGGAAATTGAAAAGCGTTAGCATCGCTCATCAACTTTGCTATTTCAATCAAAAAAACTATGTATATCTACTGATAAAAGGAAGATCGAAGTCGCAAACTTATTCGAAAGTTTCCGCTGATTTCTTCTGGCAGTTTTTGGCAACTTCTGACGCGGAACTGCAAGAAAAGATTTCAAAGTTGTTCTAATTTAAGAGGTGTACGGGATCTATCAGATCTCGGAAAGGCTCACGAATATTCGCGGATTCTCTAACATTAAACTTTCCTTTCGCTCCATTTTATATTTAATTCCAATCCCAAAATATGCCGACTTTTAAGCTCAACTTGACGGGCTCGTCATCTTACACATTTTGATGGAAATAATAAATTTAAGTATTTCAAACCGAATGAAATTCGTGCCAGGCGAAATAAGTTAAAAATAAAAAGAAAATTTCAGTTTTAAAGCCTTTTTAATAAAAACTATCGTACTTTCATTAGCTTCGCCTAGTACCAAAATATTCATCACATTGACCCGCTTTAAACTTAGGCCTCGCGCTGTGCGAGAGGGAGAGAGAGGGAGAGAGATGCACGCGCGCACGTACCTAAAAGACTCGAAGCGAATTAAATATTGAAGGGGTGTAATAAAAAGTCCTGACGTCAAAGGCTCGAAGTAACGCGGTGCGTGCGCGGTATCGATCTCTCGGGCTTTGTTTCGAAAGAGAGAGAAAGAGGGAACTCTCCAGCGAGTCCAGCCGTCGCTTGCCAGATGGCAGCAGTTGTTTTAATAAAGAAATAATAAAAAATAAACCGTACGCCTTCAAAGGGTTCTTCGGCAGCTAGAGATTATCGTCGTAGTTTAGACTTATATATAGAGTCGCTTTGTTAAAATCGACTGTCTCAACTATCGCCGTATATAATTGTTTTACGGCGACACGCTTGCCTCCGGAAATTTACGTTTTCGTTTGCAACCTCGACGCGTATAAAAGCTCCAAGTTTGTAAGTCGAGTCGTTCGAAATCCATAAATGTTATACGACGCGAGACCGCGGACACTAATCATTTCCCACTTTTTAAATTTTCTCCTTAGATTTCGGCTCTAACATTAAAATTGTCAGAATCGATTTTTACTCAACGAAATTATAAAGCCGTTCTAATAATGTCACCAACTGAAAATCGGAAAGTATTCATCCCCTATTCCGTAAGAAAGTGTAATATGAAATGGGGCTGCGCGTTCTGAAAGTTCGAAAAATTAGAAAAAAAAGTACCTAGTCGTCCGCAAGCATTAAAGTCAACGCGGGAAGCGTCATCTCGAGGCCATTAGCATGATAAGCACGAGGCAAAAATGTATGCTAAGCATCGGTGATCCTCACATCGCGGCTAATGTGAAAGGTCCTCGATCATGCGCCGGCGAGTGACAGCGTTGTAGCTGCAGCACACATGTGGACAAACCGTCGCTTCGAGCGGAAGTAACGAGAATCGCGTGCGCGGAACTATCCGGACTGTCTTATCATCGTTGTTTTTGTTGTTGCTATTATCATTTATACTTTTCCACTGCTGTTATTATTTTATTTTTCTTCCTCTTTCTTTCTCACTTTTTTTTATCTTTTGCGAGCTGCCGCAGCTCGCAGTGTCGGCATACGTGTGCATCGATTGTGCGACTAGACTGTAGAGAGAAAGAACGAGAGTGACGTCGAGAGATTTCGAGAGAATCGCAGCTTTTATCTGGAATATAATAAGCAGCAGCTGCAGCATCCTGGACGGTGACGTCTTGTTCCTATAATGAAAGCGGCGATAAAGGTGCGAGCCGCTGCGCAGTTTCATTTTGACCTGCTAGTCATTTACCTTTAAAATTTTTAGCGCTTTGAAATTCTTCACTGCTGCTGCTGCTGCTGCTGCTGCTTTTGCTTCTGCTATTGTTAGCTGAAGAGTAAATAAAAAAAAAAACGAATTAAACCATTAAGAATGTAATTTTTCATTTCACCACTATTTCTTTCCTTTTCTTTCAAAAACTACATTTATTGCGGAGATACAGAGTTTAACAAAGGTTATGGTAATTTGTTAACATTACTAACAATAATATTTATGGTGATTATAATAGGTATTATTTTCTTGAGATAAAGGCAAGTTTATTTTTTACGCGAAATCAATACCAGAGGCGGTTAAAATATAAAGATTAAAATGAAAATATTGTAGAAAAATTAAAAAGAAAATTACTGATTTTAAGGGGACAAGCCATGGTTGAACCTGAAAAAAAAGCTATTGTATTAATTCTTTAATAACAAAGCCAATATATAATTTTAAGAGTTCAAACTTTTTTTTATTATTAAGTTATACAATTACCTATAATTTAAGACTACATCATCCAGGTGTTTAAGATTTTGGTCTTGCAGTCCATTAGATTAAGAAACCCTTCTGAATTAGAAACTGGCATGTCATTGCCGCAAGAAATTTTTTGAACAAAGCAAGGCAGGGGTCTGGTTACTTAGGAGTACCTTTGTAGTTATACCAGTTATAGAAAATGTAAGCTACTTTTTTTTTTAAAAATTTTTAAAATTGTTTTTTAATGAAAAATCTAATTTTTTTATGTTTTTTTTTTATTAAAATTTCAATATTTTTTGTAATTTTATTTTATAATTTTTTTTCTAAAGCCTTTTTCAAAAAAGTACCTCACATTTTCTATAACCAACACAATTTTAAAGATACTCCTAAATTTCCAAACCTCTAGCTTGCTTTATTTAAAAGAAATCCTGCGGCAAAGTCCCTGTAAATACAAAAAACAAGTTATTCAGAAATTCAATTGAAAGTTTTGGTTTTCTATAACTTTATATAAGTTTCAAAACTACTTACCAAAAACTTTTTTTTCATTCTGTATGATATACTTTAGTGGAAAAATGAAACAGATGCCAATTAGATGAAAGTAGTCCTGGCTAAATCATTTTAACTGTTGAATAAACCTATAAAAAAGAATTTCATTAATTCAACAATATTTTTAAATTTTTTAGATTAATACATAAATGTTGTACTTATTTTTTTTTTCGTACTAGGCTGAAAACATTGTTAGTCATAAATGTTATTGACAGTAAAAATAACCTCAAAATAAATTAATCCTTTTATGAGAGCCAATAACACACCTGTAAAAAGAAAAAAATTAATAAATATTATATTAGCTATTATCGCATAAAAATAACTTTTTACCTACTCTAGTAAGAACCTGGTTCATATGACTCTTCAGGTAAATTCAATTGCAGTCTCCTTCGTTTTCTCCTATTTTCTAAAGTGTTTTCTTCGGCATTCCTCTCAGCATGAAATAATCTGATGTCATTGCTTTTCTGTGCTCACTCAATTGCAGCTACTCCAGGTTTCACATCAAAGGCTTCCATAATATTCAGAAAACCAACTCTTCCATCGTTGAAGCAAGTGACAGCAATACAAGCACCTGCTGTGAGCACATGTACACCACTGAAGGAGGTCTTGGTTACAATCTTCCAAACTGAATTATTAAAACTCTCATTACTATTTTGGGTGTAACCGCCTAAACATCTGTGAAGCAGCTCCTGTTCAGAGAGATCTTTGTAAATTGGTTTCAACTGCTCCATAATCACTGCAGGAATACTGCCTTTATGATGAAAATCTTTTAGTTTTTTTTGAGCCTTCGCTTTTTGCCACTTGCACCAACTGCTGTCCTGGTGGGCATAAATGATGTTGAGGATTCTGGTCTGTGGAAATCTTGTGGTAGTACGTAGCCCATATAGCATTCAGCATTTTTTCTACAGAGTCCGTGTTATTTCTGATGGCATTACCATAATATGTGGTGAGCTGATCAATTACTTTTGCTGTTAATCGTCCTTGGCCTCCAATGGTTTTTCCATCGTCTAATAACTTTTTTCCAAAATTTTTCTTTAAATTCCTGAGTCTGGTTCCCATTCGTTTCTGGACGTGTCCCACACACTCCTTCTTCTCAACTTTAACTTCATCTCCATACGGTTTGGCCTGGCACAAAGCACTGTACACTTTCGAATCTCCATCTCCAATGTAATGATGGTATTTTACATTATACTTTTCTTGAGATCTTCTAAACATTTCCACAACTCCATCGACTTCCATCTTTCCAGCACTTCCTTCATGGTTTGCTGCACATTTATCTTGATGATCACTGAACCAGTCTTCATATTCTTCTGTGCCTTTTCTATTTTCCCACTTTAAACATGCTTTACAAAAACTGTTCTTGATAAATATGTCAAGAACTTGTTGAGAACGCAAGCCAATCAAACTTGAAATTCCTTGCAATGAAGAAAATCCTCTTTTTCTCCATGACCCATCACCAGATACATCTAGGCCTTGATTTTCAGCTGGTGTTAATGCTGTTTCCTTTTTGACGGCTTCTTGCATAGAATTTTGTGCTACCTCTTGAGTCATTTTGCTTAAATCTTCATTGAGATGGTCATAAAAACTATGTGCAACAGGTGGTGGCAAATCCATGATTCCGCAAAAAGTTTGCAATGCAGCATATCCTTGCCCAATTGCTCTTAGTGCAAGAAGACTGCGTCTGTTGGTTTCATAAGCATTGCTTTGAGCTCCAACTTGCTTGCTCGTGCTTATAATTCTTCTCTCTGAACAATTTTTGCACATAATGTTAAATTTGGAGCCAAGTCCTCGAATATCTTCTTCTATAATTTTAACTTGTCCTTTACATGTTGCACATACAAGAAATTTCTCCAGCTGTAAGAACAGAATGTTTATATCTATTATTCTGTTTCTTGTTTGTGACGCTTCTACAGATATATCTTTTATTTTCCCTGAAGTTGTACTTCTTTTCCTTTTGTTCGTGATTTTTTGTTGAACATTCTCTGAATTTTTGTTAAATCCTTTATGTTTTTTTTTTCTTCCAAATTTTCTCTTCTTTCCTGGAGCTCCTGATGTTCTATTTCTCTTGTCAGAATCCATAGTGGCTAATATCTAATCCTCTATAATGTTAGTTATTAAAAAACACAAATAAAAGTCACTCACTGAACTCACTAAATTAAAAATATTAACAACACTTTGCACAGTGCAGTTAACCTAAAATCGCTGTCTTCTACACTCTCAGTTAAAAGAGTTCTACACAGCACTTTATTTACAAAAAAATTTTTTGTCAATACTGAATAAATTGCATTGAAAAATGCAGATTCAATTATATTCAAAACACTTTTAGTTTAAATCCCAACGACTATGGCGCTGACAGAACGTAAACAGATGAGATTTTAAACCATCTATATGTATTGTACGTATATACTTTTGTATAAGTAGAGTAAAAGTAAAATACACGAGGTTTATACCTCGAGTTAAGTTTGCCTACTATGTCAATGTACATTTACGTTCTAAATTCAGTATTGTATGCTGTGAAGCATAAAATAATATAAGATTAACAATAGTATATCTAAAATGGATAATTTAAGAAAAATCACTAAATATGCAAAAAAGTGACTTCACGGTTTTAGCTGTATTTTCTAAACGAAATCGAATTTGGAAATGCGGTTGGAAGCATAGTATTCAGCGGAAAATTTGCTATTAAAATAGTACATAAAAAAAAATCGATTTTTCGACCCCCTAACCATGGCTTGTCCCCTTAATAGAGCATATTGTAATGCTTTGATAACGTCACAATGTGATGTTTTTGAAAGGTTTCAATAACAAAGCGGAGAAATTATGTGAATCTTAGACATTATTGTAAATGTGTCGGAGAAATCTTAGTATAGTATTAATGTTTCTGTAGAAATATAAAAGTGTTTCTTTAACCTTATTTACATGTTGGAAATGAATTTCTAATTTCATAAACAGAGATATGAAAATACGTGCGTATTTTTGAAAACATTGAAGTAAAAGTATACGAGACGCAAAGCTAAATAGCGGGAGATATTTAAAGAGATAAAAATTAATCTTCAAAATTAAAGCCCGAAACATTTATCAGTCTGCCACATAAACGTAGCAATACTTCAGCTTCTGTTATTTTTTGGCTCCTCGCAAGAGTGAGCATTACCATACAACCCTTAGCATCGCGTTTCTTGCCCCGCGGAAAAACCTCCGCCGATTGCTTTAACAGCATTTCGAGAAATACATTAGCGAAAGCGCACCGCCGCACCGAGGAGAGCTGGAGAGAGAAGAGAACCACATGCCGCAGAGCAGACGCTCACCTATGCGCCAAGTCTCGCGGAGGAGAGAAATTGCGCATAAATAATTCATTAGGTCGGTTTAAGCAGCGGTGGCGCAGCCCCGCGCGCGGGTCGATGGCGAATGATAAGGTGACGAAAAAGCCTGCCCGGAGAGGGCGACAGGCAAACGAGGGAGTGGGAAGCAAGAAAGCGGTTCTTCTAGGGAAAAATATAACAAAGCAGAGGGATCGGATAACGTGCGCGTGTATGTGAACAAAGCCCAGAAACTTTTAAAATTTTATGTAACTGAAAAATTTTAGATTTAAATGGCTATAACTTGAGTTCTTTACAAAGCACATAACTGATACAAAAAAGAATATGTTCATTTTTCAATAGAGGAATAAAAAAAAGAGGAAGACTTTTTTTACGAAAAATTACAAAAAGAGCTAAAAAAAGTGTCTATTTTGAGTATATTCATGTTTTTTTAGATGTAAAAAAAAGTCACTTAGTGCTATTATTGTCAAATTTTTATAGCTTTATCTTTATAACAAAAGCTTAAATGTAAGCCCTGGTTGATCGATGTGCCATGAAAAATAGCTCAGATATATGAGATTTTAATTTTTTACGTCTTGAATATTAGAAAATAAAAACTCTTATATCTGGGCAATTTATCATGGCACATCGGTCTACCAGGGCTTAAATTGAAGCTTTTATTATAAAGAAAAAGCCCTAAAAATGATAGTAAGTGACTTTCTTTTTCTACTTCGAATAACACATAAAAAAAATGGATACTTTTTTCGCTCTTTTTGTAATTTTTCGTAAAAAAGCTTTCTCTACCATTAAGTTGAACTTCTTTTTTATTCCTCTATTGAAAAATGAAGATTTTCTTTTTCGGTTCAGTCGTGTGCTTTGTAATGAACTTGAGTTATTGCCTTAGTTATAGCCTAGGTATATAAATACATATATATGAACGTTTGTCTTTAACGCTTCAAAGCTATATATATATCGTATAGCTATATATATATATATATATATAAATATATGTGCGTGTGATATAGTATCGAGAGAAGGCCGCTTTTGCGAATGTGTGGGACACAGAAGTATCGTGAAAGAGGTGTACATCGCCGGGTCGACCGAATTTTCCATTCACGTTCACCGCGAAGAGAGAAGGCGATGCCAGAAATATTAAAGGAGGTCGACGCGAGAGTTCACCCCTCGCGGAGCGAACGATCGGAATCTCTTTCTCCGCGTGTGCGCGTACTTTTATATATACACACACACACACACACACACACACACACACACACGCGTTGAGCGGCAGAAATTTTTCCGCGACCTGCTTTTAATCAAAATTTCATTTACCGCGCTCTGTCGCTGGCTTTGCGTTATGTTCCCTTAAGACATTTCATGCAGTTCCTTCTTATTGCTTTTACAATGAGAATGGAAAATAATACGCGAAAAAGACAATTTAGTTTTTATCGCGCTGTTTGTAAATCGACTCGAATATCCGAACTTCCGTAACGAAATATTGAACTAATATTTCATTATCGAAAATCTGTTGCGTAAATTGGCTTTCAGTAATGAACTTTTGAATTTTATATCAGTTAACTGATTATTTGATGCATGCCCTTTTTCCAATCATAGCACGGATCCCCAATAAATGCTTTACGTTTAAACATCATAAATTTGCCAATATTTACAGTATTTGGACAATGTAATAAATTTAAACAACGCTCGCGTATATCAACGGCAACGGCTACTTCTATATAAACTCTATGTGTACATGCCATGTAGCTGAGAAAATTTTGAAGCTCTGCCGAGTGGATATTCAAGGTCCATTGAATTTTAAAGTGCACCTCTATTTTTAAATTACAAATTCAGTGAGTAAATATTCAACATCGTGCTGCTACCTAAGATTACGTGTTCGGAAATATACAGATATATAATGATAATGTAATAATACTATTCAACTGTTGTAGCCGGGCTAGATTATATAACCCTAAAGCACGACCGACGTAATGGCACGTATAACGGACGATTCAGCGCGGGCAATTTGAAATTCCCCGTAGGAAAAAATCCTCCCTCACTGACACAGAGAGCACGCGGCGCACGCGGCGGCACGCCGAAGAAAAAGCGGCGTCGATCGGTCATCCCCTCCCTTTCCCCCGCTTGCGACAAAAGGGAGCGTAAAAAAGGCGGCCGGCGAATTACCCTATACCTACTCTCGGATCTGCGGGGGTCGCGGTCGTAAATTCTACTGCGCTCTCGCGCTCTCTCTCTTAAATTCACGCTGCAGAAAGTTGGCGCATCAGTCGCGGGCGCACGCACCGAGGGAGAGAGAGAGAGAGAGAGAGAGAGCGAGAGCCCGGAATAAGGCTGAACTAATTTACATATAATTAACCCTGCCCCGGAATAATAAACCTCGTCGCTCGGGCCCCCCGTCCGCTTCATTTTGCAATCTCAGCCGCGCGACGCTATCCGCACGTTACATTCTCCCTGCCGCACTAGGGTATAGTACTACACCCTCATCCTCGCTCGTTCTTTCTCGCCCCGTGATGTACGCAACCGCGTGATGCTGTCCGCTGGGCTAATCGTGTGGTATATAAACGCTGTTTCGCTTATGCGGAGTCGGAGATTATAGCAATGACTATATCTGTTTAGACATGTAACTCAGCATCAGTACGACAGGTTTGTCGTAAGTGCGTGAAAAAGTCTGAATTAAAGCTGTCCGGCTTTATTCGGCAATATTTTACGTAGGCGAAATTCATGCCCTCTCCTATAATGTCAAATTATAGGTTCGGCTTACCCATGCAGACGGTAACCGTAATAAATCCTAATCTACTTCGTACCACTATACCAGCATTTTACCCAGCCGCAATAGCGAGAGAAAAATATGCGGCAACGGGCAGTTTTTCGAATTCCTGCGTCCGTTTACGTATACGTACCTACATACATGTATATATAGGTATACGCGACTAGTGTGCCTTATTGGGCTTTATTTTTGTACCTGCGGTTGGCTTGCGCGCGCGTCCGCGGCCCTCTCTCTATCTGGAGCACACAAAATATGGCTATTGATTTTCTCATTTTCTAAAAACGGGCCTCGTAAAGTCGCTATTGAATTTTTTATTTGCAAAATGTCTCTTCCTGTCGATATTCGGGGTAAAAATACACGCGAACCCTCTCTCGCTCGCTCTCCTGTAGCGCCTGGCCTTTGCTGCCGCCGATAATATACCTCTCTCCCTCGGCTTTCCTTTTTAATTGACGTTTTACAGAAATGTAATAAAAGTGGATTAATTTTAGTGCCGCGCGAGCTTTCTGCCCTTTTCCTCTCCGGTCTTTTGCGCCAGTGGCGAAGGAATCAGATGAAAAATCCCACAGAGCTCGCGTGCACAGTGTTTTCTTTCCTTTCTTCTTTCTGGCCTTCTCTCGTTTTCTCCGATTATTGTTCTTTCCGATAGCTCGAGAGTTGCTTTGCAGCAATTAATGGTCAACGTACGTAATGAGCCTTGTTCGACGTGTTGTCCGTGTGTATAGTATAACGCGTGTAGCGGAGAGGGCGAGTAAGCGCGCAAGCGGCGAAATGCTTAGCGGCCGCCTGCACTTCACGTGCAATTAACCTACATGTGACTGACCTACCGCTCTTGCGTCAACTTGTATTACATGCCCGGCAAAGAAACTTTTCCACCATCGTCTTACGCACAAGTCCACGCGCAGAACTTAAATCTTTCGTTCATGTCTTGTTACTATTATAAATTCCGACTTTTCGATTTACCAATAGTTTAATAAATAATATACGAAAGTTCATTATAATATAGGAAACAATATTTTAAAAGAAACAATATCCCAATGTATTATAGCTCGTGCAGTGCGTTCAGTTTAGCCTTTGCTTGTAGGCACTATATATACTGACTTTGAGGCCTGAAATTATCTTTAGTTGCTGCTCGATTATTCTGTTAATCTTTCACAACTCCCGATTAACTGTAAGTTAATATTTTATAAGGTGATAGAACGTACATCCAAGAAGAACCATTGGAACAACCACAAAGCTTATACTAGCAGACCAGTTTCTTCGCAGCGAGAAGCACCGGTAATTGATCTATTGAAAGCTAAGCTAACTTCAGGACAGATAAAGAAGTTGCGCTGTTTTATCGCGTATAATAAAAGCCCTGCGACTCGACTTTCTCGATTCCCCGTAAAAGTTAGCGGCCGTGGTATTACGCGAGCGCGAGGCGCTGGAATATCATTATGCAGATGCGTTGTTTGATGTATCTCGGTAAGAGAATGGCGCTCTCTCTCGCGCGCTGCTTCATAACGTTTAATATTCATCGTTCCGCCGGCCTTGTACGCGTAAGACAACCAAAATTCCCCCGGCAGATCTCGCGCGCAGGTGTGCCAACTTTTTCCGCGTTTTTCCACTCTCTCCTTCCATCCCGTAATCTCGTCCCTCGGTAAAGAGGCACTGTTTGTCTTCCGCGGGAAAAAGTTGAGGCCCGAGGATTTTGCTCGCAGGAATTTGTTGAGTCTTAAGCGGTGGGAGATGCATGCACGCTGGGCTACACATTAACATATACATAAGGCACCGAGAGAGAGAGAGAGAGAGAGACGAAAAAACCCTAAGTTTTTAGTGCTACGTTCGAGCGCGAGCGGGGGGTAGAGGCTGAGTTATTTTATACCGGAGCAATTCCCCGGTGAAAATTTACCTGATCGCGTTCGATGCGGCTGAGCGGCATGAAAAATTCAGCCATTCTTTAGATTCTCGCTGTGTGCAAGCTTCGCGTTGTTATTTCGTATACGTTACATGTCGGAAAAATATCGACATTATTGTTGCATTAAAATTGACCGAGTCGTCAGATATTTTGCAATTTTTCGATCGTTAAAAAAATTTTTTGTTTCAATTAGTCAGAAATTCACCTAGCTTTCCACTTTGTGCAATTGGAAAAACTTCGATAAAATACTGCCCCAATTTTGCGATGAAATTGACTTTGTGCGCTTTCAGTTTTGTTTCTACATGGAAAAAGCTTTGCAACAATAAAACAGTTGTTTTTGACATATTGTGAAAAAAGTATACACGAAGCTCTACCGGCTAACACCCCTTTGTAGAAAAGGTAAGATAAAAAGAAAACCATAACAATCATTTTCAGTCTATTACATAAAAAAATCAGGTAAAGAACTTATTTCCTTCAGCCAAAAAATTCCCCTTTCTCACAGTAATACAAAGTTGGGCTTCGAACCATGAACACGCGTCAAGGACTGATACGTATAAAAGCAGGATTTCGGGCCTTTGATTGGTTGCCGGAAGGCCCGGTAGAAAACGCGAACGCCGGAAGTGTGCGCGAGCAATGTTAAATCGATTAACCTTGTTAGTCCGGCAAGCCAACGCTGAATTTCGAAACGGATAAACCACAGGAGTGGTCGCGTGACGTTTGTTCTCTCTCTCTCCCTCCTCTGCGCAAATTAAATTACCATTGTAAATCGGCGAATTGTATGTATCTATCTGAGAATCGAAAAGTGAACCGCCACTCTCAAGTTCGCCCGACCAATGAACTGCGGACCTTGCGCACGCGGTGGCGGCCACAGCACACACTGATGTTTATCTCTCGCGGGTTGCCGACGGTGCTCGTGGAATAGAAAATTTCGCCGGCGTACCACAGCCGCACCCTTATCACGTAATGTTTAAAATTAAAAGATTAGAATAGGGCAGTGGGTATATTACAAAAGTATTATAACGGCGTGATTTTTATCTCCACATAATTCTTTCTATATATACTTTACGCTTTATATTGACTCGCGAGAGGTAGGGTGCGACTTTGCTCGAATTATTAGCGGTATTAAAATAGAACTCGGGCCAATTTTAAAATCGCGAGTTCCATTGTTACTGTTAACATATTTATCTATTTGAAATGCTTAAGGATAAAATGTGATATTGTAATAGTTACAAAATCTATATTAACTAATAACGTATTCAGATTTGAAAGTAGCTGGTGGTAGAAGTTCTTGTAAATTGTAGTTTTTGAATCTAATAGCCAATTTTCTAGCAGGATTATGCTGTTAAATAACAAAAAGGTTTGAAATAAAAACTCCATTTAGTTTTTTACTCAAACGTTTCGGACATTTTTATTGTTTATGTCCCTCATCAGGATAAACAATAAAAATGTCCTAAACGTTGGAGTAAAAAAATAAATGATGTTTTTATTTCAAACGTTTTTGTTATAAAACAACATCATCCTGGTAAAAAATTGGCCATTAGATTAAAAAACTACTATAATAAGCATATTGTAACTATTATAATATCAATGTTCTCAGGTAACACATTAAAATTGTTTATGAGAACGTGGTAACTTAACTGTTAACATGGCATTATAACTGTTACAATACCTATATTTGGTCATATTTAAACATACGCATGTTAACAGTTACAATACCATGTTAACAGTAAACAAATCCTTTTCTCAGTGTAACTTTCAGATGTGCGGAGGGGCATGGCATTTTTACCGGTGTAAAACGCCGAGAAAAAGATTACAGCGGAGCGAGTGTGCCGTAAGTAGGAGGGCGCGGCTTCTGCGCAAACATGCGTAAATTATAAGTAGTTGAAATCCTACGAGGAGAAGTAAATCTGCGAAGCCTGCGCGTGAATGCGGGCTTTTGAAAACTTAACAAAGGGACAAACAGAAGTGCGGGGAGGAAAAAAGAGGCGGTCGTGCGTGTGTGGGGGGTTCGCCGGAATGGAAAATGGATAGAAACACGACTTTAAATTTAAAGAACGGAGAGAGGTAAAAGGCTGAATATATATAAATTATATAAATGGAGCGCCTGCGCTCGCGACGAAAATTAAATTAAATTGAATACATATTTTACCGCTCGCTAGGTGTACCGTAATACAATATGTAAATTAATTTTGCTGCGGTAGCTTTTGTTATACATTTTTTTTACTGCCTATAAATAATAAAAGCGTAATATGTTATATAGATATTTATAAACTTAATGAGAACGTAAGGGGAATTTCTCGTATACGTCAAACAGCGGGAGTAGGAGACGTAAATTCCGCCTCGGCAATTATAGAAGATACGTCGGCTAATCATGAAAAACGATCGCCACGAAGTCGCCACCGCCCTAGCGAGTTTTACGTAACGTACGGCTCGTAAAGTTAGCCGTAAAGTCGTATATTTGTGGGACGTCGGTGCGGCGGTCTTCCGCTCTCCGGTGCTTTTTTTGTGTTTCCCGATGCTGCGCCCGCGCGGGTTCTGTTTGATTCCGCGCGGTGGCGGTGGCTTTATGCGTCGCTGGACTTTATAAACTATTCTAAAAGCCAGCGAGTGTATGCCCAGGACACCTTATCAGGGGGGAGAGCGAATTTTTTATGATCCCACGTTCGCGCGGTTCAGCGTGTAACGGGCAAAATGTATCTAAGCGCTTTTTAAAGAGGGCAAACTCGCCGGGGAAAAAATATGCTGCCGCGCCAGCGAGGCAGCAGTATATGTGTTTGGAAATTCCGCTGGGAAGAATGACACGTGCGACCCGTGCATCAAACACACTTTGCCGCTGCTGCTAACCGATGCTCTTTTGCAGTCTATGTGTCTATGTGTAAGTCTCTCTCTCTCTCTTTTTGCGAAACACGGAAGGGAAAATTTAAAGTACGCGGCAATCCGATAGCATCCGATAAAGCTCTTCGATCGAGTATTATGCAAAAAAGGCCCGACGAAATACCGTGTCGCTTCTGTATGCGAACGATCTTTTGATATTGTCGTGTTTTTTTTTTTCGCCCGAGAAAGTAATAACTATATGCGATGCTTAATTTATTCTGATTTTCACGTTAACGAGGAATTGCTCTATATTGAAACGGGTATCAAATTCCTGTTTGATGTTACGATTTGATTATAAACTCGGAGCTCTACGCTAAATTTAAATAACGTATTTTAAATCATATCAAATAATCTATCAAACGTTTCCATGACTACACTGTAATACGACGAGCTTTTATATAGATTTGTATTTTCTACTAATAAATAACAAATACGCGATTTATCATATAAAACCTATTGTCATTTTATATCCATCATTTGCAGGTGATTCGGGACTTGTTTGGACTTTTATCCCTGCGTCAGAAATATTTTCGCTAAAGGCTTTCTTCATAAGTACCGCGTCCCCGGGCTTATTGCATTCTCAAGCCATTTTACTACCCGCCCTCAAATACTTCATACTAACGCATCAATTTCTCCTTGCAGGGGACATTTACGGCGTAATCGAATATTTTAATAAAATTACAGGGCAATAAAGCTCGCCAGGTGATATTTTTACAAAGAGTAGCGTCGGCCCCGACGCGCGCACGGCTACCCCAGCTCCCTTCAAGGGGATGTGAAAGCTTATAGCAGCTTCATTTGAATTTTTTTTTTTTCGATTCTATAAAAGTATATTATAAACCCTTGGCTCCAGGGGAAAAAACACTCCGAAGCAATAAATCTCCAAATTGAAATAAAGTATTAAAAAAGGTAAAAAAAAGACATCAACTATCGGGGCGCACGTGTGCGTATCGCGCCAGCAGAGAGTGCAGGGGCGTCGGCTTGCAAATTTATGCGCCCACGAAGCTCAGGAGTTTTGGAGCCAGCGGATAGGAGAGGAGAAGTTGATTAGCATGGGGGTACACCTCCGCAACTCGACCCCTGCCTGTGGTTCTTGCCCGAGACCTCAAATCGCCAATTTGCGTTAAACCGATTCCGCTCCTTTGTCAGCCCTAATGTGTACTGGATCAAATGCGTTTGCCTTTGCCACGGAGATGGAGCGAAGGAGCTTATTCGGCCGGGTATAGAGAAAGCGAGCGGGTGGCTCAACTGCGGGCTATCGAGCAGTGTGTGCGCTCGCACCCTCATGTGTGTGCGCTGTGTGCTCTGGCGGCTATAACGGCCGAGACTCTTATACTACTCGCCCCGAGTTGGATTCACTTTCTCGAGGACACACTTCTCTCTCTCTCTCTCTCTCTCTCTCTCTCACTCTCGTTTATACGCCAAGGAGTTGGTCGTTTTCTTGCTGCACGCCGGATTTAATTAATCAGTTCCCGCGCGCATTGTTTCAGTGGGGAATTTATTGCCCTCCCTGTCGCCGCCTGCCTCCCCACCTCTATTCTCTGTTTCATCAGTGTAATCAAACACCGCGGCTCAATCAATCTCGTGCCGTCATTCGCTAATTTACCGATGGTTTTAGCTTACCGATTCATTCGAGCGGAAAACGTGGTTCTTCTATTATTTTTCATTCTCGCTGATTCGACGACAAAGGGGATCGAATGCGAGACGAAAAAAAAGACTCGCGAAATACGAATATTATTTCAGGACTCTCTGGAAAATTTAAATCCGTCCGAAAATATATATACACCAACACATACTGGGGATGCCAATATAGAAGCCCCATAAGCGACGGAACAATCGAGAAAGCTGCAGCCCGCGTGCGCACGCTGTTCCAATGAAATTGGGCTCGCTCATGCGCGCGCGAAACGCGACGCGGCCTCCCAATTTCGGCGCGATGTAAATGATATTCCGGGAACGCTACTGGGGCTAGAGCACTTTATTTACCGCTGGCAAAATGAAGAGGGCTGATTTACAAGCGGCCGCAAAAAATACATATCGTTGCTGCGGAATAGGCAGTTGGGCGTTCGTCTACAGTCGAAAAAAAAATATTTTCTTTCGTAGTAAGCCCCGACGAATGTGAATTGTATTTTGATCGTTGAGGTAGTAGTCGAATGGCTTCTCGCAATAAATCGAACGATTCTCCGATGCACTTGATAAAAATGTACTAAAAGTAGTGTTGTGCCATAAAAGTTAATTAATGGTTATGTATGCATTAGTTTTTCTCCTATACAAAATGATATATAAAGCTAAAGTTAAAATTCACTATTTTTTAAAAATTCCTTCCAAATGGTGGATTTTAAATCAAATTTTTGACTTTAAAAGTATTAATTGGAAAAATTAAGGGATGCAAATAGCTTCAGTCAAAGGAGATATAAAAATCAAAGATTTTGGCCTATATCCCCGTGTAAAAATTTTAGTCTCGGATTGATCTGCCAAAAGTCTCGCGAAATAAGTCTCCAGTGAATCTCGCAATAATCTCGCTAAGGCCACTTTGCAAGACTAATCTTTTTTAGTTTGTAAAGTCTCGCACAAAATGCAATATGAATTGCGGGAGTTTTAGCTAGACTAAATTGTTACTTTAAAAAGTACCGCATAGAGCCTAAGACTAACTCCGAGACTTTTTCTAGACAAAATTTTTACTTAAATAAATCTCGCATGAAATCCAAGACGAATTGCGAGATTTTGATAGAACAAAATTTTTACTTAAATAAGTCTCGCATTGAAACCAAGACGAACTGCAAGACTTTTGGCTGGACAAGATTTTTACTTAAATAAGTCTCGCATGAAATCCAAGACGAACTGCAAGACTTTTGGCTACACAAGATTTTTACTTAAATAAGTCTCGCATTGAAATCCAGACGAACTGCAAGACTTTAGGCTGGACAAAATTTTTATTTCTTTTTTTTAGTAAAAAAAATTACTTTTTATAAAACTTTATACAATTTTATTATTTACAAAAAACATTTATCGTCAGAAAAAAACCTACAATAAAATATCTTCTTTTGAGGTCAACCTCAACGTTGTCCATACGGTCGTACGTGCTCTGCAGAAGCATAGAGATCCCATCACTTCTAAGGCGTGGAGGTGGAGCTCGTCAGGCGCGGGGCTCATGCGGCTCATGCCCACGGTCACATGTAACCCTCTCGTTGCCGTTGACGCCGTCGTTGTCATCGTTGCCACCCCGGCCGTCATTCCCGCCGAGCAATCAACCTCTCTTTTTGTATGCGGTTATTCCTATCCAATTCATAACCAAGACACAGCGAAAACGAAACTGTCGAGAAGTCCGATATATAAATATATCTATATATATTGAAAACAAAGAATGTGTAACTGATTTCATGTTGTTTGGACTTCTCGACAGTTTCGTTTTCGATATATCTTGGTTATAAATTACTTGTGGTGAAAATTCGCGAGGAACCCATTTTTTTATTAGATACGTAGAAATTTTCTAAAAATAATCATCATTTCGTAGTAGCGGGAACAAAACTCTTTGTGGGTGATAACGTTTACAGGTGCATGTTTTGTTCAGGATGGCTGAGCAATGGAAAACAGTCGGTGTGATATGGTGAGAGGTTGATTACTCGGCGGGAATGACGGCGGGGTGGCAACGGTGACAACGACGGCGTCAACGGTAACGAGAGGGTTACATGTGACCGTGGGCATGAGCCGCATGAGCCCCGCGCCTGACGAGCTCCACCTCCACGCCTTAGAAGTGATGGGATCTCTATGCTTCTGCAGAGCACGTACGATCGTGTGGACAACGTTGAGGTTGGCCTCAAAAGAAGATATTTTATTGTAGGTTTTTTTTCTGACGATAAATGTTTTTTGTAAATAATAAAATTGTATAAATTTTTATAAAAAGTAATTTTTTTACTAAAAAAAAGAAATAAAAATTTTGTCCAGCCAAAAGTCTTGCAGTTCGTCTTGATTTCAATGCGAGACTTATTTAAGTAAAAATCTTGTCTAGCAAAAAGTCTTGCAGTTTGTCTTGGTTTCAATGCGAGACTTATTTAAGTAAAAATCTTGTCCAGCCAAAAGTCTTACAGTTCGTCTTGGTTTCAATGCGAGACTTATTTAAGTAAAAATTTTGTTCTGCCAAAATCTCGCAATTCGCCTTGGATTTCATGCGAGATTTATTTAAGTAAAAATTTTGTCTAGAAAAAGTCTCGGAGTCAGTCTTAGGCTCTATGCGGTACTTTTTAAAGTAACAATTTAGTCTAGCTAAAACTCCCGCAATTCATATTGCATTTTGTGCGAGACTTTACAAACTAAAAAAGATTAGTCTCGCAAAGTGGCCTTAGCGAGATTATTGCGAGATTCACTGGAGACTTATTTCGCGAGACTTTTGGCAGATCAATCTGAGACTAAAATTTTTACACGGGTCCCATTAAAAAATATCAAATGGTTCAGCTTGTTGGTTACGGCAGGATACTGTGACAACCGCATTTGTATTTCGCACGTGCTTGCGACCTGCGCACGGCCGAAAATTATTAATTGCGCTAGGTTGCGCTAAGTGCGCGCGCGATGAAGCGATCGCGGGTCACGAGCCAGAGTGCGTATAGCTCTCGCTCTCTCTTCACTCAGGACCACCGAACCATACACAGCCTTCAAACAGTATAACCTGCGTTCATCGTATCTACAGCCCATAACCGAACCGTCAAAACACGAATACTTTATAGATCGTTGGAAAAAACCGAATAAATCAGACGTAATAACATTGCGAAAACATATCCATTTCGATAAATTACCAAATAATAGTTCGTATTTTGACGCTCCCGCTCCCGCTTCTAGTAGACATGACAATTTTCAAATGCCAATAGGAACAACTACTTTCCCGCGTTCTGATGTCCTATCGCACCATTCATACGTGGCTTCCCGCGAACAACATTCAGGCTTTTCCCTTTCAAAATCTATAAGTCAAATCCCTAATTTCGAAGGGAACCCAGACGAATTGCCCCTGTTTGGCGCGGTTGTTCGGAAAATTTTATACAGGTTTCCGAATAATGAAGAAGATATTTTATTCGGATAAGCAAATAAATTAATTGGCCGTGCGGCCGATGTTTATTTGGCAATTCTACACCAACATAATTCGGCTGAACTATTTTTAGCAGACTTAACGATACAGTATGGCAATATAGGGTTCGCAGACGACATAGTAGGCCAACTTAAAATTGTTCAATACCAACCAGGAGAATCAATTGGCGATTACGGCTTGCGGGTTCAAAAGCTTCTCGATCGGCTCATCATAATTTATTATTCCTTTCCTGATCTACACCCCGCGGAAAGAGCGTTTCGTAAGCATGCAGCCGAGCGAGATGCTGTCGAATATTTTCAGCTAGGGCTCCCACCTCCCCTCTTGACCACCAAGTTCGATTCGAAAGGCCCACCTCATTGCGAGAAGCAATTCATTATGCGACAAAGTACAAAAGCAGGCTGATGGTACGCAGACTATACGGAGACAACTAAGCACAAAATGCTCATACGCATTTAGGTACCCCTTCTAGAGAGGGTTTATCTATATCAGCCGACACACAAAAATCGTATTTACAACAGCAAGCAACAATACTTCCCCCTCTCGCGTCCTTAGTAGCCAATATTTTAATAGCAAAGGCCAAACTACAGTGTACTTATTGCGGAAAACCAGACCACGAAGAGGACGACTGCTTGAAACGTTATTATGAAATAACAATTTGTAAATTTTGTAAGAGGAACGGCCATACATGGTCAGAGTGCGCTATACTCCGCAGGCTTGTTAAAACGGGCGTAACAACTCTAAAGACCGTCCTTATAATAACAGTAATAATAACAATAATTATAATAACCGTAGTAATAACTATCAAGGTTCCCGAAATAACAACAGGAATAACAAACAGGATTATGATCAGCGCGCAAACAATTATTCGAGTAAGCAGCCCGAAAATCGCGGCCCTTTACCGAACAGCAAAAGCTCGGCTGAGCAGAATATAAATGCAAACTCTACCACATCGCAAGGGATTGATAAATCTTCGAATCACCATACTCCAAATAGCAACAACCAAACGAATGCCGAACATTTAAACGCGTAAACTGCTTGACACATTCCTCAAGTGTTAAGCAGTCTAAACAAAAAGAAGCTAAAATCAAATTTATTCGCACAGGATGTAAACCACCCGTCATTTGCTTTAAAAGCAAGCACCTTAAAGCCGGCCAGGTAAAATTTTATATAGATACCGGCGCCGACATTTCAATTATAAAGAACAGTGCTTTAATCGATATTAATGATTTAGACTGTAATAATATTTTAAATATAACTATGGGCATCACCGCCTGCCTAACAAGGAAGGGTATCGAACCCGAACTCACCGATTTCAAAAATTTCGATATATGTTGTAGATCATGAAAAAATATGAGACACGTGTTTTTTCTTATCTGCGGAAAAACATATTTAGGGGGTGATAACCCCCAAAAACGGTTTTTTAAATATATCTCGGCTTCTACTGCGTATTTCAGAGTAAAACAAAATAGAAATTACTTCTTATAAAAAAACAAAGATAACTGAAACAATTTTGACCCTAAGGGTTGCAACCCTTATTTTTTATTTTCAAAAAGCTAATTTTTTGATCATGTATATTGAAAATAAAAAATAAGGGTTGCAACCCTTAGGGTCAAAATTGCTTCAGTTATCTTTGTTTTTTTATAAGAAGTAATTTCTATTTTGTTTTACTGTGAAATACGCAGTAGAAGCCGAGATATATTTAAAAAACCGTTTTTGGGGGTTATCTTTAGGGGTGATTTTCACCCCCTAAATATGTTTTTCCGCAGATAAGAAAAAACACGTGTCTCATATTTTTTCATGATCTACAACATATATCGAAATTTTTGAAATCGGTGAGTTCGGGTTCGATACCCTTCCTTGTAAGTACAACGCTCGGCCGAAAGGATATTATTTTATATGATTCACCGTGCGAAATGCAGTTTCATTTTCACAGTTTCATTTTGACAGTCGAAAAACAGAGCGTGAACGGCCAGCAGCCGTATGGAATTTTGCAATTAACGTGTTATAAACAAATTTTGGATGGTCTTCATTTTTCAAACTTTCTTAACAACTTTCTGAGGGTGTTGGGAGTATGTTTTTCCATTTATAGAAAATGAACAGGCCTAGTTTTATTTTGGCAGTTGAAAAACAGACCAAATTAGCTAGCAGTCGACTCAAATTTAGCAATAAAACGCTCATAAATAAATAATGGAAAATATTCATTTTTTTAAACTTTCTTAACTCTCTGGGCTCATTAGGAGTCTATAGATCCATTTGTGGACAATAAACAGGCTTAGTTTTATTTTGACAGTTGAAAAACAGACGTTGAACGACCAGCAGCCGTATTGAATTTTGCAATTAACGGGTTATAAACAAATTTTGGAAGATGTTCAATTTTTCCAACTTTCTTAACAACTTTCTGGGGGTGTTGGGAGTATGTTTTTCCATTTATAGAAAATGATAGGCTTGGTTTCTTTTTAATAGACTGAAAACGGACTGAATTAGCGTACAGCCGGCTCGAATTGAGCAGTTAATCGGTTATAAATAAACAAATTGATTTGTTTACACTTTTAAACTTTTTTAATATGCTTTCCTAGGCTGTATATCTAATCTAGAGTATGTATATCTAATTTGGGAGAATGAAGAGGCTTATTTTTGATTCGATAGAGGTATAGTACTGTTTATCATATATGTTACTTATTTTAATAGATAATTGCAAATTTAATAGATTTTTCATCTTTTATAACTCAGATTTATTGTCTAATGACGAAGAATTAATTAATAGGGCACTGCAGGACCGAATTAGGAGAGATAATTGGTTTTGATTGAAAACCACTACTGAATTCGAACTGGCTGCTGGACGCGACTGCTAACTTCAACTTCATTACAATAATTACTACTATTACGCCCTCCTTACACTTCCAACGCGCATATGTCGGAGCCACCATCGCATTATTGGTTTCTCCCTTGCAATACTGTCTTCATATTTTAAATCTTGACATTAATTGCCCACCCATTGAGTCCAAATAACATGAAACTAGCTAAACAAACTACATATGGGAGCTGCATATTCAGGTTATCGACAAAACACATTATATGACAGGTTCACGTTGTTTGGACTTCAGATGAAATATTTTCATCTCACAGCAGCAAGGGGTTAAGGAATTGATTATCAACTAATGAAAGAAGCGTATAAACGGGAAACTGAAATGAAGCCGATTTTATCAGATAAGTATTTTTATTACGAAATTTATTAAATTTATGTTGCAACAATATGCTTTGTAAAAATGTTTTTGTCTCAGATGGCAATCTACGTGATACGTCATATTTATGAGAGCAGCAGCGACGGTGATGGCGGAGACGATGGAAATGTGTGTACTATAAGTGTAACCAGAGGTCGAGAGCGATATTTTCTTACGCCGCTGTCACGTTACTGCGCCATCTTACAGCCTCCGGGACTTTCTCGTCGTCCGCTGCGCATGCAGGTTAGCCACACGCCGTCGCCTGCGCTGCTCATTGCCGTTGGTTACTCGACGTTGCCAGTCTTTGGTACAACTTTATAGATAACGTTAAGTTTTGCCCGGCCTCCCCCTAACTTGCCCTACAACGAGACTGCCCAATTTTACGTTTGTGCCAAACGTAAATCCCGTGAAAAATTTGGCTGAAAGTCTGGGAAAAAGTATGGCGAAAGTGGCGTTTTACCAGACTTTTTAGGGAAAGTAATTCTTAGTCTGGCAAAAGTCTGGCACTTTTGCCAGACTTATTTGTGAAAAAAATTATAAGTCTGGTATAGTGGCCGTAGCGAGACTAAAGCCATACTTCAGCCAGACTAATTTAGCCAGACTTCTCCCAGACCAGTGCCAGACCAATTTTTTTTTACACGGGCAGTAAAAACTCTGTAATAATGGAAAAATAAATATTGCTTCGTAATTGGAAGAAGTATGCGAGAGGATAAAAGAAACTCTAAACAAAATCAAATCAATCTTTACTGTCTATACAAATAAATCCTCTACCGAGCCAAAAGTTGTCTTTAAATCCACATCTGAAAGAAAACGACGCAACAAGCCTCTGACGCAACTGCGCTTTCATTTAGGAACAGCATCGTTCCTCAGTGGCGTCGCGAGGCAACGAAGTCGCTCTCGTTCACGAGCGCCCTACATTTCCAAAATCGAGCATAGCCTCTGGCAGCAGAGTCGTATACACGCGCAAAAGTTGTAATCCCGTTGCTTTAGTCCCCTCGTAATACACAGCGCAGCGAGCGGTCATAAATTTTTCGCCGGCGCGCAAGTATTTCCCGGCGAAACACGACGGAATAGACAGCGCTCTCTAAGAGCGGACGCGAACTCACGCGGCCGCCCTGGAGATAAATCCCGCAGGTTCTCGGGGCGAAATTGCAGATGCATTAAACAGGAGAGAGGGAGAGGGAGAGGGAGCGCGAAGGAGCAGAGGCGACGGAAGCCGGATGGGTGGGGAAGCTCTAAATACCAACAGCCAGTGGCATTTAACAGTTTCTTCTGTAATGGCTTCTCCCTCGCGCATAATGCAACGCGCAAAGCGAGAGAGTTGTATATGCATCGCGCGCGCCGTCATAGTATAGTGTGGAATTTCGTTACGGAGTCTCGCCCCCCTCCCCCTACCTCCTGTCAAGCCGTCGTCGCTTACCGGAAAATCCGCGCGAATGCACGCATACGTGGCTAAAATTCAAATCGGCAGCCGACGCGCTCAAACTTCTATTACCTCGCAGTCGCATTGTTGCCGGGGTTTCGATTATCGCTATTCAAACAGCTCTCGGAGAACGGTAATAATACTTTCTGTGCGGGGCCGCCGCTCAGCAAACTCGCGCATCGCGAACGCCGGAAATCCCCCGGCGCTTTTTTCGCTCCTTATTGTTCGACGGCTCGAGCGCTGTGTATGCGGAATTTCTTGCCACTCTCGGCGAATTCATCCGCTGCTACTTTTTCGCCGAGGTGTTATTTTGATTCTGTGAGTTCGTGATTGATCGCGTTTTCGTAACGGGGGAAGAGGGGACGATATTTGTTGAGGGGACAGAATAAACGTTTGCAACGTTGCATCGACAACTGAAGAATCTTTTGATAATGTTTCATAGAAGAATAAGCGTCTTGTTGTAAAGGAAAGCACTATAAATCTATTTACTTTATGAAACGATGTTGTTGGTCTACCTTGGAAAAACCTGTGTTTGACATATTCAAAAGCGTAGTTCGTTCGTGTTATTTTCCACAAATTTGAAAGTTCTCTTTTATTCAACCTACTTTTAAGAATGGAAATAAACATGATGCTACAGCTAATGAATTGTAATTCAAACTTTTTTTTAAGGCTAGTTCAGCAACAATATGGTTTCATCAAGGGCCGCTCCACGCTCTCCCATCTCCTTATTTGCAATCAACTTCTTTAATACCCATTTGAAAAATCATTACAAAGTGATGTTATCTATACAGATATGTCGAAAGCCTTTGGTAGTTTGAATCAGAACGCTAACTTTCTAAACAGGCTTTTATCTGTATAAGGGCTTTACGGCCCCTTTAATATGAATAAATAAATAACTAAATAAATAAAAGTTATGGGAGATCGTTTTGAAACGTTTCTTTATCTAAAGAAGTCGATGTTGATCTGAAATTCTAAAAAAATGTTCAGATAATGTTTTTGAAATCTGTCATTCAATTTGAGCAACATATGTCTAGAGAATAATTTATAAATGAATGACTAATTCGTACTTTAAATTTCATTATTATATAAAGAATACTAAATACTCGCTCAGAATTTTCGTATAGTGTTATGCTTAATTAAATTGAAAAGAATGCAACATTCAATTTATCAAGCACACTGAACTTTATTTTTAAAGGAGATGATTTCAACGTAAAATAACTGTCTGCACAGCAAAATTAATACTCTCCAAAGAAGTGTATTATATACTACGTACCGTCGGCGATTCTATATTTAGCATATCTCCCCCTAATGCCGTTCTGCGTTGTTTGTTATGAAAAATCCGCCGATACCTCATTAGCGCGCGAGTGAAGGAGCGAGAGTTCTCGGAAACTCGTGAGCCTGTCCGGATTCTTTCATGGCCGGCGGAAGAAACGTTAATCAAGAATAAAAGAGCCTAAGACTCTTAACGGCTATTCAGGCTCATCGTCTCGGCCCCGGGGAGAGGAAAATATTCCCACGCGTCTAACGAACGTCAAGGCCTTGTAGCGAGATGCGGATAGATAGATACATGCTCATATTGCGTATATTTTGGAGCCGCCACGCAGCGGCTAATAAGATCGAGCTCGTTAACCCACCCACGTGATTATACTCCTGGCTCCGCTCAATAATGTTTTCCCTCAACGGCTTTGATTATAAGATATCCGGACGTGAGAGATTGAATCGTTATTTTTTTATCCGATTCCCATGCTCGACCGTGTATAAACGCGCAAATGGTCAGACGTGGAATCTGTCACTCCGATATAAAAAAAGAACGATTCGATTCGTGTAAAAGAATGCTTTGTTAACACATTAAACTGAGCGAATGCGCACTTGCACGTAACTTTTAGCAAAGTCAATAGGGAAGAGCTGAAGTTCAATGGGCTTTGATGATCCATAAAGGCTAAAATAAAAATGTTTATTTATACCTGGAGCCCGCGTCCTGTAACGATGGCTTTTGACGACCGACAATTTTTTTTTTTCGTTTTAACAGCGCCTCCATTTATTTCTTGAAACATCGAACGTTTTTACATAGAAAAAAAGCCTATGCCTCGCGCCTGCTCACGCTTCACTCAACTGTGACACGAGAGTTTAACAGACAAACGCAGGATACGTTTGATTAGAACAAGTGGATCCGCGCTCGCTCGTCCGCTCGCTCGTTCGTGCGCGCTCGAGTACGCGCCATTACTATTTTACATCCCCCCTCGTATTTCCCTGCAAGCGCGCGCCCAGGGCGACATAAAGGTCAATAGCGATTCGAAAATTGGGTTTTTGAGAGGGCCGTGTGTGCGTGCGAACTCTGTTCAATAACTTTATTTTCTTATTTGGAAAGGGCAATTTCGGACTGGCACACTTTCGCTACTGGAACTTTTACCTATATGTTATGATAAAGATACTTATTCTTCGGAATACATTCGTTACGTAAGTGTGAACATGCATGTATTTATATATTTTCGAGCTGATTATGCAGAGAACTTCACAGGAAAATAAAGGCGTGGGTTTTTGGCAGAATGACTAAAGTCCATTTTGAGAAATTCTGTTTTCAAGGTTTGCATTGAAACTCTAGATTGATGAATGTGCGTTTCGATATTGTAGGAGGCCAGAAAAAGAGCCAGGCGTTTCGTCTGATGGTAGATAACCCCTGCCCCAGACGCTGTAAGTACACCCTCCATAACGCGGCCTTATATATGATGCGAGGCCCTCCTGTTACCGACGATTGCAGGGATCCGTTTTTCTCGTTCAATGTTGAATTTTGAGGAAAAATCTCTTTGATACGTTATAGATTCGGTAATGAACTACAACGTATCAGAACGATTTTTTTAAATTCAAAACTAAATTTTGTAGTAATTGTACTATTGTATATTTTTTTCCTGTCTGATTTTTTCGTTATAAAAAAATTAAAATTGGATTTGTAAGAATTAATAGAAATTTGAAGCTTAAAACTGGCGACCGTTCCCAATTTTATCACCTCGGATTTAGCAAAAATTAAGTACTCAAGATCTTTATAATTGGGTGCATTTTAAAGTTCCTTTTTTTATTTATTACTCTACGAAGATTATTTTATAAATAAAGTATTAAAAAACCGCTGCCAATTCATTGGCCCGTAGCTTCCTCAACCTTAATTTTTTGATACCTTTAATTAATTTTTAATAACAAAATTTATAATTTTTTAAAAAATTTATTGCATGATTATAATTAAATTCATTTATTAATATTAACAATTGTTAATTTTTAAATTTATTTATTTATTATTTATTTATATCAAATTTATATAAATTTTGAGCTGATAAATAAAGTTTTCATTTGAAATAGAAGTAAAATATCTATATTTTATAATAAAACAAATAGCTATCACGGTTGTTTTGTTATTAACAAAAACGTGTTTTTTTAAAAAAGTTCATAACTCACAAATAAATTATAATAATGCAGAATATAATGCATTCATAATGCATAATTCATAATTATAATAGATTATAATAGATATAATTTTTAAACATTTTAATTCATTTTGTTACACATCATTGGAGTTATAAGTTTTAAAAAAAAATACGTTTTTGTTTTTGATGATAACTAAAGAACCGTGATAGATAGAAAATTAATTTTTTTTAGAAAATATAGGTATTTTAATTCTTTTTCGAATGCCACCCACCCCATTCAGATGAATAGAGCCGTTCTCGAGAAATTACGATTTTTAAAAAATGTCAAATAATTTTTAACCTCAAATATCTCTGAAATTTATGGATCAATCATTTTGCCCAAAGAACTCGACCGAGAACTATAACAAATCTACCTCTAAAAGGAATTTTGAAGCCATTAAGTCAATTTTACTCTTGTAATCGTTGGACATACAAAACTGATTTTTTTCAATTTTCAATTTTTTACTCAAGATCTAGCCTACAAAATGTATTCAAATTTTAACAGATTATAGCTATTTATATTCTGTATTATCATGATTTTTCTCAAAAAAATTGACCGTTAAATTTAGGAGTTATAAGCTTCTAAAAAAAAACACGTTTTTGTTAATAACAAAAGAACTGTGATAGCTAGAAACTTTTTTTTTTTTTTAGAAAATATAAGTATTGTAATTCTCTTTCGAACGCTACCCATCAGATTCGAATAACTCGATCCTATCATTAAAAAAAATGAAAAAACAGTTTTGAGAAAATCGAAAATTTGAAAAAAAAAGAAAAATGCATCGCCCCAATCAAAAAACGGATTTTTGACCCGCCATCACGCAAAAAAAAAAACAAAAAAATGAGACCTATCCGGTCAAATCGACCGAGTAGAAGCTGAGATCCAGGCGTACACACACACACACACACACACACACACACACACACACACACACACACACACACACACACACACACACACACACACACACACACATCCATACAGACATTTTTCAAAAACCATGTATTTTGATTCCTAACACCTCGGAACACAATTATAACATGTTTTTACAACAACTCAAAAATTTACTATCACAAAGCTTCCTCTAGGAGAAAGCAAAAGGTAATGAAGAGGGGCATGAGCGTCAAGCAAAACGGTGCGGGTGACCAGTACAGAATAGCTGATTGCTTAACCTCAAATTACTTCATAGCCTCTTAGTTTGTTTAAGTTAAATATTAAGTAGTGTATAATAAACAAATGATGCGTAATTACAAAAACAAGTCTAACACAGCGAGTTGTATTAATTTTAGAACATAATCTCTGCAATTTAACCCGTATTTAATCGTGACATTCGTGCCCCAGCTATAAGATGCACGTGCCCCACGTTGGGGCAAATAGGGCATTTTGACACCTACAAACTTTTTATGTTTTAAAATAAATATACTCACTATAAGATTTTTTTAACTAAGTGGCATCTGTTTCTTGAGATCTTTCTTTAAAATATCGGCGTAAAGTTAGGGTGTTGCTCATGCTCCACTCTCCCCTTATTTGCAAAACTTTTAGATTTTAATAGAGATAAAATACTTAAATTAATCATAAAACTGATTTAATCCAAGATTACAAATCTTTATTCTCAGTAGAGACTTCGCAAGGCATGTTATTCTCAGTTTTATTTATCTGTTTTGTTTATCATTACTTGTAGTAATTTTAAGTTTCTAGCTCTCTAATCTTGTAATTGACCATCTAATAGTATATTAGGTGCCAAGGGCGTGAAGTGGGCTTTTTTAGACCGAGTGTGGAGTTCGCAGTGCAAGTCGAAGCGGGCGTTTTTTAATTTTTACTACCCGCTACAGCGAGCAGCGGGCGTTTTTCAAATTTTCTCGTCCGCCGGTCTATAAACAGTTCCTTTAGGCCCACTTAATAAGTTTAAAAACGCGAAAATTGTACTTGTGTTAAAAATAGTATATTTTGACACTCCGTGCGCAAAGCTCGGTTTCGTACACGTTTGAATATGTGGTTTCGTACAAGCTTTCTATACGTCGTGTCAAAAAATACTGTTCGATACGCGAGCGAGAAAGTAATTTTAACGTTGTGTGACCTTTTCATCCTAGCTTTGCTCGGGCGCAAACGTCCGCACGAGGGTAATATCGCTTTCACGCACTAATATGGGCTTTTTGATGCTTTTGGGCTTTTTGGGCTGGTATGATTGCAGTACTCGTCTTCGGCTCGTGGTTGCTTGCCTATGACTCGTACTGCAAACTCCACACTCGGTCTAAAAACGCCCACTTTACACCCTTGGCATACAATATACTACTTTTGTAGTATTACGTGTATTATAATGGGAAAAGCTTATTTTAAAATCTTTACACATTTGCGATATTATATAAAATTTTATCTGCAATGAAATTAAATAAATATTCAAATCATCTCAATCAAAGTTTTTTTTAGCAAACTGAAACCACTTTTGTAAAATAATTTACTTTTTTAATGAATACGAAATATTGAGTCAATTAAGAATATTACAAAAAGCGGAACGTTTTCCTCGTAACCCCCAAGTATGTAGTTAGGAATTTCGGATGAAATTTAAGATCTTATCTAATTTTTTGTTTTTTTCTTCAGTAAAGAACAAGAGTGACGTGGAAGATGAAGAGTTAAAATTTTGTTACACCGTATACGTATGGATTCAGAGTGGGTATAGGTATAGGTCGCGCTGCGACTTTACGACTGGGCCAGTTTTACGACGAACATTTAACGACTGCTGAAAAACCTTCCCTCACCCTCTCGAAAATCGAATATTCACACGCGAGATTAAATATTCATATTAGAAGTCGCGAAGAGTGTCATTATGTCACTCTCTCTCTTGAAAGCTACTACTTGCATCGATATTACACAGCGAGCATGGTAATAAAGTTTGTTTTATTCAGCCGAACCAATTACTCGGGGTCTCGTTTGTGTGTCAGTGTCAGATATTGTGAGGAGGCGTGGTGGAAAAAATCAATCGGCATGTAAGCTCCTTCTTGTCCACACACATATGCTGTGCATCTTATACGCACCCGTTCCCCTGGTGTAAGCGCGTATGCACACTCGGATGATCATTAAAAAAAAGAGAGACGGGGGATGACGCGTCGTGATGTGCGCGCAGAGGGTTCGTGAATAATCAAGAGCCGATTGCATAATTATCAAGGAGGAATTCGCGAAAAGCTGCCGTTGACAGCAGCGCCTTGGACAGTGCGCGCGCTCTGTGCACACCGGCGAGCTGCGAGTGTAGAGCTGCGCGGCTATTCGTCTGACGCGGCGGTGGCCTCGATTTCTCGTTACCTTCGCTGGCAGAACCTGCTACACTTATACACCCACATACACACCTGAAATCAATGAATGGATCGCGGTGCAGGCAGGCTAAACCTTCTAGCGGCCTTCGACGGGGGTGGCTTATTTTAACCGTTTCAAGCAGCAGCAGCATGAGCTTTACAAAAGCGGAGTGTTTATCATCGGTCCGTGAGCGTGTGGCGATGTTGCGCCTCGGCGTGTGTACGCCCCGGAATTTCGAAGCCTCGCGCACTCGCGAAAATCGAATTAAGCGCTCGGTATGGTTAATCCGATCTGGCTGTTGCTTTTCTTTCGCTCTTTTTTCTTTGCCGAGTTGCCGGTAATTTCGTAACGACGGAGCTGAAAAGCCGGGGAACGTCGCGTCTAGGTATTTGCCGAATGGTTATACTCGCGCGAACATTAAGCAGCGGAATTACGATAAAATCTCGCCTGATTTTTAATGAATTCGCGGAATTTTTTGTCTGTGTAATGCTGCTACGCGGCGATGTTTATCTTGCGATATTTTACGAAATTAATTCCTTCGGTTATTTTGTGCGCGAGTTTAAAATTGTTCAGCGTCCCGTAGTTTAATTATAAAGAAAGTTTGCGATGCTTTATTAAAATAAGCCGCGGAAATTTACATAACTTACGAAAATTAAACGTGGGACAGACTCGAATTATCCTAAAAAAAATTTCCATAATTGCGATTAATTTATGGCAAACTATATCGTAAAAATGACTATAAATTTACGGCAATTTTCTTATTGTTTTATAATCAGACATGGCAGTTTTTACTACAACTTTTTTCTCCGTATATTAATTTATTCAAGTTGACTGCAATTGGGAATTAAAGTAAGAAGTTAAAAAGGGCCTTGTTAATGAAGCCCGAGCTAGCAAGCATTATAGTCACCAAAAGACACGAGCGCCACAGAGAAGCGTTCAAACGACGTGCAAGTGCACTACTCGCGCGAGAAAATTCTTTGTCGCTGGCTCACTCAAAGCTCGGGGCGGTTAGACTGTAACTCGCGTCCCCTGCGGCTCGGCCGCAAATTCCGGCTTTTAGCGTCGTAAAGCGCGCGTTTATCGTCCGTTCGTTATCATCGCGCCCGCTCGCTCGGTCCCCCCTCCACAGGGTTAAGGATCCTCAACACATAGCACTAGCGGCTCGCGTTAACCCCGGCGAAATGATATTGGGCGGCCGACGCGTAACGGTCGTGACTACTGCAGGCAGCGGTACAGCCTCGGACTACTACCACTGCCGCCGCTGTACCTAGCGCGCGCGTGTGGTGAAGCCAATGCAGCCGCCGTCGCGGCTCTCTCGTCGCGTTGCGGTCTGGCTGCTGCGAGGTGTGCCCAAAGTGCCGTTTTTCTCGCGCCTATAGTCGGGGCATTCAATCGCTCTGATTTCGCGCGGGCGCTGATCGGCGAGCTAGCTGCGAGAGCGGAAAATAATTAGAGCCACTCGCTCGCTCTACTCCTCTCTGTCGTGACATTTTCCAACCGTTCGTTTGTTAATGAAATCAGCGGGGAGCTATACAGTCCGCGCTACTTGTACGCTCGCGGAGCGAAAGTTTAACAGGTGTAACGTGTGCTCTCCCCCCTCTCTCGCTTTGAGTTCCCCATTTCAAAGTACGCGCTACTATCGAGACCCGCAGCTAATTCCTCTACCTTCCTCTCTCCATGTCCCTTTGCCGAAACTATCACGCGTAGCGAAAAAAAACATACCTCACGCGACATAAGACACGCGCGCATATATGTATATATATATATGCGTATGCAGACGTCGAGACACATTAGCGTTAATTGCGTCGACGAGTGCCATTAGCCGTGTGTGTGAGTGTGTGGGTAAGTGTAATCGTGGACTGCGCGGCGATCTCGCGAGCGCATGGCGCACGCACTTGTAATTCTGAGTCGGGCCTAATTAACCCTTTGCCGATCCCGTTACAAAGCCCGGCCGCTCGCCTTAATGTCGGCTTCGCGTGCGTTATCTCGCCTTTCGCTCTGTCCCTTATACAAGCGCGCGCGGGAAAATTACGCGCCAACCTCCATTCAAATAAACACTCCCTAAATTGAGCGTAATTATCGGCTTTTCTTATACGCGTATATAGTGCCTTCTCCTCTCCCACTCTCGTGTGTATACCGACGAGCGCGGAATGGCCCTCGAGAGCAGGCCACCACTCCGATGGCTGAAAAAAGGCTTTTAATTAGAGTACCTCCCGCACATGCACTGCACGTGGCTGCGTATTATATACAGATACATTATATACCGTAGCGCGTTCGCGGTGATATAATATAATATATTTTACGAGGGCTCTCGAGTATCGCGTTATATTTTTCTTGAGCACGGAGGAGGTAAGAGAAGGGGGAGGGGGCGCGAATCGCTCTTTAATACGCGAGCGCTCGCGGCCGGGGCTCGTAAATCATAATTAAATTTCGTGAACGCAGCCGTGCGGGTAACGCGAACGATTTAACCCGCTATTACCGGAGGCGCGCGGCGTACCCGCGCCTCGTACAACTCCGGCACAGTGAGAGAGAGAGAGAGAGAGAGGAAAATGAACTCTCGGATACGCCGGCGGGTGACATCTTATTTATCTTAGCTCTCCCCGCGCGCACGGTCATCGCTGCCTATTAGAGCGTAAAATTGATAGGGAAAATATTTCCGCCCAGTCATCGCGCATACATCAGCGGCATATTTGTCAGCCCGCGCGCTTATGACTCTAGATATATATGTATCGCTGCAGCTTCCCCGGCGCTCTCTGTAAGCGATCGGTGAAAATCAATTGGGTTCCCCCCCGCGCTGTGCTCTCGACTATCGCGCCCTCTCACTCCCTCGCGCGCGCAGTTGGTTGGGCAACGCAAAGCTCGCAGTTCGCTCGCTCTTTCAGTGAGTTTAAAAGTCCATGATAAATGCAGGAGCTCACGTCTGGCCGATGAGGCGGCTAAAGCGAGTTAGGGAGGTACGCGCGCGTACCTGTGCATCGCGCGCGCGCGCTCTCGGAAAAGGCGAATAATCTAAATGTTAATTCGATCGCCATCAATCACGCGTGGGAAATAAGCCCCGAACTCGGCTGAAGAATTCGGCCCCTCTCTCCGGGAATCTTCTCGTTTGGATTTTCCGGGCGTCACGCGCGTGTGTAAGTATACACTCGCGACCGAGAAAGGCTCGCTCTGCCGCCGGGGTATAATACACAGCAGTATAGCAGGAGGGGGGCGAGAGGAGCTGTAGAGGGGAGCTTTTAGGGTAGCTTCGCGGCGCGGCCGTCGCTCGGGGCGAGCGCGCTGCTGCGCAGGACCAAACCCTCACTCGCGCTGCATCCAGCGAGCGCGGCGCGTGTGTCTGTCTCTCCCTCTCTCGCTCGCGCAACTGGGCCGAGGAGCAGCGGCAGTAGTAGTAGCCGAGTCAGTGCCGCCGCTGCCGCCGCCGCCAGCAGTAGTAGTCGCCGTCGTCCCCTGTGCACGCCGCGGTATAGGGCGACGTTCGCCAAGGAAAAGAGAGGAGTGAGAGGGGGAGGCGGAGGTGCCCGACTGGCCGCACGTGACTTTCGCGGCGCGCGAGTGAGTCGGTGTGTATGTGTGTGGGAGGCCACGACACGCGGCAAACTTTTACCCTCGCCCTAGAGCCGCAGCCGCGGCGGGCGCTTCTTCTACTTCTTTTCCAAGTGCTGTGATTTCGCGGCGGTGAAAGAGAGTTTCTTTCTCGCATGACTTTGAAAACGGGAGAGCGGCAGATATTGGACGTGAAGACTCGGGCCGCGAGTGCGCGTTTTCGTCCTCCGGCAGCCGGCGATGCTCGCTCCGGATAATGAGGCGACGGCCGCTATCGTCGTCGGCTCGCCGCTGCAGCTCTGCCTCCTCGCCGTCACAGCGGCGGCCACTACTGCTGCTCGTTGAGCACCGGCGAGGCATCGGCAGCGTCGTTTAATGGGCAGCAGGAGCGGCGCCGGCGGCAGCCCGCTCTCCTTGTTCTCGCTGCCGCGCAGGGTCTGCACGCGCGCCAAATGGATCGGTGATTAGCGCCGGGCCAACCGTCGCTGTCTCCCTCCCCTCCCCCCTTACTGTGCTGAGCGAGAGCCACGTACACATACATTATATAGACACGCACGCGAGAGTGGCGAGCAGAGTGAGGAGGAGAAAAGATGCGATAAAAGGATGCTGCTGACGCTGCGCCGAGACCAGGAGGCAGAGACACGACGCGCTATAGGCGTAATCGGATTGCGCCTGCATGTCGAGGTGAGTTTGGAATTTGAAATTCGAGAGCTCGCGCGCGCACTGAAGGAATGGGCTATGAGCTCTTCTCTCTCTCCCTCGTGCGAAAACGCCACGCGCGCCGCGGGAGAGGGAGAGAGAGGAACGTGACCGGTATAGAGAGATGCCTAGCTGCAAGCCAATATCCCAGTGATGGAATTTTAAATCCACGCCCCGGCGTACAAGTGACGAGCCACAGCAGTGGCTTTAATTAATAAAATTTGTTGGCGTACACTGTGTACGTGTGCATGCGAGTGTATCGGCGTGTAGCTACGTGGGAGGAACGGATAAGATAGATCGATGCTAGCGAATTCCAGTTATAGGTACGAGGACGAGCCTAAGGGCGAGTTCGAGTTACCCGCGCCGGGGGTAAGTGCAAACTCTGGTTGCGCGTCGCGGGCTATACGTGCCGGCAGCAGCAGCAGTAGCAACGGAGGGAGAGGCAAATTTGAGTTATGGACCCATGTGCATTGCCGCCGCCGCCGGGACCGTGAGAGGATGCGCCTCGCGACGCGGTTGTTTCCGATAAATAATTGCTTGTCGAGTTGCAGATAGGGATTTGTAAGATACGGGGGGGGGGGTGTTAAGGGAGTAGGAAGTGACTGGATTACGGAGGATAGTTTACTAAGTTTTTGTAGGCTTTGTAATAAAGTAAATGGTATCTATAGTGGAAATGAGACGCCGAAAAAAGAGATGACAGTGGAAGACTGCTTATTTTATTGCTCGTCCATTTAATAGATTGGATATAGACTCGCATAATCTCGAAATACTCGTATACTGAGTTCGCTTACTGATTTGATCTTATAATTGAAAACATCCAATTGCGAAAGATAGCCTATCAAAGCATAAACAAGAAACGTAAACGCAGGAAATCATTTGTAATGGTTATTCAGCAGATATTAATCGAAACTTTTCCTGCACTTTCATAGCTATGCTCAAAAACGTATATCTATAGTTACAAGCCATTCGTCCTAAAACGACTCACCCGCTCGAAATAAAAACAAGCCAGTCACTCCCACCAGGGACGAATTTGCAATTTCCCGACAATTTCAATACAAACAATTTCGAGTGTAGTTAATAATTCGGATGGGTAGAAATTCGGATGGATAATTGTAATGACGGACGGAACTTCAGAATGATATTTTTATTGATGGTGAAGAATTCGGAAAAAAAAAATTCAGATGGCTTGAAGTTTGAAAAATATTATTTTTGAATATTAGAAGTTTGGAAAATAAATATTGGGAATGTCAAATTTCGGAGAGGAAAAATTTGGAAAGAAACAATATCTATTGATAAAAATTCGGAAAACCTGAAAGTCTATGGATAAAAATTCGGAAAATGAGTATTTGCAATTTAGCGAGCGTAAAATGCAACATTAGGCGTTCATTTATCTCTATAGTTATATTTGCTATCCCTCGCGACTTTAGCTCAGTGGTTAGAACACCGGACTAGAAATCTGGGATCCGTGAGTTTGTGCCCGGATTATTGCATATTGTTTACGCCACTTATTCGTCTGACTTCGCACACTTTTTGACCTTCTTTTGCTACTGTAAAATGCTACTTTATTCCTATTAGTCGAAACATTCACTCTTCTCTAGTCAAAAAATGTACTTCACACTTAATAGGAAGGAAAATCACGTTCTCTTCTTGGACATAACATCGTGCTTCATGCATATAGTGAACATAACTATAGCAAATATAACTATAGAGATAAATGAACGCATAATATTGTATTTTATGCTCGCAAAATTGCAAATACTCATTCTCCGAATTTTTATCCATAGAAGATATGGTTTCTTCACAAATTGTTCCTCTCCAAAATTTGACATTCCGAACATTTATTTTCCAAACTTCTGACATTCAAAAATAATATTTTCCAAACTTCAAGCCATCTGAATTTTTTTCTTTCCGAATTCTTCCCCATCAATAAAAATATCATTCCGAAGTTCTGTCCGTCATTAAAATTATCCATCCGAATTCCTACCCATCCGAATAATAAACTACACCCCACAATTTCAATACATTACCCCAGTGCCTCTCTGCCGTATTTACCAATATCGCTTTCCTCCGCACCTAAAAATTGAGTATTTACAGCGGGACGCCAGTAGAGCCGCAAACACTGAGCGCGCGCTAGTCAAACAAGATCGGATCTGCGTTCTCGCTTAAACGTCTCTGTCCCTGCATATATATACGTTATAGAGTCTCCCAACTGTTTTTCCAGCAGACGGCGTTTTTAGTCGAAGCCGGCCCCTCCCCCGTCGCAAGCTCCGGAACCGAAAACAGCCGTTATTTATCCGGGGCCGACTTCTCGCGAGCCGGGGAGCTTAATTACTCTTTCAATTAAGGCCACTTTGGCTTGTGCCGCCGCTGGGCGATATACGCGACCGCGGGAGAGATTCCTCGGGTCTGCACAGTCGATCCTCCCCCCTCTCTCTCTCTCTCTCTCACTCGTGGGCGCGATCTCTTCATCCGTGATTCCGGCCGCGTCGCGGCAGTTGTTCTTTTCATCAGCGCCCGCTGCTGCAGCAGACTTCTTCGCGTCCTAATTCTCCGGAAGAAAACTCAGCCGCGGTGCCGACTTTTTGCTCTCCTTCTTTTTTCTTTCTTTTCCCTTCGGGCCTTTTGGGGTTTCGTTTTTCCCCCTATCTCGCTTTCTCTCTTTTTCTCCCGCTCCCTCTCGGTCGAGATTGAAACTAATTTCGCGTCAAGCAGCGTCGATCCGCGACTCCTTCAATTTATCTTGCCGCAGCCGCGGCAGCTGCAGTCTTTTGAGTCCCTCCGCGGAGCTAAACTTCAGTCTTGAAGGGGTCGACGGAGCGGAATACATGTTACACGTCTCCCGTCGCAAGCTGCGGGAGTTCATATACGCAGTCGGGCTAGTAGTCTCGTTACATCGCGTCTTTTCACTCGCGAAAAACTGCGGGAGCAAAAGAAAAAAAAATCCGTCTTTGAAGATTCATCGCCGAGCGTTCCCTCGAAAAAAACGTCAACTCGTGCCTCGAGCCTCGCTTTGCCCCGCGAGAAATGTGTACGTGACGTATGTTATCGCTGCTCGCGGTATTCATATCATTTTTGAAGCAGTAAATTAGTATTAGTATTAGTATTAGTATTTCATTTATTGTAAAAGTATTTTACAAATTTAAATGGCTAGTTTAATTCAAAATGACGCAAATACAGATCTAATTATAAAATATCCATTTATCAATTTTATTACCAAGAATTCGAAAGTTAAGAGGTAGAAACATAAAAGATCTCATTTACACTGCGAAACCATCGACTTTCACAACGATTTACCGACTCGATCCCAATTTTTTTTTTTTCAGAGTAAATTTCCAGCTAGAATTTCTCGAAAAACACTATAACTCACACCTCATCCCTTTCTGCCCTCCAACGGTAATCCAGCAATTACACTTCTCGAGGATCTCAACCTCCACCTTCTCCTCCTCCACCTTTCGTTTACCCATCGGCGCACAATTGATTTCACTTCCTCTCCAGCTCGCCCTGTCTTTCGCAATCCTGTGTGCTCTGCGAATTTGATCGTGAACAGCGAGCGAAACCGCGTCCTGCGAGTAAGGACTCGGGCGACGGATGAGGCGGGGGTGAATAACCAGCTCCCTTCTCCCTCCTTCCCATCGGCGAAATACGCGCGTCCTCGAGAGTTGAGCCGTCCAAAGTATCGCGCTGAGTGCGCTGGATTTTCCTCGGGCAAATACTGCACAATGCAAGCGACAGTGTATATATATATAAGTGTGTGCTCGTGTGTGTATACACGACGCTCATTCGTGCCTCGTAATGCCGTTATCGATTTAATCCCGATGAAATTATACGTAAAATGCAATTATAATTTCTGCGGTCAACGTATAATAACGAAAGCGTAATTATGTGCCGGCGCGAGCGAGCGCGCTCTCATTAGAATGGCGGGGCACGTCGCTGCTGCTGCTGGGGTTATATATACACTTTATATTTCCGTCCGAGCGCGCGGGTAATCAATCGATCGCTGCGGCCCTACTACTCTTTCATTTCGTAATTGTCCGTATGATGCGGATAAAATCGCGAGTCATTTATACGTACACGCTCTGGCGTCGACGCGTTCCTTAACCCTCTCCCCCGAGTGTGTCGCGTTGCGCGCGACGTTAAGGTAGGGAAATTTAATTAAGCAAAAAGTTCGGAATCCCCACGCGCTCTCACGCCCTGAATGGCCACGCGCTTTCGAAACTTCATTTATTAAGTTTATATTTGAGCCTCGAGGATCGTCGAAATGAACTTTCTATTTTACTTATTAGTGGCTCACTCTCTCTTTCTCTCTCTCTCTCTCTCTCTCTTACTCGGCTTTCCGTGAGCGTGCAGGGGCTATATCGATCGAAAATCCCCCATTGTGGAAGTAATGGCTCTCGAGTGGGCGTTGAGTTGTTATCGACGTGCGAGCGACCACGAAATTATTTATTTTCCGTTAACCTCTGCTCGAGGGCCGGCTCAATGGCTGTGCTGTGTACGGGGATCTGGCTGTTTCTTGAGGAATTCGATAAAAAATTGATGTATCGTATTTAGGTATAGATAAAGTGGCTCGCATTGGGGATTTCCGGTCGCTCGTTGAGTGCCTCTTTTCATACGGCGAATAATTTGTTGCGGAGAGTAAGCGTTTATTGACGTTGGCTAGCGAACATATGAGATACCAGTAAGTGATATGCATTGAGGGGAAAATAGCCTCGCTTTCGTGGGCTCGTCGAGTAAACATTACTAAAAAGAGCTTACAATAAATTGCAATGAGTAACTATGTGGTTTTAAATACAATATTTGCCAATTCCACAGGTCAATAATTTCACTAATGGGATTTCGACTAAAATCGTCGGCTTGAATGAGTGTTATTAGCTTTACTAATGAGTCGATAATTATTATCGACAATCGAAGTTTAACCGATTTGCAGTTCACGCCACCTTTCTTCGCACCTGTTTATAGCAAACAACGTGTATAATTCGTTTGATTGATCCGCGCGCCTCAAGTGTTAATTCCTCTAAATCTCAAATGGCGTATCATTGTTTCCTCCGGTGTATAGATACACCCTCTCCGTAACCCGAAAGCCATGATGCTCAGAGCGAACTGACACGCGCGACGGAGACAAATGAAGCTCCCGCTTGCTCACACATACGCACACCCCGTGTAAAAATTTTAGTCTCGGATTGATCTGCCAAAAGTCTCGCGAAGTAAGTCTCCAGTGAATCTCGCAATAATCTCGCTAAGGCCACTTTGTAAGACTAATCTTTTTTAGTTTGTAAAGTCTCGCACAAAATGCAATATGAATTGCGGGAGTTTTAGCTAGACTAAATTGTTACTTTAAAAAGTACCGCATAGAGCCTAAGACTAACTCCGAGACTTTTTGTAGACAAAATTTTTACTTAAATAAATCTCGCATGAAATCCAAGACGAATTGCGAGATTTTGGCAGAACAAAATTTTTACTTAAATAAGTCTCGCATTGAAACCAAGACGAACTGCAAGACTTTTGGCTGGACAAGATTTTTACTTAAATAAGTCTCGCATTGAAACCAAGACGAACTGCAAGACTTTTGGCTAGACAAGATTTTTACTTAAATAAGTCTCGCATTGAAATCAAGACGAACTGCAAGACTTTTGGCTGGACAAAATTTTTATTTCTTTTTTTAGTAAAAAAAATTACTTTTTATAAAAATTTATACAATTTTATTATTTACAAAAAACATTTATCGTCAGAAAAAAACCTACAATAAAATATCTTCTTTTGAGGTCTACCTCAACGTTGTCCATACGATCGTACGTGCTCTGCAGAAGCATAGAGATCCCATCACTTCTAAGGCGTGGAGGTGGAGCTCGTCAGGCGCGGGGCTCATGCGGCTCATGCCCACGGTCACATGTAACCCTCTCGTTGCCGTTGACGCCGTCGTTGTCACCGTTGCCACCCCGGCCGTCATTCCCGCCGAGCAATCAACCTCTCTTTTTGTTTGCGGTTATTCCTATCCAATTCATAACCACGACACATCGAAAACGAAACTGTCGAGAAGTCCGATATAAATATATCTATATATATTGAAAACAAAGAATGTGTAACTGATTTCATGTTGTTTGGACTTCTCGACAGTTTCGTTTTCGATATATCTTGGTTATAAATTACGGTGAAAATTCGCGAGGAATCCATTTTTTTATTAGATACGTAGAAATTTTCTAAAAATAATCATCATTTCGTAGTAGCGGGAACAAAACTCTTTGTGGGTGATAACGTTTACAGGTGCAAGTTTTGTTCAGGATGGCTGAGCAATGGAAGACAGTCGGTGTGATATGGTGAGAGGTTGATTGCTCGGCGGGAATGACAGTGGGGTGGCAACGGTGACAACGACGGCGTCAACGGCAACGAGAGGGTTACATGTGACCGTGGGCATGAGCCGCATGAGCCCCACGCCTGACGAGCTTCACCTCCACGCCTTAGAAGTGATGGGATCTCTATGCTTCTGCAGAGCACGTACGATCGTGTGGACAACGTTGAGATTGACCTCAAAAGAAGATATTTTATTGTAGGTTTTTTTTTCTCACGATAAATGTTTTTTGTAAATAATAAAATTGTATAAATTTTTATAAAAAGTAATTTTTTTTACTAAAAAAAAGAAATAAAAATTTTGTCCAGCCAAAAGTCTTGCAGTTCGTCTTGATTTCAATGCGAGACTTATTTAAGTAAAAATCTTGTCTAGCAAAAAGTCTTGCAGTTTGTCTTGGTTTCAATGCGAGACTTATTTAAGTAAAAATATTGTCCAGCCAAAAGTCTTACAGTTCGTCTTAGTTTCAATGCGAGACTTATTTAAGTAAAAATTTTGTTCTACCAAAATCTCGCAATTCGTCTTGGATTTCATGCGAGATTTATTTAAGTAAAAATTTTGTCTACAAAAAGTCTCGGAGTTAGTCTTAGGCTGTATGCGGTACTTTTTAAAGTAACAATTTAGTCTAGCTAAAACTCCCACAATTCATATTGCATTTTGTGTGAGACTTTACAAACTAAAAAAGATTAGTCTCGCAAAGTGGCCTTAGCGAGATTATTGCGAGATTCACTGGAGACTTATTTCGCGAGACTTTTGGCAGATCAATCCGAGACTAAAATTTTTACACGGGACGTTACATGTATATGACTTCGCTATCTCTCCGTAATCTCAGCAGGTCTATTTTTCCCCATTCGCGGTTACCTTTCGTCTACGTACACAACCACTCACATACACTCGGCAGTCTGAATCTCGCACTCGCTCCTCGACTGCACGCTCGGCTGTTTTTCGCGCGCGCTCGCGTTTCATAAAGGGGGAGAATCGCGATAAAGCCGCGCGAGCGCTGCAGCTTTTGAGAAGCTGCAGCTGGCTGGTTGAACGAGGGCGAAAGTGCCGGGCGGCCCGGGCCAATGGAAAATTTATTTGAGGTTTAATCACATCGCCACAATGACAGCATTGTTCGATGGGGAACAATGGAACGAGCGCGCGCTCTCGCAGAGCTTTCCTCCCTTTAGAGCGGCTTGCCGTACCTACGATGGAGGGAAAGAGAGAGAGAGAGAGAGAGGGAGAGAGAGCGAGAGAGAGAGAGAGAGAGAGAGAGAGAGAGAGAGAGAGAGAGAGAGAGAGAGAGAGAGAGCAAGGTGAGCAAGGTGTACCGACGTCTGGGAGTAAGACCGTTCGACTACGCGCAGATTTGCATGCACTTTGGGCGAGCTTTTCTCGTTTATGTGGATGTGTGTATGTTCCTTTCTCGACTTGCGTCTAATGTCTAACCGATTCCTTATACTTTTAGGCGTGGATTTCCCGCGCCCTGGCCATTGTGCGACTCATTGTTCCGTTGATTTGGCTTGTTTAGCGCAGGCTGCTGCCGTGTAGCTTGATAAATGCGCTTTTCTAAATCGCTCATTTCCATATTTACACTGAGAGAAGGATTTATTTATATTTAATATATATTATATGTTTAATATTGAAATAGCTGATTTTGACGAAATAAGGAAATATTTGCCGGAAATATCCAAAGTCTTATAGTGAACTATAATCATATTTAATCATATTTATTTTTTTAAATAAAATTCAGTTCATGATTTTTATTGTTAAACCCACAATATGATTTATTTATTGTTATAATATATTTAAAATAATTTATTTAATTACTGATAGTGATTTCTATGAATTTCTTATCGAGACCCTTGAGAATAAGCCTATATAAAAGTTTATAAAACCCATCTAGATGACAAAAGAACAATAAAAAAGTAGTTTTGTTTAATATTATTGTTTAATTTAATATAATTCAGTAACTAAAACGAATTTTCGGCATGTTTCTATTGCTGTGCACAGTAACTGGACAAGTTTTCATGAATGCATTTATTTACTGTGCCCGCTCACGGTAGGGTACGTGATTTCGAAGCTTTATTAAAAGTAATAGTCACTTGAATTATAAGATTGATATTTATATTAAATAAATGAATATTTTTTTAATAAATATGATTTAATTAATCTTCTCCCGACTATTCTGTACCACTCAGTGGTACACAGTAATTAGAACAATGTGCATTAAGTAACACACAGGATTAAATACAGTATCCAGAATCAGAATTAATTACTGTGACTTAGCACAGTAATTAAAACAATGTACACTAAGTGATACACAGTAACTAAAACAATGTACACTAATTGATACGCAGTAATTAAAACAATGTACACTAAGTGACACACAGTAATTCAGTTAGTGGCACAAGTAACTGATGCAAACGCTTTTGCTATTATTTTATGAATTATTTAATATTGTTTACGTAATAATGTTTTATAAATATGTTTATTCTGCTCACAGAATATATAATTATATATAATATAAAGGCCTTGAGATGATTGAAAATTAAAAAAAATATTAATTTCATAAATATTATAGACATCACCTTAATGGGCAGAGTAACTGACACACTTACCCTATACTTTTCACTTATCTCACTCACGCTAATTTCAATTTTATTACATTAACATTTCACGTATTGTAAAATATTTTAAAATGAAATCCGCAGTACGCGCGTGGGTTTCATAAAATGTGTCCGCGTATATGAATAAATATGATTACTCGAAATGAAGTTCAACAATGCGTGAATGCGTATTACTACGCGGTAGCGGGCTCGCTGTAAAAAGCACAGTAGTCGAAAAGCTTTTACACGGATTAATGCAAATAATAAATTGAATGAAATGGACATTCCGGTTTTGGAGGTAAAAGAAATTTGTCATCTTTATTAAAGTATATTATACTTCAATAAAGGTAATAGAACGGAATTCGAAATTTTTGTAATTTTACCATAAACCCCATAAAAAAGCTTTCGCGTCCTCCTAGCATTTATTTTTTAACAATCGAATGAGTGCGATATTTTTCGTCAAAAGCCGCGCGCTATATACGCATATATGCATAGAAACTGAGATTGAAGCAATACGCGCGGCAAGTGCACCGTAATAAGGCATTGTGAATTTACGTCTGGCCGCGTGCGATACCATTGCACCTCCGCTTCTGAATCGCATTAACACGCGCGCGGCCGTATGTACACGAGGAAATACCTTTCATCGAAAAACGTATGCCCGAACTTGGTAATCGAATGAATGTTCCATCCCTACGTACCTCGAGATTTCGTATTTTCAATTTGTTTCGTGACTATCGCTCTGGAGATGGTCGCGCGATACGCGACAATATTCCAGCCGAGACGATGCCGACGAGAATTATATATACATACACGTACACACAGAGCCACATCGATGGAGTAAGCGTGTCGCTGCGTTGAGTCTCGCGCGTGAGGCTCGAATAAACGAGGAGCGAGAGGGAGAACGAATAAGCAGCCAATTATTCGTCACGCACTATTGTTTCGTCGTCTGGCCTTTCTTTCTACCTCTCGTGAACAGAGCCAATTACGTTTTTTTTTTCTCCTCTGCTGCTGTGTGTTTTTTTTTAACCAAAGAAAGTTTCGCGCGACAGTTTCCAACGGGGCGAAAGGCCAATTTGGCTAAGAAACGCGACGCATTATTCTGTAATATATTCCTTTCCTCTCCCTCCGCTTCTCGGCGTTGTTTTTTTTTCTCGCTAATAACCACCACGGCCCTCATACATCATTCCGGTCGGGAAAGACAAGGAAACAGTCGCGCGCGATAACTCCTTCTTTCGACTCATTCATCAGCGCCCGAGAGCAGCAAATTTTACGTATTTATAGATAAACCCATCGTTCATTTTGCACGGGGCGCAAATCTTAACTTTCGCCCGGGCATTCGCACGCGGCTGCGAATTCTCTTTTTCTGTACAGACATGCGGAAGCGCGCTAGGGGGACTTTCGCTCTCGAAATCGTGAAGGATCGTCTCCTCGAGGGATTCCGATCTCTACGCTGGCTGCGCCGCGGCTCTTATACCTCTATATATCTCCGTCCTCTTCTTCCGCGTTCCGTCCTTCTTATACGATACATACTCACATACATATACCCCCGCGTATCTCCTTTTTGTCCCCCTTTTCTCCGACATGCGGTTGCTTTTACTTTCGTTATACCCTAACTTCTCACTCTCTTCCACGCGCGTCCCCTTCTTTTATTACTCACATCTCTCGCCTTCTCTCTCCTTTCTTCGCGAGACCGAAACGTCTATTTACGCTTCTCTCCGTTCTATCCCTCCTTTCTGTGATTTATCTACCGCGAACTCTCGAGTTGGAGTCCCGATTAAGCTGGAGCTAGAGAGAGAGAGAGAGAGAGAGAGAGAGAGAGAGAGAGAGAGAGAGAGAGAGAGAGAGAGAGAGAGAGAGAGAGAGAGAGAGAGAGCTAGTAACCGAAGAGTCAATCTAAATTTTTAAAAACCTGTCGTCGTGACTTTTGCCCAGTCCGCGCGCCCCCGGCGCTCGTATTTGTGCAACCGGGCACTTCAAAGGGCCGACCTTGACTCGAGGAGCGAGGTCCATACCCCCTCGGCTGTTTTTCGAATTGACGAATTATTCAGGACGGGGCTGCTTTGAAAATGTTCGGGAAATACAAAGAGCCGGGCGTCGGAGGAGTTTTGTTATATATATAAGTCGAATGGTGTGCACGAAGACATAATATATATGTCGAATTCTACAGAAAATTACCCCTAACTGTGGTCGAAAAATCGTAAAAATTCAAAGTTGAAGCACACCTCCAACAACTGGTTTTTCCTATTCTGTAGCAAAAATAATGAACGAAAAGCATGTCGAACCAAGGAAATCGGCATAGTGTTTTTCAGGAAGCTGTATTTAAGTTTTCTTATGGAAATTTAACTTGGGAAAAATAGACGAAAAGTGGTCATTGATGATTAACCAATAGCAAGCTATTGAAGCGGCAAAAAAAATTTTTCACGAAAAAGCGATTAAAGTAGAAGAAGAGTTTTAATTTGAGACTAGAATCGTTCAAATCGGTCGATTCTGTGCAAAGCTACGTGAATTTGAAAATGGCGAAAAATGACCAAAATTTGAAGAATTACGTGGACTTGGGAAAGGTCGCTCATTTTTTGGTCATTTTTCGCAATTTTCAAATTCACGTAGCTTTGCACAGAATCGACCGATTTTAACGATTCTAGTCTCAAATTAAAGCTCTTTTCTTCTACTTATTCGCTGTTTTGTGAAATTCGTTGTTGCCTCTTCAGTAGCTTGCTATTGGTTAATCATCAATGACTACTTTTCGTCTATTTTTCCCATGTTAAATTTCCATAAGAAAAATTAAATGTAGTTTCTTGAAAAACATTATTCCGATTTCCTTGGTTCGACACACTTTTCGTGTATTATTTTTGCTACAGAATAGGAAAAATCGGTTGTTGGAGGTGTGCTTCAACTTTGAATTTTTACGATTTTTCGACCACAGTTAGGGGTAATGTTCTGTAGAATTCAACATATATTTCAGTCGTCGTTGGAAGGAAAGTTAGTATCTTTAATCGATAAGGAAGGAAAAAAAAAACAATGACTGACTCACGTGACGAGTCTATTTCTGTTGACAATCCAAGCAGAACGTAATCGGATCCAGTCAGGCGTGCGTTATTCGAGCATCAACTATAACGTACATCGTCCTCTCCCTCCCTCTTCTCAACTACAGCTAATCCTCACGTTTTATCGCTCCTCGGCCACGAGCCACTTATACGCGCAGTCGCCCCCTTCGACGATATTCAACCGGACAGTTCTATACATATATAAATTGAGACCGACTCGCTTGCGGCGCCATGAAAAATTCAGGCGCCTATCGGTCGCGAGAGAATAAGAGAGAAAGAGAAGGAGAGAGAGAGAGAGAGGGGGGGGCAGAAGTTGGATGGCAGGCCGAACAAAGAGGTGAACCTTACACGTCGTATCCGTGGCACAATTGAGAGAGGAACTTGACGCTCTCTTTCTCTACGGGCGTGATATCGATTACAGCAAGCGAGAGAGCGCGCGCGCGTGTGTGTACGACTTGAGAGAGCCGCTCCCCGCGTATCTTCTCTTTTTCTTTTTATAGGTATAATATATACGTCTGGCTCGAATGCCTGTTTCTATAGGATTTAATTATGTGCGTAAGGGGGGGGGGGCTTATCTCCAATCTCGTATAAACTTTTATCCCCAAGTCGCTCGTCGCGGCGCTATTTTGTTTTTACTACTGCAGCCAGCCGCCCGCGCCTTTGCTATTTCCACTCGGCGAAATTTATGGCGCGATTTTGCGTGTTGATCTACGATGCCGCAAGAATGGAGAGAAATCCCGAAACTTCTGATCCGCCCTTACATGATTTACCGCTTTCCGAATTCGCCAGAGAACGTATATATATGTATACAACGGCGTCGCAGGGCTTTTTAACCCGAGAGTCGCTTTCGCGCGAGCGACTTTACTCCCGAGGAGAGAGAGCGAGTGGAAGAGGGAGACATTTACGCCGGGCAAACAATCAGCCTTTCCGCGTCTATGTATAGCCTCGCGTACATATATATATAAAGAGAGCGAGAGGCGCCATCGCAAAGTTCCTGTTGGCCGAGCGGGGAAAGGGAGACGTCGAGTAGCGCGCTAAGTCTGTTATTGCCTCTGCCAACCCTTCGGAATGGCAATGCATAAGGAATCAACCGGCGGCGATAGCACGAAGTTGGTCACTCGGGTAAACTACGATGTTTACCAACTCACCTCTTAAAAGGGACGTCATTTTTTATTTACGAAATCGTCGCTCTTGTTTATATCCGGCCCCGAGTGGCTTTTTATATATACATACCAACTCTTTTTATCGGATTGAATCGCGCGCACCCTCTCACGACATTCGCCTCAGTCGTTATTCTTCGACAAACTTTGTTTTTTTTTTCCCGTCTTCCCGGCCCGCCCGCGCGCGAGGCGAGGATCATAAACAAAGCCACGCGCGGAGAGAAAAAACTTCGTAAACATAACCTTATTTTTATCCGCCAAGGTTAGTGCATGTAGCCAAGCGCCGAATGCTGGACTCTCAGGCCGTTTTTGCCTGAGTCTTCCGTAGACATAAACATAACGGTCGCATGTTTTTCTGAAGTTAGGAGGTGCAAACAACAGCCTATTTACGATTTACATTATATATACATACAAGTTAATTATAATTGTAATATGCTTTTCTATTATAATTTAGCTAAACAAAATCAATTATTAAGAATTGGTGAACGTGTAAAAAAATCTCTTTACTTTTGACTGTCAGGTAGAAACTACCGGAGACTCAAGTAATGCTAGCTTTATGCCTACTACCCGAGTTACTCAGACCGTTTTAGCCTGAATCTCCAGTTAACGATACAAAACTTTTCTTTCCATGCGGTGTCGCAGAAATTCCCCTTCTTTCTTTTAAAAGGCGGGGATTTCCCGCCGTCGGCTGGCCTTCGACGTAAGTGTGTCTTGTGATGGGGTGATGCGCTCGATCGGAGGGCTGGCTTTCTTTTTTCTTTTGTTGTCGTAAGCGTCAAGATCACCAAAATGATTTGTGTGCCTCGTCGCTCACTTATTGGCGCATCCGGGAAAAGTTCATTTTTCATTTGCTTTGGATATTCTTAGAAAATTTTTCCAGACGTCAGCTTCGTTGCCGTCTACGCTTTATTAAACTTTCAATGCTGACGTTATAGAATTTTAGATATTCATTCGCAAAGTTTATTTGCTTACTCACTTCTTCATTTTTACGGTAAAATTAGTATTTAACTATGTTGTCTAGATAGCAATTTTTAGTAAAAACCGTTTAGACTACGATTTCTATATTCAAAATATTCTACTAAATAATTACCAAATACTAAAATGATGTTCGGTAAAGTTCAAAGTTATATATGTTCAAAGTTATATATGTGCAAGCTCACTTATTTGATGGATGAATGTTATTGATTATTTGGGAAATTACATAAAGATGTTGTAACATTCTTCTTTTTAAATAACTAGCTACATTCCACGAACATGATCAAGTTAGTTAGTCTCAATTTAACACTTTGTTTCAATCAGTTTAAATTATACGGTAATAACATAATTCAGTTTTGAATACTTAAACTCAAGAATTCAATCTTGAAAATTCAAACATATTAGATTTTATTAGATTTTGGCGCCTATTTGATATAGACCAATCAAATGAATCAACAGCAACCAATCAAAAAAGTCTTATTGTAATGATAGATTAGGCTTCTTCTATACTTGCCTTCGGAGCGCTCCCGCGCTCCTTGATTTCATCCATAACTTTTTAAAGAGATGATATATAAAGTTTGCATATATCGTCGCGCGGTACGAAGAAAAGCCAACTTGGAAGTTACAGGTGAAGGAAAGCCAAAAACGCGTCTAAGGCGAAGAAAAACCAGTTTGCGTCCTCCCAGACGAAGAAAAGCCAGTTTGCGCCCTCCCAGACTAAGAAAAGCCAGTTTGAATCTTCCCAGACGAAGAAAAGCTAGTTTACGCCGTTCCTGCGGAAGAAAAATCCCAACTGATGGCATCTAATCAATTACTAGTTATCTAATTATCTTGACTGATCATCTTTTTTATCTGTTTATCTTATCTTTTAAAAAAGATGAAAAAGATGTTTAATCCTTTTGGTTATCTTTTTACCTTTATTTTATCTTATTATTTGAAAGTTATATATCTATAAGATATCAACTAAGTTACTTTTGTTTGAGAAAAGTCAAACTGGCTTTTCTTCGTCTGGGAGGGCGCAAATTGACTTTTCTTCGTCTGGGAGGACGCAAACTGGCTTTTCTTCACCTTAGATGCGTTTTTGGCTTTTTTTCGCCTGTAACTTTCAAGTTGACTTTTCTTCATACCGCGCGACGATATGTAAGACCACCTTAAAAGAACAATTTAAAAAGAGTAAATTTTTAAAACAATTCTATTAGCCAAGAGAAATTTCTAAATTTCAAGCAATACATCAGTTGTTATAACCAGTCATGAGGCCAAAATAAGCTGAAAAAAAAGAAAAATGTAGTTTAAACAATATACAATATATACTATAAATATACACTAATTCTTATAAAATGGGCCAAGATATATAATCTGTAGTCCTATTTTACTCAGAGATATAGCATTTCCAATTTTTTGGATTTTCATGGGACGAGGCCTAAATTACTTAAAATTGATGCAGTTATGACCCGAAGAGTTGAAAATATAAGATTTTTGAAGGAAATAATTTGTAAATGCTAAAAAACCACAAAAAACATAATAATTCATAAAATTCATAAATTAAAAGTAGTTTTTTCCCATAAAAAAATATTTGTTTCAGGAAATTTTATATTTTCAACTTTTCGTGCCATAACTGCACGAATTTCAAGTAATTTAGTCGTTGTCCCATGAAAATCCATGGAATGTTTTTCTCAAAAAGTTGCGCCAATGCCAAAAAATTGAAAATGCTATATCTCTTACAAGGAAGGTACCCCAAGTGTCAGTCGCTGATTTTGATAATATTGCAATATGTTATAGTACTTAGAAAAATAAGAATATACGTATTTTTTTATCGACCGATATTCACTTTTAAGGGGTAAAATTTACCCCTAAAGTTCACCCCCGAAAATCCTTTTTTTTTTGGAATATTTCATAAACGAATAAAGATATCTTCATAAAACCAACGACAAAATATTTAGAATAAAGAAGACTATGAAACTGCACCATTTTCAATTTTAAGGGTTACAACTCCTATTTTTAAAAGGGCAAAATCTTAGTTTTTTATGCGATTTTCAGCTACACAAATAGGTTGTATATTTTTTAAAAATGTATTCTGTTTGAAAGAATATTGAAAAGTAAAGTTAAAATATCGAGGTTTTTGAAGAAATAATATTTTTAGGGGTAACTACCCTTCATTACATTTTTTCGTTAAGTCTTCATGAGTTATATGACCTTAAAATTCACTTAAATAAAGTGAAATTGATTAAAAAAAGGAATATTTATAAATTTACTTTTTATAATAAAGATAATATCCCCTATTTTTTAGTGCAAACAATATTAAAGCATTGCGGAACATAAGTAGAACAATAATGATAATCTTCGAAAAAGTGTTTCAGACAAAGCGATTTTTTGCTCCAAAAACATCGAATTATAGCAATATTATTAGAACCGTCCATTTCACAATGCGTTCCACATGATTGTCTAAAACTGAAATCTACAGAATTTTCAAATTCCTCTGGTTTATTGACAAGATAACCACTTTTATACCACGAATATTTAAATAGATTTTGATATCGAGGAGATGAGAACTGATTATGAACTAACGACTGTAATCTAATTATATTATTTCTCGTATGCAAATTTAAGTCTTCATCCATGAACATCACATTATCTCAAATATGTTTCAGACAATGTTTTTCTTTGTTTTAACAAAATTTTTCCATACGCGGAATCCGTAAACATCTAATGATTGGATACTTCCAGTCGTTCCTGTAGGTATTAATATTCAAATATTTTTTTATTTTCACTCGATTACATTAACAAAGATCTAAAGGCAAATGAGTGTTTTATCAAGTTGTTTATCTAGTACGTAGTTTTTATTCCTTAAAAATATTTTTTTTTGCTTATTTCAAAACACTTAACTGTGATTATTACTTACAGAAACCATTTTCTCAAATTATTTTATTTGACTTTCATTTTTTTAAATACGGTAATAGATCAAAGTAGGGGGATATTACCCTCATAAAAAATTGTTTCGTAAAAATTTTGTATACATCAATTTTATTTATGATATTCTTTCAACTAGATCGAGTTAAAAAAAATGTATTATATAATATAATTTTCATACTCGAAGAAAAAAGATTTTGCACCAAAATGTTATCCTTATTATAAAAATTAAATTTATAAATATTCCTTTTTTTAATCAATCTCACTTTATTTAAGTGAATTTTTAGGTTATAAAACTCGTGAAAACTTATAATTAATGAAAAAAAATATAATGAAGGGTAGTTACTCCTAAAAATATTATTTCTTCAAAAACCTCGATATTTTAACTTTACTTTCAATATTCTTCCAAATAGAATAGATGTTTGAAAAATATTCAACGTACTAATATTTTTGTAGCCTTAAATCGCTTAAAAAAATAAGATTTTGCTCTTTTAAAAATAGGGGTTGCAACCCTTAAAATTGAAAATAGTAGTTTTATAGTCTTTTTTATTCTAAATATTTTGGCGTTGGTTTTATGAAGATATCTTTATTCGTTTATGAAATATTCCAAAAAAAAGATTTTCGGAGGTGGTGAACTTTAGGGGATCCTCTAAAAGTGAATATCGGCCAATAAAAAAAATACGTATACTCTTATTTTTCCAAATACTATAACATATTACAATATTATCAAAATCGGCGACTGACACTTGGGGTACCTTCCGTATTAGTAAAATAGGGCTACAGATTATATCTTGGGCCATTTTATAAAAAAATGGTGAATATTTATATAGAATATATATACATTGTATATTATTAAAACTACATTTTTCTTCTTTTTCTTAGATGATTTTGGCATCAGAAACCATTATGCGTAAGACCCCCTTAACATTCTAAATTGTAATTCTGAAAAATTTCACGTATATCACCCGTCAAAGCCAGGCGCCTGGAGAGGCAACTTTTTTTTCTATAATGGCTAGAGCATCATGCGGAGGAGTACAAGTGCGAGGGGTCGATGTGGTCGTATATACAGAAGCACTCTCTCCTCCTTTCTGTCTCCAGGTCGATCCGCTACCTCACGAGCCGTGGCGACGAATCGAGCGGGACGAACAGGCGCGCGCGGTAGGAGGAACATCGCAGTGCCTTAAGTGGTGCAAATCCTGTTGTTAGTCCTGCGAGAGGTTAACGGCGATGGCTCCATTTCTACTACTACACACCCCCTCTCTCGCTCTCTCCCTCCCCCTCGCTGTCCCTGGCAGCTGGCCACCCACTACAATTGCTTCTCGCCGCCGTCGCGATATTACCGGGTAATGCCGCGCGAAACTATTCCCATTCCCCGTGCGCGTCTGAATCCAGCTCCGCGAGAGAGCTGCGCGCGCCTGTCTATTTGTCTGGCTCGCTTTGTTATGATTCATACACAGGGGAGCGAGGGGGGACGATCGATCGAGCGAGGGAGTAGCGTAGTCGCGAGAGAGTGAGAGAGAGCAGGTGCTTTTTACGCCCCGGAATCGGGGCTCATATTTCACGGATAATTTTAATGATGCCGCGAGAGTGGAAGGTGGTAGGTAGATGGGGATGCAGCTGCATTTCTTTGCTGACTATAGATTTTATTGGGTGGAGGAGCAGAGGACCAATGTTAACATACTGAGAATATTTTTAAAAATTCAAAAAGATTAAAATGTTCCTTTCTCGATCAATCAACAAAATACCATTATCTTTACACTCGTGGAGATACCATGCGTGTGTCTGACAGATATGGCATTTTTCTCCTTCGATATGCCCTCGCTGCACTCTCACGTTCGCTACACACACACACACACATGCACACACATAGGTATACATACAGGCGCACACTTTTTCAGATATTCCATTAGTTAAAAGGATTTATTTTTCATTCTTTTTTTGCGCGACCCATATTTTTTGTACATTTTTTATTCTCTGTGTCCTGGGCGAAAATTGAAAACTGTGCCGTTGGTACTGTTTCAATGCCGGCGCGTAAGTTCGAAAGCCTCAAAAATTTAAAAGACACCCGTAGTAATGGAACCACACAAAAGTAGAATAACGACTTAAAAAATACATAAAAAAGTCAAATACATAATAATAAACTCGGCGATAAAAGTTTCGCTAATGCCCATACATCGAAAGCAACGCGCCGGCATCATCCGCGCTCGCACTTTTATTCCATAAAAAGTGAAAACCTCGGAGCCACGCGCGCACAGAAGCTCATCACCCGCGGGATTAATTTTCTCCCCACGTACAACAGCTGCTACTGCTGCTCATGCTTTATTTCCGTCTTCGAGATTCACCCCACACACGCACTCCACGTACGAGAGTAGCGAATCAACGTTCGCGCACATATTATACCTACGCCGCGCGCGTATTTGCCGTGCGCAAGCGATCGGCGTATAACGAGGTTGACCCTTCGCAGGAATCCGCGCGTTTATTTAGCGGCTGCGCGAGCGTATAAACTTTTGCGCCAAGTGTGGTTGGTTGGCGATTCGGGCGCGCGCTAATGAAATCGCCCGCTGATCGCTGGCCCATTCATCCGGCAACCTGTGGCAGCGCGGTATAGCGATGGGAATCTATCTAATATCGAGTGCCCGCTGTGGGTGCCGAGAACCGGGCGGGGGGTTGAAAATAAACGCTAACGAGCGAATTTCGAGAGAATGAATATGGATGGGGAGTATAATCGTCGTTGCGCGCACCGGTCAATAGTTCGTTAATGCCGCAAGTAAAAGCTTACGCGGCGCGGCTCGGAGGATATAGTGCGAGGCTCTTCTGCTCGTGTCGAACTCTAATGAAATTATATTTCCGGACTATAAAGCGCGAGCTGTGTAAACGAATTTCACGCGAGGGAATGATTGTTTCCGATGGAGGGGAGCTCTGGGGGAATTGGGATTCTCAAACGCCGCGAGTAATCGATGCGCGTTCTTGCGTGAAAAATGTCTCGTACGCTTTATCGATAAAAAAAAATGGTAGATAAACTATTGAGTTCGGATGGAACGGGGCTACTTTTTGTCAAACCAAGAAGATATATATGAAAAATGAAATTCTAAAGAAAAAAAAATCTCGGTTCGTCCCACCAACGTCGGCTCTCTCCCGATGATAAACTGACAGACCCTCCATGCATATTTATAAATGCGTTTTTAAAGCGAGCGTGACGTGGGGCTTTCTTTTCAAACGCACGCACACACGCAGATATAAAGGAGCCCTCGAGTGTGCGCGTGATGGGTGTGGGGAAAACAAGACGTAAAAAATGAAGGGGTGCGAGCGAGCGATCTCGTGCGGTCGTTATGTCAAGTAAATTAAGCTCGAAGAGCCCGGCAAGCTTTTCCAGTTCAAAGGATGTAAGTTATCGAGGATCCTCGGCGGGATGCGCATATACCCGCAACTTTGATTGATTCAAAATTGTTTTTGCGTCCGAGCTTCTGTCGGGGATACATATAGATGCGCGTGCGAGAGTATCGTAATCCAGGGAGGAAGCGGTTGTGCTGGCCTGCATCGGAAACATCGTGTAATCGTTATGGACGCGAGCTCGCGGGGCTGGTCGGCCATTAATCATCTTTTTTTCCTCGAGGCCATCGACGGGCCTGTGAATGACCTCTCTTTCTCTGCTCCGCCCACGCTTCTCCGCTTCTTCGCTCGTCTCCTCGGGATGCAGTCACGTGCGAGTGAGGCGGATAAAAGACGATCTCCCTCTCTCTCTCTCTCTCTCTCTCTCTCTCTCTCTCTCTCTCTCGCTCTGCTTAACAAACTGATGTTTCTCTAATATATACAGAAATTACACTCATGGTTAGCTCGATGGGGGGAAAATTTCATGCGACGGAATTCATCACACGCTAATTAAATCTTTTATTCGACGAATGGGATTTACTTCTTGCCTCTCTGCAGGGATTCCGGGAGTGCGTGCAATTATATGTATAGCGTGATCTCCTATTGGAACTTAACTCTGCTGTTGGGTGGATTAGGTTTTGTCCTACATTCGGTCGACAATGGGGTGTAAAAATTTTTTTCTCACAGTTACATTTAATTAGAGCCTAGTGTGACAAAAGTTTACTTTCCCAGAGGGAGATTGGTGTATATATTCGTATATGTTAAGACTCGAAGTTTAGCGAATGAGTCAGTGGAAAGTTCCTTAACGATAGTCACTACAAGCTCGGCGAAAGGTCAACATGAGAACTTTCTGTTTGCAGCTTAATTTCGATAGTCTAGACAAATGTTATTGCCGATCTATATTCAACGCCAAGTATAGCCTAGTTAACGTCTAAAAATAACTCCCTCTCTTCAAATTCCACGCGCCGTAAATATTCCTAAATTATTCGGTCAGACTATTAAAACGAAGTTGAAAAGAAATTTAAAGTTTATCTCGGGCTCTCGTGTGTATAATAAAGAAAAAAAAGTCATCGTCAGTCCAGCGAGCGAGAAGAAGAAAGTTAGCCATCAGGAGAAGTTGTGCGTGTATGTGCTGCTACTGCTACGGGGCTGCCGATGAAATTGGTTCGCACTTTCTTCATCACGAGGAGTGCCAGAGCGAGCTAGGCTACTTCGTTAAGCCGAGCTGCGTGCTCGCACAGCGTTGTTATATGACGCAGGACACATTTTGCGAATGCGATTATAATGCACACCGCTCTGTACGCCACGCTGCAAGATAAATCAGACCGCGGCGTAATTAGATTATGAACTATCAGTTGGCGTGTGTGAGGTCATCTGTACGGACATCATGATGCCATGGAGAAAGAAGATTAGCTATGATAATTTATTTGAATTTTTATTATATACTTCCATTGACAAATAAATAATCATTGCTCTAATTTGTCATGTTGATCCCCGATTAACTATTATGGTTTATAGAGAATCCAAATCTATTTTTTGACCGTTACTAATCTGTCCACCTCGCGTGGAAAAGTAAGACGACCCATGTAAAAAAAAAGTTTGGTCTTACAGAAGTCTTGCAGAAGTCTGGCTTCAAAAATCTCGCTTGTCGGACGATCCCAGACTTTATCCAAGTCTTTTTGGCAGACTTTATGATCTACGTATAGAGGTTATACACGCCCGGCACCTCTTGTATGAAACCGATGCTCATTGTCGTCCGATCCCGTGTAAAAAAAAAAAGTCTGGGCGAAGTCTTGCAGAAGTCTAGCTTGAAAAGTCTGGCCAAAGTCTTGCATGTCGGACGATCCTAGACTTTTTGCCAGACTTTTTATATTTTCTATTAAAAGTCTTGGAAAAAATCCCCAGACTTTATCCAAGACTTTTCACCAGACTTAGCATACTGCGTAAAAAGTCTGGGAAAAATTCCCAGACTTCATCCAAGACTTTTTACCAGACTTAGATTACAGCGCCAAAAAGTCTTGGAAAAGTGCCTAGACTTTTCGCCAGACTTTATCCCAGACTTTTCGCCAGACTTTATTGTCCGCGCATGGAGGTTATACACGCCCGGCACCTCCCGCATGAAACCGATGCTCATATAAGTCGTCTGCTGCAATCTCATGGTCACTCACTGCTATCATGATCATCGTTATCGCTGTCATCTGCATATCTATTAATTTTTGGAGACACAAAGAGTCGGGCTTTGTGAAACTCCAACCTGTAAATAGAAGTCCTCACAAAGCATCTCTTCTACAGTGCAAGTAAATATTTTATAGAACATTGGAACTTATCTGATTATTATCTAGGTGTTGTCCATTACAGTTCCTCGTGGAAAATCTTCGCACCTTCTCTAGACATATACGTAGAGAAGAACTGAATAGCAAAAATATGTGGCGAGCTGAAAATATGTTGAGGTCCATAAATAACTTGAAACTAGTTGCAGAATACTCTGTGTTCATATTGTTCACACGATTGTCGTTCAATTCATGTTGTTTCGACTTCAACATATTTTTATCTTGCTATAAACGTTATGGGCTTCCTAAGATTCACAAAGAACAGTTGACATATAGAATAATAATATCATCGATAAATTTTCCGACGTATAGACTTGCTAGATTTTTGTCTAATATATTGTTCAAGATAGTGGGTAAAACAAATTCATATATTAAAGATAGTTGGAGTTTTTATGATATAACGAAAGATATTATTATTCCGAATGATCATAGGATGGTTTCATTGGATGTAGTATCTTTGTTTACAAATATACCTTTAGAGTTATTAAATGATATTATACAAGATAAATGGTCTGAAATTAAAGTACATACTAGTTTAACAAAAGATGAATTTATAAAGGCACTTAATTTGGTTTTTAAAAACACAATTTTTTCTTTTGATAATAGTTTATATGAGCAAAGATATGGTTGTCCAATGGGATCACCTTTGTCACCTGTTATAGCCAATTTAGTAATGGAAAAATTGGAAAGTGTTGCTTTCTCTAAGTTGGTTTTTCAGCCAATTATTTTTAAAAGATATGTTGATGACATTTTTACAGTTGTACCTGAATGTTTTGTGGATGAAATGGTGGATGTGTTTAATTCTATCCATGATAGAATTAAATTCACAAAAGAAATTGAGAAAAATGATCAATTGAGTTTTTTAGATATTAGAGTCATTAGAGTTAATAATAATAGAGTGAAATTAGATTGGTATAGAAAACCTACATGGTCAGGTAGATTTTTAAATTTTGATTCTCACCACCAATTCGGAAACAAGACAGGTGCAATCAAAGATGTCATTGACAGAGCGATTAAATTGTCACATAAAGATTTTAGGAAAAAGAATTTAAATTTAGTAAAACATTTATTAAGAATAGTTATCCGGTAAAATTTATTGACAAAATGATTGATGAGAGAGTGTGGGAAATTTATAATGGTGGATTAAGCAGCGGATAGATAATCAAACAAGGAATAGAAATGGAAAGAACGCATATTTTAGTTTACCATATGTTAGAGGTTTGTCGGAAAGGATTAGAAGGGTTTTTAGTAAACATAATATTCAAGTTTTCTTTAGAAACGATAATAATTTAGAAAGGTTATTTAGTAATTGTAAAGACAAGGATGATAAATGTTTAAAAAATTAATTGTAGGGATTGTAATGGTTGTTATATTGGTCAAACGGGTAGATATTTGAAAAAGAGAATATATGAACATCAATATAGTTTACGCAGCTCAAGTTGTACATCGAGTTTGAAAGAACATTGTTTAAATAGTTTGCATTCTTTCGATTTTGGGAGTGTGGATATTTTGGAACAAGGGATTAAGAATAAATATAAGAGGGAAAGCCTTGAAAGTATTCACATTCTAAGAAATCGGAATAATGTAAATTTAATGATAGAGTCAAGTAAATTAGATAACATTTATCATTCTTTATTAATTTAAGTAAGAATGGAAAGTTGGAGAGGGGAATGTGGATGGTGGTGGGGGTAAGAAAAAAGAAGGGGGTATGAGGGTATATAAGGAGGTGTATCGCGGGTTTCATTTCAGTCCCTGAGAAGAAGCCGGAGCGGGCTCGAAACGTTGGACAATGTGGTGGTGGTGGGCAGTCAGATCGTCCTTTGCTAACAAAGTTTTTTCCAGGTTTTAATTAAGTTTTTATTTCAGATTCTGCGGGGGTGATTATAAACAAGGGCAATCTGACTGTCATAAATATTAATTATTTTAATTTAATTTGTAAGACTGTAAGACCGATAGAAAAATTCTTATCAGTTGATATAAACGTTTAGATTACAAAATTTGTCCGAAATCCCGAGTAATGGCAACTATTTTTTACTAGGAACTGTAATGGACAGCACCGAGATAACATCAGATAAGTTAAAATTCTCTATAAAATATTTACTTGCGCTGTAGTAGAGATGCTTTGTGTGAAATTCGATTTGTAGGTTGGAGTTTTACAAAGTCCAACTCTTTGTATCTCCAATAATTATTAGATCTGCAGATGGCGGCGACAACGACGATAATGACAGCAGTGACCATGGGATTGCAGCGGAAGATGCATGCGGGAGGTGTCGGGCGTGCATAACCTCCATGCGCGGACACTAAAGTCTGGCGAAAAGTCTGGGATAAAATCTGGCGAAAAGTCTGGGCACTTTTCCAAGACTTTTTGGCGCTGTAATCTAAGTCTGGTAAAAAGTCTTGGATGAAGTCTGGGCATTTTTCCCAGACTTTTTACGCAGTATGCTAAGTCTGGTGAAAAGTCTTGGATAAAGTCTGGGGATTTTTTCCAAGACTTTTAATAGAAAATATAAAAAGTCTGGCAAAAAGTCTAGGATCGTCTGACATGCAAAACTTTGGCCAGACTTTTCAAGCCAGACTTCTGCAAGACTTCGCCCAGACTTTTTTTTTTACACGGGATACAATCCCAGGATGGTCACCGTTGTCATCATCGTTGTTGTCGCCATCATCTGCAGATCTATTAAATTTTGGAGACACACAAAGTAGGGCTTTGTGAAACTCGAACCTACAAATAGAATTCCTCACAAAGCATCTTCCACAGCGCAAGTAAATATTTTATACAGAATTTTACTTTATCTGATATTATCTCGGTGCTGTCCATTACAGTTCCTCGTGGAAAACGTTTGCATCTTCTCTAGACACGTACATAGAGAAGAACTTTATAGCAAAAATATGTAGAGAGCTGAAAATATTTTGAAGTCTATAAATAACTTGAAACTAATTGCAGAATGCTCTATGTTCACATTGTTCACACATTAAGATTGTCGTTCAATTCATGTTGTTTGGACTTCAAAATATTTTTATCTTACTACAGGTTTAGATTACAAAATTTTTCCGGAATCCCGAGTAATTACAACAATCTTTTACGAGGAATTGTAATGGACCGAGATAATATCAGATAATTTCAACTCTCTATTTGTGAAGCATTTAAAGATTGATTTTGATTGGTCTGTAAGGAATAGGCGCGAAGATCCGCTAATTCTGCTACATTTTTAATTTTTAAAATTCAATATTTATTCTTAACTATTTAAAACTAAATAATTAAATCAAAATATAATGAAAAGGTCAATTTTTTGTTTTGAAAAATTATTTATTATCCTATCATTTAAACTAACTAAAATGAAATCATAATGAAAAATGATATCCATAACCGGAAAAACAAAATAGTACGCGTGCAGCGCGTTTGGATTTTGCTACTAATAGAAAAAATAAAAAGTCTGGCAAAGAGTCTGGAATCGTTCGACAAGCGAGACTTTTGAAGCCAGACTTCTGTAAGACTTCTGTAAAACTTCGCCCAGACCTTTTTTACACGGATGGGCAATGTTGCGTTAGGAGATGGATATTATTGCAAGGGGCGGAGGAGTTGGAGTTTTCTCAAGTAGGGAGGGAGTCTCGAATGTCGATATTCCAGATGCTTAAGAGGCAGCGCTGGTGAGGGAAGGGAGAGCGAGCCCATGTAACGTCGATACGTCATGCCCTTAAGGGTAACTGACGCTCGAGCTTGATTGGCTCTTAAAACTGCATTTCTGGAAGAGTAACTACGCGGAGGAAAACAGTCCTTTCCTCTTTTTCGATTTTCTCTTCTCCTCATCCTCCTCCGCTTGTCTTCACTTAACGCGCTTTGCTCAATTCAGCGTTTTATGCGCCCGAACGAAGCGAGCCGAACGTGATTCGACAGTTAGATTTTTACGCGACTCACTCTCGCTCTTTATACGTGGAAAAATAAATCGTTCTCTTTACCCCCGCGGCCTTCGTTGAAATATATTTCGATTTTCACGATCGAAGGGGCGCGCGCTCAAGAGTCCAAGTCGCGACAAGTAATTTCGACCTCGTTAAACGCGCAATTTTAGCTGCCTAAAAGTGAAGGGAAAATTCTGAAAAAAATTCGAGTTTGACAAATTGAAGGAAAAATAAATTGTTTCCACCCCAAATTGCGGCACGCTGAAATTGCATTGTTTTACCTTTAGCTAGAGCTGTTTTACAAAATTTCCCTGCATATTTTTCTTGCAGTAGTTTAAAATGTACAATGTATGCATGCGCACTCTAGAAATGTAGTTCACCACCCTAGCGTGGGGGCTTTGTAAATAGTCGCGCGCGGTAAATAATGAACTGAAATTCATTTTAAAATAAGGATTAAAAGCTTTGAAATATATTTCGGTCAAGTGGAGCATTTAATTCATTTGCGGGCGCGGCAAAAGAGAGAGAGAGAGAGAGAGAGAGAGAGAGAGAGAGAGAGAGAGAGAGAGAGAGAGAGAGAGAGAGAGAGAGAGAGAGAGAGAGAGAGAGAGAGAGAGAGAGAGAGAGAGAGAGAGAGAGCAAAACTAAATTTCAACCATTTAAATAGATTAATAGATGGATTTTTAAATTCCTATATGAAATTATGAATTAAGCTCGACTCGTGCTCTCCTATATTTTATAAATAAAATTAATACGCTATTCACGCACGAAGATATTAAATTGTCTTTGTATTAAATGATTTAACAACGCAGCAAGGAGAACAATACAGTACAGTGCGGAATTATTGTACTCCATTATTTTATATTTGTAAACCTATACCTATACATGTTAAGGCCAGTGTATTTTGATAATTGGAAAGCACAGTACCGAAGAAGAGCATTTAATTAACGTAAATAATGTAACTATTACTTTACAATATCGGTATGTGTGTACGCTTTAGCGATATTTTATCACGAAGCAGAATCTTTTCAAAGGTCAGTTTTAATATCCTTTCCCGAGGCAAATACAACTGCATAGTCAACAACATTGATTAAACAGAACGTCGTTTAAATATTTCATCGAGGCCTTTCCCCATAATCTTCGGCAATGACCTACTGATCGCGAGACTACTACCCCGCGAGGGTGACACATGAAAAAGAAAATTGTAAAGAAACTTTTATCAGCGCTTGGCTCGAGTCTGCTTAATATCCGTCCGCCGTTGTCTATTATTCCAAAAGTTCCACAAATTTTCTACCTATATTATTCTCCCTACCCTCCCAAAACCTCTAGCACACCTCGCGCCACTGCAGCTCCTAATAAATCTTTTTTAATGTACATTACTTTGAGGAAGAGCGAAACATAACACAACGGGGCGCATCTCTTCTTCATAATGCAGTAATAAGATCGCAGTCGCAGTGCAGCAGCGCGTAAACTGGTTAGCGCAAGGGGCCAGGCTCGCTCGCGTAAGCTCAGTGTGTGCTGCACTGACACAGAGACACAGAGAGCAGCGCGACTACTATACGCGTCCTCCTCGGCTGCTCGGCCGCGTATGCATACATGTACGTATATACGCGAAGTGAGTGTAAACACGTGTCGTTGCTGTGTTGGATGGGCGTGTAGCGCGCGGCAGATCGATGTAAGTGCACTGCGCCGCACGTGTCTCTCTCTCTCTCTCCTCGGGAGCATATTTCTCACGTGCGCGCCGCATATTCGGGGATCCTCCGGCGACCGGATGCCGCGGCGCTGTTTGCGTACGTGAATTTTCCGAGAGAGAGTAGACGTCAGTCTGATGCACCGCCTGCGCACGCGAATTCGAAAATAATATCACGCGCGGCGGATGCAAGATAGAGGAGGAAGCTGAATAAAGAAAGAGCCGAGTCGTCGTCGGCTACGGACACTTTGTCACTGACGGTTGCTGCTGCTGTTGTTGTTGTTACACCGACTTCTTCTTTTCTCGCAAAATTTGACGAATATGGAGGAGATGTATAATGTGACAGAGAAATTCCTTCGTGGCTGGCTGTGCGTACCTCGTGAAGCGGAGAAAGAAGGAGAGAGGTAAAAGCTTTCTGCGACGAAAGTCGCACTGGCTTGGTCGCGAGCACGAAGAGATATATCTGTCTTCCATAAGCTCGTTCGCACGGCGGGGGGCTCGCTGTGGCCCGGATCAATTCGCAGTTACACCATTCACCCGTCGCGCTCTCGGCGATCATTATTATTACTATTATTATTCTCGTACACCGCGATCTTTCATCTTCTTTTTCATTCCTGAGTGCTCTCGAAGGAGCAAACTTTCTTCTCTCATCCTTCCTCCCTCTTCGTTACGCGGAATTTATCGAGCTGAAGTTATTTAGTGCTGCCCATTATATGCGGTAGTATTACATTTGTGGTGTACAAGTATTATTAGTATTAGTCATGTTTGAGTGTACACGCAGGGAAATTTGAAAAATATTAGGGCGTATTTTACGTTTTATGGGTCGCCGTAAATTAGACAAATTTTTCATTTTTAGAATTTTTTTTTTCGTCAACGCGGTGGCGCAGGTTTATACGTTTATGCGCGTGTGTGTATATAGTCGCAGGCAATTTTCGCGAGGATTCACGTAACCTCTCTCTCTCTCTCTCTTCCCCTCGAAATGTGAATTACTTACAATTTTGACCGAGTGCCAAGCCCTTCCTCTCTGTAAGTACATTTTGAAATTTTGACTACACCGTATAAGAGGGATTATGCCGTATTTCACGTTATCACCTACTTTCGTCGACGTTTAATCTTTCCCCCGAAACTTTGTAATATTTGCAATGAGATTACAATTTCAGCTGTTCAAACGTGCTATATACACGTTTCCTTCCTCACGCAGAACCACAATTTTCGCACAGGTTTATTCAGGAAACCATCGCTTAGCAATTTTATTGCAAACGCACTAACGAATTGAACGAGCGCGGCTAAACAGCTAACCGATTAAAATCGGAGATTCGACGAGTTCGCGCTTAATCTACCCTCGCGCACAGAATAGACGCCGTTCGACATTGAAAATTAAACGCACTGCTGGGATCAATACACCGCGTCGGCGATGGCGTGCGGGCTCTGGGGATGGATAATGCATATTTGACCGGCAGCATCGCGTTGCGGGCTTTTAAATTTTTCGTTACATCTGTCTGACGCGTGTATACTCCAACCGCTAAACTAACGACATTAAACAGTTGGCATTGCTTTTGCAAAAGCCGCAGATTGACAGGAATCGGTCCTTTAGCTTTGAGATATAGAATTAACAATTTTTCCATGCCGCACATGCGCGGTTGGTCGATGGGTGTACAACCAATAATATCGATTGCGCGACGTGAATAAAATATCAGCGCTTGCCAAGTGTGCATTTTTCTCTACCGTTCGCGGTGGAGTGGGAGAGGTGTGTTCCCGCGAGCTGCGAGAGCGAGAAAAGATAGGAAGAAAAAAGAACCGCTTTATTCTATTCTGCAAGGACACGACGTGGAAGACGAAGCATTTAGAGAATGAGGGAGAATCTTTTGACAAAGGCCGCAGGAGAAAGAGGGATGTGCGTCAGACTGCGTTATAAAGTGAAGAGGAGGAGGAAGAAACGCTGGGATCTCTTTCGGGGTCGAGTGGCAGGGGTCAGCAGTAGCGCGACGACTTTCTTTCTCTCTCTCTCTCACTCTTTCCTCCAAGCAAAGTTTCACGAAGAAACGGATTAAAGTTCGCCCGCGTATATAAAAATGTCACGTGCGCGCGAGCTTTTCCCCGCTTCTTTAATGTCCCTTTTGCGCATAAACTTCCCTCTCGGCGCTGCCGCCACCGCCGCCGCTCCCGGTGAAAATTCAAGGACCCTTGTAATAACGACGATAAACTTTATTGTCGTACTGGGAAAGAAAAACAAGCGCCGACAGGCGGCCACTAGCAGCTGACTGATTTACAGTGAGCAGGTATATATACACGTACGTACCCGCGTGGGAGAGAGGGAGAGTGCGGGGCGCAGGATTAAATCTCTATGCATTCCGAATCTTGATAAGGCAAATTGCCCCTCGTAAAGCGTCGAGCGCGTGAGCGAGCGCAAGTGAGCGAGCGAGCGAATGGAGAGTGAAGTTGTTAGGGAGAACGTAAAAGTAAGAGGGAAAGTGACTTGTGATGAAGGGCAAATGTGGATAAAAAGCCAAATTGCATTTTAAAATTTCAGCTTAGCGGTTCGCTCTATATATATCTCCTTCGCTCTTCGCTATCTCTATCCCTTTCTGCCGCTCCTCTTCAATTGCAACTCTTTTATCATTCGCGGCTTGCTTTATTTTTCATTATATGAGAGCGAAAAAATGTATTCTTCGGGAAGATGCTTCTGCTCAAAGCGCCCGTGAAAAATGCCTCTGCAGTAGGTGCACCGAATCTGGCAGTGGGCGGGAGTGAGGTGGACGAAAATAGGAGAACAAGATAAACGGCCTGCAGTCCTAAAATCTTTCATTACCCTCGTAAAAGTGGACGAAAAAAAAGACGAAGGAGAGGAGATTCGCTGGGAAAAGACAATGTCGGATTTCGTGCGGGAAATATGTGCCCCCGCGCGCAATATTCTTCCTTTTTAAAGCCATTCGTACAGAAATGACTTTATATCGCGCGGAAAGATTATTACAGCTATTGTAGATAGAAAAAAGATGTGAGTTTGAACATCTGGAAGAAGCGCTGATTGGTCCATCAACTATCTTCCTTTAACGACCACCGATTATCGGAAATAATTTGTAATATAAAATTAATAAATAAATTTTCTTCGAAAAATAAATAACTGGCGTTTTAATAACGCCAACAAGCTATTTTTTTAACAGTCGTAGCTAGGATTGCCACCCGTTATAGAAAAATAAATAAAATACGTTATTTTCTTTCTGAAAAGGTGGCAACCCTAATCGTAGCCGACCCTATCATGTGTATCCTAGTCTTTCACTCTGGTTAGCAAAGGACGCCAAACAACTTTGCAACCGCCACTAATCTTCTTCCTCCGCGTGTAATAAGCCAAACCCAGCGATCATCTCCCCCCCCCCCCCCCTCTTTCCCCTCTACGATAAAACGCCGCGACGATGTAATACGGTGAAATTACAGGGCGAGAGGAATAAAATTCGACGTTAGCCGAGCTATAGGGTAACACAAGAGGAAGGAATAGAGGGCGTGCGGTATACCGGCAGGGGGGTAAGCTTGCACGCGCGCTCGCTCGCCCGGCGAGGAATTGCTTTGACTCCTTTGTGGTGTCTCGTAAAAAAGGAGTCTCCCTTTGGGGAAATATTTGCGCTGCCAGCAGCAGCAGTAGAGAGAGAGAAGGAGGAAGGTGGAGAGAGAGAGAGACCTGACCACACGGCAATAAAAGCCGCCGACGGTGGCGGCAAAGGAGCCGGAAGCAGCAATGCGAGTAAACGGAATAAAGAGTCCAGGAAAATCCGTGACGTATAGCTCCAGTCTCCCGGCCCCCGGAAGATGCACTGTCACCGTTGCCAATTTGTGTCTTCTTTTTAGCCTGCCTTGAAAAAATTGACTTTCTTATAGGGGACGGGTAAGACGGATCGCGCGACTTTCCGGTTATTGACCTCTCAGCCCGACGCGAAAGTTACACCCGCGAAAAAGACACAAGGTGCGAGAATCGCGCATAAGCGTCTACGCTGCCACCTGAATCCTGTCGCAATAAGCGCGACTAATGAGAGGAGTTAAGAGCCTTCCTCCCCTCCCGGCTTTTATATCCGCGCGAGCGGTGAAAAATTCCGGCGCGCGGCGGGAGGAGAGAAAATAAAAGGGGCGCTAATTCGCTGTGAATGGGGAAAATTGTTTCGCCTAATTAATATTAGGAGTGACCCGCTTTGGTGCGAGCTTTCGAGCGCTTAATCACGGAGCCATTCGTCGTCGTCCTCGCCGCGCGCTCGCGGGAGGGAGAGTTTTAAAAACGAGGGAGGGCGAATTTAAATAGCGAAATGTGCGAGAGAAGTAGTAGTAATGAGGTTCGTTTCTTTCATTTTACACCCACACACCTACACACGCCGGGGATACGAGACTCTCTATGGCCGCATTGTCGGGAAGGTAATTCCAGTCGGGCGCGAAAGGCGCACTTACCCCCGTTTACGTCCGTTCGGCATTGTCGCAGCAGCTCGCGGTTCGCCGATAATATCGAACTTCCCTCTCACCCTGTGTACACACACACACACACACATACACACATACACACACACACGTGGGTATGAATCGCCGGGTCACGACACTGCCATTTCGTCGCGAGTTGATGAATCGTAAATAAAGAACTTGCGGAGAGAAAGAGAGAGTAGGGGTGAGAAGAAAAGAGGCGCGCAGCCGAGTCCCCGGGGCATATGAGGACGCTTGGCAGCTGGCCAGACCGCAGCGATCATAGAGAGGAAGGTAGCGTGCATGTACTACACCTACGCTGCAACGACAACAAACGCCGCGCGATTTTACACTCTTATCTCATTATGCGCGACGGCGGCACCGCAAGTGCATGCGGCGTTCTCTTAAGAGGTGGCTGATGATGAAGAGTCCGGGAGGTGGGGACGCGGTATGACGACTTTTCGGCTCTCTTTTGTGGCCTCGTTGTCTTCGTCGACGTCTTCGTCGGGGATGGCGGTGGATGAGGTTTTTTCACCGCAGCCAGCAGAATTTTTAGTTTACTGTCGCGTATACGCTTTAGTCTCTCTTTCTCACTCTCCTTTCCAGCGTGTGAGTCTTTCTCTCTTCGCGCCCGGTTTACAGCCCTGGCGGGGGGGCCCCCAGGAAATTACGTACGTACGTGTCGCTCGTGAATCGCTCCCTGGCAGCGTATATCCAGCTGAGCCGCTTCGCGGCGCTCGCTCGGGTCATAAAGATTCAGGAACTTCGGGAAATAGCCGCTGTCCGAGAGAAAGAGAGGCAGAGGGAGAGAGCCCTTTTTCGCCTCGCTCTCTTCTTTCTCTTTCATTCTTTTATTTTCTTTGAAGGCGGCGGCGACGGGCGACAAAGGCGCGCTCTCGCCCGGAAAGAAAACTGAATTTTTCTCTCATGGAAATTTCGAATTACTCGTACCTCCCGCTCACTCTTTTTCACCCAGGAAAAAGAGGAGGAAAGAGAAAGAGAGAGAATCGTTTCAAGCACGCGCGCGTGCGAGAGAGAGAGAGAGAGAGTGGAATCGGGGTCAAGGGAGCACTCGGAAATTTCGGCGCTAGGAGGGCCCTCGTAATGCTTTATCGATACGCGCCGCCCATCCACCAGCCTGCCAGTGCGCTTTTATACGATAAATAAAGGAAAATGTTTATACTGCTGCCGCTGATAGTAGAGGAGAGAGATGGAGAAAAAAGAAAGTTTTTTTTGCTGGGCCCATTAATTGACGCTACGCTTCCCTGTACTCTGGTGCGCGTAACGCGGTCAATGGCACTTTGAGAGGAGAGACAGAGGGGTATTTTACGTATTTTTATAACGGTGAAGGTTTAATTCGTTTTTGCGACGCGGAAAACGGGAAGAGTATGTCTATATTAGAGCGAGCCTTTGAAGCAGTCGACAAGGACAATATTTTCAACAGCTTTTTTATGGCAAAACTTGATATTACCGCTTCTCGTAATCGCGTGTCATAATTTTTAAGGCCAAAACTTTCTTCTTACATATCGAACATTTAAAGAATAAAACGCGGTCAAGTACTCCCTGGTGGAAATCCAAAACATTTTATAACCAATAACTGACTATTTATTTTAGAAACTTGCTACAAAATGGGAATTTATCTTGTCCAGTTTCTAGCTCCCGGTGAAACGCTTTTTCTCCTATTATATGTCCATTTAATAGATTGATAAATAGAATGAGTTTTTTGAAGACAAGCACAAGTTTGTTCTTGAGTATTAAAACTGATCAGTTCTTTTAGTCTGGAAATGGCTAGCAGAAGGCTTGCTGTTATGACAAGGAGTGATAGAGAGAGACATAATCAGATGGAAAAATAAAAGTTTTGCTGAATTATTCATAGGAGTACATCAAATGATTTTCTAGTTAATGTTATTTATTTATATTTTGGTAAGCCATCCAATGCACTTTAATGCTCTTTCATATACGATAGAATTAGTAAGAAAATCAAATACGATTATTTTGTTGTGACGTCAATCTAAGAAATAGGCAAATAATGGCCGAAAAATCGTTTCATCATATCGATTAATTGACCAGTTTTACTAGCTATTTTCTAACTTCTTGGCCATTTCATATAGATGAATTTCTATCAGGGCTGTTAAAAATTTCATTCTACAAAAAACAAAAATACACATATTTCGTATACCCAAGACACGGAATCCGCATTAGCCTTTACCGGGTGCTATATATCGCGCAGATGCTAATGGCAAATAGAATTCCAAGAAAATAGATTAAAATTTGCACACGCGAAAGGGTTAATTTGCCTAAAAGCCAGCGCTGAAAAGGAGAGTGGTAATGCTACCGCACAAACAGCAAGCGACGATCATTAACTTTCGCGAACCAGAAGCCGACCTCTGAAATTTTAAATTAGTCTATAACCGGCCATGAAAGCGCCGCTAATCGTCCCACGCCCCCGAAAACGGTGCGGATATATCTCCGGGCGATAAGTCAATTACTCGCATAGAGATTAGCGCGTGTGCGAAACGATTGGCCGCCGGGGCGGTTTACCACGTACACACATATGCATGTCGCGTCGCCCGGACGTTATCCCAATCGCGATCGCCGGATCTGTGCCGATGTGTCCACACGCGCGCGCACTTGAATTTCTCTCTCTCTCTCTCTCTCTCTCTCGCACGACCTAATCTATTTTCGTTTACTCGTGGGACGCGTAAACCGCTGCCTTTTTGTATTCAGGAGAGCTCGCGGGATCCTTGCCGGAAATGAAGAGAAATCGAAGATTCTACGTTACAGCGTTGACGCCGCTCGCCGCACCGGTCGTCAGTCTCACGCGCGTGGTTTATAAAGAATAAACGTACTCGCGTCCCCGGGAAAACAGATTTTTCTCTCCCTTTCTCTCTTTCTGCTACTGCTGTCGTTTGGCTAAATTGGATTTAAACCGAAATACAATTTATTTCGTTTAAATAATTACGATTCTACGTGGCAGGCCGCGTGCAAATGAAATTTCTGCGAAATAGTTTTGGGTCGGGAAAAACATTGTAGCTGCCAGAAAGCTAGGGTAAAAGAGAGTGGGAGAGAGCTTGGTTGAGTTGAATTTGCCTTTACATTTTATACACTGACAGAAAAACTCTGATAAAAATTCTTATGTTGTCATAAAAATGACAACATCATAAGAAAGACTCGCTTCGCTCGGGCGACAAACTCACACTCGAGTCAGACTCATATTTATTACAAGTATCGAACATTATTTAAACAAGCATGCTTGTTTTCGCAAGTGTGCGTAAAAGTGGCACTTTACGCACGGTGTGTCATAAAGACATATGTACTACACAATTTTGGAGTTATACGCGCTAATTTTATAACAAATTATGCTTTAACTCCAGTAATATTATACTCTATTTTAACGTAATTTATTGAAAATGTTATATATTAAGAATATTATTTAACATTTTATAAATATTACCAATACCTTAAAAAACAAGCTCATTTATTTATTAATGAATTTGTATTTTCGATATAATTGTTTTTCCCAACCTTCTTTAAAAATATTACAAATAAACATTAGTTTTAAAAATTGTCTCATTATAAAAAATAAAAAAAAATTCCATGAAAAGTATATTGGATTAGAACGCACATTCAGTTGTTCGCGTAGCGCTTGTGTTTTGTCTTGACGTTGCCAAGGTGGATTGAATTTGTTGACATGTATCTGTCTGAATTTTTCCTATCTTGACATTGAAGGGGTCGAGTTTTCGTGCACTCGCGGACTTGAATATTTGAATTCTTACTCTAAAACTCTCTCAATTTTTACCATGCTAACCTGGGAAAATGTACAAAAGGCAAAGTTCCATTAGTCACGTGTTAATTTTTACTATGCTGGCATATAGGAATTTTTACTTGTGACATTTGAGTTTTACATATATAAAAGTTAGTAAATATTTGGGTTTTGAGCAGTTATGGTCAACTTCCAAGAGCTACATAGGAATTTTTCTCCGGGTTTTTCTGCCAGTGTATAATAATGTATTTATTAAGAAAATTCACGTTGAAATATATTACTGTAGAAATGAAAGTATATATTTTACAAATTGTGGAATATGGAGTGCATGTCTAGTCTCTTTAACCGTCGCCTGACACACTGAATAGAATATATATGTTTGAATATTTAACAAAGACAATCGATACTCCACTCTAAAAAGCTCAACGTTATAAGCTAAATGAAAAAGGCCACTCGATTATATATCCAATATATGATCATCGAACTTCCCATTCGAACTCGCGCTTTAATTAATAATTCCCATCGGCAGAGCATTAATTTGCAATACCTCGTCTAATAAAATGCAATAAAACGATCCTTCACCTACCAGTCGACGTTGTTCCATCAAAACCCAAAACGACGACGCTCCATCGATACTCGCGCGAATAACTTTGCGAATAGTTTAACCAGACACTGGACTGGCGACCAGAATGGAGAAAAATTCCTCGAACTTTCATACTTACCTTCGATATTCCCTCCATTCGGTGGTAAAAAGAGCGGAAAAAAGCAGCAGCGCCGCGTAATGCATCTCCGGCGCGTGTCAAGGGTTAAAATTCAAAAGCCCGCAACGGCGCGCGACTATATACACGTTTTTCCCTCCTGAGAGGAAACTCATCGATCCTTCTTCGACTGCACACACGCAGCCGTTATTTCGCCGATGGGCCGCGACGCACGTTTTTTTTACTGCTTTCTCGTCAGCTCCCCCCTCATATACTTGATCACCTCGCACTCGCGCAGGCACGTATAATCTTTCTCTCTCTCTCTCTCTCTCTCTCTATCCGCGCGAAGTGTGTCACGCAGAAATCGATACGTCCTCGTTCATCAAACACGGCTCTGACGACGCGCAGACGTTCTTCGCAAAAAAACGCAGGAGGACTTGAAAAAACAGCGATTCCTCGCTCTTTTCGCCTCCTCGTTTACTTTTCTCCCCTACTCTGCGCGAGTGCTGCCGTCGTGCATTCCGGCCGCTGCTTTTTCTGCCTACCGCCGCCAGCCCCCCCGAGAGGGAGAGAGGAAACTGCGTCTGTATCGATTAACTATCGGCTCTCGAGTACAGGGTCTTGAAATCGAGGGCCGCAGGCGCCCTCCGAGTTCAATGAGCCATTATCATAATGCAACAGTTTGTGCGCGCGCAGGCCTCTCGAGCAACGGGCGCCGCGCAATTATTCTCTAACCCCCTCGATATCTCGCTTCGCAAACACTCAACTCTCCTCCGTGCTTTTTCATTTTCCTCAAACGCAGTTCGACCCTACCTACCTCTCCCTGTGTTTGTTTTCGACTTTTCCGATGAGAAATATCGATTCGCAGACTTCTACTGTGTGCCCCCCCCTCCCGATAATGGACAAAAAGCGTAGCGGGCGAAAGAGCCGCGCGCAACCTCGCGGTAACGAAGTTCGCCCGCGTGATTGCGTTATTATTCCGCTCGCCCGGGTATAGTTTGCTTGCGCGAAACAGCCTCAAGGAGAGAGAAAAAACTATAGATTCACCGTTCCTTAGTGCTTGTTATGCCGTCGCTGCCGCCGCCGCCGCCGCCGCCGCCGTAGCGATATTCGAAGAGATTGCGAAACAGCCGCGAGCGACGGCCGCGCGAGCGCGCTAAGGAAGTTCAGCAACTTATAAAAGTTGCTGGATGAAATTCAGTAATGTATTTTTCTACCTCTCGTGCGCGCGCGCGCGCTGAATAAGGTAATATTACTTTGCCGCTCTCTGTGTAAAGTAACAAAGGAAAACAATTGGCCTCGTGGATTGATATTATTTTACGAGAAATCTTATCCTCCCATCCTTCCCACCTTCTCTTTGAGAGAGTGTTTTCAAAATTTTGTATTGTACGTATCTCGTATTTGTTCCTTGAAAATCTGTATTCTTCTCTGGTGAATTCTAGCTTTTCGTTATAATGTTATGGACATGCATGAAGCTACATACGCAAGCGGAGAATTCTTTCGGTTTAATTTTTTCTGAAAGAGACTAAGTAGTTAAGTCAGCTGTTCCGAGTGCACTGGATATTGGTATGACGATCACGTATGCGTTGTTTGTAAAATTTTTATAAGTAGTATATATACGTCTATTGTTATCTGAGTCATGAATAATAATCAACTTTACTTGCGAAAAATGTTTTCTAAAACTAGAAAAACACAACAGAAATATTATTATACTGTTTTGAAACACTTTTGCAACATTTCATGTTTGTCATAATTTCAGTTGCTATGTTGTTCAAATGTATTTTTGTTAGATTATTATTTTTATTTTCTCTATACTACCACTGAGAAAAGGATTTGTTTACTGTTAACATGCGTATGTTTAAATATGACCAAATATAGGCATTGTAACAGTTATAATGCCATGTTAACAGTAAAGTTCTCGTAAACAACTTCAATATGTTACCTGAGAACATTGATATTATAATAGTTACAATATACTTATTATAGTAGTTTTTGAATCTAATGGACAATTTACTCCAACGTTTCGGAGATTTTTATTGTTTATCCTTATGAGGGACATAAACAATAAAAATGTCCGAAACGTTGGAATAAAAAACTAAATGGAGTTTTTATTTCAAACCTTTTTGTTATATAACAACATCATCCTGCTAGAAAATTAGATATAACATTCAAAAACTACAATTTACAAGAACTTCTACCATCAGCTACTTTCAAATCTGATATTGTAACTATTACAATATCACATTTTATCCTTAAACATGTCAAATAGTTGTATTTCAAATAGATAAATATGTTAACAGTAACAATATTCTTCTCTTAGTGTGTAGAAATTTTTAATAAAATCATACTTTTGTACTAAAAATAATTGTTTATCTGAATTCCGTTATCTATTTTCAAGAAAAAAAGTCCCGATATAATTTTTGCCTGGAATACACTGCACTTAGTCATACGTGCCGTCTGATCAGACTTGGTATAGAGATGTAGCGCGCGCTCGTTATTTCGCGAACTTTGACCGGACTTCTTCCAGCTTTCTCCAATTAAGAGAGCAACATTTTATGAAATCCAAGAAATTTTGTGCTTCTCGCAAAGGAATTGTTAGATTCGCATGTGCACTTTTTGAGAGAAAAATCTCTTTTCGTCCGGGAATTCCGCTCCAAGGAAATGCATGCTTCCCAAAAATATCCTGAATGCGATAAAAAGTGGAAAGTTAACTCATACTTACAAAACAGATAAGGGCAATGTTCTCTCAGTCTTATTACAGCAGCGCCCTCTAGATATAGACAACCATTACCAATCATTCTTCTCCGCTTTGAAAATTGAATTCCCCAAACGTATGGACCATATAAGTTCCCAAAGTCGAGATAATAAATTTGACAAACTCAGATAAGACTGGAAAGTGATTTTCATAACAAATACCTTCATACTCGGGCGACATCATCTCTCTCGAAGCTCGCGAGTGCAGGGAGAGCTCAGACCCCGATCAAAGGGGATATTCTGACGTCATCGCGGGGGGCGGGAGGGCGCGGTAAAATTGCGAGATTACGGGGCTGAGTGTTCGCGCGCGGGGCTCTCTTCGAAAGAATCTAGCCTGGCAGAAAATCTTTTTTTTAAAAACCTTTTCAGCCTGGTTCGTAGTGAGAGAAGCGTCGTTCTCTCCCTCTCTCTCCCTCATACATTGTACGCGTCAAATGGAATTCGAATTCTCGCGCATTCAGCCTTCGCGAGAGAATTGACTTATTATTGCAGCTTTCGTGCTCGTCGAATATATCCTCTTGATCACGCAGACTCGACCGGGGCCTATTTTTCTTCAAATTTCATTTTCTCTAACGCTCGATCACTCGCGCGATATCCTCATGTCGCTTTTTTCACCCCATTGTCCTCCGAGAGAATATTTTCCCGCAGCAAAGCTTCTCCGGCTATTTACGTCCGCGCGGCGTTTCATGGTGCGGACGCGCGGCGTAACGAGTTTTTAAAAACACTTCTGGAGGTGGAGGGGCTTTTAACGCGTGGCGCTTTGGCCACGGAGAATTTTCTCCCTGACAGTGACAAAAACTGAAGCGGTCTCTTGGTTTCTCTCTCTGGCTGGCGCTTCCTAAATGTGGATTCTTCGCTTAAACTTTCATTATCTCCCCAGCGCGGTCGGAAGTTCATATTCGTAGAAATAGCGCGACGCCCGCTGCAGAAGCACTCTAACTACTTAGCGATTCTTTTTTTGTCTCCTCCCACTACCCGCGCGCTTCATGAATATAAAGTTCGCGTTCTATTAGTTAAAAGCGCGGTAAGTTTGAATAATTCGTTATTTTCATCGGTCGCCGCTCTGAATTTAAACAAAGGCTTGTATTCGGATTTCAAAGTTTGAATGTACGTACCCAAAGTATATATATATAAATAGAATGTGTATTCCTTTATAGGTTCACGCTGGTCCCTTGAAACTCCAACAGCGTCAGGCCGCATTTCAGCGAAAACAAATACAGCGGATTCTTTCGTTTCGCCGATAACCGGGTCTTGGGGCTTAAGATTTAAGGGGATGTGAGTACCGACGTTATTTTTCAAACGAGCATAACTCACGCAAATATCAATAGAATTATCCAGAAAAAAATCTGCATATAGTGTTTGCGTGTACGAAGCGCTTGACAGACGTCTTTTTCCAAAAAAATGATGAGAATTTATTTAATTAAATAAAAACCGTACTGTCGGTAAGTAGGAATCTACAATTGACCTACTTTTCAAACGAGCATAACTCACGCAAATATCAATAGAATTATCCAGAAAAAAATCTGCATATAGTGTTTGCGTGTACGGAGCGCTTGACAGCCGTCTTTTTCCAAATAAATGTTTGAATGTTGATTTAAAAAAATATTGAAATTAGGGTTGCACATCCCCTTAACGCGAGCTCGTCCGGATTACTCTCTCCCCACTAAAAAAAGGGGGGTGGCTGTAAAAAAGCAGAATTTATAGAATTTCGTTACTCCTCCTCGGCTGCTGCAGCGAATGAAATATCAGGGCTGGATATAACAGTATCTCGGCCAGACGGATCGTGAATTTTCGATACTCTCGGACTCGCTTTGTGTGTATTCGTAGGGCGCGCACGCGCGCATTCATTTGGCAGGGATATAGTCTGATCGCGGTGTCGAAACTTTCCGATAGGCGCGCGGCCCTGCGCACGACGCGCAACAGTGGCCCGAATCTATTTCCGCGGAGCTCATAACGTGGCACGTGAGCGAGAGAGTGAGAGAGGTAGAGCACTGCGAACTTTATTGCGCCGACCTAAAGGGCCTTGATAAAATGAATCGTGGGCACGGCTGTACTAGCCGCGGCCATTCATCGAGAATGGCGTGGGAATGCCCGTGAGGAGCTAATTAAAATTTTTTACTCCCGCAGGAATCTCGGTTGCAGCGTGTTTTTTTTTCGGCGTGTTTCTTTTATTTTACAGTCGCGCGCTTTTTTGCCAGTGGAGCTTGGAGTTTCGCGTGTGAGTGAGTATTAGACGATTTTCGGGCGTATTGTACGGGTATACTTTTTATTGCGACTGTTATTACACTTACACGATTTAAGTTATTTGACGACCTATTAGAAGCGCGACACATATATACGTAAATCATTGTAATATGATTTTTATTTAGGTTAATGTGGGAAACAAATAATGTATTTGACCTTTACGAAAAAAACACGTTGTCACGCAGTTGCGTGAGTATTATGTAATTTTTAAGATGACGATCAGAAAACGGAAGTGTTTTTTTCTTGGCCTATATCTGTTATCACATCTATCTCTCTTCTCCTTCTCGTGCAGTTTGAAATACTAGGCAGTTTTACGGATATTTGCTATATAAACAGGAGTTGTAATGTGAATAATTGACGTCAATATATATATATATATATATATATATATATATATATATATATATATATATATATATATATATATATATATATATATATATATATATATATATATATATATATATATATATATATATATATATATATATATATATGTATATATATATATATATATATATATATATATATAAAAAATAATAATAATAATAATAATAATAATAATAATAATAATAATAATAATAATAATCACGCCAACTTCTAAATATTACTCACGAGCAGAATGGAAAGATCAAACACAAAGGGCGACGCTGCTGGTAGTACTCAGATGCATGCTCCCGCGATTCAGGTGTAAAGTTATGGTTTCATTACAAGGTAGACGTTCTCATTAGCACAAGTCGTATACGGGGTACAGAGACAGGAACAGAGAGAGAGAGAGAGAGAGGGCGAGAGTGACGGAAGAGCTAGCGGACTGAGATCGAGGCAGAACAATGACTCAATCACGATACAAGGCACAATCGCGATATTTCAGTCGCGCTGGATTCTCCCAGACTCTGAACTACACCCTCGACGAGTCGTCCTCGAAGTATAATAATAATAATAAACCATTCATCAGGCCGTTAACGTCATCGATACTCGCGTAAGCAGCAGCAGCGGCACCGTATCGCCGATACGTCTATTATTTTCTCGTTAATCCCCCTTCTTCCCCCGAAATCAGCCATAAATCAATCCCCCGTCAAGTCGCACACGTATAAAAAAAATAACCGACGACCGCTTATACTCCCGTGAGTCAAAGTCGTGGTTTTCCCCCGATATAATCGATAGATCGCTCCTCCGCGCACACGATACACGCGTAGGGGGAAAAAAGCCGACGAACCTCAAGATCGATCGCAAGGTCAGGCGTCTCAACATTTTATCTCAGCACGCGTGTATGTGTGCTCGCAGAAAGCAGAATCTCGTTAAAGCTCACTTTGCGGGGTATATCTCTCTTTCGCGCGTGACTCTGCGGCGTTGGCGCGAAAACGCATCTTCGTGCCGGCCGGTCGTTTCGCGGCCTCCTTGACTCTCTCTCTCGCTCGGGGCTTAATTATCGACCCGCGGCTTACACCAGCACTGCCGCCGAGAAAGAGGAAGCACGTCACACACGCGCGGCTGGCTGGCGTGTAGCTATATAGCGTGATGGCAGCTCCCGGCGCGAGCGAGCGCGAGCGACTGTCTAAAATTATGTTACTATGCCAAGGCGCTCGCTCGGTCGCTCTCGGCCTTGCCGCGGCACGGTCACCCATGAATACTGAATGAGACGTTATTACTTTGATTGTCGGCGACGGCGGCGGCGGCGGCAGCCTATTGTGTACACCTTGAATTTCTCCGCCCTCGCCCTCCACAGTGTCGCTGGCGGCGGCCGGTTACGAATTTTCACACGCAACCGTGCGTGCGGTTTACGAGGATGCGAGCGGAGGGTTAGTGGTACCGGTTTATCGTCCGCGACGACAACGACGTCGACGACGATGGATTATTGATGCATCGCCGCGGCTATTCTTAAGCTGGCCGACTCTGTATTACGCCGACGACCATTATCTTCCTCTCTCGCGCTCGCGCAATTGGAGCTCGAGGACGCTGTAATTGGACGCTACGGACTCTCTCTTCTCCTCTCGAGCTGTATACAAGTTGCTGCTTAATCGATTCGAGCTCACGATTATATTGACATGAACGATTGAGGAGAGAGAGCGAGAGAAGCCGTCGCGGGCGAACAAGTATAATGGCCGCTCGAATTAATTCATTGTTATGCGGCCCACCATTGTTATCCCCGTAATCGGCCGCAGGCCTCGACCGATTGATCGCCGTCGTTATATCGACGTATATAAGTGGCAAAAATCAACGAGTAATTAACGGAGCAAACCGGCAATTAATTTTCTTCCAACAACCGCGAGAGGGAGAGAGTGTGGCGGCGCTTCATCAATTAATCAAGCACCCCCTACATATTTGACGCGAGCACCCGCGCGTTTACCGGCATTCGTTCTGGTCATCGCCCGAAGACGCTTAAGGGGGTGTGTAATACCGACCTTTATTATGCGACCTACCGTATCGGCCGGACAGCAGTAATTCGTTATAACTCGATTATTACCACGATTATCGGGGTGGCATAGTCCTACCATTACCGGCCGAGCAATTGACACAGTTTCAAGCTTATTAAAAAAAAAAAATACGTCAAATCACAAAAAATCAAGAGAACACTTCGCTGTGATTTTGAACGCTCTATCACCCAGTAAAAGTTTGGAGTCGAAATATCAAGTTGTTTTTGCAAAAACTTTGAACGAAACCGAATTTTGATTTGTTCAAAGTTTTTGCAAAAACCACTTTATATTTCGACTTCAAACTTTTACTGGGTGATAAAACGTTCAAAACCACAGCGAAGTGTTCTCTTGTTTTTTTGTGATTTTACGTATTTTATTTTTAATAAGCTTGAAACTGTGCCAATTGCTCAGTCGGTAATGATACGGCTATGGCACCCCCTGAACGACTTATCCAAATTCGCTGTGAAATTTAGACTCAAAACTTTGCAGAATGATAGATAATTACATTACGGAGGGCAAGCGAATTTGGATAAGTCGTTAATCGTAGTAATAATCGAGTTATAACGAGTCACTGCTGTCCGGCCGGTACGGTAGGTCGCATAATAGAGGTCGGTATTACACATCCCCTTAATGAGGGTAAATAGCACGCGAGGAGGCATTGATATCCAATGATATAGTTTGCTTGCGCCATTGCCCAGTAGAGAAATGACAGGCCAAGTATATATAAATCGCGGCGTAATGTATCAGCGTATCAAGATAGAAGAGGCAGGAGCGCAAGTCTCGAGTAATCACATTACTGCGTCTAATTACTTACCCGTTATAATTCGCATCCGTTATCGAAGACGAGACGAAGAGAGAGGGAGAGAGTGGGTAATCATCGCGCAATTACAAAGGATGTTTATTAAACAGCGCTCTAATTAAAATACCACCGCGTACATAGAGAGCATTTCAAAGCTCGCGCGCGCCCCCGAATAACGAAGAGCGGGCGCGCTCGAAGTATCTCGCTCATTCTCTCTCTCCGTTTCACCCGCGGCTGACGATGCGGGCGAGAAACAAAAGAGTGAGAAATTAACGGTGGAGTGAGTCGCGGGAATGCCTCTCACGCGCGCTGCCGATGCTTTTGGCAATGTGTACGCGCCGCGTGAAAGAACGCGACAGAGAGAAGGAGAGACGCGAATAAGTGCGCCGTTACGGAAATTTATTATCGATTATCTCTCTCTCTCTCTCTCTCTCGCATGTCGAAATGGCTTCGTGAAAAAGCGCGCGTGGAGAGAGGGCCCGGAAGAATCTACGGTCGTGCCAACGCGCGCGCACGCGTGAGCACTCGAGGAGTATTTGTTCAATGAAATTGTGATTTTTCTTTTCTTTTTTTCGACGTAGTAGTAGTGGAGTACTTCGAGCCCTGATTTTACGGCGATGAGGCATTCCCGTTTTTATGTTTCCTGTATTGTCTTGCTGGCTGAAAATAAAGTTGGAGTGGAGGGTGAGAATATATCGATTTGAACGAAATAATTGCGTAAAGAAACGCGGAAAATGGTAGATGTTGAATTGATAATAGAACGTATAAAATGTCATAAATTTACGAAATTATCTCGCGTTCTTGTATAAACTATGACTTACCCTTTTATTCGACAACTTCACTTCTACCAATGTAAGGATACTTCACATACTTCACACTCAAGTGTTATTTTTCGTTCTGTTGCAGGATAAGGCTTCAAGAGCGCAATAAAAGAGAGAGATGATGCCGAACAAAACGAGAGCGTCGCTTCGTTAACGCGTTCTCGGGCGCCGATGCACTAGAGTCGGGGGGCGACGGGTATAAAAATGGCGCTACCTTCTTAGTGTGAACTCTCCCCTCTCTGCCGGGAATCTGGCCAAAGTCTCAAAGGAAAAAAAAAGAAATTATAATGGGAATGAGTCGCGAGAGGTGGAACAAGGAATCCTGATGCCGCGTGATGATCGTCGTCGCAACAGCAGAGAAAGCAGCGAAAGCATTCCCGGCGTAGGGCAATGAAAATGAGATTGAACGCTGCAGCACCGGGCTCCCGGCTCTCCTGAACTGAGCTGTGTCTCTGTGTCGCGCGAGGAATGAGGTTAGCTGCGTGAAAGAGGGACCGACGGACGGAAACGCTCGGGGCGTGCGTGCAATGTCGAGATAATCCGGCGCGCGGAGGAGAGAGAGAGCGAGAGAGCGTGAGCGTGAGATGGACGCGACGAAGTGGTGGCAGCAGCATCAGCGTTCGGCGAGGTGAGAGAGAGAGCGAGAGAGACGGCGCGAGAGGTTCCTCCCTCTCCACGACATGGGGGAGCAGCAGCGTCGCCGTCACCGCTGGCCGTCGTCCTCTGCAGCGGCGGCCATTTTAATGCTGCTGCTGCTGCTCGACGCCATCTTGTCGTGCGCGGCCCAGAAGCCGCTTAACCTCGGTAGCGTCAAAAGGCGAGACGTGTACATCGCCGGTCTCTTCCCCTACGCGACCCACGTGCCCGAGAGCATCGTCGGCAGGGGCGTCATGCCATCCGTCAAGCTCGCCGTCGACCACATCAACGAGAACGCCAACATACTGCGGAATTACCGGCTGCACATGTGGTGGAACGATACACAGGTGAGTAGCCTATTTTATGTAGCTGTGTTTTCTATGGGTCGAACGGCCCGATTCCTTTTTTAATGTTAACCTTTACTTATTGCTTCCTCATAGAGGAAGTTTTGTAACTGCGAAAAAAATTTTCGAGACAAAGAATGTTCAAAAAGATATTTTAAGACGATATATGTCGATATTTGTCGATTTTGAGAAAACTCTTTTCGCGCGCGCGCGTGTGTGTGTGTCTTTGTATGTGTGTAAACTCTTTATATCTCGGAAACAAATCGACCTATTTTCGTCGGATAAAGCCTATTCTCTTCGTCTCGCGAAAAAAAAAATGGTATCCTGACTGATTTGAGGTTTGGTCAATTTTCTTTTGTTTTATAACCTAAAAACGATTTTGAATTTTTAGTTTCTGGATTTTTTTGTGTGTTACACGGAGAGCCCAATTTAACTATGATAGTACGGGATCTCGTGCTATAGAAGCATCAATTTTTATTATACTTGACTAGCATAGTAGAGCAGCGCTACCTTAGGACGAGATACCCTCATGTGCCGAAAACAGCAAGTTTATACCACGAGAGTATGGAATTCGTGCAACGGTGCCAAACGCAACTCCTCGATTGAAAGAATCTCATACCACCGTAGTATGAACCTCTTATTATTGACGCTCGACAGTTTCCAAGCTACACTGGTATGGTGGCGATACTCTCCACGCACGCATTGTTTACTCCTGTGGCAGCGAACAGTATGATGTATTAGCACGAAGTAACTTTATGCTGCCGTAGCTAAAATGAGCGGTTCATGTACCTACATTTTCTTTTTTTTAAATTTAAATTATGTTCACTCTGTCATTTGTTATTAAGGAAAATGTTTTTATATTTCATAAATTAATTTCTCAAAAAATATTTTATTTATCAACTTGAAATTTTAATCACTTATTACACTCATTGAAGACTATATTTGGTTAAAATTTCAAGAGATTATCTTCATATTTTTTTTGAAAAAAAAAAAAAAAAGTTTTATAAAAAAGTAGAGTTTCGTTGTTTCACGATAACAAGAGTAAAAATCAACCAATCGTCCTGAAATTTGGAGATATAGCTTTAAACTGAGTTCGTTGCCTTAAAAAATCGGTCAATTACATCTTCATTTGTTGATAGTGATAAAGTAATTTGTGTACGAAATACGATTTCCAAAACAGCTTCCAAGAATGTCAGATATAAGACTTTCCGCATTAGTTCGAATTTAAAGAATGACATTTAGCGATAGACATAAATCTCTTTATTTAATTACTAATAAAAAAAATAAAAACAATTTGTATTATGGAAATTCATTAGCAATTTTTTTTGTGAAAAATTTATTTTGGGAATTCAAATTGAATAAAAGGAATCGATAAATTAATTTGAGGAAGCTAAGTGCCAATGCATTGGCAGCGTTTTTTATAGGTATACGGTAAATCTTTACTTCACCAAAATGTACAACGTTTTTGTGTAGTATGTTATGAAAATGAGACTGTAATTGAAAATGAGGTGAAGGTTTTCAGATTACATTTTTCAAATAGTTCCGGTAATAATTTATTGACAATGTTTCAATGTCAAAAAGGGAACAAAATAAGTTATTACTTGTTTCTTACTAATTTACCCAGCGGTGATTTAGCTCGAGAACTATAAATTCCGTAAGTTCATCGTTAAGCCTCATATTTTTACACTCTAAATACCGGTACAAGTTTTAAGGTTTACCCTTCGGTTCTAGAAAATAGCATGTTTCGCGGTCCCTCTCATTTCTTCGACCTTGTGATATTTGCGAACAATTTTCATTCATGAAATTCACGGGGCAGATCATTTTGTTCGGAGTATACTTTTGCATATAATGAATGCGAAAATACCATCTGTATACATTATTAGATGTTATTTCGAGTTCCCGCAGGGATTGACACAGATTGCCTCTTGTTCCGCCGCGCTAGTCATGTTCCCTCCCGCGTATAGTCACAAAATTCGAAATGCGCACAAGCACATACAAACATACACAACATGCACATCGTGTATTCCCTTGGCAAAAATATACGCTTTTTAATAATGCAATAAGTTCGCGCGAGTTCAATAAAGCATTTACACCCCAATTCGCAGGCGTGCGCGTTCACACGTTAAAAATAATTGATGCCATCACGCGCTTTTTCCAGGTTGGATGGAAGGTTACCAACAAATAGCGCACTGTTTAAAGTTTGCCCAAGTAGGTTTATTCTAAAACACACCACACACACACACACTCCCTCTTGGCTGCAATAATTTCTGGGACGTTTGCGAAGAAAACGAAGTAAAACATTTACGAGCGAACGAGAGGCCGTAAAAAGGCTTAAATTGCAGCGTGCGCGTGAGCTTGCAATAGCCGCGCGTGCGCGTGTGTGTATTTTTTTTCTCTCCTTCCCCCCCATTGACTATACGAGTGTCGCTCGTTTACTGGTTCAATGCCATCGTCGGAAGAACGGCTCGCGAGGCGTAAAACGAAGCTTGTTTTCCCGCTCTCTCTCTCTCGCGGAGAAAAACATTACAAATGAGCCATTTACAAGCGTCGTTATTCACAACCTTGGCGAGGGGAGGAGGGGGGGGGGGCAGTGCGAGCTCTACTCAGGTGTGTGCGGCACATACGCTTAGCGCAAGGGAGTGTTATGTGCCGTTATTACCTACGGCGTATCGATTGCCACGCTTGACCTCGGCTCGTCTGCGCGCCTTTCCGTGCTAAAGAAATTCCGGTGGCGTTGCGACGGCCAATATCGTGGCCATGAGGGTGGCGGGGGTGGGGGATCTGTTATCAAGGTATGTGCATTTACATGTGCGCGATAGGCCCTTAGCGCGCCCGTCGCGTGCCGGAATCTCAGCCCCGACGACGACGACAAATTGCGCCACTTACGGGCCGAGCAGCTGCAGTCACAAGTAGTTTCCATCACTGTAATGGCGAGGCGCGCTCTTATACATTAGCGCGGCCGCGACGCGAGCATCGGGGTCCACTATCGCACCCTGCACACATATACGCACATCTCTCTCACCGTCAATTGACTTTATAATGTGTAACGCGAACTACAGGGGGGAGGCTTATTCAGAGTCAGCTTTGACCTTATTCTGGCTCGCCAGCTCCGAGCGCGTGCGCGCACGTATATATACATTTACACGCTCTAATTAACGTTCCGATAATTGCGCCAGCCGAGGAAAATAATGAATTCGGTTGAATGGCTCTTTCGCGCACGCGTGTCTTGCGTATAAGTAAGTAGCTAGTATATAGTTGTCTCGCTCGCTCGGTCCAAGTTTTGGCGCCGCGTACAGGGACTCTGGCAGCTTAATTACACTGGGCGGACCAGAGCGCGTGGCCCGCCGCCGCTTGTAATTGTCCCGCGGTAGTGGCGGGTAACGAGGTTCGCTCGCGGAATGTAACCGTCAAATTGCGGTCGCTCCTTGGGGCTGCGAGGAGGAGGAGACGTCCGCCGCAGGCCGGTGAGACGTCATTACACGACGGCGGCGGAGAGCCTCTCTTGAGTGATAACCTCGACGCCTCGTCCGCTGCCGGGTCAGGGGAGCGTGCATCTAATCGACCCGCCGTCGAGACGCACACGCCGGAGAGAGAGAAAAACATTGTCGGGGCAGGTTAAAGACTCGCGGAGCTTGCTTTGGCGGGAGTGTGTAGAGTCAAGTGGGTAGTAGACGCGGCACTAGTGTCAAGTGCTAAAGTTATAGCCGACTCTATCGTAAGAGCTGTCGAGAAAGACCGGATAGTAGCCTATGTGACGATAGCTGAAATATTAATAGGCCGCCTATAAGACTAATGTGGGCCTGGAGAATCGATAAAAACTCGAGCATTCTTCAAACGAAAATTCACTTGAGGCTGATAAAATACTGGCTTTGATACTTGTTTCACATTTCTATATTAAGGTGGTTCTATGGTGTATCATAGTTTGTGTGCTCAGCGAGAAAATAAACTATACCATGCGCGTGGTTCTGTCTTCCTCTCTCTCATGCGCGTCGTCTGCTATTTGTGTTTATAATCTTTAATATCTTTTTAAAAAGGTTGGCTTGACACATATTTCATAAACTTAAAAGAAAGAGCCGAATTTCATCATTCTTAAACTATCTTTTTCTTTTTGAAGTCCAGTTTTGTTGATGAGTAATACTATTACATTCTGTCGCAGTTGATATAGCGCTCATTTATTCTCATGTAAAAATAACGGTTTACTGGAATTTTTTTGTCAAAAATTATCGTGGCAACCTGGGTCGAAAAAAATATTAGAAAATTAGTTTTGATCTCATGAACCATAGAATCACCATAGAACCACCTTAACTACAAGCAATATGCGTTCTCGTTTTTTTTTTCCTCGGAGGATTAGTGTTCCACGCGAAACGGCAATTCCTATCAATTTCAACTATGAGAGAACCGCGACATGGACAGGCTTACATCCTGACGAGCCGCTGATCCCGGCGACGAGCGCCAGACTTGATCCATCTTGATCCCGGATAATTGAATAATTAACCTTTTTCTTCACACTCGCGCACATGTATAACCCAAGCACGACCGGGGAAAAAAGAGTAATTTCGCCATTGGCGAAAGTTATTAAAGTTGCAAATTGAAACATCACCGGCGGCTGATAACCTATCAGAAACGAGCTCGTTTAAACGGCGATTCCCCACTCGAGATTGCCGTTGAATACGATCTAAGAGATTCTTGACATGCCACTGTTCTCTATACATATATATGCGGGGGGCCGACGGACGGCGCGCTACTCGGGCGGAAAGAATAAAAGTGCACTTTCACTGTTTACTCGGCGCGTGTGCCTAGTGGCTCGTATTTTTCGGGCCGACGGCGCGGCAGAGAGAAAGGAGAAAGAGAATGAGAGGGTGGGGGAGAGCGCGAGAGAGAAAGGGTCATGCTAAATTACAGAGAGGGCTGCTGTCGGTCTCGCGCCATTAGCCCCGGGGTTGGGAAAGGCAGAATATATATACATAGACTCGTATATTCTCGCTCCCGCCCTCGTTTTTTCCAATACCTTTCCTTAGTGACCGCAGAGGTGTGCACTGCAAGCTCCGTGTCGTTTCGCGCCCGAAATGATCGAATATGTCGAGCAGAGATGCCAATTAAAAGTTTTCGCTACGTATATCGAGTTTTTGTACGTTTTTTTCGCGCACATCAGCCGCTCCTTATCATCGATCGGCGTGCTTAATCGAGCGCGATTTCTTGTCGAGATTAATTATGTTAACGCGGTAATGGGACTCGCGCGGCTTACGAGTTGTAGCGAGCTTTCAGGATCGATGGAATACGGCTGAGTGAGTGCTTTCGAATCGAAGTCGTCATCGGATATTGAAGCGTATATATATAAGCTTGATTTAATAACGTGTTTGGCTATCTTCGGGAGTTTGCAGCCTGATTATGCGAGTCGAGTATGCGTAAATTATAGAGGAAAATTGTTCGAGGTATATATTACGGAATAATATTCACGAGGATACGGAGGTGGTGCGTATTAAGTAGAGGAGAGATAATTCGACTTGGAGAAAGCCATTAAAACAGTAGCCATAATGAATTAAACATTGCCCAGAATCTTTTACCCCCTTATTTAGTAAATAATAACGGTATAAAACTCGAGAATCCCAGCCGTAATTAAAAGCGTAACAATCATGAAGCCGCCCAACTGAAGCCCTGACCTTCTCCTATTTTATTAAAAGAATAATTAACTGCCGCATTAAAAACGCTGAACACGCTCGGAATCACAATTTAACGGAACGTTCGCGCTTAATATACCCGCTTCCCGCACCCCCATATACACAGACCTCTTGCAATAAAACTTAAGAAAGGTTAACAGCCTCGTGATGGAGGAGAAAAAATAATTTACTGCAAATGAGTTTAATAACCGAGTTGGGGTGACGTGCGCGGGGCGGGGGGCATTAAATCGTGAAAATCAAGATGCGTAAAACTATCCGAGTGTGTAGAGCCAGGGGTTCGCTCCGTTTGCCAGGGCGATTTCCATTAAACTCGCGGCGCTCGCAGTCGCCGCCGCCCGAAGAGAGCTTTGCACGTGCTTATATACGTTGCCGCACTGGCGAGAGCGAGCGCGACTGAAAAGAGAGTAACTGTGCGCACGCGGCCGGGATCGATCGCCCGCTCAAAATTGCGGATATGGACAGGGTTTGCGCTCTCTTTTTCGTTTCTCTGTGTCGCTTATCGTGCGGTATGGGCTGGCTCTGCGAATTTTAACATCGAGCCTGATAACGAAGTCTTTGTTTATAAGCAACGAGGTGAAATAAGCAAGCGTTATTGTATAAGTTGTTCCAAGACGGACGTCTTGAAATTTTAGTAAGTATCAAACTTCGATTAGTTTTTAAACTGAATTCTAGAACAGGAGACAGCGAATTAGGTTTCAAGGATTCTTACAATAGCTGTACAAAACTTCGTAATGAAGATGAAATTATTTTATATTAAAGTAGGTCGGAAACCAATGAATCTCGGCTCTTTAAAATAAATATCAATAACAAATTAATGCTAGAATCGGCACTAATGTGTATATACCGAATAAACTCAACGAAAGAAAAAATACCAATAAATTCGATTTTTTACCGAGATATGCATCCCTTCTATTCTTCTTTGCCGTGAAGTATTCGCGTACCTTCCCCACCCCTTCGTTAAAAAAAGTATATAGGTGCAGCGCGTAGTTATCTTAACACACAGGCTTCAGATGCATTTTAGCCCCGCGGTCGCATTTTCGGCGCCGGGGGAATTTCAATTTCTCGTTTTCCACTTTCGCGCGCGTCCCTCTATCGCGCATGCGAGCCGCGTCAGCGCCGCGGAACTTTCTCTCGCGGGAAGTTTCTCGCTGCCATGTCGCGACGCGTCACAATCTGCGAAATTCCCGATTACGCGCACTGGACTGGCGCGAGAGGAAAAAAAAAGGATCGTTCATTAGCGAGGGGAAAAAAGCGAGGCGGTGATTGTATTTTTTCGGCTGACAATACGAGGGCATCCGCGAATTACCCGCTCCTCTCTCTTTTGATCGCTTGGCGGGACCTAAATTACCCCCGTCGCTTTTGTGTGTGAGCACGGGCCGCGTCTAAAGCGCAAAAATTCGATTCTCCGTCGCCGCCGCTGCTGCGGGAATAGTTTGCCCGAATTCCGCGGATTTTGCGCGCCTACCCACGTTCCGCGCCTGCCTTTTTCGGACCGGCCTCAGGATTTGATTTATCATTCGCTTTCTCTCTTCCTCGCCTGCGCTCGGTCTTTGCGAGATCGCAGTGCGTGAAAAAGGCTTGGCTGGAAGTTGCTTCTGCGGATGCCGAAAATTAATGGCTGATGATTTGCTTGAAATTTCGCTAGTGAAAATTCACATCACTTTGGGGTATATAATAAACAATTGGTTGATTTAGAAAAAATAAAGTTTGTTTAATCTAATGAGTGAAAACATTCTTTAAAAAATTTGTTTAGATGTATCAAGTAATTTCTGGAAATCTATTCGTTAAGGATATTTTTAAACTTATCTTGAAAGGACGAATAGACAAAAGCATTTGAAAACTAATAACGAACTATTGATTCTATCTACATTTCTATCAGATTCACTTTCCGCTTTTATTATGCGTTGTTTCGGCATCATAGTTTTATTTTTTGAGCGTAAACATTCATCGTTACAAAGTTTGACCCTTTTTCTTAACTTATACTTAAGAAATGTATTATTAAAAAAATTCACTTAGGATCTTTTAAAATTCCAGAGAGCTTTAAAGTGAGGTTTCGCTTACCCTTCCGGAGTACTCGAAAAAATCGTAAACTTTTTCAACATCCTCTGGAATATTCCACGAGTTCGAGACATTGTAAATGTTTCAGGTCGAAAAATGCAAAAAATTTCGCAAACTTGGCCGTATAGGTTTATGAAATTTTGCAAAATATTTCGCGTGTTTAAGGACCGCCGTAGGTCTACGAACGTATAAACGTGTGCCGACGCGTGTACTTCCTGCATCTCAATGAAGAATAAAATTTCGGAGATAGGACACACGCGCATCAATTTTACGACGTATGAAAATTCAAAGCTCGCCTATAAATGTTGAAGGACGATCGGGGAAAGCGACGGGCAGAGCGAGATAGTGGAGAGCGGCCGATGGGAAAGTGAGAACCCTGGAAAGGCCGTGCGTACATATATACATATATGCTGGAATAATAGAAATAATATAACCCAAGACATGAAAATTCAATTTCGCCCAACATATCGTCGGCTTCGCGCGTACATAAAAACGAATCTTTTCTTTCTTAATCGCGTTTATTATCTGCCGAGCGTATATTGTACCTATACAGGGTGCCGAAAAAGGAAAGTATACGCAGGTCGCATTTTAGAGGTATTACGGGCGAACTTATTAGCAACCAAACACATTCTGGTCGGATAAAGCAAAAGCTTCTTGTCCAGGCGAAATGCGGCTTGGCGTGCCGCCATCTCCCTCTTGCACGCAATTAATGAGATTCCATTAAAATTACTCATAGCCGCCCGGCCTTGCTGGCGCGCCCTAATCGATAGATAAACACGAGGCAAAGAAAACTCGATAGCTAATTAATATTTAATAATCTCGGCATCGATGCCGGCCCCGGGCGCCGCAACACAATGTCTCATTGTCGGACGAAGATCGTTAATTATCGCCTCGTCGTCGCCCCCCCCCCCCTCTTTGTGTATGGATAGGTGTGTCTTATCGGAAAATGTTCTGATTGCCTACCGATTAATTTCTCGCTTCGTTGTCGCGGGTGCGCGCGCGCGCGCTCGCAGATGCGAAAATCAATACACGCGCGCGTGGGTGTATGTCGCTACGCGCAAGTTCAACGACGGCCCGGATTTTCGCGATATTCTGATTCCCGTTCGTTAATTAATCGTTCGCGCGCTGCTTTCTTTATCTCGGAATTGCCGAGCTCGAAGGGAGTTGAGGAAGGAAGGAAATCTCTTGTCTCGCGGTAAAGAGACCGAAGCTTGAAATATTCATGCTCGGAGGTGGGGGAGAGGAAAAACCAGCGGTGGGCGAAAAAAAACGACGTGAATAAGGAGCGAGGGAAGAAGGGGCTCGTAAAGCGGAGAAAGAAAGAGGGATTTGGAAAGGTAAAAGCCTGAAGGAATTTTTAAGGTTACACTGAACGCAAGTTCCTTGCCAAAAGTTAGTTATTAACCTGAAAATTCTGTTGTTTGATACTGCTCGAAACCCTAATTTTAATATTGTGAAAAATCACAAATCCAAATCAAAGTGAAAAATCTTTCACTATATTATTATTTAAATCATCATAAATTACGCAACAATGCTCTTCCCTGTGGATTCGTATAAATAAAACATCAATACGCATGCATTAACACGTGGCCCTTTTATCGTAAAAATCGATCTTTCGGTCAGAGCGTTATGACCAATTGAACCTTAAAGGCCCACTATATACCCCTACTTTATATGCCAGTGCTCTTCTCTCAGCCTCATCACGAGCGGCGCGACAGGCCGGTATGTGGCACACTTGCTGTGTGTGTCCTGCGCGTCGGCCGATATCGCGCGGAAACTCGAAAATCCATCGCCGGCTTACCCATTTCCACGGGGGTTTCACTCGCTCGCTCTCTCTCTCTCTCTCTCCTGTCCCTGCCTATATACCTACGCGGCTAAATAGGTAATACACAGCGCGCCGGGTAGATAAAGTTCAGTCGCCACGCGCTCGTTGCTGGGTGGACGCTCTTTTTCACCCCCTCTGTATAGCCTGGCGCGAAACGATTGGCAGCAGCAGCAGTAGCTCAGGTGCCACTTGCGCGACACGCGCATTACATTCTGTTTTGCGCACTTCCGACAATTTGCGAGGGCTTAAACGTGGATGAGTGCGTGCGTTCAATTCTGCGAGCGCGAGATATATCGATAAAAAGGGTCGTTGAAAGAATTCTATAGCACGCGTGTTTGTTTGTCTGTCTGTGTGTTTAAAAAAAAAAAAATAAATAAAGACTGCGTCGCTGCATCGAACCAATATAATCGTCCGGGATATAAAGGTTGGAGGGGGGGGGGGGCAAGTATGCACATATATAAAGTTTCATAACGGACTTTCGTATTTACCGATATAACGCTCGGCGGCGGTGGCGGCGTTTTATGGCCTGCAACTGACCTAGATCATCCGCTGCCGAGGAGGGGAAATCGAAAATCGCACGCGCTCTCGCGGGACAATTCCAGAATCGTCGCAGGGCGTTGTAGCATCTCTCTCTCTCCCTTTCCCCCTCTTCCTCTCTCGTCAGCTGCGACGGCGGCAAAATCCGGGAGGAGAATCACGGACTGGGTCCACCCTATACGTGCATGTATAGATGTATTCCTCTACCTCTATATCGCTCTGCCTTTGCATTTTATTCGATATTCAGCTAGTATCTCTTTATCGATCCGAGCGTTTTCCGATAAACTATTAGTATTTTTCTATGTGCGCGCCGCATCGATGAGCTACTATCGCGTCAAAGGTTATCGTTGTAAAAATCACGAGCGAGTGCGCGTCTTTTCTATAACTTGGAGAATATTGCGATGAACAGTAATCGTTATCATCGCACGCGGATGCGCAAATTATTATTTCACGGTCTATGCGTGCGCATAATATGGCCATAGATGACAAGGAACGAATGGATAGGGTTATTGAAGAGAAAGTTTAAGTAAATGAGTTTTTTAGCAGTAGATGAGTATAGTTGTAGGTTCGTTTGTATGACGGATAGAGACTGGCCGAATGAGATAATTACTAATTCTCTTGGATGACGTATTAAATAATTGCCTTTGTTTAGGTGCTTTTTATGTTATCGGATGTGTTTAATTATAGGATCAAATAGATATGAAAACTAGATACAAGTATTTTCAAGTTATGCGATTCTATTCCTACACTATTGAATGGGTGAATAATAGAGGGAAAAGGTGTATCATGGCAATCGATAAACTAGGCATTTCTCCTACATCTATCCTCTGGTTTTCTGGCTATTTCCGTCAGGGCTACTTATACTTTTTTCAGCAACGTTATGTATTTAGTTTACGTTTCTAATTCAACTGGCACCCCAGCGATTTATTTCGGTGTCGTGACGTGACGAATTTTTCGCGTTATACACGCTTGGCTACAGCAGTTTATTTATTCCAAAAGCGTCACACTGACGAGGAAAACGTTTTAATATTCCTAATCGATATAGGGTGTGCCCTTTAACTGATTGTTTCGATTATGTTATGAAATCTGTCAAAAACTGACGAGCGCTCGCTTATCGGATTCCATTCAAACAACCGAAAACTTGACCAATATTGTGAATAACAATCTATATAATCGGAATTATACGAGATTATAGTGTCCATTATTGCAGTGATAAAGAAGGCGCACTTATTCAAATAGATTATAAATATACGAAAATTTTACTTATCTCTCGTTTTACAACATTTTTATCGTTATTTTTAAATAAAAAATATATTTATTTATAATGAATTGCAGACATCAAAAGCGCGCTTTATTTGAATAAAGCATTCATCAGTAGGCAGCAATCTTTATATTCCAGTTATAATATGAAAAAACGTTAACAATAAAATAATTAAATTACAATATCATATTTTTTGCATTAATTTATTTTTGTTCTTCAATGTACACTTTTAATTCCTGGTAGTATTCATATTATGATTAAAAATTATATTGGTTTCGTTAATTTTTAATTTCATTAAACCTTAAATTAATTTTATTTTACTCTACTTTGTAAATATAAACAGTGCAAATGCGTACACGGGCGTGGGTATGCGCGTAGCTGCATGCGCTTCGCAAAAAGCATTTGTGCAAATTGCTGTTTTGTTTATTTAAATTCCCACCAACACTGCGCACGTTGATATAGCAAGCGCATGGCAAATCTGACTTAATAGCGTAAAATGATATTAGCGATACATGAAGCTCGACTAGTGTTAAAAACAGTGGAAATATACTGTGTGTATTTCGGATCAATAATTGTCATTTATCAATAACGCAAAAACTAAGTGGTTTTTTCCACTTTTAGAAACTAAAAGACTTTCAAATTCTATTACAAAATGAATCTGTGACTGAAATTTCAACTGATATATAACATCCATTACGTAAATTGATGCAAGTTAATATTTAAATATGCTTTACTTTTTAAATCAGAGTTATATTAAAGGATTGATTATTTTAAACATTTAAATGAAACAAATTGAAGTATGAAGTTTCACGTTCATATATTATATTTTCAATATATTAGCATTAATAATTATAGCAATACCCAGCAAGCTCGGAGAACGGATACAATACGAGATTTCATAAATCACGCGAGCGATAGAGAGCCGATGAATATTTTATACAGGTAGAGCGATTATTTTTAGTATTTCGCATCTACATCCCGCTTTGTTTCCCCAAATAAAATGCGCCGGACCAGTAAAAAGCATTTATATTTGTATATCTGAAATTTCTGCCATCATGAAATTTTATTAAATCGAAAACTTGGTACGGCGCCGTAATTTAAAATTCCCAACTCTGTAAATATTTCACGAAAGTAACAATACTCTTCAACCCTTGTTCAATCTTTCTCTTTTTCCTTCATCCCGTTAGCATTGTAACAAACGAATACAAAGGCGTGACTTTCGAAATTCATCCTCTAATCGAGTAGCGCCGAGTCACTCGGCCGCACAAATCGTGGAATAAACGTTATTTAACGTTAGTCTCGAGGCTCTCTCTCTCACGCTCTCTTTCGAGCCCCAAAAGATATTCCTCCCTCTCTCTCTCTCGGCTAAGATTTCTGCAAATAGTGCTCGAGTCGAGTGTGCAGAGAGAGAGAGAGAGAGAGAGAGAGAGAGAGAGAGAGAGAGACAGAGAGAGAGAGAGAGAGAGAAACAGACACAGAGAGAAAGAGAGAGAGAGAGAGAGAGAGAGACCGGAAGCAAAGAAGGGAGCGCGCCAGAGTGTGCCACGATGTATATAGGAGCGCGCGCACGAACGAGCCCAGAAGAGGGAGAGAGAGAGAGGGAGGTTAGAGACTGAATTTAGAAGCTGCAGCGCGGCCGAGCATCGCGATTTTCACGGGCTGAAATGTTTGCGATGGATTTTCAGAGTCACAGTCGTCGTTGTCGACGTCGTCGACTCCGCCGAAAGGAGATGACACTCTCTCCTCGCTCTTTCAGCCACTTTGCCCGACCTCATTGTAATCTAATCCCCTCCGCCGCCACCTCTTTCTTTTCTCTTTCCCATCATCCGAACGCTATCCTTTGAAGGCGAACTATCGCGGCGCGATAGACAGGGCGGCCTCTACATTGCTTTAATTAGCCGCTGAAAATCATTTGTAATTGGGTCGTCGTCGCCGCCGTCGTCGTGGCCGTACTCGTCGATTCCTGACTGCCTCGACGTTATCTTCTTCTACTCCTCCTCGTCCAACTTGACTTTTTTGCGTTTAACTGAAAGCAAGTTGGGCCCCTCGTCCTCGTTGTCGCCCCAGTCGAGACGTCGACGTTAATTAGCGGCATCGATCTTCAGTTTGAATTTTCTTGCCTGAGACATCGAGCTACGCGCGAAAGATAACGTCGCGAACAAGAGAGAGAGAGAGAAAGCTCTGCGTCCCGCAAAAAAATGTGACACGCGTTAAGCGCGTTAAACTTTGTTTGCCCTCGTATTATACGTAACGCGACGCGACGTGCGTACCAACGCATGCACATATACACACGTGGAGAAAAAGCAGCCAGCCTGCAGTTTTCTTTCCGCGCGAAGCTTTTTGTCCAAGTGAAAATGTGAATTTTTCTCATTATCGCGCGTGTTTCTCTTCTCCTCTGGGGCTTTGTGTACGAGGAGCGCGGGGATGGCTGAAACCCCGCGAGCGCTTGTTTATCAAGCGACGAGTGACGGCTTTATTTGAGGAAAATCTTTGACTACGCGCGTGTGTGTGTGCGCCCGCTCGGGTAATGCGTGTTTGAGAAAACGAGGAGTGCTGCTAATTTCATTTTACCTTCTGTTGACGCTCGCTCGGTCATTTCTGTCATATCGTTCCCTCCAACTGATGAATTTGTGTATTGTACCGGGATTATAATTTTTACTAAAACTCACTGCCACTTTCATCAGAAATTTGAAAAATTACTCGAAATTAGACGAAAATCCGATCACTGAAAAAAAAATTTATTAGTATTAAATAAATATTTATTTGAATAGTAGCAAAAAAATATTTTCTTGAAACAAATAATTGTTTATTTGACACAAGAAAAGTTTATTTGATTTAAAAAAGGTATATTTAAATTAAGAAAATAATTATTTGTTTCAAGAAAATATTTTTTTGCTACTATTCAAATAAATATTTATTTAATACTAATAAATCTTTTTTTCAGTGATATATTACATTATACCTCAAAGGCTCCAACTAGCCGTTCCGACGATTACCGAGCCAACCAAGCGCGAGGGCGAACATTGTTTTTGTCATGTAAATGAAACGGTGAATTATAAAATGAAATTTCCTCGAAGCTCTGTATAATATCTCGCGAGCAATTTTCGAATTGCCGGGGCGGCGCGGCGTCTAACCTATAGACCTCGCCGTAACTCCAAGCGAATTCAGTGTTTCAATGAAAATGCAGATTGATAAGGAGAAGTTGGAACAAGTTTATCAAAGTTGTTTCGAGTTTTGCGCTCGCGTAATGGCGCCGCCTCTCTTTCTTTTCTGCGCCGCTCCGAAACTCGCGTTAGCCGCGGCGTTGCTGCTGCTGCTGCTGCTGCTTCGTATACGCGGGCAGCCGGCCAAATCGTTTCTATTTGAATTTCGCGCAGGTGAAAGAACCGCGCCCGCGCGCACGAGTTCGCTCGGCCAGCAGATTTATGTCTCGCGAAGTAAACAAAGTGCAAATTTCCAAATTCTTCGAGCGGGCGGCCAGGCTCTCAATACTTTACTCTCTTTCTTAGCGCAGCTCTCGGTCGCTCTCGGCCGGTGAAATATGGCGTCGCCGCGAGAGTTCGGATACTCTGTCGTCGGCCTGCTGGGCTATAGCTCTATTTTGCGTTTGTGAATTATACGAGAGCCGAAAGGAAAGTGCTGCTCGCGGGAAATTGTACGAAGAATTGTTGTGACTCACCCTTAAATAAGAAATGAAACAGTCACGTTGACCTAGTTCGTTAGTCTTATTGGTCGGGATGAAATACGTGATCGATGCATTTTGCCTAGGCAACTCTTTTCATACTTCTGTGGGGCCTGTTCGTTAATTCCAATTCACAAAAATATAGTTATGCATTATTCGGTAATACACATAGTTGAATACTTTTGAAGAATTAACCGTTTTCTAATACGACACAACAGCTGTGCGTGTCCGACAAACGCAATATAGGCTAGTCTACATGGCGTGCAAACGTTGAGCCGTGTTTTAGTCACAAACACGCACTAGTATTTAATTACTCGTATACGCGCGTCTGCCAGTCGTAAAGATATAAAGAAAGTACTTTCCCTCTCCTCGCTCTCTCGCTGCGGCTTTGCTTAGTGTTTGCATTCGAACCTCGCTGTTTACGCGCCATTTGAAAATCCAACAGACAGCTGCCGGCCGTCGACGCGCAGCGCTAAAATCCTATTCGTCACCGCGGCTGCCCTACAGTCGCATTGTCGGAGGCGGCGCACGAAATAATAAAGAGGACGGTAAAAGCGCGCATAGCCGCCAGTACAGGCCAGAGAGCTGGAAAGACTTTTATACTTTTAATTGGATTTTAAAAGTTATAAAACGAAAGCTACTTTCGGATAAATAGATACTTTAAAGCGGATATGGTTAAAGCTAGGTGGGTTTCGTTAAAAAGCGCTACTCGGCGAAGAAAGAAAACTGTTATCGAATGCTTAGAGTTAATTTTCTTTTTTAATTCAGTTTCAATTCTATCTGAAGAGCTTTCAATTTTTAATTGTTACAATAAAACGATAATATTGACTTTTTCGTGGCCAAAAATTTCTTAAAGTTTATTTACAATTTGATTAAAATATTAAAAGATTTTTTTTTCAACATCATCAAAAACCAGTTTAATTTTGGTTATTGCAAAAAAGCAAAGCAGTTCAGCAAAAAAAGCTTTTTGGTTTTTTGTCACTAGTAAAATCATCTCTTTTCATTACGTATTTTTCAATTACTCACATGCAATGTAATTTGAAAAATAATTTTGTTTAAGGTAGCTCCGGCGTGCTGGGCCCCGAGGGAGCATCAATATGTTTTGTTATCAAATGACCAGTAAACTTTTATTTGTAACAGTATATGGACCTATTTTATGTTATGATACATAAAAATAACCATCACAATGGATACGATTTATATATACACGTGAAAAAAGCATGATTTTCGGTTTTTATGAAATTTAAATTTAGCTGGTGACCTGATATTTTTATTATAGGATAAAATTCTGTAACTGAAATGGTATATATACTCTCTAGGTGATTTTATGAAAAATTCTCGATTTCACAAAATGACAAGGAAAAATGACTATATTAAAAATTGAATTTTCAAAAAAAATTTTCTCTGTAGTTCACCTGGGGAACTACTTGAAAAAATACCAATAAAAAAAACTTAAAATGCGTACTTTCAGTAGGTATTTTTCTTTTTTCTTACTTATCGACTTTGTTAATTCGCCGGAGTGACCTTACTTAAAACATCAATTTTTAATTAAAAAATATCGAATATTTCCGCATAATACGTATTGAATTATAGCATTTGCACCCATAATAAAAATTTTTACATGGAAAATGCAATAAAAAAATCTGACATAACAGATGATATCAAGAAAGAAATAGTAAAAGTTATATATGAATACGCATTTAATGGTCTATAAGCTGACCCAGTTTCTAGAAATTAAATATACACGTTAATGTAAAAATTAATTTAAAATACGAGACAATATAGGAAATTACCGATTTTGTTACATGAAAGCACTCTTTTGCAAAATGTATTAAGAAAAAACTTGAATATTCATTTATTTACGAAACTAGGTCAGCTGAAATACTAAAAGAACGAGTGTTAAAAAATTCGTTCCAATTAACACGTCAATTTGAAATTATTTTTAATTTTAGAACGTTATTATGATCACCTCGCAGTCGAAGTCTCATTTGACTCTCTACAGTCATTGCAATAGATGGTATGTGTACTTGTAACAATATTTAAATTGTTGAATTTATTTTCGCGCAAAACATCTTATGAAACGTATTGATTGAAAAGTTAGTCAAGCGACAATTTGTACGAGAAAGCCTTATGTAATGTTGGCTCCAACCTTCATTTGCTTAGAAATCAATGGAGCGGCGTTGGATGTGACGCGGAACGAAGTATTTCGTGATTTTATTGACAGCAATATCGAGAGAAATTACATTACGTAATTTCTTACACAATTACAAATTCATGAATGAGTAATTGCAAAAGTAATTCGTCTTAGTTATACGTAAAGTAATGGGCAGTTGTAAAACATACTCTTAACAACGCGATCGGTAATCCCGTAAAAAATCTGACAAAGTTTACATTTTCGTTTCCATAAACGAAGTTCATTATTGGTATGGTTCTCAGATTGTGTGTCAGTTAAAAATAAAAAAGATTTTTGATTTTTCAAAAGTTAACAAACAACAGCAGCGGCAACAGCGATCCACACCATATCTCTAATTAAATTCCCTGCAGCGGTTTTATTTTTCAGACCGATGTAGTTGGCTCGCGCGGAATTAAAGCGTTATTTGCGATGCAAACGTACGTACACCTCACACACATTCTGGCTCTCTCTCTCTCTGTTATTTTCAGAAAAAAAATCTTGCCACTACCTTCGACAACCTACATTTCGCTCCGGTGGATGCAACTTTAATCGTCGCGGTGGTAATCCTTCGCGCTTATATACCTGCAGTCGTGTGTCGAAACTCACGCGCATGCGCACTCATTTAATAATATATGTATACATATATATATCTCGAGCAACCGTGGACGATCCACCTGGATAAAGTGCTAGTAATACAAATAGGTTACGCGCGAGACGAGGGAATATCTCTCGAGTTTCTTCATTCCTAGCGGACTCTCTCTCTCTCTCTCTCTCTCTCTCTCTCTCTCTCTCTCTCTCTCTCTCTCTCTCTCTCTCTCTCTCTCTCTCTCTCTACCACGGCTACTCACCAATGCAATAAGTCAATTTCGGATATCCTTTCGAGGTTTTTTCGCTCTCCCTACCAACCCCCGCCACTAATGAACTTTTCTCATTCGGTTTGACTTTGCCCTCAAACGCGGCCTCATAATTCATGGCTCACTTTCGATAAAACTCGTTAGCGTCTATATACACACACTCCGCGGCAAAGAAGCAGGAGAGCGAGCAGAGTGGGGAGGGGGGGGGTTCAATATTAAAAGCGCGTTGCGGCTCGATCAATCGAAAAGTGCAACGACCTCGCGCGTGCCTTGTTTTCCATTGGCAATAAAACACGTCTCGCCAACACTCTCATGAAGTAGACGTGAGATTTCAGCAATTAACTTTGGATTTTCGTCGCACGGCCCTCCCCTCGGCCGCGCCGCGGTAATTAATCAAAGTGTCGTGCCGTTGGCCACTGTTGACAGTACATTCAATTATCGAGTTTTCACGAGTGCGAGCTGCCCAGTCCGCGTTATATATATATGAACTCGGCCCGCTATAGGTGTTGAAAAAGGCCCGATTGATCGATGCGCGACTGCGCTGGCCCTTATCTCCCGCGCGATGCCTGAATCCTCCGTGCTAACGTGCTTTTAATCGATAGGGAAAGATACGAATAAATAATTGTGTACATATCGATGATTAAATTTATTCCCGGCGCAAAATTACTTATTGTAAATGTTCAATTATTATTCATGGTTTGATTAAAATGACAGTTAATTAACTGTTAAGTGACGTTAGAAAATCTAATTATAATTAATTCCGCAAACAAATACTTAACAACTATGGCACAATTGTTACAAATACGCGGTTACACTGCATAATGTTATTTGCAATATTGATTATCCATTTGCACCACTCTATTTTAATTTGCACAAATATAGTCCGTTGTAATTCAGGAAGGCAATCGCAAAGTATATACACGCAGGCCCGCACCAAAGTCAAAGTATAACAGATAAGATATCAATTAACGGAAGAGGTCATGACACATCGCTCGAGTAAAAAGTTCCGAAGGCCTACTGCAGTTTCGTGACGCCCTTTTCATCGAACGAGCGCCTCGAGTGCAGTCAGTCAATCTCACGCGGCTCTCTCTCTCTGTCTCTCTCTCGTTTCCGACAGCAAATAGACACGGACTAATCAGTCCTTGAACTTAACTGTGGAATTAGACGGTCTCGCGCGGGACCGCGAGATGGGCAATTAACGTGAGAGACGTCGTACTACTGCTGTAATCCATTACGCGGCTCCGAGATCGCGACCTTATACAATTGAATAAATAACGCGTATGTATATATACAACCTATCGAGATGCCTCGTAACAATGAATGTGAATATCAATCAGCGAGCGGGCGAAAAATCTTTCGTAAGCGTATACAAGACTTGGACAAAGCGCGGTAGTCGCGCGGTTCGTCAATCGCGGACGGATACATGGGATCGATCGGTCATTTAAAAGCAGACGTCACGGATTGACGTGTACGTACGTACGTACCGCGGCATCGGAAATGTAATTAGGGGTGGCAGCTAGCGAGGGAGAGTGAGTGCGAGTGTGGCGAGCATCGCGGCCGCGGAGGATATGGTACGTCTCATATGTGGCCGGCGTGCCGTGACACGTCTGACGGGGGATGAGTTAGTAGCGAGTGGCTCTCTCACGTGCTGTGTCGTTTAAATTGTCAGTGCACGCGGCCCCGCGCGTCCGGGCAATTGGGCAACGCCGTCGTCTGCCGACTTGACTGACTGCAGCAGCGCGCACACACACACACACACGTTCTCCTCCGGATTCCTATATACATGTATATCTCAACCTCACTTGCTCTCCGTAAACGAGGTAAATTCAATTCGGGGAAAATTTTGCGGCTTGAGAGGCAGCAGCCGGAGCTGCTGCTTAACGAAGCGGGCCCCGATTCTGCAGGGAAATTACATTGCGAGCTAGCTCTCTCTTTCTCTCTCTCTTCTACTGATTGCAGTCTGAAGACATTTGCGGAGGCACTTTCTTCCGCCTGGCTGGCGTTTTTTCGCCCTCGCGGCAGTAGCGTGCGTTTATCACCGCGCTCCCTTATTTGCGCGTATCCACGTCGCCTTCCTTCCTCTCTCTCTCTCTTCTCTCTCGCTCTCCGGCTCCTGCGAAACTTCGGCGCGCTTCCGAGAACGGAGAGGCTGCTGAATTCCGAGACGCGGGTGAATTATACGCGTTGAATCTTTCACGCTCTGGAATGGCTTTATTAATTATGCTTTCTGTTGAACTGCGCCTGATGTATTCCGGCCCTCGATGCGGCCTCTCTCTCTCTCCCTCTACGTGCACGAAATAGTTCATCGCGGGTGCGTTATACAAGCGTCTAGAGGGTTATGCTGCCAGACAATCTATTTCGAAAGTTAATGTTCTTGTTATTCCGAAAAGTCCTGCCATTTTTCACAATTAGATGCACGAGCTGTTGAGAAATCCTATATATATATTATATAATCGCGATTTTATACATGCTTCGCGTATTTTCACGCAAATTTTCTATGATGCACACTCAGCGTGTACCCCGTCAAGAGATATATAGAAAGAGCAAAGTAGCTCCCTCGCAGGTACTCTGCCTCCGCCCTCTCTCCCGACGAAACCGCGTGCTTTTCGAAAGCGTCCATTCGAACAGACAGATGGACGGAAAAAACGGAAAATCACTGCTGCTGCTCTATCTTCTTCTAGCGAACCGCTCGAGCGTACTATGCTAATGCTAGTATGAATATGCAGCTGCAAGGGAGAGAAGCGAAAATTCATACACTCGGAAGCCGGCCATTTCGACGTTCACGGGATTTTCCTGCTCTCTCCCTCTCTTGGCACTTTTTTCTTCCCTCTTCCTTGAGGCGCCCGCTCGCTAGCGCACTTTAGACGCTCTACGCGCGCCAAATTCCGAAGGAAGCCCGCGCCGCCGGATTAAGATGCAAATGGCGAAAGTTGGCGGGCTAGAAAAAACTAGCGCGCGAGATTTCCGGGCGAAAAGGTGGCAGAGAGTGTGACTAGGGCGCGAGGTGTATGAAGCGCCGTTGTTTGTTATAACCTCCCAGGATGGAGGAAGTTACATCTGTAAGAAAATTCTGGGGGAGCTAGCCCGGTGGTTTGTGTGCGTTCCTCGCGCGCATCTCGTACTGATAAACTTTTCCCCCGCCCTATACATTATGTTAGGCAAACAAGCAGCGACAGTAAATGTTAGTTTTAACTAGAAAGCGCGCGATGCCATCTCCCCCCTCCGCGTAATAATAACGTTGTATGCATGTCTTCATTACAAGAGAATTACTCGCGTCTTCTTCTCCCTCTCTAATTTTTAATCAAATTTCTCGGTTCTTTTTCTAAATTAAAATTACAATTCATTCGTTTGCTGTGCTCCTAAGTTAATTAGCCTTGCGAAAGTTAATTATGTTTGAAGAGAGAATTTTATTGTAGTAGTAAGATGACTATAAGCTTTTACTCGGAAATGCATTCAAGTATATATATAAAGTCGGCCTTACTCTTATTTCATTATATTCAAGTAGCTTCAAGATTCATTCTATCCGCTCCTTCTACTTTTTTCTTAATTCTATTAAAAATATAAGATTACATTTTTTACGTAATACTTCCGTCTCATCTCAACTTTCTACTCGCGCAAGAGGAATTCAATTTACAATACCGCCTGGCACACCTACTCCTTTACATTAAGGTCATTGGAAAACGGTGACGAAAAATTCGCTCGATAGGGTATCTCTTCATTTCTTTTTTTGCAAACTCATTCCACTCTTTGATTTTACTTACACTAGCTGCGCACCCGCCAAAGAGAATGCGAAATTTTTCCGTAGCCGCAAAACGCAGTAGCGCGCCGCCCTTCGGGAGGCCCCCCGGTTGACCCCCCGGTTGACCCCCCACCCCTCCTTTCTATCTCTCTTTCTCTCTACTGGCTTTTAGCGTATTAATATTCATGCGGATGATTTCGGCGCACGCGAACTTGCGTCAAAACGTCAAACTGGCTGACATTTTTCGCACGTATAGAGATCTGGTTATACGTTATAGTTTGAAAATGACGCTTTTTCGTCGGACATCTCGAAGATAATTCTGACACGTATTGAGGATATATATATGCATGTATACATCTCAAATGTATACCTAGAGTATAATGTGATAGAGGCTTGAGGAGTTGGACGAAGACGAAAAACTCATACCCGTCAGTCAGCAAGTTTGATAGGACGGCGAGTTTGATAAGGATGGCGTCAATGATTTAAAAAGTTCTTTATATGTAAATTTAACTTTGAGTTAAAGTTAATATATAAAAAGTATGAGCGGGAAAAAATAAAACGCAGGTTACTCATGATTCGATTGACTGGTTTAGATTGTGTGATCACGTGTTTATGTTATCAAACTATTGTTACGAATCTTTTTACTTTTTCTTTCTCAAGAAATAAATAATAAAAACAATCACTTATCTGCCTCCTCTCGAACCACCGAAACCCATTCAACGATACAGAAATGGACCACCAGGATCATAATCATCGCACGCCCACTGCCGTTAACAAATTAATCCGAATAGCGCACGTCCTGGGCCGAACGGTTTTACGACGCGGCATAAAAGTTGGTCGTTTAGTGTTACACGCGTTAGTTACGACAGCGCGGGAAAAGGGGCAATCCTGTAAATATACTCGTATACACCCCGCTCGCTCGCTCAAAATATTTTTCCTCGAATGGAATTTGCGCGGGGCGCAATGAGCCACGAAGCCATTCCTGATGTATGCCCCTCTCCGACCTTTTGGGCACATGCTTTCTAAATATTTTCAAGCATTTTTCGCCTGCCTGCCCGTGTCAATCCTGGATTTGCAATAACGGAGAGCGGCAGACCCTTTTCAAAGGGGGTTGTGGGAGAATTGGATTTTTTAGAAAATTTTCAGAAAAATTCTCAGACGTCAATTTTGATACCACCTACGTCATATCAACGTATGGGTTCTTACGGAAATATTGTTTGTAAAGTCAATGTTTTTTAATAATTTTCTTATCAATTTTTCTAAAAACACAAGCTTTCAAATTACAGCTGAAATAACACATAAAAAAATCCGAAAAACCTATATAGCATCACTGTTTGCGTTTTTTTTTTGCTATAAAATATGGACTTTATACAATAATTAGTATATTCATATTGTATGGTAGAGATGGATTAAAAAGCTCAAATAATACTATATTAATTTTTCATATAGTTTCTGACCATTATCATTATAACATAGGATAGTTTACAATTTGAATTGCAAAAAATTTGTTATTCTGCGAATTAAGAAGAAAATCAAGTTTTGAAATAGATTGTATAGCTGAATAACCCTCTCAAATCGTCTCTTCGACCTAGAATCGACCCCAGAAAAAAACGTATTTATTCCACCGCGCGTCTATGTATGTCTATAACCAAGTATGTAAAAAAGGAAAGAGAATGAGGGAGAGAATTAGTCGTTCGTATTTAGGCGTATTTCGGCTAGCGAATAGCCCGTTCGCACGCTATCGCTGCCGCCTATTGGAATTTCATAGAGAAAAGGTTCGTCCCGTGAAAGTCGGAGCAGGTAGCAGAGGATATGCCAATTCCCGCTGAATATCGAGTGGGCTTCTCGAGCGCTCTCTCTCTCTCTCTAGTGCGCGTGCCTATGTGAGTTCATCTGCATAATGTGCAAAAATTTTCGCACGAAGAGGAAGAGCGAGCGAACCTCGTCTCTATGGGCCATTGAGCAGCCGGATACTTTTACACTGCGCGCAAAGAGTCGAATTACACAGCCGGCGTACCTATATATACATCGATTTTTCGCCGCCCGTCCCTTTCGCACCGTAGCTTCCTCGCGAAAGCCAGAATCACTGAGGCGGATTAATAATTCATTGCCTCGCTCCGCGGGATAAAGAACTATATACATATATGCATGTACGAGGCGTTGACGTAGTAGGAAGCGTATATTACGCGCTGCGGTAAACTAGCATGCTCTCAGCGGCGAAAAGTTGCTAACAAATGACGGGCCTCCGAAAGAACTCCAACAATTCTCCTATATATATCTATTAAGTGTTCTTGCCGCGTTTGCCCCCCTTAGCACGAGTTTCTCGCGCGCACTTTTAAGTGACTCGAGCGAGAGCGAATCCTTTAATTTTTTATAAAGTAGCACTCAGACAAGTCCGCCGACGCGAGGGAACAAGGAGGAAAAGAAGGAAAGAAAGATCTACAAGTTCGCATCTCTGAATCGATGTTCAATCCTGTTGTTTGTCTCCAAAGACGAGGGGGAAAAAGAAAGAGCTACCTCGCACCTGCCCCCCTCTCTCTCTCTTTCTCCGAGTCTCTCGCGCACTGAGATCTATATAGCGGCAGTAGCAGTAGGGGTGATGTCACGGGAATCAAAGGGAAAGCAGCCGGCGGGTGGCACAGAGCGAGAGAAAAGAAGAGCGAGGAACGGGAGAGGGTGTTGCAACTTATTTTATAGACGGGAATTGAGACTTCGGGGCTCTTAAAAGTTACGAGAAGCGGAAACCGTGAGGGAGGCGGACGGGGGTTGGGAGCCAGTCTCAGTTAAAGTTGATGCTCACTTAACCTCATTCCATTGTCCGCCGTGTGGGAGAAGGGAGGGAGGCTAGTCTTATAGGTCATTGCTGGGGCTATAGCATACATTGCCTAATTTTATGCTCCTCGCGTAAAATACGCCATACAGCGGCCATCCTCGATATAGCGTCGTCGATGGAAAGAATCGTTCGAACGAAGTATATACATTCCCTCGAGACCGCTGTTAAGGTGCTTTCGACGATTTTTTTTCTAAATGAATAAGGGTCGCCAATATTCGAGAAAATATTTTTTCTCTTTTTTTGACTTTTGATATACGTAGAAATAAAGTTCGATGCGGTCTGCGCTCATTACATACACTGAGAAAAATGATGTATTAAAAATTACTATAATATATAAGAACGTGGGGACAAATCTCAAATACCAAAGTTTTTACTATATTTTATAGTAAAAATTGATATATACATAATAAAAATTGCTAATTTTTACGATAAAATATAGTAATAATTTTAGTATTTGAGATTTGTCCCCACGTTTCTATATATTATAGTAATTTTTAATACATCATTTTTCTCAGTGTAGAAAAACTGATTTTGTAAGAAATTACACATTGACAGATCTTAATTAACAAATGGAATTTTATGTACCAACATATTCTGGGTTTTCCCATCTCGACCTAATAAAATGTGAGTAAAACACTTCAATAAAAGATGACCCTGCACTCAAACAATTAACGAATAACCCCGAAGTAAACAACACTTTTGCCGCTTCACTGTCATTTACCCGGACGATGAAGCACGCATACCTATAGAGAGCGATCCATTCATGCAAATAATATTATACGATTTTAGCTCATCGTGCAACTATTCGAACGAGGAAGAAGGGGGGGGGGGGGCGCAGGCTCGAACTACCACTGCGTGGTGTCCCCCTCCCTATATATAGTCGCCGTTAAAACAGACCCCCCATTCGGCCCGGTGAGTGTTCGGCCGTGGCGCTATAATTACTACTTAATGGATCCCAGTCTAATGGGCCATCTTTATCTGCGCCTGCTCGCGGCGTTTGCAATAAATTGTATCACCGCGACGCCCATCAATTCCGTCGAGATTTTATCCGTCGGTGAACGGCGGTTTTCGGCCTACGCGAGAGATCGTATAGCAGTTACATTTCACGCGGAATGTCCCGTGTACTACATCGTTCCTCCCGTTTACGACGTGTGTAAAGCACCCCTGCGGGACCGGGGTAGGGGGCAAAAATGCTTCGCCCACGAGAGAGAGAGAGGGAGGGACAATTACGCGGGAGCTGCTCGTGTGTAACGCAAATGAAGATTCAATGCGCGTTTGTGACGGAGGCATTCACGGGGATAAAAAGCAGCTTGGTATGTCTATCTGTCTGTGTATGCGCGTGTACGTATGTATGTAGGGTCGACGAAAGAACTGTAATGGAATAACCCCATCTGAGAGAGAGGGAGGGCGCAGAGAACGTCTTCTTCGTTGGCCATTGTGGTATTGATTCCAGGCCCCGGGGAAATCAAAACGAAATGCACGGCCACGCGCGCGTGGTGCGTTACGTAACCCCCTGTGTCGGGGAAAAGCTTCCCCGGAGGCTTCTCGCTCGCCCCCCCAAAGTGGTCGCGGACTTAAGTACAAAGCGCGCAAGGAGCGCGCGTCTTATGTAACGCTGAGCCGTCATGCAAACTCCTGGAATTTCGCGTCTGTCATCTGTCTGGGCTGCGTGAATTCTTCAGGATGTCATCCTCTCTCTCTCTCTCCCTCTACTCTTGTATATACATTTCTAATGCGACACGCTCGGAGTGTAGTATACATATACGCGTGCTGGCAATTACACGTGTGTATCCGTGCGTATTTTCGACGTGTAACGATTTTGTACCGTGTTTTCCACTCGTGTAATTGCTACAATATGCTAATGATAATAGGATCAGTGTCGAGGCTCGTTATCAGCGAAATAGGTCGCTTTTAAACTTCGCGATAATTATTTTTCGAATGATGCTTGTTTCGGCTTATATAATATACGCAAAAAGAGACCGCTAAAAACTTTGACTGTACATTATAAAGTTCATATATAATTTTGCTACTTTACGATTCGCTAAGAGGTAGTATAAAACAGCGTTAGCACTCAGTCGCCTCTCCCATTCGCAGTCATAAATTGTTATTATATCCATAAAACACGCGCTATTCGGAATACAATAAGAGTTCGCGTTTATATCGAGCGGGAGGCAAAAAGCCGTATAATAATTAGTTCGCTAGCACGAAATACGTACATATATATATACACGCAACCCTTTGTATACAGAGCAAAGGTCAGAACGAACCTGGAGGCAGTAATTTACGCCACCACTGGCTCCTCACAAAGCTACAACACGCAGTACGAGATTACGCCGCGTCCGAAGGCTCTCTCGCAGCATGAAATTCCGCGGCAACATCTTGAGGGGGAGCGCGCGCATGTCCATGGCGAGCTGCGCCCGAAACAGAGCGCGCCTCCCGTCGAGCGCTGAAAAGGATCTAATTTCACGGAGGGCCAGTAGCTAGAATGTTTGAGCCACTGCGCACTGGTCGCGCGGTTTCCCTTTGCGCTAGCCCCGGGAAATTCAAGAGCGCGTCCAGTTTTCCACGCCGCGCAAAGTAGTGGTAGTAGTTGCGCTCTCCGACCTTCGCGACCGAGCGCACCGCGGCGTGCCAACGGCCTTTTACTCATTACGTCCCGGGCTGGTGGCCGCGGCGCGGGGGCTCTTTGGAACACTTTTTTAGTCAACCCGACGCCGGCTGAAGGGCTTTTATATTTCGCTGAAAGCTCCCCGATTTATGCAGCTTATAAGTTATGCCCCAGCGTGCGTGGCTTAAAAGATGTATTATTACGTGGCGGCGGCTCTCGGGCGGCTTATTTTATGCTTAAATGTGCCGCTGAGGGCCGTGTGATCTATGATTTTTCGATACTTTAAAGCCGGAAATGGGTCGGAATTATGACGTGAGGACAATTTTTCGTTAATTATGGAACTGTCGGGAAGCACTGTGCACGCATATTTTGTTAAGAGAAAATTTTATGTCCAGATTATGGCATTTGTACTGAGCTCGTAATATAAGAAAATAGATATTAAATTTTTAAATTTTGTTTACATTATGTTGTGCCTGTCAATTAATTATGAATATAACCTAAAACAAAATCTACGCTGTAAATACATTATAATGATTAATTATGGAACAATTATGTACAGGGAGAGACATTCTATAGTTAAAATTACCACAGTCCTCTAGTAATTTTGTCACAGACTTACGCAAACGGACTTTTTACGAGATTTTTAACAAATTTTACGAGTGTCACGGAGGTTTCCGTCGACGTTGGACACAACTTGGAAGACGAAAAACAACACAGTCACCATAAACATAACTAGCTCGCGATGCACGTGGCATATTTTTTCACTTCATTTATTTCTCACATACGTAACACGAGGCACAAAATAATTTTTATGATTCACATTCGAAAAATTACAATAGTACATGGTAAAATTTATTTTGTGCCTCGCAAAATTTGTTAAAAATCTCGTAAGAAGTCCATTTGAGTCAGTCTGTGACAAAATTACTGCACTCTAGTAATTTTAATTATGGAATTTTTCTCCGTGTACGCCATTGGCGTTTAAAATGTATGTAAACAACAATGTTATTCTCGAAATTTTCGACCTCTTCTATGTAATTATGTATGTATTATAATAACTATTTTATTGTAAGATTAATGTGTTCGTTATTATTATAATTATAATGTACATATGTAGTAGCGCATTTTGCTACATATATAATATTGTTTCTATATTTCATCAAAATAACATTTATGCACGAAGAAAACTGGTTTAGGAAAAATGACTATATTTATAGTAACCGTAGGACAGATTCAAATTATCATAAAATTTACTACAATTTATAGTCAAAACTCCTATGTTTTGAATCATTTTTACTATGTATACAGCAATTTTTACTATAAATTGTAGTAAATTTTATGATAATTCGAGTCTGTCCCAAAGTTCCTACAGAACATAGTGATTTTTCTTACATTTATAGTAAATTTTCCTACAACATTTCTCTCAGTGTGATTCAAACAACAGCCGAATATTGTATGGATTTCTACTAGCCAAAATTGTACAATGAGAATGTCCATTACACTATCCAAAAGCGAACATACAATTGCCAAAATATTGTAAAATGCCAAACGAAATGTGTTAATTTTTTACATTTAACCTTAAGCGAGTCTCCACTTAACGGCGGATTAAATGTATTCAGTATACATAAATACTCAGCTTTCTCCGCTGTCAGCCGAATGTGTCATGATCCCCAGTTGAACGGAGCCTCGCTTAAAACTCACGTCTAGAAGAAGCACGCACGCACACATCTACGAGCATTAATTCTCACATCCGCGCCAAGTGGGAGAAAAAGCTCAATGCAGCCGGAACGAAGAGGAGAAAGCGGAGCGATTGCCAGCGCGGCGCGTTTCTCGGTCGGGAAGGTAGTTGCGGCGGATTTGGACGCCGAGACAGAAAGTCCGTCCAACTCCTTTCCGTCTGAGAGACGCGTCCTGTCGACCCTCGACTTTCTCACCAAGAAGTTTAATCCAGCTCTAGAGCGCGACGAGCGGCAAACTCCACGGGACTCGACGCCTTCAAAGAAGATTTCCGCTGCGCTCTCCGTCTCTCTCTCTCTCTCACTCTGTAACCCTCGAGCGCGTCACGCGCGCTATCGTTGCCCGAGGCGAAGAAGAGAGAGGGAGAGTGAGATCTGTGCTGGATAAACAATTTTCGATGGATGTCTCTAGTTTGTAATAGTTGGCGGAGAAAACTGCTTTGGCCAAATTCATCACCATTTAGCAGCTGATTTTTGACTAAAAAATCATTTTTGCCAGAGCATTTTTCTCTGCGAACGGTAGAACAATTGTCTGTATATTTTTCGTATTGGTAAGTATTTAAAATTAATATAAAAGTTAAAAAATAATATGAAAAAGATGATCAGAAAGGCACGCTATGTACATCGCAAGGTACAATGTTCCATAAATATTTTCCCGATCCATCATTTTTAATTTACGGAAAAAAAAGGATCGCGCTCGCTGCGGAATCCGAAAGTTCGCGATCAAAGAATTTCCGTGGAAAAATCCGAGGCATTCGCTGGCGCGCGTTCGGTGTTTGAGAGTTGCGGAGCAGAGCGGAAAAGAGCAATTGAAAAGCTTAGAGTTACTAGAGTAGAATATCGGGGCTCGCCGATCGGCGGCAACCCTCGGGGTAATATTTACGAGCGAGCGCACGGGAGTGTATTTAAGTTACGATACAAAGAAACTTCTCTTTCTCTCTCTCTTTCTGAGCAAGCTGTGTGCGCGAGCCGAGTCGATTTCGCGGACGACGTATAGGCGATGGCGCGCCCGCTTATGTAAGTGCACTGGAAAATCCGAAAACAAAGCAACGATGCCGAGAGAGCGACCGACTTATTTATAGGTGAAGTTGTCGCGGGATAAAGTTCCGAGGAGTCGCCGGGCCGCGGGGAGAGAGCCAACACTGGGAGGGAGAATGCGAGGATATGTGTATACGGATATAGAAGAGCGAGCGCGACTTTAAGACAATCTGATTTTAAGAAATACAGGCTTTCCGGGGCTCGCCGATTTGTTTGCGAGGTTGAGGACGTTAAAGCTTCGCATGGTTTTCGGTTAGTGTCATGGATATTGGATGGCATGAACTTTGATGCTTTCCAAATCTTAAGCTAAAGGTATCGTTTCATTGATATTGATCAAATCGATACGAATACGGAAATACATTTTCAAAAAGGATATATTGGTATTATAGTTTACTTTAATTAGAAATGCCATTTGTAAATGGATCCTGCTTCTGATAGGGTTTTTTACGTTGAAAATTTAATATGCTTTCACAAGCTGAAAAATAAAGGAGGAGTTGATTTGTTGCCAGGGATTTACTGGCTCCTGCCCCTGAAGTACTTGGAACTTTGCTTTTATAAAGAAAAAGCTTTGCGGAAATGGCTTTTCTCTTAATCTCAATGTTCCGCTGGAGTGGACAACTTTACGAACTTAAATATGCTACCTGCATTTACAAAGAGACAACGAACCTTTGTGTATATCGTCGCGCGGTACGAAGAAAAGCCAACTTGGAAGTTACAGGCGATGAAAAGCCAAAAACGCGTCTAAGACGAAGAAAAGCCAGTTTGGGTCCTCCCAGACGAAGAAAATCCGGTTTGCGCCCTCCCAGACGAAGAAAAGCCAGTTCGACTTCTCAAACGAAAGTAACATTTAGTTGGTATCTTATAGATAACTTTCAGATAATAAGATAAGATAAAGATAAAAAGAGAACGAAAAAGATTAAAAGTCTTTTAAAAGATAAAAAGATAAAAAGATGATCAGTCATGATAATAAGATAACTAGTAATTGATTAGATGCAGTCAGTTGGGGGATTTTTCCTCCGCAGGAACGGCGCAAACTGGCTTTTCTTCGTCTGGGAGGACCCAAACTGGCTTTTCTTCGTCTTAGACGCGTTTTTGGCTTTTCTTCGCCTGTAACTTCCAAGTTGGCTTTTCTTCGTACCGCGCAACCATACCGCGATATGTCTAATTTTATATCTAACATTTGTCAAAAATAATTTGCTTTTTATGAAATTTTATTAATCGTTATTAGTGTTATTATTGAACAAACAACAAAACTATTTTCAAACTACGATTTAAGTACACTGTGAGAAATGTTGTAGTAAAATTTATTATAAACATAAGAAAAATTACTATATTTTGTAGGAACGGAGGGACAAATCGAAATTATAACAATTTTTGCTATGCAACATAGTAATTTTTATGAATGACCTCAAATTTCAAAAAATTAAATTTTTTCTCGTTCTTCCTGTTTTCAGAACTATTTTCAGACTCTAATCGTACAATATTTAATGTGAAAATAAATTAAAATGAGAAATAAAAATATTTTTTTTACGAGCGTTGGGATCGAACCTGCAACCTTCACCGCGGCAATCGGACGCGCTAACCACTTACCCAAATAGGATTCTTGAGTGTAAAATTTTGGAACTTGTACATGCCAAACCATCGATTTCAAGAAAATTTCAGATAATATTAAATAATGACAATAAATAACTTTGATAACACAAAGAAACTTATCATTAATGTGCATAATATAAAAATAAAATAATTGAAGTAAGGTTTTGAATGTTTTGTAAACTTAAAAGCAAGACAAAGTGAAATTCCCGTAGAAACATAAACTCAATCAGACACGTGGGCGCCTTGATCTGCGCAGAAAGTACTAATGTTGTAGCAATTTTTACTATGTTGGATAGCAAACTTTCTTATGGTCTGTAGCAATTTTTGAATGTGGCACTTTTTACTATGTTTATAGTAATTTTTAATACGCTACAAAAGAAAATGTAAACACTACAAAATAAAATTTAAACGCTACAAAATAAAATTTATATTCTATTCTAATAAAAATTAAAAGCATATATTTTAAATTTTATTATATCACAGTTTTTGCTATGTATATAGCAATTTTTCTTTTATTTCGTAATACTTTCTAATCAACAACTGTCATAAAAATTACAAGAAATTTTGTAATTATTCATACAATTATAATAAAAATGCAGCATAAAGTGTATTTGTCTCACCCTTCCTATACTTTATAGTAATTTTTATTACAGTTATAATAAAATTTACTACAACATTTTTCTCAGTGTATGGTTTATAAAAAATCTTTTTCTTCTCTCAATTATGATTTTAATTGTTTAAAACATATTGGTAATGTATTATTCTAATACATTATTAATCAAGTTTCAATTTCGGATTGAATAATAAAGCTCGAATCTTAACAGCGATGTGCACCATTTCGAACAGGATTCTTTTGGTACAGAAGTAAAATAATAACAGCCTTAATGCAACCCGAAAGAGAGAGGGGCGGGGGGATAAAGAAGAAAATTATCGGATTTCCCGGAGCTCCACTTTCGAATCACCCCCTCGTGAATCATTCGTGCGATAAAGGTTATTAATACTTTAAAGCCCGTTTAGCGCGCCTGCCTGCCCGGCCGATCGCAACTGGAACGTGTCTACATTTGGATTGTTCCATTTCCGAGCCTGCGCCGATTTGATTAACGATCATCGATAATTAAGAGAGAGAGGGAGGGAGAAGAAGAAAATATATATATATATGTATATATCGGGCCCAGGAGAGGCAGCAGTAGCTGAGCCAGCGAAATGACGCGTGCGCGGAATCGATATAGATATATACTCGAAGCGCACATATCGCACTGACATTTTTGATACATATTTCAAGCCCTATCCGACGTCACGGCGAGCCTATACCTCAATTTCCTTTTTTAGGCGTGCGTAATATATTTGCCTGTGTAGGCGTGTGGGTGCGGGAGGCGTGGCTTGATTAACGACGACCAATTATCGACGGGAGTAAATCAAGGGCCTACGCGCGTGCGACGTGGACAGAAATTAGAGATGCCTCCGGCAGAAGAAAAAGCTTTCTCTCGCCTCGCCTCGTTCTTCTTCCAGATATCTACTCGCGCACTTTTCCCGAAATGATAGATTCGTGGCCGACGTGTTTGCGGACACGCGATATACGCATTTGGCGAATTTCTCCTCGGGCTGAAAGGCTCCTGTGAGTTTGCCATTCCGGCAGCGACAGAGAAAAAAAAATCGAGAATTAGCCTCGCATATATCCGCGCAAATGGATGGTAACCCCCCCCCACACACAGCACGATATATTAATTTTCTATTTTCCCCGCGACGTCATTCCCATTAGGCCACGGCCCCATATTTTCGACCCTCATGTTCTCTTCCTTTCCGAAAAGCCCGCAAGTGCGGTTAATTTATTAGCGCTCGGCTGTGCTTTTTTCGTCGCAAACGGATAAGTTCCACCGAAAACAGCTCCGGCGCAGAGGAGGAGAGCAGGAGAGAGAGAGAGAGAGAGAGAGAGAGAGAGAGAGAGAGAAAAAGTGGCCGTTGCGCGGGACAGCTTAGCAAACTGGCCGCGTGGCGTAACAGCGAATTCGATTTACATAGTGACCCAGATGAGAGCCAGCGCGGCCGGGCTTAGTTTTATCGTCGGGACACGCGGCGCGCGACGTAACCGCACTTACACACAGTCTCTCCCACGCGCACATACAGAGGACACGTGCGGTATCTTTCTGCTCGGGGAGAGAGAGATTTATGAAAGCTTTTTCGGCTTGTTCAAGAGCGAGTCGAACTTATTTACATCCATCCATCGCATTGTTTTCGCGACTATACGGCCTTTTTAATATCCGCGCGCCTCCTCATAATATTTTCAAGAGCCATTTCACTACCTTTCTCTCTTCCGTGGCAGTTAAGGTTAAATTATCGCCCCCTTCGCGAGAGTAAGTATGCAAATCCACGAATGGCTTCACTTTATCCTGCGCGTTTAGCGCTTCGATTAAAGCCTAACCTTTGTACATTATCTCCCGCTCTGCTCTCGTGTCCTTATATTCTTTTCCGCTCTGTCCTCCCTCCTCCTACCTTCCTCTGTAAAAGGAAAGAGAGATGCTATCGCGCGAAGGCACTGCTGTCGCTGCTCCCGGTTTCTCTGTCTCACCATCGTAGAATACAACCGCGAGTCCGCACTTCCTTTCGCCCCTTTCTACACTTGATGGTTTTCACGCGAGTGCGCGCAAGAGAGGATGCGGGACGAGTTCCGCACTCCCCCGAGATAATGTGCCCCGTCGCCTAAACAACTCCCCCCTCCTTCCCTCCGCCGTTTATCACGCGGACATCAAGTCACTTTTGCGCCGGGACGCGACGACCTCTTGTTCGCCCCGGCCTTTGAACTTTTCTGCGGGACGCGGGGAGAGAGCCAGCTTGTGTTCTCAAAAATCGTCGTAATTCAACGGAAATGTGCTGCTGTTATTTTCCACGTAAACTTGGTCCTTTTGGCGTTTCTGGAGCGAAATTTATACGCGCTAAGGGAGACAGTGGGTCAGCGCTGCTGGTATAGCTCTGCGACGCTTTTAAAAGCAAAATGACTTTCATGTCGCGAAATCGGCCACAGTTTCACTTACTTCGGGGTATTTTCCAGAGCGTTATTTTAACCTCTTCGCGCGCGTTGGATATGTATACGACTCGAAAGACTGAGCGAGAAAACCCTGGAACAGATGTTATTGATTTTTACTAAAATTAACCCTGTTTGTGAGCATTAGGGTAAAGTATCCAATACCTGGCCAAATTTTGAACACAATCACAAACAAACGACGCTTTCAAACCCAATAGGCGGAATTTTTTCAGGCTTTTAAATCTAGATATTGATTTGTAATCCATTTAATTAATTTATCCACAGAAAAACTCATTTTTATGTTTATTTATATTAAAAAAGTAAGTTTGAAAAAATATGAGTAAGGCTGCTAAATCTGGACACCCTATATTGAACTCGGAGCAATACCAGGACATAGCTTGAGCCCTAAAGCTGGACAATATGTACTACAAATATTGCTTAAATTCCACCGGGTCTAAGGTGGATTCAAGTTAATTCCAATGGGATTCTGGTTAAATATTCCAGTTGAATCCAACTGATTATTTTTTCTTAAGAGGGATGTTAAGTTGGACAATGGTTTGGTTACCCCACATAACCTCAAAATCTTTTATTTCGTATTCAAATAAATTAGAAACTTAAGTTAACACGAAATTCACTTGATTTCATAGTTAATAGTATAAACTTCGCTAATAAATCGATATCGTTATTATATTATGTATATATAAGTAATAGTAGCGTTTTACTGCTGTCCAGGTTACGGTCCCAATTGTTAGTCTGTCCAGGTATCGGGTACTTAACCCTATATGCACTGAGAGAAATTTTTTCTCAAAATGTTTATATTTAACATGACATTGTAACAATTAAAATATATATGTTAATAGTTACAATGCCATGTTAATAGTTAAAATACCATGTTAAACATAAACATATTCTTCTCTCAGTGTGATAGAGCGAAGGATGTTCTCATACCACGACGAAAAGTCTATAGAAAAGTCTGCTACCAAACTTTGATCGGACTTTTTTCTACGCAAGCTAAAAACTTATGACCAATAAATCTCTGCTTTTAAAAACTTCCCACAGAGCACATTTAATAAAAATGTCAAAATTTCATCTCACACGACAAATATTTCAATTTTCCGCCTGCGTGAGCGTCAAAAGCGGGAGTTTCATGTACATCGCAAGTCCAGCCAGTGTTAAATAAAGAAGTCGGCCTAAAAATAAAAGCGTGCAAAGATGGCTTTTGCTTTGGAGAAAAGCAGCTGCCCGGATGGTACACCGCTTCATTCTCGTCGCCGAGGTTCTCGCGCCCCGTGATTTATCGCGTGCGCACACGTATAAAATATACAGGTGCATTTTGAGGATGTCGTCTTGCGTGGACATTAATAATTAATGGACCCTTTGCCACGACCAGCGAGGCTGGGAGTAGAGAGATCCCCCCCCCCCCCCCTCGCGCCGATGTTCGTGCAGGATGAACAAAGAAAATGAGAATTGTGCAGGTAATATTAATGAACTCTGCGGTTCCTTGATCTTTCTCTCTTTCTCTCCGCTTCGCCAGCTATTCTCCAGCTCTTTATTTTACATCTTCGTCACGGACACTTTGACGCTTTTCATCCGTTCACGTTAGCTAATATTCGCGTTAGTAACGTTAATTCCTCGATAGTTGGAAGTATAGAGGGAAGAGATATATAGATTCGCTCATTATCATTAAATATAACGTTGAAAATGTAAAATAAGAAAGATAACGGTTAAGAAAACGAGTATTCTCCAGTGGTCTTAAGTTTATAGGTGAAAATGTGCCTAAGCGTTATAAGGCCAGGGGTGGTATATTCAGCTGGGAACTGCATATCCAGCTCGAGAGCTAATCCTCATTGAGCCGAGCTTTGCTCTCGCTCGGCATGCTCGTAATCCCACAAAGAAAGTCGGAAGTGAGAGAATCGTCCTTCTAAAAGGCTCGAAAAATCCACTTTCACATTTTCATGTGTGCGCGACGCTTATTTTTTCGTCTCATACAATTCCAGTAACGTGCATGAGTAATCCAGAAAGTCAATTTCTTCAGATCTCGTCATTTGTTATTCAAGTATTCCTGCACGAGTTGGAATGTAATAATAAAATAAGATCCACTGTTGATCCCGCTGTGTTAGCCACGCGTGCGTTGGCTTTATCGTACAAGAGAATGACAGGTGGCGGCCTCTTGCCGGTATATGACCTTTTTGCTTAATGCCCAGTTGTACTGACAGTTTCGCTACGCTTTACGAGCTCGTAAACGGCGCAACATTGCAACATCCCAAATTAAGTAGAAAACTATATGGTTTATTTTCTTTATTCATAATACGTTCCCTTGGCTGACCATTATAATTTCAAACTACTCACATACGGCAAACGTAGATTCTGCAAAACTAAATTTCAATCATAGCTAAGTTTTACGAACCCCCCTCTCATTTGCATTAATTCAGCATCATATTTACGTAATCTTTGAACTACTTTAACACCCTGACGACGGCTCATCATCGCTTTTCCCCTGTGGTCTTTCAATCCTACGGCATTTCACGACGTTGCCACCTCTCGCTCTTCACCTCAGTTTCTTTACGCCTTGAATGAGTTAACTAGTTTACGTTAATTTCAAAGTGAACCAAAATTGCGAGGCTTGCAAAGCCAGGCCATTACAAATCCAGCATTAAGTCACTCAAGTCATCGGCACGTTGGTATATAAATCTTCTTTAATGCTTTAAGATGTGCAAATGCGTAAGGAAAAGTCAATTAATATTTTAATTTATCCATTGGTTAACTATTTCTCGTATGCTGCAGGGGACCGATTTTATAAATTAATTTTTTACAATTTTAAAGCCGATACATTTTACAAACATATGGATGTTGAATGTGCAACAATTGTAAAAATATATATACATTGAACAAAATAATTCAATTTTTTGATGATTTTACAGACCGAGTTTGCGGGAGGCAAGGAAAAATGTTGAAATACTGCTTAAGACCGCATTATTCGGAGTACCCCTTTAAAACTTTAGAGTAAAACTTTAGAGTGTTGAAATAAATTGTGAAAACGTGAAGTTCTCGCGTAACAGTTCCGTGTGGCCGCCGTATACATTTTTCGATGCGGATTTCGCCTACTGTGTAAAAACGGTCTCGGCGGTCGCTCACGGAGGAGGACAGGCACACGCGAGGGAGAGAAAGAGACAGAGCACGCAAGAACGCCGCGGCAGCAGCGTTTGTCAATACCTAAAGCTCTGTGAGGCGCGAGGCAGTTCACAAAGAGGATCGAGATGATAAAGATGCGCGACGCGTACGGCATTCAACGTGGGAAGTGTGCCTCGTAAATACATTGTCGCTGCGAAAAAGCGGGGAGGAAGAAGAAGGAGGAGAAGGAGGACGGGGGGAGAGAGTAGGAGGAGAGCATTGTGGCGCTTCTTATGAAAGGATTAAGAAAACCGTGACAAGAAGTGCATATCTTGCGGGGAGAGAGAGAGAGAGGGCGAAAAAGAGAGAGAGGGAGAGAGAGAAGCTCGGTCCGCGCAGACAATGCGCGAAACTTCACAATGGGTCACAGTGCACGCGCGCGTGTCTATTTTGCGAGAGAAATTACGAAGAACTGACTCTGGAGAGCGAGAGCGAGGGAGAGAGAGAGAGAGAGAGAGAGAGAGAGAGAGAGAGAGAAACGGTGGGGGAGAACCAAGTGTATAAAGTGGAGAAGAAACGCGTGTGCAGTAGAGAGAAGCTGTTTTTTGTTTGCGTTTTCTTTTTTTTTTTCATTTTTGTTTTTATTGTTTTTCGTCTTTGGACGACGTACTCCTTAATGAATTCAGACGCGAGGGTGGGGCGACACAGAAGAATCTGGCCTAGAAATTTTGTTTTTAATCCTCTCGACGTAATTAAATTTCTCAGCGAGAGAGGTTCCGCTTAACGTCCAAGCCGTCTCCGGCGAATGAGGATGGTTAATAAAATTACTCTCCACGATTTGTATACTAAAATCTTTGGCGCTAAGGCGGCTCTTTGTACGAGATGGTCGAAATTCAAATTCTTCAGAATGGTTCTAAAGATCATATTTATTCTGATTTCATAATATAGAAATGATTTTTTTGTGTATATTTTTCAAATTAGTGGCTCATAATTCGTTGTTATTTTTTTAGAAGATTGTCTTTTCAACAGTCACTGGCTGATTTTGAAAGCGACATTTCTTTTAGTTTATGTTTCCTTTTACCCGATAATTTAGCTTTCTTCTCCACAATGAATTCAAGTACAATCAGCGTTGCTATAACCAATTGTTATGTTGTTACAATAACTTTTTCCGTAGTCTCGCTGCACTTTCTATTCAAGTTAATCTTATCTTCAGTTATGTATCCATTAAATTTAAAACGACATATAAATTCGCATTTTATCAGATCTTCCATTCTTTAATTGATCTGTGCAACTTTAACATATCTAACTCTTAAAAGTTGTATGGATTGGTCATTTGGGTAGGGTCAGCATCTTTTTTAATATCAAAATGATTATTCACTTTCGTATTGCACTTATATCAATTATTTATCAATATTATATCAATATTCCTCTAACCTCTTTTCATGTTTTAATTATATGTTGGCTATTTTTTAAACTACCCTAATTGAAATTTCGGTGAATAATCTTCCAGTTCTCAAGGTATGTTATTTGCGCACTACAATTACTTCAAATAGTATAAAATTTGACATTTATACTACAGTTACTAGAAATGATATTGCTTTAGAATTTCGTAGTCGCTGCTTGACTTGTTGAAATCATTGAAGTTCCTTATGAACATTTACTCGCGTGTATATTAAAATGCTATTTTATACATAAAAAAAAACACATCTATTTCTATGTATTTTGTCCTACGACGAGTCTGAACCTTTACAAGGTCATCGAAGCGCATTGTTTCGGCAGACCCGGAGATAATCGTCCGCCGTTGAAATCGTACTTTTAAACGCGCGGTAATGGAAGTCGCTTTTTTTTTAAGACTCACTTTGCCAACTACGACGATGACGCTCGCGCATTCCCCGTTCGCTATCTCTAATGGACCATCTCCAGCTTCCCTCTCTCATTTCGGACTCTCTCTCGTTCTGTCTCCCCGGTGCATTTTCGCCCGGTATCGATTCATAGTCCGGCGTCCCTCTCTCATTTCTTCTCTTGTCGCAGCGGTCCGGAGAGAGTCTCCGGGGATGCCGACGACGACGACGACGACTCTAGATATATACATACGACGCGCGATTCTTCTTCTCGTGATTACAGTCTGAAAGCCTAGGACGCGCTGACGAATCCCACAAAAGCTGCGCAGCGAAGTTCGAAACGATGTATTCCGAAATTTGCGGAGCTTGCCCGACGAATCCAAGTTCCCGGAAAATTCCTCCGCGCGGCTGGCTCTCTTTCCCCGCGGCCCCCGCCCCGTCACGTCCTCTGCTGGGTTCCGGATTCCCAGCTTGTCCTCTCCACCTCCTTGTCGACCAATCCTGTTAAACTAGTCTGTCCACTTCCGCCACGTGCAATTGCGCCAACTTGCTTGATTGCGTTCGCATCCGGATGAGTTTGCGCGCTCGGGCGCGGCGCGCTGCTCGAAAACAAAAAGCGCGCGCGCTCAGTCCGCGGGGGACAGCGGAAAAAGATGCTCGCGTATGCGAAAAGGAGACACAATTGCCCCAGCGGCGCGGCAAGATTGCAAGCTCGGTTTTCTAAACCCAGCGATATAACCTCTGCTTTCGCGTGCGTGCGCCTGTGTATACGTATCTGGAATATATTGGCGTGGCCGAGAGAGAGAGACGGGGAAAAAATCCACCGGCTGCGGAAAAATCACAAAAGCAGAAAGGTACACATGCGGACGCGCGCGCGTGGCGCAAAAAATCCGCAGTTCCGAGAGAGAGGGACGAAATAACAATAAATGCCACATAAAGGGTGTGTATTTTCAGGTGTAAAAGCAACAAGTATACACGCACTGCGAGCACGCGTTAACGCAAAAAAGCAGACAAATAGCGAGATTGAAAGAGAGGGAAACCCTGCGCGCAGAAAGAAATAAAGCGGGGGGTGGAGGCGATGAAATAGGTAAAAACAGAGACTAGAAAAGTGGAAAACTTCTATTGAAAAGCGAGATTCCGGAAATCGAGTTTAACCAGTCGGTGCGACTGGCTGAATTTGATGCATGCATATTTATCAAAACCGCGCGTGGCCTGGCCGCGCACGCACGCGTGGGACAAACAGGTTTGCATTTGCCGGACTTTTTTTGTTCACTTCTTTTGTGCCCGCGAACTCTCTCTCTCTCGCTCTGCGTATTTTCGAGTAAACGCGTGCCAGAATCTTCGTATGCTGCTCCTCTCTCGTCGTCTGGCTGTGTAAAAGCGCGCGTGCCAGCTCGTATTTTCAGAGCCGTGCCTTTTTTATTCAACGTGATTTCAAAGTCTCCCAGAAAAAATACAAAGTTTACGTTAATTTTCGAAGGCCTTTGACGTTTAACAAGATGAAAGAATGTTACATTAGCATGATGTATAATGTTCAGATTACCTTTTGCGTTATCGGTTTATGCATATGATATGACGCTCTGCTGAAGCTGCGCGAAGGCGAAAGAACGTCGCGCGACGCGCGCTTCAGAGTTAATTAGTTTTTTAAATAATGCAGTTATCACGTTCTCGAGTCTTTTTGTCGCGAAAAAAACGTATTAATGACATACTTGATATTAGAATGTACTTAAAAAAGGTCAGTTTTGAAGGGACACGTATTTTGTTAGAGAGCAGTGCTCTTTTGAATTCTAATTTCTCCTTTACTCTCAAACTAATTCTTCATCAGCTAGGGTGACTACACCAGTATTGGAACAGTCACCAGTTAATGAACATTTTCTTTGTATATATGAAAATATCAAGCTTTCTATGTATTGTTTATCTAACATGACGATAATTTTCGAATCCTTGAAAATTTTTATTTCATTTTATATAAAGATTCTGCATAAAAGAAATTATCTTGTTAAGAATAAAGTAAAAAATCGCCGCTATTAAGTGTTTCTTCACTGACGATGTATTTCTTCACTGGTGAAACGTATTTAGATACTAAGATTGCGTGTTTCTTTACTGGTTTTTAGGAGATATTTACAGATTTTCATTAAATAAAATTTTTACTTTGATTCTTTATTCAAAATTTGCTCACCGACGTAAAGTTTGAATATTTTAGAATATAAATTTCAAAAGGGTTTTACTTTTAATCCATTTTTAAACCACTTAATTAAATAACAAAAGTTACAATTTCATTATTCGTTCCTTCACTGGTGAAGTCACCCTACTTGAATTTACGGAGTCATACGGTAATTTTCAGACTACATAATCGTATAAATTCAAAGGAACCGATTATTGCTCAGTTTCGTATTAACATTCCATCACTCCTGTAAAAATGATTCTTCAGAAAAAGTGTCGCAACGACACAATCAAAATTCGAAAATTTCCATTACCTCGATAGCCGTAACAATTGTCTATAAAAGCCCTTTCCATCCACACGTGACAGAGCTTACCCATGTAATTACCGTAAACCAGATATCGGCACGTAGCGCGTCGCTGTAACCCAGAGCCGAGGACAAAACAAGGGATATATTTTTTATCAGATTCCCAATCAATAGAGCTGCAGCCGCGGTGAATTACATGCAGCAACAGCAGACTCGGCGCAGCAGTTGTCATTTCCCCATACGCGCTAAATAAAAGAAGGGCTCGAATGGGAATTCGATTTTCTGTCTTTGGCGAATGCACGTGCGCGCGTCCCGGGGGTGAAAATAAAGCCGTCCGCTCATTCTCTCTCTCTCTCTCTCTCCCTCTTTCTCCGTCGTTGCCGCAGGTCGTTGAACGCGTGCGGCTGGAAGCAATTATCGGAATTTTCGTATTACACGCACATTTGTACGTTATATTATTTTCGCTCGCTCGCGCAAACGTTATCGCGATATTTCCTAAATTGCTTTTCGCACCGGTCCGGTATAATTTATAAAATTTAATACGCACCACTCGTTTTATTGGGTTTAAATGTTTGCTAGAATCACGTCCGAATGGGGAGAGGGCAAACAGCTTTTCGCACTGTTTTCTGTAATCAAATTAAAGATACGACTGTTTGATGCATTCGAATAGGGTTAAATTCATTTAGTTATTCGCCAATCACGTAAAATGAATCTGTCGGAAACTCGAAATATATAAAACTTTGTATTTTTGACCTCTGTTGTAACGTAAATCATTGTTTGTATTGTATATATACTATTAGTATTACTATATTTACTTTCTGAAACTCTTATACAAATTTTAATGTGAATATTGTAAAATAGATATTTTTTAATGTTTACGTAATTCTAATTACATTAGAAAGTTTTACACGACTCGTAAAGGTATTTAGAGCATCCTTATACCTTTTAGTGCTTTTGTGCTTTCAACTCACTTACTTTCTCTAAACACTTTAATTGCAAGTCGCGATTTTCGTCTCGCAAAGACGCCACTGTGTTAATAAAGCAAAGTAAGATTATTACACACAGTTTATGAAACAGCGTGCAATCATACATTTAAAACGCTTCACGTCTTCCTGAACTTTTAAAGTTTTATGAAAAATAATAAAATATTCATTATTTGAAACATAAAACATTTTAAAAAGTATTTTCAAACTTTGTTTATATTTTAATAAAATATACGTTGTTGCTCGTGTAGATGAATTTTTCTTTTGAAAACTTTTTTATTCTAAACTTTTGTTACAATTTACGTCATAAGAGTATTAAATTTGCAAAGAAAAAATGCATGACGTTATTAATAACAAGAATTCGTTGCTCTATTTCACTGCAAATTTTATTTTCCAACTAGCAGTAGAAAAAAAGCTCTCGTTCGCGTATAACTCGATAAAGTTATCTCTGTGTTATCCGCGAAAAAATATTTTTACGTTATAACATTTTCAGTAACATACTTCGCTGCCAGAAAATTTTCCATCTTCTTAAAACGGTTACTCGGAAAAAAAGGTTTTGAAAAATCCTGTTCGCAAAATATGAGCTTAAAAAGCCACTTTTGCATATAGTATCTACTACAACGAAACGTAGCCGATGAAATAAAAGTGGTCCGAATTTGTCCCGGATTAAACGAGCGCGTATTACTTTAACGCGAGCGAGAGAGAGAGAGAGAGAGAGAGAGAGAGAGAGAGAGAGAGAGAGAGAGAGAGAGAGAGAGAGAGAGAGAGAGAATTTTAAGCGCCGTGCAGATGAAAGGGGAAAAAGAGTATAGTGCATCCACGTTAATACCGGAAGCAGTGAGGTGCGGCCAGAGGCAATCAAGCAAATGGACGTATGCATGCACGACGAGCGAATAGCGGCAAATTCTGAAATTCCCCCGCAAGATTACTACGTTCGTGCAAATATAATTGACAAATCGAATAAACAGAGGATGGAGGAGCGAGAGCACCTCGGATGTAAGTAATATACCGGGAGAAATGCATTTTTTTAATATTTTTCAGGGCATTGCTTCGGCGGGTTTTTTACATCAAAATTACTACTTGAATTTTAATTACAAGCTGGCGTTTAATTTTCGACGCGTCAATTTTAACCATATTGAATCCTCCAATAAATTACTGTCAAACTCGCGTTAAGCTTGTAATTAAAAATTGATTATTATTTTTTCTCCACGCGGTTTGAATCCAATTAATGAAGAAATTTAGTTGAATTCATTGGGAATGTACAATTTTTTAATCGTATCACAGCTTGCCAATTTGTTAGTTTTTATTATCACACCTTAGATTTGTATAGTGAAAATCATTATCATAAAATTCATTGAATAAGGTATGACTATTTACAGCATCAAAACTTTTACTATATATTTTCATCTCATTTCTATATAATATATATTCTAATTATATTCTTTTCTATATTTTCATTTCATTTTCTTTTGTACTGGTAAAACTTTCTAATAAAACTTCGTATTGTCGTTGCAAATTTGACCATTTTTCTAGGAATTTCCACCCTAATCCATAGTAATTTTTGAGATCATCTCGAGTATGTACGGGTATTACGTCCGACAATTGCTCCTAATTACGCATTCACACAGTATAGTAAAAATTCTTCCCGGAAAATTCGCAAATCACCGTATAACTTGTTCCCAGCTTATTAGCTCACCGGTGTAAAATTTTCCCTCACACGGAGCCATAATTTTCATTTTAATAACACACGGATCTCGCACGAGAGTAGTCGGCGCTTTGACAAACAAGAGCCGGAGCTCGTTAGTTCGAGGAAATGTAGTTTTAATTAAATCACGCGTCTGCGAATCAATGTAAAGTGAACAGCGCGGGGGTGCCGTAGAGGCAAACGTAAAGGAGGGGGGACGCCACCGCCGCCGCCGACGACGAAAGCCCTAAGGAGGCGTGCGCCAGCCACCGTGAAAGCACTTTGCCAATACCTGTATTTAGCTGAACGTACACACACACACACACACACACACACACACACACACACACACACACACACACACACACACACACACATGAGGGACACGAGCTCTCTGCCTCTGTCGACTACGCGCACCATAGGCATGTTGCCTTTACGTCGTTCTCCCTACCTCCCTCTCTCTTGCTCAACAAAAATAAGAGACATTTCAGGGTAAACAAGCGCCCCGTCGTGTGAGTCGTGTGTGCGCGTGTATGTGTTTGATCATTGCGAAATCTATCATTAGCCGCACAAACGTTTCTACTGCCAACGTATTATTTCTAGAAATACACGAAAGCTAGGTAGCACGACGGTGTGCGCACGCGCGTAAATATTTATTGCGTCAACTGGCTAAGGCGACGAGTTGGTCTGACTTGTAAAAGCCAGTTCTGGGGAGGAATAAAGGGATGTTGCTCGAGTTCGCGTAATACGATGGATAGCCGCTGTAACGTGTTTTTGTTGCGTAAAATTAGATATAGGGGAGACTGGGGTGAAACCGAATACTTTTTGGAAATTGTTTATTAAAAATAGATAACAAAATAATGACAATATTTAACACTAGAATTGGTTTTAGTTTACATTCAGGTAACTGAAAATCGACTTGGTTAGCCAAAAAATATTTGTAAAAAATGTTATTAGAAAGTTACGAAAGTATCGATTTTACGCCGTAAAAAAATTGTAGGGGTAAAACTGGATACTTTCATTATTCTTTCCAAAATGAATTCTAAGAGGTATTCGACATTCTAGGAATAATGCAAAGATATAAAAACGTTGTTTAATGAAGAAATCTTTTATTAATAATTATAAATTAACGTTTTTTTTATAAAAACTCGCTGAGGTCATATTTTGTTCTAACTTTGCCGAAAAGACTTTCCAATATATTTATGCGTTTCTGTACCAAAAAATAAATGTTATATGTATAATGTATGATCAGCGCACGCCCTGGTAGAAAATAACCCAACCAAAATGGCTTAACTGCAACGGTTGGCCAATCTTTTTGGCCAACGAATAACAAAAATATTGACGAACGGTTGGCCAGTGGATGGTAAACTATCGATAATTAAAAGCATCGAATGCGTGGCTAGGTCTTTGGGGTGGCCGATGATGGACTCTAGGTAGTGCGCTCCGTAGTTTTATGCGTTAAGATCTCAGGGTGAATCTAATACGTGGCCCAGGTGTTCGAGATAGCCGATGACGATGTCTAGTGGTGCACTCCGTAGTTTTTTCCATCTAGGTGTCAGAATGCATTCCATGTGTGGCCTAAGTGGTCTGGATAGCCGATGATGAAGTCTAGGTGGTGCGCACTGTAGCTTTGTGGCTCTAGGTGTTCCGGGTGACCGATTACGGAGTCTAGGTGGTACGCACCATAGGTTTTTGGCTGTAGGTGTTGTACCTCATCGAATGCGTCGTCTAGGTGTTCGGGGTAGCCGATGACGATGTCTAGGTGGTGCGCTCCGTAGTTTTTTGCATCTAGGTGTTAGAACACATCGAATGCGTGGTCTAGGTTTTTGGGGTAGCCGATTACGGAGTCTAGGTGGTGCGCACCGTAGTTTTTTGGCTCCAGGTGTTGGAACGCATCGCAAACGTGGTGGACGAGGAAAACTACGGAGCGCATTACCTAGACACCGTTATCGGCTACCCCGACTACCTAGACCACGCATGGAATGCATTCCGACACGTAGACGCAAAAAACTACGGAGCGCACCACCTAGACATCGTCATCAGCTACCCCGAACCCCTGGGCCACGTATTCGATGAGATCCAACACCTACAGCCAAGAACCTACGGTGCGCACCACCTAGATTCCGTAATCGGCTACCCCAAAGACCTAGACCACGCATTCGATGTGTTCCAACACCTAGATGTAAAAAACTATGGAGCGCACCACCTAGACATCGTCATCGGCTACCCCGAACACCTAGACGACGCATGGAATGAAATCCGACACCTAGATGCAAAAAACTACGGAGCGCACCATCTAGACTCCGTAATCGGTCACCCTGAACACCTAGACGACGCATTCGATGAGATCCAAGCCCTACAACCAAAAACCTACAGTGCGCACCATCTAGACTCCGTAATCGGCTACCCCGATCACCTAGACCACGCATGGGATGCATTCCAACACTTAGATGCAAAAAACTACGGAGCGCACCACGTAGACTCCGTAATCGGTCACCCCGAACACCTAGACAACGCGTTCGATTAGTTCTAACACCTAGAGCCACAAACCTACGGCGCGCACCACCAGACTCCGTCATCGGCCACCATTTACGAAGCTAATGAGCCATTTATTTGTCTCAAGAAATCACTTTTCTTATTATAGCATTCATTGGCCAACCGCAAGGCTTATTCCGTGATGAAATAAGCGGTAATTATTACCAACCGTTGGTTAAACGGTTGGCCAAACCTTTGCGATTTGGTGAACGGATGGTGAACTTTTGGTTAGCATTTCTACCAGGGAGATATCTAATTTTACCCCAAAGTTCGAAAAAAAGTAATTAGTAATTTTTTGCAATTAAAAGTAAAATTGAGAAACGGAATTGTTCCTACTTATTTATTATAACATAAATAATGAAGGTTATGTATTTACCGAAAGAATATGTTGCTTACAGGAATATTATACGCACTATGACTGTTATGATGAACACGGTCTTGCGAGCTAACAAATCTTTGACCTCTTCTAAAATCAACACGCGGCTATTTTTGACATGCCGATCGTATACAAAATGATAATAGGAACATTCCCAAAGAGACACATACCATGGCTATTATTTAGATCGCACTAGTAGTAACCGAGAAATTGAGAATTCCGGCTTTGCACCAGTATCCGGTTTTACTCCAGTTTCCCCTTAGAGGTTTCTCATTTTAAGCCATGTTCACACATTGTAAATAAATTTAAAAATACTTTTCAGAATTTAACACATTAATAAAAAAAGAACAACTAATTGAGTTAAGTCCGGCATCCTTTTCACTAAAATTCTCTACCCCAAACGTCAAACATATACCGCTTGATTTATATACGCAGCAGGTATCAAATGTTAAAGAAAAAATGTCAAACGCAACGCAGCTCAATTTCGGCGGGGGATAGGCCCATCATCATCGCCGCTTGATTCATTCAGTAATTTGTAAAGAAAAGCCGCGACGCAAAACCGGCGCTCACGCCACGGCGAAGGCCATAATACCCTTGGACGAGACAATGGCGAAGAAACCCGAGACTGCACGCTTGCACTTTATGAAAAAAAAGAGGCGGTGTTGCTCGCAGCATATACAATTTCAACGCTAAAATATCCCTCCAACGCCGGACTATAATACACTACCACAGTATACACGCGGCGTGTCGAAATAATCTTAGCCGGTCATAAACATCGTATACACAATATAGTCCCTCCCCCCCCACTCCCCGCGCGTGGAATATTGTCGCTGGGCCTATATACTGGCGATACAGCCTCGCGAGCGCAAAGTACGCACTCGAGTCCACGCGAGACAGGGTGATAACGTTATACCGGGTAAATAGGCACTCGCCCGGCCTGTGCGCACGAGCTCCATATCTCTCTCTCTCTCTCTCTCACACACTCCGGCGTAGAATCGAACGTAACCCGATATATTCGCGCGCGAGCGCTTTGATCGAGGCTCGGTTATATAGGCGTATATATGTTCGTGCGCGCGCCTGACCCTGTGTGCGCAGTTTACAGCCAGGTTCCATTTTGGGTGTCGTCTTACCCCTTTCTGTGTGTGCGTGTGTGTGTATGCGCGCGCGTGCCAGGCCTACGACTCTATCGATCCGCCGAGGGCGAATATCGAGAGCGAGAGAGAGCAGTAGTAGTAGTCGCCCCCTCCCCCTCCTCCTCCTTCTTGAATGCGCGCACGGAAATCATCTCAGTGTGTGCCCCGTCGCCCTGAAAGCTCGCGGCAATCTCCGGTCCTCTTTCTCTCCCCCCCCGCGGCAGAAGAGAGAGAAATCTCTCTCCCTCTGTGCGGCTCATTCTTCTGCTCGCGCCTCTTCGCGATTGAATAATTTCATTGAGATCCGCTCGAGTCGAAGAAAAGAGAGTATAGTCGCGCGATTTCGAAAGCCCGATCACTTTGTACGTATATAGTTGCAGCGCGCCGCGTATATACATGTACACTGCTGCACGAAGTAGTTTGCTCCATCGTTGTCGTCGTAAAAGTGAACTTTCGGCGCAATCGTCTCCCTGGCATTCGGAATCGAATTTCGCCTCTCTCTCTCTCTCTCCTCGTCCGCGCACCGGGTGATTATCCGCCGGGGAAAAAAACTGCTTGCGTATCGTTAAAACTTTTCTCTCATACTCTCTTCCATTTTCCTGCGCTACTCGCTCCTCTCTCTCTCCCTTTTTTCATCTTTTCTATACGTATTCTTTAATTTCGCGTCTACCTCCATCCACGGGCGCGCTTTTTTCGAGCCCGAGCCTTTATTCAATGTTTCCTTTTAATTCCGCCGGTCGCTCGTTGGGTGCTGCGCGATTTTTTGCAATCGCCCTCTCCCCGCTGCATTTTTCCGGCTGGCGCAGCAGCTTTTTTTTTCTCTCTCTCTCTCTCTCTCCTTTCGGTGCTTAGCCCAGGCGCGTTTAGACCCTCTCGTTTTTCCCCCCACTCCCCTGTTGTTTACGCCGCGAGTCCGGCAATAGCTAGTAGTCGAGCGCAGAGAACAGCAGTAGCTGGCAACGGCGAAAACCGACGTAATGAGTGATCGATAACGGTTTATTAGGGGGTCCCGCGTTAAGTTCGCGGAGCAGTAGAGCGCATCTTGCTCTCGCATACAGCCACATACACGTACTCGCGTGTATCCTACATCTGCTCTCCTCTCCGCTCGATTTCGAGGCGCCGTGCCCGGCGTGACCCTCTTTTACCGGCTCCTACTCTTCCTCCCCATCTCTCGGCTTTTTTTCGCTCTAGTACCTCCAGCGCGTTTCCACCCCCCCTGTCCCCCTCTCCTGACGCTCGCGCCTCTGCCCGGGCGTCTATCAAGTTTTTCTCCCCCCTCCCGACGACGGCGCCTCTCGGAATTCTCGAAAATTAAAAACAGCGCCGCGAGCGTGCGGCAGTAGCTCAGCCCGGCTATGGTTGGATACGCTGCTGCTTCTTCTCCTGTCTCCCCCACCACCTCCCCTGCTTTTCGCACGCGTCGATGAACTTTCTCTCTATATCTTCCTCGCGCTCTCGTTTTTCCACTGGGTTAATAACGAGTTAACCAGGCGAGGTGCGAATTTCCGCTTGTTTGCTCCTGTTCTATCTCCCGCCAGTGCATATATACATATGAATGTATACACATACACAGACACATTCGATTTGTCGCTGCAAATAAAAGATGAATAGCACGAGAGCTGGATATGTATCGCGACGAATAAGTTTGCGCTTTACGGCCCGACTAATTACGCAGCTCGGGCATTATACCGTCGCGCACCGCCTAACTCTCTCGCTCTCTGTCTCACACGCTCTCGCACGGTCCGCAAACAAAGATCCGGTTAACGAGCCAGTTAGCAAACGACTCCACCGCAATTAAGCCGCCGTGAGGACTGCAAGACCTACGCGCACACACACACACACACACACACACGGCAGCCGGCTCAGTTTTTAGCGAAGTCGAAAAAGCTCGCCTAATTGGATCTCGCGCGCAAGCTCGTCGAAGTAAGTGCCGGTTTATTTTGGCGAAACGGGCCAGCGTGCGTCGAAGGCTTACACACTGTCGGTGTAGAAATTTTTCGTTGCATCGCTGCTGGAAAAAGAAAACACCGACGCGAGGGAGTGGGACCAGAGTTTTCCCAGCCGGGCGAAAAAATGAATCGAGGGACAGCGCGCTGGAGTAGGTAACAAAAGGAGTATAAGAGGGTTAAAAACACGGGGCTGGATAGGGGTGGGCGATGAAAAACAGCAGCGTATACGCGTGTGAAAAGCGCGCTCTCATAATTTTCGTCTCTCTGCGCACCGTAAGAATGCTCGTTAAAGCCGAGGAAAATATCGTGAAATAAGGGCGATAATGTACCGACCCGCGCTTCTAATAACGCTCGTTTTCGTGTTTTCTCTCCCTCTCGCCCTCTCTTTATACGACTGCAGCGCTCGGCAATTCGCCACGCAGTAAATTCTCCTTACGGGCCTTCTCTCTCTCTCTCTCTCTCTCTCTCTCTCCCTCTCTCTCTCTCTCTCTCATCATGGCCCCATCTTAATTCCGCTAATCTCGCCGAGGCGGGGTGGGCGAATACGGGCCGCGTAAGCTGAGAATTATATTAAGTTTCTCCGAGTTTCAAAATTCCTTCGGGAGAATAAAATAAAGTTCGCGTCGAGAGATTAAAGTTACAACGCCGGGTGTGTGTCTGTGAGTGACAGAGAGAGAGAGAGAGAGAGAGAGAGAGAGAGAGAGAGAGAGAGAGAGAGAGAGAGAGAGAGAGAGAGAGAGAGAGAGAGAGAGAGAGAGAGAGAGAGAGAGAGAGAGAGAGAGAGAGAGAGAGAGAGAGAGAGAGAGAGAGAGAGAGAGAGAGAGAGAGAGAGAGAGACTTTGATAATCTCACGCGACTTTAAATATCGAGAGAAGGGGGGGGGCATCGATTGGAAAACGCTAAATCAATGGGGTCGGGGGACGGGGGTTTACGCGTGGGGAAGAAGACGTCAATCGTTACAGAAAGAGTGAAAATTTGTTGCATTTGAAATCTTAAAATGGTGTTTCTTTGTTGTTGGAGAACAAGGGAGTAACACGTATACAGATACAGTCTGAGGTATAGTATTCGCACCGATGCAGAGAAGTTTTCGGAAAAGCGGACCTGAAGTTTTACGAGACTTTCCCTCGATCTTTCGGCGAGCATAAAAGTCGAAACAGACATCATCGGTCTCAGTCTGAAAAAAAAAATCTAAAGAGATAAGGTAGAGGGTATATACTCCGCAAATCTACGCGGAAAGAATAAAGTTTATCTTACGGTTTTGTATCGAATAAACAAGTGGTTTAAGCAAATCTGAAATTATATGAAAAAGTATGTAAAATTACCTTTATATTCAAATTGTAGTCTCTGCTATGTTTGAAAAGTACAGATTCCATTAAAAAACCCGCTGCCAATTCATTGACATGTAGCTTCCTCAACCGTAATTTGTTGATTCCTTTAATTAATTTTTATAACAAAATTTATAATTTTTTAAAAAATTTATTGCATAATTATAATTAAATTCATTTATGAATATTAAAAATTGTTAATTTTTAAATTTATTTATTTATTTATTATTTATTTATATCAAATTTATAAATTTTTAGCTGATAAATAAAGTTATCATTTGAAATAGAAGTAAAATATCTATAGTTTATAATAAAACAAATAGCTATCACGGTTGTTTTGTTATTAACAAAAACGTATTTTTTTTATATTTCATAATTCATATTTTTTAAGAAAAAAAAATTTATAGCTATCATTGTTCTTTTGTTATTAACAAAAACGTGTTTTTTTTTAAAAAGTTCATAACTCACAAATAAATTATAATAATGCAGAATATAATGCATTCATAATGCATAATTCATAATTATAATAGATTATAATAGATATAATTTTTAAACATTTTAATTCATTTTGTTGGTTGGTTTTTAAAAATTAAAAAAATCATCGAATGCCTACTCAATGACGTTTGCTCATTCCACACACCTAGCGGTAGATATCACTGCGCGTTTTTTAAAAATAAAATATAAATCTTTTTTAATTTAGAGATTAAATTATTTTTTGTAACACATGAATGATTTTCTGCGTTTTCCTACATAAAAATATGTTCTAAAAAGTGACTTTTTTTACCTATCGTGTAAAGAAATTCATTCTCTCCCTCTGCTCTAAAATTATGTAAAATCGCGAAAATGAATTTAGCCTTGCTTTTTAGGTTCAAACACGCATAAAATGGAGTTATGAGTTTTAAAAAAAAAACACGTTTTTGTTTTTGATGATAACTAAAGAACCGTGATAGATAGAAAATTATTTTTTTTAGAAAATATAGGTATTTTAATTCTCTTTCGAATGCCATCCACCCCATTCAGATACATAGAGCCGTTCTCGAGAAATTACGATTTTAAAAAAATGTCAAATTTTTAACCTCAAATATCTCTGAAATTTATGGACCAATCATTTTGCCCAAAGAACTCGACCGAGAACTATAAAAAATCTACCTCTAAAAGGAATTTTGAAGCCATTAAGTCAATTTTACTCTTGTAATCGTTGGACATACAAAACTGATTTTTTAATTTTTCAATTTTTTACTCAAAATCTAGCCTACAGAATGTATTCAGATTTTAACAGATTATAGCTATTTATATTCTGTATTATAACGATTTTTCTCAAAAAAATTGACCGTTAAGTTTAGGAGTTATAAGCTTCTAAAAAAACACGTTTTTGTTAATAACAAAAGAACCGTGATAGCTAGAAACTTTTTTTTTTTTAGAAAATATAGGTATTTTAATTCTCTTTCGAACGCTACCCATCAGATTCGAATAACTCGATCCTATCATTAAAAAAAATCAAAAAACAGTTTTGAGAAAATCGAAAATTTGAAAAAAAATAAAAACGGATCGCCCCAATCAAAAAACGGATTTTTGACCCGCCATCACGCAAAAAAAAAAAAAAAATGAGATCTGTCCGGTCAAAATCGACCGAGTAGAAGCTCAGATCCAGGCGTACACACACACACACACACACACACACACACACACACACACACACACACACACACACACACACACACACACACACACACACACACACACACACACACACACACACACACACACACACACACACACACACACACACACACACACACACACACACACACACACACACACACACACACACACACACACACACACACACACACACACATCCATACAGACATTTTTCAAAAACCATGTATTTTGATTCCTAACACCTCGGAACACAATTATAACATGTTTTTACAACTCAAAAAAGGAAGAGAGGAAGCAAAAAAAGGAATCTCTTTTTCAAAAAGGCAATTTTCCTTTTTGAAAATTAAATTTGTATTAAAGCAAATCACAATGCGTTAACAAATTATACAGACTGCATTACCTACTTAAAAAATTTTAAACAACTTTAAAAAAAATACGCTAATGACAATGTTAGAATTACGTTTTCTGAAAAGTAGAAACTCCTTTTCAGAAAAACTAGAAACTCCATTTTTGTTTTAAAGCTTTTTTAATGTTTCATAGTACAATGCCGATCCCACTTTACCGAAAGAAAGATTTTTTCTTACTGCTGCCTTTTTACCGACATCGTTATAAGTAAAATGAACCTTTCATCTTCAATTTAAATCAACTATGTGAGCAGCAGAATTAGTTGTTTATTTTGTTCCGCGCATATTCACGTTCAAGCTTATGTTTAAGTGTATGTAGCATATACGAAGATGATTTATGCTTCATGTCGACTATACATTAGCAATTTCAATTTATATTATATTAAGATGGATATAACGTCAATTTGTAAGCATAACATACGGAATTTCCGCAGTGTATTTATATACATAAAAAAATATTTAATATGAACGGCTATAAACTCGTTGCTATTTCTAACACTCCTTGGCTTGGTTATGTAGCATTGTTATTATCAACTATTTCTGATTCCTAAATAAATCTAAGTCCAGATATCTTAGTAAGTAATTAACATTCTCGAGTTCAGAGACCCTCCCTCTCTCTCTCTCTTTCCCTCTCCCCTTGCACATACGCATTTAATTACGCAGCCACGAAACCATTCTCTAGTACGCAGCTGGGTATTAAGCGCGAGCGAGCACGCAAGTTAACTACCCTTTTCAATTTTCCCGGGCGCTCGCTAGCATTGCGGTCCATTAAAAGTTTTATTCGGGTTGCCGATCCCCGCGCATCGGAATATGACCTCCCGCCACGCGCCTTTTTCCTCCACCCTACACACACACGCACGTGTGGACGACGAATTTCCCCACGTTAAGCGCGGGGTATATATACGGCTCGTGTCGTAATTTTCTCGCGTGTGGTAAGCTCTAAATGCGCGCCTGCGTAATAGCGCGGCTGTGGTACGGCTGACCCTTTTTACCGCGCGCGCGCGTCAGCGTTTCAATTTGTGTTGTATTGTACGAGTTAGGGCGAGAGTAAGTTATTACGTTTCTTTTTCCTTTCTTTTTTTTCGACGATTGTCTCTATTTGCTGCTTCTTACGTTTATATATACGTCGTCCATTTGCATAAAGCGGCGCGAGAGCTCTGATGGCCTTTGACGAGTGAGAGAAAGAGAGAGAGAGAGAGAGAGAGAGAGAGAGAGAGAGAGAGAGAGAGAGAGAGAGAGAGAGAGAGAGAGAGAGAGAGGGCCGCGACTTATACATTTTTTCCAGCGCGCTTCGCGTACACAAAGTTTTTCATGTAAACAGCTCAAAGTAGAGATTACATTGCTGTCGCTGCCGGGGAAAAGGCACGCGGCTGCGCCGCCGGCGGTCACGTGATTAAGTCGTCAAAGAGGCGACGTCCAATTATTCCTTTTTAACAGAGAGAACTTTGATACCGGAATCTCGGGGAATTTTGCTTCACTCTTAATGACGCTCGGGGCCGTTTTCAAAAAGGACATTACTCGATTTGAATGCCGTCCGCGCACGTGCGCGCGCGCGATCCGCGACGTTTTTGTTTTTTTCAACTCCTCTCCGACTTTATCCCCTTTCGCAGTCTCTTCAAAAGGGTTGTTTTAAATGTCGTATAACGAAAGTAAACGCTTTAACTGTAGAGCAAACTCGGCCTCGCCCGTAAAATGCGCTATGTTATGTGTTTCCATGCGAATTAATAGAGCCTGGCATATAAACGCATTATGTTTCTATAATATTTTTACTCTCTACATTTGAATAAGTGAAATTTTCACTTATTTTAGAAGTGAACGTCTTTTTCACTCTTTAAGGGGGCTAGACACCTTTTTTCTGAAATAAAAAAGTCATATTTTAATACATAAATGTAAACTAATTATTTCCCATTTTTTACACATAAAAGGAGGTATATTTACCTCACCTTAGACCTTGGTCTGGGCCCTTTATATGGTCCAGAAACATAGTTATCGATTAGGCAAGTTATCTCACTGTCTGTAAGCTTTCAAACTTTCCTGCGGATGAAATGATCTCAAGTTTGAAATGGATACTTCTAAAATTCATAAGTCTCTTATCAATGTAGGGATTTTTGATCTCATAAAAAAAATTTTTGTGTATATGCACCCTTAACGCTCCTTTATAAAGGGTTCAGCAGTTTCCCATCAAGAACCCCTATCGGGATCTCGTAAGTTTATCTACATTTGAACCATTTATTTTAGATTTACTAAGTGTTGGACCAAAACAAATGATGCAAAGGAAATCGAATGTTTCGAAATCAGATAGGGGTTGTTGATGGAAAACTGCCTAACTTTTCAAAAAATAACTTTAAGAGTGCATCGCCCATTCGATAGCTGAAAGGAATTATAGTTTTCATTGGTAGCTTTGATTTGGTCTTTGGTTCGTCCAAAAAAAATGGTGCAAAGGTGGTTGAATGTTACGAAAACCGATAGGGCGTGTTGATCGAAACTGCCTAACCTTTCAAGAAATGAGCTTAAGGGCACCGCCCATTCAAAAAGTGAAAGAAACGATCAATTCTATCATGAGCTTCTATTTGATACCCAGAAAAATAAAAACAACTAGTGCAAAATGTTTTATTTTGGTGAAATTACATTTTTTTTTACTTTTTTTTGGGGTGATAACTATATTCCGCGATAACTCAGCCTCCACGCACCTCTAAGACCTGATTTTTAGTTGAATGTACATATTTTTTCATTCTCTTTCGAATGGTATAGGCTTTTTACGTTTCCACAAGGGGGCTAATTTTACGTATGCATGGGCATCCTTCTTTCACTTATTCAAATTTAGAAAGTAGACAACTTAATTTTGTCCTAAACAGAGTTTTCTAAATTTTCCTTAAATAGGTCTCAAATTAATCTACCCCCAGTATTAATTTGACTGAATTATTAAGAGACTGCAGTAATTAACTATAATATATTCTCAGACATGGGTGTATAATACAGACAGCGGAGCGAGTCTAAAAACAAACCTGAAATAACCAGCTAGAGCAATACTCAACTCTCTCTCTCTCGTGTATACGTCTGCATTTCCAATACCGTAATTCCATCCATCGCGCATAATACAATAGCAGCGGTCGTATTAAAGATAGTACCAAGTGGGCGCACTCTCCCCTGGGGCGATTGTTAATCCGCGCGGGCTTAGATAATCCTCGTCTAATTATTAATAATAGCAACGTCGGCGGCGACGGCGGCGGCTAGGTTCAATTACTCGCGACATCGGGTTTAATTATCCTTAGAAACGCGGTTAGCGCGCCCTTACCGGTCCGCTGCCGTCAAACCGTACACCGACGCGAGCGCGCGCGCGCCGTATAATTATTGCCGCGCATTAAAGGCAACCCCGTCGCTCTCTCCCTCGCGCCATCTTGAGTAACGTATGCTGCACGTACCGCGGTTAAATTTCCCTTAGCCCCTCTCGGAAACTATATCAACTGTTTAATATTAACCGCGCAAAAATTCCATCGCATAATTATTATATATATAACACACAAGCAGGCAAACACACTCGCTTACTCTCGAGAGGGGGCGAAAGCTTAGAATTTGAGAGTTTATTCCCTGGCGGGTGTATTCGTATTACCCGCGCAGTAATGTATTTATAATTACGGAGATGAGAATTTCCCCCCACTCTCTGTGTTTTCTCTCGCGAGCAATTATTCTCGCGTGCGCACGCACGCACGTACCGCCGGCCGAGTGAATTTTCGAGAGGGCAGCAGCGCTCGCTGACTACTATATGAGAAATTTACGCGAAAGAATAAGGTGAAGGACCCTAGGCCGAGAATAGCTCGTGGCTATTTAGCCGTGCGCGCGCGCCCGACTCGACTAGACTGCATCACAGGCCGGTGCTCTCGCTTTCGCTCTTTCTGACTTTTCCACGCGCTCGTCCCGTCTTCTCGTCTCTTTATTCTCTCCCTCTCTCGCTTTTTCCTCGCCCTCGCCGCTCATCACCCTCCGGATTTCTCGCGGATTCCCGCAACTCTTGCCAGCGCGCGCCACCGCGCCGTCCTCATTAGGGCGAGCTTTCTCAATGGACGTCCGTAAAGAACACACACGTGTGCCTGTGTATGAAAGTATGTGTTGTACGTTTAACTCTTTCCCTCTCTCTCTCTCTCTCTCTCTCTCTCTCTCTCTCTCTCTCTATCTCTTTCTTTTTATTTTGTCTCTCCGCTCAGACCCGCTTTCCGCTTTCCTCCCCTTTATCTCCCGCGTACACAGAATAAAATTTGTACGTCAACTTCTTCTCTCATTCTTCTTTCGTTCTCTTCTACTCTTCTTCTCTTTTTTTTCAACCTTCGAAACAAATTTCAGTCGCGTAACAGGCCCGTATTTGGGTTATATTAACTGTAAAATGGGGGACGATGTAAACCGAGTGATGCGATATGAAAGATAATTTTTGGCTTTGAATTCGCGGCTTTTGCTTGCATGACGTTCGAAAAAACAAGAAGCAAGAATTATTAGAGATGTAAAAAAATTGTACTCCCGTATCTAGAAGCATAAAATATCTGAAAAAGCTTGTATTGTAAAACTGCATATTGCGCTGGCAGTAAACTGAAATGAACTGAAATCATGCGAGCCAATGGAGAATCTCAAATCTTACGAGCCATCAAAAACCTGCTGCTTGCATCAATTTTACCGGTACGTACTTTATCAATGAGATTTAAAAAAAGCTCTATTATTCAAGTTTCGTCGAATGCAGCGGTACTGAAATAAAGCGAAATATTCAACTTTCCAATCCCGTCGTTAATGATCGCAGGTAGCGCAGTATATCAAATGGATACCGACCTTTTTAAATCAGAGAGGGTGTATTGCTTCTGCTTTGATTTTATGAACAGAGAGACCGAAGTAAACGCATTGCACTTTCACCGAATAAACGATTGCATTTATATGGCAATGTATATTTCATACAGATAATAATTTTAATCCTACGCTCATGCTCATAACATATTCATTACCAAGTGAACCGTAAAAATTGTTAACAAACCTGATTTATCGATTATATGAGATTTATGGGCGTGTATATATTTCTGGAATCCGTAGAATTTATATTCAAAGTCTCTCTCGGGGGCTGTTGAAACGGGTGATTGATTAATTTTAAACTGACAGACGCGATTTAAAGTGACAATTATAAAACTATAGCCTGCGGCTGTATAGGGCATTTCACTCTTATACGTCGTCAATATCAAACGTTAATCTCTCCCTAAAAATGCATTGAATAATAAATAAAAACAAGAGACATTCGTGTAAACAAAGCCTGGACTAAAGTTGATGAAAATCTGGTTTAAAAGTGTGGATCTGTTCTGTTACCTATATGTTTACCATTTTTCCTACCTTAAATTTACGAATAATAGGAAATATATCTCTGCAAACTAAGAAATGTTCTTCCATGGATCCCGTTACTCATAATACTTAAGGTGATGTGATACCTACACTATTACTGAATTCTGGGTTCCCGTTTTTCTCCTTCAATTTTAAACTTTTTGAAAAAAACTCTTTCACACGTTTTAAGTTTAATAAAGAACTATAACGTATCAAAGAGTTTTTTCCTTAGAATTAAAAATTGAATGAGAAAAACGGGAACCCAATTTTAAGTAATAGCGTGGGTATCGCATCACCTTAATAAGCGCAGAGACATTTTGTCGTTAAACGGCGAGCAAAAAAGCAAAAACTCTGGTACCATCCCCTTTTCCCTTGTCCATCCGTGAAACCCGAAACGCGACCGGCAATGGCGCGTAAAAAGACGCATCGCCATTAACTCCTCCGTGACACGGCCGTATCACACGCAACATTTGCCGTAGTCGGAAACGCTAGGCGCGTAGTAGTAGTTGCGGTGAGGCCAAGCACGCGCGGCATTTGTTCGACTGTTTACCGCGGCGGCGGCGGTGGCAACGTTTGTTCGAGCTCGCCCGGCATGTCGCGCAAACTCGCCGGGATGCCGACTGACCCGAACGGCCGTTTATTCAAAACTGACGTGACTTATGACTCTGCGAGCCTCGGGGGTGAAATTATACCGGCTATTTCTTCCCGTGGATCTTCGTTATACGGTAAATCGGTTTCGAAAGCCGTAATTCGCGCGCGTTTAATACTCTCGCGGAAACGTATAATCGCCGGCGATCCTGGCTTTTCACGAAAATTTGCTTAATCGTACTTTGGTAATGTTGGTCCTGGAAGTTGCTCGCTTAGCCGCTAAAAATGCCGGGGGATTCAATTAGCTTCTTTATGAAAATTTCGAAACCCAATTTCTCAACTTGCCCGTGCCCGTTTTCTCTATTCATTAGCGCGCCTTTTCACCCTGCCAAAACTAATCCCAACTCACTTTGGCTCTCGCGGCGCTAACAGCGTCTAACCGAATTATCCATTTTTATGTTCCAGGTGAGTTGCTCGACAATTATCGACCTCCGACCATGTCGTAAGTATAACAATGGTGATGACAAAACAGCTCCACATTGCGCTTGAACAAACTAAACTCCACAATGAGGTCTCAATTTTGCGATCGCTTTTTACGCGGCATGAGTGCAGAGAGAAAAAAGACGGCCGTTACAATGGGCACCGAAAGTGGATTCGTTAGAAAGATACACGAAGAGAGTAAGAGTGAAAGACGAAGTTCCCCCTTTCGCGTGAGCCAGTCTTATCTAATCGCGCGCGGAGAGAGCGACAGACTTTTTTTATCGCTCGTATATATCTTGCTTCTCTTCACGACCCTTAGCATTTTCGGCTGGCACGCTTTGTGATCGGGTGAGAGGGAGAGAGAGAGAGAGAGGGGCGGACTACTCTCCACCAATAACAGCGCGGGAGACCTCGAACGAAATACTCCATTAACCGTCACCGTCTCGCTTCCTCTCTCATTCGCCTCTGTGCGCGCTCGGCGACTTCCGACCCTCTCGGATTTGTTTTATTATCTCCGAGCGGCTCAGCAACTCTCCCCCCCCCTCTCTCTCTCTCGAGTAAAACGAACTAATTAAAACGCCTTTATGGCTATTGATAATTGCTTGTTGGTCAATTTACAGCGTATTAAGATAATCTTACGATAATATCTCTACGAGAAATTATTCGCTTATTTAATGAATCGGTGCATGCAAAAAGGGACCTTCAGTGTATGAAATTTCCGTATAACCCTTTTTGCGTGCGACGATTCAAATATGAGGAACTATAAGGGGATATATATTTCCACTCAAGTGTTTTGCTTGTAATAAAGTTCGGATTATCAATAGGCTTAAGCGTAAGAATTTGCTAGCGATAATGACGGGAAATATTAAAAAATTAATATCGAAGTTTCAACGCCTTTTTCCGTCGTAATGAGATGATGGCGTAACAGTAAAGTTAACGTCGTCAGTATTACAGAAAAATTCGACGATGCATCGTTAGTTAAATAGAGTTTCGTTCTCATAACTGAACGACATAATTGCTTTCGAGCCGGCGAAAGAGAAAAAGAAAGAAAAATTATCGTCACAATCAACGAGTTTTACAGTGAAATTGATCGAATGAAATCCCGCGGCGCACAGCAGCGGGTGGGACACTGCTGCTGCTGCAGTCGCCGGGCGAAACAAAAATTGATGATTCGATAACGCCGGGAATATAAGCTTCGAGCGAGAGGAAGCGGCTTAGCCGAAACTATGGCAGTCGACTATAGATAGAGATAGCGGTAGCAGCGCCGGCGAAACATGATTTTCCGCTCGTAGATCGGCAATTTTCCCCACTCGCCAAACTACTTTAGACTTTCGCTCGAGCGCGCCGGTACTATATAGTTTTCTCTTTCACATTCGCCGCGCGTGCACGCCGCGTCTATGTGTTTACCCAGAGCGAGCTGCTCTGGATTTGCCGTTGTAGATAGCACCCCCCCCCCCCTCGCTCATACTTTCAAAGAACAAAAAAGTTTCGCAGCTAGCTTAGCACTTTGTAGGATAATGCCGGGAATGTAGCGTGTGATACTACAGCGATTATTAGATGACTAAATGGATAATAATGAATGAAAAACAAAAAGTTCATTAGATAAGCGGCGAGTGATACGATTTATATTGGCCCCAAAAGATCCACATCGACACCCTGCGAGCTGTTAAAGCGCTGCCGCTTCACTTCATATAATGCTTTTTTCAAAGCACTATTGAGGGCATCTCTCGACGGATTCGATCATTTCCGCGGGCAGCGGAAGCCGTTAGTGGGCGACGATCGACCTTTCGTGCGCGACTCGCTTCGGAGAATTAAGGCGCCGGAGCAAATCAATCCTCGCTCTCGCTCTCTTCCCTGTGTATTGCGCTCGCTCGCGCGTCTTATATACACGGAAAATTGAAAAATCTATCGCGTTCGGGCGCTAAAAGGCTCTTCCAGCGTGACAACTCTCTCCTCCCAGCCGCAGCACCGAGAGCTGAGAGGGAGGGAGAGAGAGAGATCTTCGGTAGTTTATTTCGAGGGTGACGACGACACTCCTTTCAGTCCCCTCGAGCTTTTGTGATTCGGAGATTAATGGAGAACGGTTCCTTTTTTTTTCTAGAGCGAGAGAGAGAGCCGGACAATGGTGCTCGGTCAGATAAACTAAGCCTTTCCATTGATCCCATCGGCAGGCGCCAACTCAACGATCTCTCGAAAAGCTGAAAACGCGGCAACGCGTGAAATATCGACGAGCAGCGCCTGCCTCTGGGTTCGCGCATAACGGCCGCGTATAGCGCGCGCTCTGAAGATTTTTATTGTCAACCCGCCCGCATTCCTGAAAAATAAAGACAATCTCCCGCACCACCAGCCCCCGTCCTACGGTACTTTTTCAGACTCGCCGGACCATTTCACCGTGATTGAAGAGGCCCACGGAATCATAGGCGCGCTCGTACGTCCACTTTTTACGAGCTTTTTTCTGAGGCTGAGAAATCTTGTTTTACTGTTCGGGGGATCTTCCATGGATTGATTGAAATCGTGTCAAAAGCGGCTTAAAAAGTTGATGGCTCTAGGTAACGCGAGGTTATGTTCTTGTATGATTTTTCAAAATCATTATTTTCGCTTTTTTTTTCTTTTATTTAGATTTGATTTTCTCTTGAGTAACTTTTATCTATTATTATGATAACGGTGCGTCAATATTATATTCAGTATTACATTGCAGTAATTTGATATTGTTATTATGTACAGTAAATGCTGTCACAGTAACGTTATCGTAAATAACGTCAATCATAAAGACCATTTTTTATGTGAAATAATTACGTAACATTGTTCAATTCGGTAAATCCTCTCCAACATAAAGATTAACTGAGGTCTTACTATGAATGCATATATTTGAGATAATATTATAGTTTCATAATACTGGCACTAGTGTATACTACTATTGAAAGTTTAATATTTCATGGTATTTCATACTGAGAAATCATTGGTTATCGGACATATTATACAAATGTAAATTAGGCAGGACGCGCCAATTCTAATAATATAATAACCTACCTTTTCCCTACTACTCACGTGAGTTACAGCGAAATCCAGTTAAAACATAGAAGCTCCCGTACGTCGAAATAATACCGCAAGAATCGTGATATCGCGCATCAATCATTAAACACGGCCTTTATTAAGCAATGGAGTTTCGAGCGTTGAATCCATTTTATTCTCCATTTGCGCGGGCGGCCGCAATTTCGGGAAAAAGGCACATAGAGAACATCGCCAATAATAAAAGGGTCCATACTTAGTAATCTTAATTGAGTGAAACTTTTTAAAGGGGATAAAATCATTTCCATTATTCTAATACAAGCTATTTTCCCCCTCCTCCTCCTCCTTCTTTTTTTTTGCTCTCCGTTATCCTAACGCTATTATCGATTTTCGTTAACGCTCTTATCAAAATTTCTCTCATTGGATTTTGCCTTCGCGAGATATTGATTATAGGTAATTGCTTAATGCCCATAAGTATTAAATAATTATTTCTAGCCTTGACGCTTATTGAGTTTTATAATTAATGAACGCGCTAATAGAATCGGCATAGCCAGTATATAGGATTCTGTTAGTATTTGGATAACTGATTAGATTCCGATCCACCGTCACAATCAGTACTACTCTAACATTTGAACAATCACTCTACACGTCTGATGCATAATACATAATGCAAAACTTGAGCTGCATACCGAAGATCTAACCGATTATGCAAAAAAATAATCCATTCCAGAACCGCAGAGCCTATTATACATGGCTTACAGCAACTTTTGCATTACGTATACACTGCACCTCCGCATACAAGAAGGTATATCGTCGAATGATTCTCTTCCGATATTCGTCGCACGGCTCCGATGACGGCGAATCCCCTTTCATCCGCGAGTCCAATCGTCTGGCGGGGATTGCTCGGAAAACAGAAAAGCAAGGAATGAAAATTCGACCGGTGTAGTACTACTCGTGTCCCTCCTTGCATCGCCGAGGGAGATAAGGCCTTCTCCTATTAACAGATACCAATCACGCGCGCACTCCGTCCCGATCGCGCTTTGTCCGCACGCGCATGCACACGACGACATCTATAAACCGATATATTGGTTCCGTTAAAACGGAGAGAGGGCTGAGAGCTTCACTCTCTCCCTCTCTCGTGTATAAGCTTCCTATTCATTTGGAAGTACGATGGAAACTCGCCGCGTATAATTCCGAGCATCGCTGGATACTCGAGGTAGTAGTAGTAGTAGGGTGGGCCATGTCGGAAAGTTAACTTAATATTCCAGCGTACGCTGGCCCTCGCCGTATTAGCAACTTGCTCGCTGGTCTTCATTATAAAACAATTGCCCGCGCTCACGTGGACACACGTTTTACAGGGGACGCAAGGAGGCGGCGTGTAGCCGAACGGTTAATCGATTTTTGCGCGCTCGCCTGCCTATAGCGGGAACACATCTCATTACGATTCCGAGAGAGGGGCTGGCCTTTGTCACGCTGAAATTGCGTTGCCACGTTTTAATGGCTTTATCCGGTGTTTCCTGTGTAAAATAAGCGATTTTCCCTGCTCCTCTTTTTTTTAGGAGTTCGAGGGGTTTAATAGTTTGCACGAGTATGTAGATGGACAGGAAATAGCGCAAATGACGCGTCACTTGAGCGTAACGAGCATGTGACGCTTTAATGCTCGATTCGAGTAAACTTGCGAGTCGTTAAAAGAGTTTTCAGGAATGAAGTCACCTCGATGAATACTTCCTAAAAGCTGGCGACATTCTACATTAGAAATACCATAACTCCAGCCGCACGTAATTCGATTACGAGGGCCGTTAAAACGCTACTATAACCGTCAGCCGAGATAAGATATCTTTATGCCGATTGCGTTATACTCTGCTATCGCGAACTCACTTTTCCAATTGATGTCCGCATTACAAGTTATATTACCGCTGGTGGAAAATGTCGAGCACTCCGACGATTAATTAGGTTATTGACTACTGCGTTCCGCTTTAGCGTGTCACACACGCTTTAACGCAAAAACTTTTCTAAAACACCGACAGTTTCTTTTATTGCCTCATTTTTATTAATCCTTATCTTTAGCTGCCGCAGCGCCTGTAATAAAATACTTTATGTATTATGTAAAGTATCGACGTACCCGCGCGCATAAAAATTACCGATACACGCGCCTACACTATGTAGACCACCTGAATTATAAATTTATGCGACGACGTTAAAGATAGCCATAAAAAATTACTCTTATCGCGTCACACACTTTTACGACATTTCTACAAAAAGTGAGTAGCGTTATCGGCCTTTAGATAATGTTCTCCGAATGTGTATAAACATTTTTTAAGCACATTCAGGCATTAAAGAACGATTTCAAGCAGCTACATAATTTACAAATTACCGTGTACAAACACTGTAGAACTACTGTATCACATGGGGTCCTATACTACTATACTACGTTTGAAGCGTTATAGTAAGAAATTTCGTAGAGCCGTGACTTCTAACAATTCCCTGTAAAAGTTATTATGGAACCTACGAGAATTCACCGTGAAATCTTATACAACGGTAAAAAAGATCACGTGACGCTTCTCAAACTTTCTAAAGACCCCGATAATAATTAAGAAAAACATATACATATATATATATATAAAAGTCTCGGCATCATTCATCATTATTTCTTATTTAACTTTAACTTCACAGCACGAAATTCCAGCAGCATTTAAAAGAAATCTTTTCAGTCTAAAGAGGCAGGCAGTATAGTCCTCCTTGAAAAACATAAAATTTATTTCCGCCGCTTGAGCGCTCGGTATTTAATAAACGCCCGGCAGCATCCGAATGGGAAGAGGGAAATCAAAGGCTCTCCCGCGTATACTTTAAGGGCATTCTTCTATAAAGGTGGCGGCTCCTCGTAAAGCGCGGCAGCGCGAGGCTTAACAAGCAGCGAAATTGTTTTGCCTTGTTAAGCGACGTGATATACGTAGGTTCGTCGTCGTCGCTATTGCGTTGTTGTTGTTGCAGCCGGGAATGCCTGTCTATTCGGAGGGGGGGCGATTCCCCTCTGCGCGGCTGGGGGACGAGGGCGGCGCAAAACTTGTTTCTTCCTTCAGAATGTTTCCGCTTAAATTGCCCTCGTAAAAGAGATCCGCGCGCGAGAGCCGAGCTAGCGCAGTAGTATAGGACGAGGGCGGTGGAGTATTATAGTGACGTCATATTACGCGGATATACGAAACGCGCGCACTCGGAGAGTTAGCGCGGAGAAAGAGCCGGGCCCTGAGCAACCAGCGCGCGGGCCAAACTTAATACACGTTTCCTCTATTGTGCGCTGAATTTCGTTCTTAAGGGGCAGAAGGATATGGCGAGCATTGTCGGAGTTTGCCCTATCCCTCGTCTTCTCTTTTCTCTCCTACTCCCTCGCTCACTTCGCTCTTTTTTTCCTCGTGGAAAAAGATTACGCGGTCGACGACGAGCGAGCGATACTCCGGTGACGATAAATGGACTCGCTAATCCATATTTCCTCTCCACTTCTGCCCGCCAGCGATTTCGCTATTTTTACGAGCTCAATGCGCTCTTGAAATTTGTACTTATCGGCTGCGATGCGCACTCACGAAAATTTTACGACCAAGCGGCTCGTATTTCCCGGGATGAGGCCGGATGCGCTGCAAGCGCGTAAATTACGCATTTAGCTATTAATGCGGCGGTCATGTCGCGTATATAAACATCCCGTTCGTAAGTATATGTACCCGAAGAGATTCGTATTTACTAATGTAGAATCGATAATACGAAATATCGCCCGTATTTTCTATCCTCAACATGTATTTGAAATTGGATTGTACAGATAACGTTTGTGACTGCGAGAAAGAAAATCTAACAGCAAAAAAAGCTTGTCTAAATTGTCAACTTCTTTTTCCAATAAAAAAGTTTTCTCTTCCTAATTCGAGAACTTTTATATATATATATATATATATATATATATATATATATATATATATATATATATATATATATATATATATATATATATATATATATATATATATATATATATATATATATATATATATATATATATATATATATATATATATATATATATATATATATATATATATATATATATATATATATATATATATATATATATATATATATAATTTATTTCTTCAGAGTTACTCTATACAAGTGACTAAAGAAATAATGGACCCTGGGGTTATTGACTCTAGACGGTTACCGGTAATAACGCTTATATACCATAGGAAATTCCGGTAAGTCCCGGAAATAACGAGCGGGTTCCGGAAATAACGCTTATATACCAAATTGGTTACCAGAAATAACCGTTGCAGATATATATATATATATTAAATCCAATAAAAATCCATTCGTAGCAAAATAGAGAAAGATGCAGAAGCGTATTTCATTATTGTCTCCATAAGCTACATCCATTACGCCTAAAACGTTATTATCTTTTATTGCAACCACGTCACGTCCACTTGTTTCCAACCGTATTTTTCCTCTCCACCTCGAAAAAAGCCATTTGCAAAGAAAAGCAAAAAGCCACTCACCTATATAATATAGGTAAACGAAGAAAATGAAAAAGCATATCGGGAATAATCTTATTAAGGCAGCTGTCGTCGCATGCACACACGTCTCGGCGAAAACAATTTCAGAAATGGATTATACCCCGTATCGGCAAATCTCTCCGTCCGACTGTTCGAGCACGCGCCCGCGTGACACGTGCGCGCCGGGTCTAAGTCCTTGTCGTCGCTGTGGGTGAATAAGAAAGCGACGGGGTATGGCTCGACACAGATTTTATTAAAAAGTAGGGGGGTGGTGCCCGAAAATCGACGCTCGCAAAATCTCCGTCACACATGACGCGGCGGCTGCTCTCGAGTAGAGAGGGGCGAGGGGCAAAGTGTGCAGCGATGTGTCAACGCGCTCGGGAAATAAAAGAGGCCCCGGCCGGCGGCGCGCGCCTACGTCACGGGAATAAAAGCATCTCTCTCCCAGGGCCGCGCGCCCGAGCAGCTCGGCCCTGCACACACGCCTCTATAAAGGAATGAGAACGACTTGGGTACACTTGTGTGGACTGCTTCTCTCGCGTGTTCGCTCGCTCGCTCGCCCTTTCAGCGACATAGAAAAACAGACGTTTTCGCCTTTGACTTTTGCCCCTCTCCTCGCCTGCTGCCTTCTTTTGATTGTATCGAAGGGGCTGCAGGTACTTTTTTTTCTTCTTCCCCCTCGAAAACCCTTCTCTCTACTTTCACTCGCTGCACGCGTTTTTCTTTCTTTCTTTCGTTCCTTTTTTTTCCCCCTCAAGGACGCAATTACTCGCGGCTGTGCGATAAAAAGCTTTGAGAATTTTTCCTGCGGAAGTGCGATTATTGGGTTGTGCCGCTGCTCCTGCTGCTGCTGCGTATGCACGGTACTGGCGTGCACGAGTGAGTGAATATGAAATCAAGCGCGCGCGGCCAAGCTGGTGTGTATCCAACTGGTCCGGATGCACGCGCGTGGATCTCGCTGTTGAAAATGTAAAGTACGATCGATATACGGCGAGGATGCGGGAGGAGAGAGAGAGAGGGCATTAATAATTCAATACCGGCTAGCGCGGAGGTGCACTGAAAAAACGCAAATATTTTTAGCGCTGCACGCAGAGCGCCCGGAGAAGAAGAGCAAACGAAAATATCCGCGTTATCCCCGCATTCGTAATTATACGAGAAAGAGAATCTCTTGAAAATCCATTCCCGTACGCAAGCGCGCGCGGGCGCGTTATGCAGGAGTTTTGTTCAACTTTTGATTACGTTAACGAGGTAGAGCGAAAAAAAGGATATCGAAGAGAGCGAGGGGGGAAGATAATAAGGAAGCGAAAAAACTTTGTTATCTCTTCTTATTGAATTTATGATTAGGACGAGGCACCGGCGGCGTGCCATAGCGATCGAGCGAGGGGATGCAAAATTTATCGGCACGTACACGCACGAGAGAGGGAGGGACGACGCACGCGTGCGCGGAAATCCACGAGATCTTGCTGCGAGAGGGAGAGAGAAAGAGAGAGCAGGCCAATTAGAATGATGGAAGGCAGAAACTCTCGGGACGGCGAATTCCCTGAAGTACCTGGCAAGTACTCTTTGGTACTTGGCTGGAAGAGCGAGTGTGCGCGAGCGTTGAGCTGCTACTCCAAGCGGAGAATCTTCGCAACGTGTTGCCGGGCTGAGGCGAAAGTAGAAACGACGGCGACGTGCCGCTGCCGCGAGGCCTGACGGTGAGAGAGAGAGAGAGAGAGAGAGAGAGAGAGAGAGAGAGAGAGAGGGGAGCACGTGTCGAAGATATTCCTGGCCGGTGAATCGCTGCGTAGCGCGTACTTCCATCTTGATAACAACCCCGTGTCTGCGTGCGCGTAGTGATAAAAAAGTTTTAGATATCGCATATTTATTTAAATATATATACCAAGGAGCGCGGGAGCGCTCCGAAGGCAAGTATAGAAGAAGCCTAAAGGAGCGACCCGTGCTACATATATACATTGAATAGCTATTACAACTTGACGACAGTCTCCTGTTTTATTTTTTAATTCTTTTAATTATGTTTAAGATAATCAGGAAAAACAGATTTTTGCAAAAGCGTGTTCACAATGGCGTAAAAGTAACCCTATAATTATGTTGCGGTTGTATAGGGCAAGAAACTATGTAATAATATCTCGCTATATCCCCTAATACATCCCCTAATTTGCATAACTCAAATATTATGCTTCCGCCGAAAAGCGCCTTTTTAAACCGAATATCTAAACACCGCGGTCGAATAACTCTAATGCAAATAACATGATAATAGTAGCCGGAAAGCGGTATAGAAGCGGGTGAATATAATTATATATTATTTGAGTTTATTATGCAGTAACTAACTAACTAAAGCTCTATCGTTCGGGGGCCTTCCCAACGAAGTTAACCTCCGTGCTTTACGATAATGATAATTAGGCGCACCCGCCGCCGGCCCGATGCCAAACTTTTCGGGATAAACAGTCGCGTCGACGGCGACGTATTAAAAGGACGTGAAGGGGGCGAGGTCAGAGCGTGCAATGATCGGAGTTATATATATACACTTCTACTGAAATAACAGCCGAAGCTGGAGCGTCGGCTTTAAAGAAAGGCGGACTACTCGGTCGATAGCCGCGTGCGGAGCTCGGGCGAGATTAAACGTTCGGCTCTCTCTCTCTCTCTCTCTCTCTCTCTCTCGCAATCTTCTCGTTCGTTCTTTCTCGCCTTCCGACCTCGCGCCGATTCGTCGTTGGGCGCGAGAAAAATCCATTTCACTCGGAAGTCATCTCTCGCTCGAGCGGGAACATATTTGTTTAGTCCCCCGCGGGAGAGAAAGAAAGAGAGTCAGAAATTCCACTCGCACTCAATCGCTATTTCCCTCGCGCGAGCTCTAATCAACCTGGATAATTGATCCGCAAGACGAAGCGCCATGTCCGCGGCCTTCACGGCCACAATTATTCGACCGAGAAAGACAGAGAGAGAGAGAGAGAGAGAGAGAGAGAGAGAGAGAGAGAGAGAGAGAGAGAGAGAGAGAGAGGGAGAGAGAGAGAGAGAGAGAGAGAGAGAGAGAGAGAGAGAGAGAGTGGGGGTAAGCTTCGAAATTTCCATCGTAAAAATAAATACGGGACCAGTTAGTCGGACTGATAGATTCGCAAACACGCATGCGGGCGAGCGGCGAACAATCAATTACACGACGATTGTGCGGAAACGAAATTTCACGCAGACAGCTGGAGGGGAAAAAAGGGCGCAATCGTGTCGCTAGAAATGAAATCGAAATTATACCCGGTGATCGCGAGCGCAAACATCCCGAAAAAAATAAGGGCGCTATTGGAGCTGCGGGTATATCGCACGCAGCTATCTGGGGATATCGAGCTATTCCCGCTCGGCTATTACTCTCTCTCTCTCTCTCTCTCTCACTCTCTCTCTCTCTCTCTCTCTCTCTCTCTCTCTCTCTCTCTCTCTCTCTCTCTCTCTGTCTCTCTCTCTCTCTCTCTCTCTCTCTCTCTCTCTCTCTCTCTCTCTCTCTCTCTCTCTCTCTCATCCTCCTGTTCCCTCTGTCAATTTGTGTGTCAGCGCTGCATCGAATATTTCGGCGATATCGGCGTGACATTCCAAGTGCCGCGCGATTAGCCATGCTGCTGGAAAATTCGTATACGCGGAGGGAGTAGGAGGAGAGAGCCACTCGACAAACTTTCCGAGCGAGGCGTCGAGTCGCGATATCGCCACCCTCGCATGTGTATTGTTGTGCTGGGAAACACGCTTTTAATCCGGGAATAAAAGTACACGCGTCCACGCGTGCATAGAGTAATTCGCTTTTTAGAGGGATATATGCGCGCTGCAAAAACATTTCTTTTCGAATAAGCAGTGGGAAAAATGGAGGTATTGCTGTTATGAGAATGTTGGAAGTTGTATTATTTGTTGCTAATGTGTACTTTATCCCAATAATTAAAGATACAAAATTCAATAAAATTGTAGTAGTTGCTGTGTGTTTATTAGAAAGTACTGATATATTTCGAATCACATCATAAACAGCTACGATATTTAATAACTTTTAAGCGAATATTTCGATGTAATTAATTAAAATATATAATTTGTTAGATTGAATATATAAAATTTCTAACCAAATCTCTCTTTAATTAATAAAAAATAACTACAAACACATTTTTCCAGTACGCAGAGTAATAACGTATAAATGAATTCACGTTTTATGTTTTAACATTTTCCCCTCATTACTGCAAAATTGTGAGCCTTTACAATGTGAACGCGTCATTCAAAAAGGCAAAATAACTCTTTCTCATTATAGCTCATCAAATATTCGCAACTTATTTGTTTTAATTTTAGATTTATTTTATTCGAATATGTTTTTGATGACTGGGCAAACGTTGCATTACTGCGAATCGTTAAATACTAATAAATACACGTACAATCAAACAATTTCACGGAAAAATGCATAAATGGCCGGGCGCCGCATGAATATTTGCAAAAAGTACCGTGTGTAAACGTACAAAGCATTTATTCTGTTTATTCATATTATATGTTAATTATTATACGCGCGCTTTCGATACCATTTTTAATAATCCGCGAATTACGCGCGAACTTTCCTCTACTACATATGAACAAAGGAGAGCGAAATTTCGAAAAACAACAAACGCGCGCACGCACAACGCGAAATTACCTTTTTAAAGTGCCTGACGTTTATGTCGCAGAGGCGCGCGCTCAAAGCCGCTACGCGCTACCATTATAACGCCTCCGCTGGCGCTGCTGCTACCGCCACACACGAGGAATGCCATACGGCTTACACCGGATTGACCCACATATACGTTTCTCTATGGCGGCATTAACGTAATGAATGGATCGCACGAGCTCGCGCGCGCATGCGGTGTTATAATATTTCGCACGTGTAAGTTAATGAATCTTCAACTTGCCACTTTATATTATAATGTTGAGGATACGCGCGCTCGAGAGTGTGTGTATTTCACAAGTCCTCTGACCTCAATCCCTGGCATTACGGCCGTTCCTCAAAATAATTCGCCCTGCGAAATCCAAATCCGGGGTGTGTAATTTTATCGAGAGAGTAAAAAAGAGCCACATAGGTATATATGAGAGGAAAGCATGAAAAGGACATTAGCGGTTTCGCTCGGTATAGTATATTTACGGATTGTAACTCGGCTACGTGACACCTCTTCGGATATTATCGGCCTCCGCAAAGCTGTGAAGCCATTTGCCCGCTCGCAATCGCAGAATCGCTCGAACGTCAGTATTGGCATCGGGGGTCTATAAGAGCGCATCTCAATACGTTCCGCTGCTTCGAACTGATTTACAATAGATAACGGGATGTACGTACCCACTATACACGCGTACCGTAAATTCATACAACGTATAATAGGATAAATCATAGATCATAGGGCTTATATCGCGACGTAGACGATAAAATATGTATAACATGAAGCATGGGGGAATAAATTGGTCCGACACACAACGCGGCAACTGGCCTCGCGCCGGTCTTATATGTATATATATACGAGGGATGTGCTGCCGTCGCGCCTGGAAGAGTCTTCTTCTATTTATATACCTATATACACGTCGGTATTTTTCGTCGTCGTCGTCGCGCGCAGAGGAGCTTTTGTACGGAGGTTAAGAAGATTACAGGCCTTATCGGAGCGGAGGGACACACACACACACACACCACACACACACACACACACACACACACACACACACACACGCACGCACACACACACACACACACACACACACACACACACAAACCACACACATATAAGTGCTTTCACGTGGTACTTCGGCAGATTTATAAAGGTCCAGTAATAGAAATTGTCAAAAATTGACTGCGATAAAGCCGCTTTGGTCTCCCCTTCTTTCAAACAAGTCCGCTTCCCCTGATATATTTTAAAAGTGCGCGCGCGCGTGCACGTCTGTCTGTTTTTGTGCGCCAAACAAATGCCCAAGATATAAGTAATGACGGAGACAAAGTTCCTTCTTTTGTAGAATCGCAGGCAGATGGCATATAATTCTTTTGACTCACCAGCAACATTACGCGAAATTGAATTTATACTTTGTATGTATGAATTTACGGGCAATTTAAATGTTGTCAGTTAGGCTTTGTTGGAGTGTAACATGCCCGGAATTATCAACAATTCGTTGGGCAAAAATAATCTCTGATTCTATTAAAACTTCCCTCCTCGTCTCTCTATTAAAAAGTTTCAATGCAAAAATACCATCTCTCTCTTTCTCTCTCTCTCCCTCGGCGAAAAGGTGCTCGCGCGTACGCTGTAAACACGGCTGAGAAATTTTCCTGTTTACACTCAAGAGTTTTCCGAAAGCCGGAAGCGTTAGGAAAGAAGAGGAGAAGGCCGTATCGCGTCGACTACTTTGAGAATTCGGCGAGGTGAGAGAAGGAGCTTTGTGCAATTAAGAAAGTAAATGGAAGCAAATGTCTCGTAAAATCGCGAAAGACCGAGAGCGATTTAATCGTAAAAAAGTACGACACCGATGAAGCAACGTTAATGCGATTTGCTCGCTACGAAGAGAGAGAGAGAGAGAGAGAGAGAGAGAGAGAGAGAGCGGGAGAATGAGAGAGAGATACTTTTCCGCGTGACGGACCGCGGAAAAGAAGAGCAGCGCGCGTGTATTGAACCTTCCCGTGCATGCGCCGCCCTCGAGTTGAGTGAACTCGAAGATGCAGGACAGCGGAGGAGGACCGGTTTCATAGAAAATCAATTCCACGACACGGCCGCCTTCTTTTGCCCCCGCCTACCAGCCCTCCCACGAGTGCCTTCTTCAAGCTTCATCAAGGCCTTCCTTTGCAGGCCTGCAAGATTCAATATTCACTGACGACTCTGAGGACGCGCGTGTGTATGCATAGCTATGTGTAAGTGTAAGCTCCTAAATTTTATTAAAGCGCTGCCTTTTCATTTACGTCGTTCTCTTTCTCGGTCGCGCGATTGAATTAGAGTGGATTTTCCGGGAAAATCGAGGACGACTGTAGATGCTGGCGTGACTGTTTTTGTCACACGATTTTCGGTTTGTATAAAAAAAGTGCCAATACATTGGCACTTAACTTCCTTAAACTAATGTACTTGTTCCTTTTTTTTTTTTTTTTAATTTTTCGTGACAATAATTAATTGTATCATACCAAATTTTTTCTGTGAATATTCGCAATAAAACTAATATATGTTTGTCGAAAATACACGTTTGAAATGTAAATACACTACTTTTATATACCAATAAAATATCATTATTTCTCTAATAGCATGATTAAATTTACTATAAATGTTAATTCATTATGGATATTTATTGAAAATGAAACATTTTAAAATCTGTAAATCAATTACATATAGGTACGTCACCAACAACATTGAAATATAAATGTACTATTTTTGCCTGGCGGGCCAAAAGTACCACTTTTGCTCCCGGCACCCGATCGCGAAGGTTGTATTTTCGGCCTCGCCAGGCAAAAAAATCGTATATGCACCTCGGGAGCAAATAAAGAATGCCTCAGATCGCATGTTTGTCACCCTCGCCTTCGGCTCGGGTGACAATTTCCATGCGATCTGGGACATTCTTTACTTTTACTCCCTAGATGCATAATATACTATTTGGACTCTCGCAACTTAATAACTCCGCGGCTCGACGGAGAGTGAGCAACTCAGTCAAATCTCCCGAGAAGCCTACGGCTCGAATTATGAAAAGAAAATAATACGCGAGAGTATAAACACAAATATTTACATCCTTGGCAAGGCCGTTTGCTTTCTCTCTCTCCCTCTTTCTCCCTCGTAACTATCGTTTAGATACAATATAACAGAAATATACATCGATAATATTAATCGGCCGCAATAAGGGTAAAGTTTGCTTAAAGAAGTAGAAAAATCGAGATTTCATGCGACATTCAGTAGTAAAAATTGTAAAAAATATCTTTTCAAATATTTACCCATTTATACACAGGTAAATTCGCAAGCAGATGCTTAAATTTGCATGGATTATGTATGCTCTTATTAGTTTTATACATTCCTTATTGATTTCTTATTGATATTTATCTGGGGCACCCATGAGCATCCCCCAATTTTAGTTAATGCGAAAATGCATTCTAAAAAATTATAAAAATATATAATTTGCGGATAATGCTTTTTATTCATATAAATACAGTATATAAAATGTGATTTATAAACACATAGCGTTAAACAGATTTTCGTGCACCGTTAACCTTTAAAGGACGGGGATTTGGGGTTATTGATCTCTCTAAGAAAATGCATAAAAAACATATCTGATATTGGGGTATTCTCGTGGGTGAATTGACTATCATGGGTCGAGCCACTAAAGTGGCTTTCCCGTCCTCTAAAGGTTAAAGGTACATTATTTGTTGAAAAATACATAAAAAAATTTTCACAAAAGCGCTTTAATTTTCCATTTTTTGTGACCGACAGTCCAGAATTGATAGCCATTAAAAAAAATCGAAAATACGATGTGAAAGGAATTTAGAAAATCTCTTCGTATAGATAAAGAACACTGCTACGCTACGCACATTTTCGACGGATTTTTTCAATAATCCTCCAATATTATATACCACTAGTCATCTCTAAGCGTGTTTTGCGCACCATAATTTTAGCAACACTTCGCATCACATTTTGTTTTTGTAACATAGCAATCCATTACTCTCACCAACCAAATCACGAATAGATTAATATCATAATAAATCCATCATTTTTTAAAGATAGGATACGCTCACATATAAATAAATATTAAACTGTTTTATTCAAAAAAATCATTATAAAGTTTTATTTAATTTCTCGGAACCGTCCCAACTATTAAAAACTTTTTTATTTTGACCCTTAAATTTCATTATCCTATAAAAAAGTTATTATAAAAAACGGAGCAAATTTCAAAATAACTCGGAAAATAAACTATTTTTACTTTAGTCAAGATCGTGAAAATAAAACGAAAAATAAAAGAAAGGTGTATATATGTATATATAGGAGGGGCCACAGGAATATTTTTATCGATTAAACTTTTCCACAAATACGAGTGGACACACTCTGCATGCGGCACACAGTTCTACAATAAAAATTTAACGGTTGTAGTTAAAATTTGCGTTGCCACCAGCGCGGGCATACATCAACATTAGAAACTCTCTTGAACGGAATCTCCTCTGCGGCCTTTAACCGTTGATTTATACCCCCGAAGCCATAGAGTAGCCGCATCGCGCGGTTAGCGATGCGAATATTTATAGGCTAATAATGCCGGTTAAATAGCCACCCACTAAAATCTCGTATATTAAACGGCGCAATTTCCGACCGTTCATACCAATATAATTAACGCCTCTGAGAAAGTTTTCCTTCGAAAATGAAAATGCAAACGCGCAAAGTTTCCTACCCCCCAGGATTTTCCAGTGGCTCTCAAGAGCGCGATAGGGACGACGCGAGAGCCGCTTTCCAGTAGATAGAGACACGACGCAGAAAGGGAGAGAGATGCACAGGGGCAAAGATACAGAGGGAATCTGGGAGCGAAGCCGCGCGCGCGCGGCTGGCGATGCGAGCCCGAGATAGGCAGACGCGCGTTCTGCTATCTTCCCCGTTTCATTCGTTCCTACCCCCTCCCTCGATCGAAATAACGAGGCGGGTAGACGACAAGCAGACGCTGTTTTCGCGCAGCGTTTAATATCAGCCGCGAGAGCCGGGATCTAGCCTAATCCACTTACAACTAGGCGCATAGTGGGAAAAACAGGAGGAGTAGCTTTTTTCCTCTCTTTCTCTTCCACCAAGTGGTGAACGTCACACTTACATCGAGAACAAACAAGCGTGTCCGAGGAATTAGCAGTTGCCAAAGTTTTCAGCTCTCCTTCTCTCTCCCTTCTGGCGTAATCGAAGGACTCGTAAGTGATTTATAGCCAAGATCGAGAGAGAGCTATCCTGGGATTCAATAACTGCATTACGTCGTCGTCGGCGTGCCCGTAAAGGCGAACGTCCAGCACAGCCGCGAAATTAGCCGGGGCGACCTCGCTCGTTTTCCGGCTTAACGAGTCACACATACACACATACATGCACTCGCACGTATCGCTGCTGTGCACCGCACCCGGAAGGGGGCTATATTATACGCGTCTTTCGCAAAACTTAGCCAATTCGCCGAAAGTTTCACTCGCCAACTTCTCTTCGCGTCCGAGCATCGAGAAAGCGAGCGAGAGACTTTCGACGGGTTAGTAGCTATATCCGCGCCGCCGCCCTGTATATTAGCATAGAGAGCGGATTTTTACGCTCGCGCTGTATTGGCCACCGGGGACGAGAGCCGATACTATACTGCTACTACCCCCCGGCGCAGACGTTTTTACCTCGTTCTCGCGGCCACTATCTCTTCCGCGCGCGTGCAAGCGTATATCCGTCTTCTTTCAATCGACTGGCCGTCCGCGCCCCGTGTTTATCTTCTTTTCGGCTCCATACATACGAATCATTCAAAGTTCGCGATTCGGATACGTATGAAAATTTTGACTTTGTAGTGAAACAATGTAGGAAGGAGAAAGCATCCTTTTTTTTTATCGACAAGGTGAAAAGTTTTCGTTCATTAGATAAGTTACTCGGTTATTCAAACATATGCTGGGTTATGCGTATGAGAAGTCAGACTGCCTGACTTGTTCTTGATGTTACTACTTAATCCATGAATACAGCTGTTCGAATAGCCTTCGTCAAAGTTTAACAATAGAAAATACATTTTGAAATTTATAGGTTTGTGTAAGACGTATATTGCGTAGTTTTTTTTTTTTTTTTTTAACAAAAAAATTAGATAACTATTTTCGATATGTATTAGGTTAGGTCGATTTATTTTTCATCCCATGATTTATATAATTACTAAAAGCCAATCAAAGGAACGACGAGCTGGAGAGTTGAATCGCCAATAGGACATTAAAAGTCATGATTGCGATGAGCAACGTTCCCATAAAGCGCAGGTAGCCGGCAGAACGCTGCAAGCCAATGGGGAACGCCAGAAATCGAGATGTCCCGTGACAACAGCCTCATGAACAGAGCCCAACTAACTCAAACTATTAAGCCAGGGCTATCATCGTTAGCTCTCGACTCATCCACTATCGCGCGCTATAACATTAACATTTACGTTTGTTGAACGTTTTATCGCGAAAGGCACGTGACTGCGTCAGTAAAAATCAAATCAGGGGGTTAATCTAACGAAAATACCGTAACGTGACGATCTTGATCTGCGCCTCGGTAAACGGCACGGACAAGCGGGAGGGGTAAGAGGGGAACGGTACGAAAATTGATCGATTAGAAACAATGAAAACTCGATTTCCGCAATAGCGGCAAGAGGCCATCGATTTAAGTGCACGAAGGAGGCTAGAATCGCAGCGCAGTCGGTATACGTATAGCCTGGCTGCGCCGACGGAATTTGCTCAGGAAATTGAGCTCTTAATCCGGAAACGTCTATGGAAATAACGGCGCGCGAGCGAGGCATTGGGGTAATCAAGTGAGACCCGAGGCCATTATGTCCGGAGGTGGGGGGGTAGTGCTGTAGTGCCCGCGTACACATACTCTCGTCACGAGGAGGAAGCCATTCGGAGAAAAGCCCCATCCCACACGTGCCGTCGGGTCTTGTCAGCCGCGCGAAGCGCGTCTATCAATCGCGAAACGCGCAAGTACACACTCACGCGCGCGCCGATCGGCGGCCGAGAGAGACATATTCAATTCTAGTTTGCGCGCACGGAATGTGTATGTATGCGGATAGAGAGTTTAGAAATTACTTGGCGTGATGCATTGTTTACGGCGAAATTCCCTGTTCTCGGGCTGGGTTATTGTAGCCTCGCGAGCATTATACGCGTGGACTGCGGGGAAACAGCGCGCTATTTTCTAAAATTTACAGACCTGATTAACGGGGCGCAAATTAGTTGCGCATGGAGCACATGATTGACTCGGTAAATGCAATTGATAATTGATCAAGCCATTAATGAATTATACCGCTTTAATTGGTAAATACAATTCGCCTCTATACGTTTAATCGTGAAATGTACGCGCCCAAATGCGCTGGCAAATCTAATGTTATATTTATTCGATCCATTAGCATTATTTGGAGTGAAATTTTCACGGCTTTCGAGCCAAAATTTCGCGCCCTACATTCGTCCCCCCTTTTTTGCCCGTGTAAAAGTCATTAATTCCATCTTTGCCCTATTCATTATCTTATAATGTTGGCTTCAGAGGTGAATTCACGACTCTTTGCGCCTACTTTTTCGGCCGACGGCCGCACTGCACTGCCCTCGTAAATTTCGCCCCTTTTGCGCGCCCATGCGGTGGCAGCTGCAGCTGTGTGCGAGGACGACGCATGCGCTCGCAGAGGGTCAAAAGTACACGCCGACGCGCGAATAAAGAAAGGGGCAGTGGTGCGCCGAGAGGGTAAAAGGAGGATTCATTTTCCTCCTCGTTAACTTCGCGCTCGCGCGTATACACACATACATTGCAGCACGTGTGCGCTGCATTAGGTCGTTTCGTATCTCGCGTAATGGAAAACCAACTTTACGGCCCTATCGGGACTCCAAATGATGATTTAGCGCCGCGAGTGAAAACACGAGGAGGAGGCGACGAGTCCTTCAGGATGTATTCCCATTAAATTCAAACTAGTTTTTCGTAATATACTCTTGCGAGCTTCTTAAGCTGCGCCTTCTCTCTCTCTCTCTCTCTCTCTCTCTCTCTCTCTCTCTCTCTCTCTCTCTCTCTTTCTCGTCCGGGCTCATTTAAAATCTTCTTTTCCTCCCGGAACATGGTAATTTTGTTTTAAAAAGGTGACGAAGGAGAAGGAAACTTTCGTATAAGTAGTCGCGCGCTCTAGATTCGGCCTCGAGCGCGCGGAAAAGTTTGCTGGGGAGAGAGAAAAGAAATATAGAGTCCGGTGAATTACGAGGCGAAGTTTATTGTGCGCTCTTGATCAGCCTCCTATTTCTTTCTCGGAAGCGGAAGACAAGAGAGTCGCGGCTGTCAGTCAGAGTCGAGAGCGTTTTCCGATTTCTGTACAGACCTGTCATTTTTAATCGCCAGAGCGTTCCGTTTCTTCGCTCGAGAAACTTGCTGGCATTGTTCAAAGGGGTGATCGTGATTATAATTTATTTCAAAAGTTAATTTTCTTATTATATTTAAAAGATTGCATGAATGGCAAATACATCAACAATAATGTCATGTTAGGTAAACTTCTGAACCTGACAACTGGTCTCAAAATTGATTTATTCTTTTTAGAAAATTTCATACGTTACTACACTGATACCAAAAGTAAAGAAATTCACTTACGAATTTCCAAAAAAAAAAAAAAGAAAAAATTAAAAAACCAATTCAAAAAGGCCTTACGAAGTTTAAAGATATCGCACTGCAGTGTATACTTTAAATCGTACCGCAACACCGATGTATTTTCCGGATGCATATTTTTCGCGCATCTATACATACCTGCCAAGATTATTTCTTCGCTTTTTATAGATATAACCATATTTTTTCCACGGTAGGTAGAAAGAGAGAAAGTTCATTTGAACGGTACACGAAGTGGATTTACCATTTTTCGCGAAATCATTGAGCTCGCGTTGCGGCTCGCTATGCAAATGCCCGTTTATCCGCCCTCTCGTCCCGGTATAAAATAAAACGCGGGCGAGAGAGCGCACCTTTCAATGGACGCAACCGAGGCGGCGTCGGCGGCAGTGGTAGCAGGTAAGTGCAAAATTCCATCCGGCGTATAAATAAATATCAATTCAGCGGCGGGTAAATCGGCCGACTGCTGACCTTTTTTCCCCCCAGCCGCGCGCGTCGCTGCAGCTGCAGGACAAACTGCAAATCACTAAGCCGGAAATAAATCCCCTCGGTTGCTCCGGAGAGAGGCCGAGTTAAAAAAAAAAGAGCGAGCGTTTGGCCCGTCCAATTTTCCGGGCGGAGAATCCGCTCTCTCTGTTTCGATTACAGACAAGAGGGGGGAGGCCCCCTTGTAACGAGTAACATTAATTACGCTATTTTTGTTTCCCACCGTCGACGAGGCGTGCGCAAGCGGGCAAAAAGTTAATCTCCCCCGGCTCGCCGGATAAAGGGCATTATGCAAAACTCAATCTCGGCGCATCGTCGCCGGCTCGGCCCCGGGAAATAACTTCATCCGCGCGACATTTGCCGGGGGGATGATGAAAAAAAAGCGAGAGAGAGAGAGGATTTCGCTCTGCGGATTTTTCACTACCGCACTAATATTCCCCGAGCGTTTTTGCACTCTATGCTGCCTGATTAACGTGACATGCGCAAAGCGTAATGAAGTTATTCAAAGTTTCCTCGAGCTCTGGGATGGCTCGTGATTGAGATTCGCACGTGAATCGATGAGGAGTTAACTTTCAGATGTCGCGCAGCGAATGAAAGTTAATCAACAATTATTTTAATCGTTATAACTGGATGTACGAAGACGAATATCCATTATATATTTATTATATATGAGGCATGTATCGGTTCCATATACTGTTAAAAATGTTATTAATTTGAAGAAACTTTTAATAAACGTTTTGAATTTTTATTCATAAACATGGTACTGTAGTTTAGAATTCACACATTTGTGAATTGATCTTTCAAACTGATTGTTAAATTTAAAAGAATATTTTGAAATCACAATAATACTGTACATGTGATTGAAAATATTTATAAATTTAAGGAAACTTTAATATAAATTTTGAATTTTTACACACACATGGAGGAATGTTCAATACACGTATTTTAATTGTGAAAATGCGTGTTTTAAAACAATTTTAATGTACATGTGTTAAATTCAAAACAGTGTTTGAAAATTTATTAATATATATACATGTATTGAAATTTAATATACGTATTTGTAAGACCGAGGGGCTATTCACTTGAGAAAACGAGGTGCAGAAAATTTGTGGGAATGAATTTCCGATCCAAAGATTACAGGCGTCAGTAAAGAAAGTTTTCTTTTCTGCACATTTCACATATTCCATTCTGTGTTGCAATCGATTTCATCCCACCCGAGATTCCACCCTGCCCATGTGATTTCCACTGCGAGTAGCCCCTTGTGTAAGACTACTTCACATACATGTATGAAGTTCAGGTGAGAAATTTTTAACAGTGTATATACATATATGGTACATGTTAACGAGAAAACAAACGCAAAAATGTAAATTAAATTTTTTGCTATCAGGGTACAAATTACCACGGACACAGATAACATTATCATCTGGGTATCCACTAGCTGAGGCAGACAGGTACTTTTGACCCACCTCTAAAATTTTTTTTTTCTCTAGTCGCACAGCAGCTCTCTCCTCCCTCACCGCAACTCACCGTGCTCGCGCTGTTGTCAGGGGAGTGCGAGAGAGAGAGAGAGAGAGAGAGAGAGAGAGAGAGAGAGAGAGAGAGAGAGAGAGAGAGAGAGAGAGAGAGAGAGAGAGAGAGAGAGAGAGAGAGAGAGAGAGAGAGAGAGAGAGAGAGAGAGGCCAAACGCGCATCGCTGTAATTCCGTTAAACGATCACGCGCGGCGCTTAATTTCGTTAAAATTACAATTTGGTGCGCGTGCGTCTCCCCGGGGGGCATTAGGTATGCAAATAGACGCGCGTCGACCGCCGCCGCGCCGCTACGTCATTGCGCGGTAGGTAAATGAAAAACATCCGTCGAGTTTTATTCGCAAAGATAATATTTTCCCGTCAAAAAATCAACACGAGCCCCAAAGATCCATCTCTCACTCGCTTGGGGCCCCTGGTGGAAACGGACTTCACTATTTGCCTAATAAATAGCTAGTTTTAGTGGGGTATAGCCAAAAACTAGCCACTTTTCTTGGATATTTCTATCTATCGATGAAACGATTTTTCCAAAATTATTCAACCATTTAATAGATTGAAAATAGAAAGACTTTTTTTAAAGATTTACACAAGCTTGTTCTTAGCAATTTCAAAGGTATTAAAATTGGAGAGAAAAAGAATATGCTGATCAGTTTTTTTGTAATAGATAGCTTACAAAAATGTAAACAATAAACACAGACTAAAAAATCATTTACAGCACTCCTTTCTTAGATATTAAGGGCGTTATTGTGATTTTAAAGTGGGTTCACTATTTAATTTTTATGTCATAAATTATTAAAATATAATCACGTAAGTACACATGGATATGAAAGGCAAATATTTTCTGAACCGAAAAAAACTATTCTAATAAAAAATTGTGAGTTAAACACGTAGCTATTGTTCAATAAGTAAAAAAGTTACTTTCGCAATTTGCCAACTTTTTATTTATCATTCGATTTTAATGTTTGACGTCTCATTTTACTCCTTAAACATTTGTCTACGATCCATCGAGGCTTATATTATGGAATAATTAATATATACAAAGCAACATGTAATGGTTTACAGTACAATACAGTATAAACTTGAAGTTTATTGTGCTTGAACTGTAAACAATTACATATTGCTTTGTATATATTAATTATTCCATAATATAAGCCTGGATGGGTCGTAGATAAATGTTAAAGAAGTAAAATGAGATGTTAAACATTAAAATCGAATGAAAAATAAAAAGTTGGCAAATTGCGAAAGTACCTTTTTACTTATTGAACAATATCTACATGTTCGATTAATAATTTTTTATCGAAATAGTTTTTTTCGGTTCAGAAAGTATTTGCCTTTCATATCCGTGTGTACTTACATTATAATATTTTAATAATTTATGACATAAAAATTAAATACTGAACCCATTTTAAAATCACGACAACCTCCTTAACTGAAACCCATATTTTTCTATTAGATTCTGTCTCTATCACTCCTCGTCATAAGAATAAGCTTTCTACTAGCCATTTTCTATAATTAACGGGATGTGTGATACTGACATCATTTTTAAAAGAGTATATCTCATGATAGTACTAATAGAATCGCTTCAAAAAAATTCTGAGTATAGTACGTATTTCCATATACGGATGGCGTGAAAATTGTGTTTTTCCAAATAAATGTTTAGAAATTTTTTAATTAAAAAAAAAACTGTAATGTCGATGAGTAAGAATCTGCATTTTTGTTATTTTTATCCAATTTTTCAACGAGTATATCTCATGACAGTACTAATAGAATCGCTGGAAAAAAATTTTTGGGTATAGTATTTATTTATACATACAGAGGGCGTGAAAATTGTGTTTTTCCAAATCAATGTTTGATAAGTTAATTTATTAAATAATGAAATTGGGTTGATTTTGAACTCCACATGGCCTTAAACGTAACGTCAAGTCTATGAGTAAATTTAAATTGAATATTTTGAGGTTATGCCATTCTATTTCCAATCTATTAAATGGGCGAATAATAAAACTCTACTGACTTTCTGACCATTTCGTAATATACAAATTTCTACCAGAGGCGTACAGATTAAATTGCAATTTACATATCGCGTTGCGGGTGTCTGTGTGGCGAGCGGTTTTTCGGGGGAATAATCTTTTTGCTGATGTTGGTGTGTTGATAATGAACTACTCAGCAAATGTACATTGTGTTGGGTAGTTCATTGAATTTGTATACCTAATTAGCTAACTGGAAGGTTAAAAAATAGTGTGAGCATTTCGTTGGTGACACGTATTATTATATCCAGAGCAATATAACGCATTCCGGTACACTTCACCAAGGAGACCTCAAACTTTGTCTTGAACCACGAAAGCACCTAAAAAGAGAGTCAATAATCTTTATTTATCCATACTGTCATCCGAGTTTACCACAGGCACATGACAGTTCCGATTTTAGAATACTACGGATTTATTAATACAAGCCCTGAAAAGTGGCCGCCGTCGACTTGGTCGATTTTCCCGCGCGTCAATTCCAATTATCGAGCAAACGTCACGACGGACAAAGACAAGTGGGAACAACAAATAATTATCGCCGAATTGCCTCCCACTGTCGCTGTGCAGCGCAAAGTTAGAGAACGAGAGAGAGAGGAGCACTCGGCGCTCAAGCTCATCAGCAGGCATTATATTTGCATTTTGACGTGTGTCTTATCGCGTTGTTGTCAGGCCCGCACGCCGCCATGAAACGCGCGCAGCGACACCGGCACACACACACACACACACACTGCGTGCATGCGTCGTCGCTGCTACTGCAGTAGAGCACAGCGACTCCAATCGAATTGCAACGATTAATTGGCTGCGATCCGATTGCGGAAATTGATTGCTTCGTATATACGCGGGGAGGGGCTACGGATTCCTCGCTCACGCGCGCTGCCAACGGACTCTCACTGAGCATTCGGTAACGCGACTCTGTTACGTTCGAATAATTATTGTGTGTATATATATATATATGTTATGTGCGTGCTGCAGAGTGCAACAAATTCGCGCGTGAGTTGACGGAGCGACAGCGGCAGGAGGGAGAGTGAGAGACTGCAGGCGAGGCGCGGCGTCGGGAAAAATGTGGCTGAATTAATAATGGCGCCGGCGTCTGTCGGGATTCGCGCGTCATTGGGCTTTTGCGACGTTCGTTAATAAAAAGGGGAAAATGTTGTTGTTGAGCTGCGAGAGACATCTGTATACGTGATAATAATGTTATTTTTATTATAGTAATATGTGGAAAAAGTCTGGCTTGTATACGAATAACTTATATATAACCGTTTATACATGCAATCTCATAGAATTGAAGAAAATCCTATGACACAATGGTTTTATTTTTTTTTTTTACTAAACTTGGCATTTCCGTCTGTAAATGCGTAATTCAAGGCACGTATAAAAATCCCCGACTTACGCCGTCGAAAAATGAAAGTCTCTGCCGAAATTTTGTATACCGTCTCGTCCCAACCAGTGCCAAACTTATTGCCAGTGTCAGAAAAGTTCATAAACCGCGTTCACAACCATCTCATAAAAACGTTCCCCACTCGCCTCCAACAAAAGCCCCTTACCTATACACCGAGCGCGAAGCGACAAAGAAGGCGTGCGCCGGCCCGGATATATCTCTGGCAAGTTGATCGTGCGCAGCCGATTGTCGCTGATTCGAATAAATCATTATAATGCTCTGGCGCACAGGCGTACATATACCTGCAGCTGTAGTATAGATCAAAACGCTCGCTCGCTCGTGTTGTGTATTCCGCGGAGGCTTCCCCGCGTGTGCGTCTCGCGTGATTTGTGGCGCGGCCGTGTTCGACGTTTTCAGCCCCCTGAGAAAGAGGGAGCATGCGAGGGTGTAGTCGGAATGCAAGTACAGAGCGGATAGGCCGGTCGCTCTGATGCTGAGTTCGAAGGAATTCGGAAGGGGGAGTCGGTGAGAAATTTACACGGGCGTGGGTGTCTTGAGTTTTAGGAACTTATGTGTCGTTTAATTTTATGGTTTCTCTTTCTGTCATAGAGAATGGAAAAGTGAACAACGTACGACAAATACTTGTATTATAGATACAAAAGACGAAATCCTTTGTATTACGTGCTGTGTACCTATCCGACGATTCGCCCCCGCACACACGCCTATACACAGGCTGCAGAGACGTCGAAGCAAAGCGTCTTTACGCGCTGACTGAGCAAAATACGCTGCGTAAGCTCGTATACCTATATAGGCACACACAAACAGCCATCCAGAGCCACGTACGGCGAATTTCGAGGAGCGCGCGCATCTCCTCTTTGATCTCTCTCGCGAGTGCTTTTCCATCGAGGGCCGCACGGCGCGCGCGCGCACACCACCGATTCACTTTTATATGAACGCGCAGGTGTCTCTTACGTATACAGTGTGTGTATTATATGCGCGTTTTCGTGGCCACTCGTGTAGCATGCTGGTGTCAGTGTGTATGTTTGCGCGACGCGTGTCATGTCGACGGCGAAACCTCCCTTTTTGCTTGCCATGTGTGTGGGGATGTATACATACAACTTTCGTTCTCTTCTTTGCCCTCGTTAACGAAAATCATCGTTTGCGCTTTCCAGAGCTCTTGTGCAAACTTGTTTGACTAGCGCGAAGCTGCGAATGATCTACTATATGTGGTCCGGGCTACTACTATAGTCGATAGTGGTTTGTTTTAATGCGAAAAGTGGGTGGGGAGAAAAGTTTCATCGAGAGCTGAGAGAGATGACAGAGATAAAATGACGAAGCAACGATTCTAGTTATTTATTGTAGCATCATGTATACGTGCTACTACTTTATCGATAACTCGTGTTTTGACGTATAGGGTTGTAGACGCGCGCTGCGCGTGATTGATCTTTTTTTTTCTCGCCGTTGAACTATATATGACGGGTTCAAGTATATCGTTTAATGTTTTCACTGATAAAAAGCCATGTAAAAATCGACCGTCGCTTTATTTGTAGCTCTGATCTTGATGTATTATCTTGATCGTTTGTAAACAACGTTTTCCTTGTAGTATAGTTTCCTTTACAAAGCGATCCATTCGTTTCTCGGCAATCGTTTAATTTACTATTTTTTCGTCAGACTAACATTGCCGCAATATCTGTGATACACGTTACGTTTGAAGGATTACGATAATAACGTCACACTATAATATACATATTTACACCGAGCCTTGTGAGTAATAATTTCCAGAAAGGCGAGAGACAATCGATAACTCGAGACTACGTCATTATTTATGACAGCGTATATATAGATTCGAAAGCGGGCGGCGCCTTATTTAATGCACTCCCTGCGAGCGCTCGCGCGCGCTCTTAATTAATTCTGCGACAATAATTCAGCCACTAGTCCATCTGAGCAATCAACGCGCGGGGCTGAAGTCTATTTCCGCGACCCGAGAACTTGACACCCTTAGCGCATTCAATTCAACTTTACTGCGCGCGCCATTTCAATGAAATCCAGGATAACGAACACTCTGGCATGTTTTTTTTCCCCTTCCTGCGCTTACGAGTCCCATCGCAATTTGTTTATTTCCGATTAAGCTCTCTCTCTCTCTCTCCTGAAATTGCTATAAAAATAAACGTAAAAAACAGCAGTTTATTACAATGGAAGCCATATAGCAATTTTTCAATGAATTCAAGGCAGCCCCGCAGCTCTGCAACGGTTTATAGAAATTTTTCACTAAAATTTCCTTTCCGCGTATGTTAAAATGATTTTATTTTTCGTCGAACAATAATACCGACAAAAGTATAACAATTCGGCAATGCATCGTTAGTGGAACATATCGGACGTTGCTCAAATATTTAAACAAACACACGGCAAACGTTTGCGGACAGTTTGCTATAGTGGACGGACGGAAATCCGCATATCCAATAAAGGCCCGCAGCCGCGAAAAACCCGGCATTTAATTACAGGCATTGATATAACGTGCTCGTTAAATCGCGCGCATACGGAACACCGCGTCAAAGTGATCAGGCGAAGCGTTTGCATACACGCGAGAATATGCGTCGACGGGGAGAGGGGAATTAGAAAATTAGGTTATAGGCAGCGCGCGCACATGTCCGTGATGTGTATATATACGCTGAATGAACAATCGTGATGAAATCCCGATTCTGGCCGTGGGAGCGCGCCTCGGAATAACATTGTACCGAGCAATTACGGACGCGTGCGGAAGTGGCAATTTGAATCGGTAATGAGTAAATCAAGTAACTTGCCTAAGACGTGCCGCCGTCGATGCCACCGCAGACGCCGCGCGAGTTTCGCGAAATTACAGATACACAGAGGCGTATGTATAGTGTATATAGGGGAAGGGAGAAAGTACGCGTGCGCGCGGTACTATGGGTGAGTTCCGGATACGCTAATTAGCGCGCATAGTCGAATATGCTGTTTGACGAGCGATAATACCTTTGTGTTAATTCGCGTGATTTCGGAGAGAGCCCCGCCCCCGTAGCCGACGCGGTGTATCGTGGCACCGATGACGTATGGCTTATTCGTATGCATGACTAATGAATGTATATATACGCAAGCTAGAGCTCAGCTGTCTGTCTATCCCACTCTCTCTCTCTCTCGCTCCACTCCCCGGGCATTTATATATGCGCTGTTTGCAGGGCTTTCGTGTCAAACAAGGTCAATGTTTCTCTGCAATATGTTGTTTTGCGATTGTCGCGAGTTCCGGAAAAAAGTGCGCGCCTCTCGAACTATGAACAATCGGTTACTATCGTCCCAGATATTTAGAACGCATCATTATTCTAATGAGAAAACGTAGAAATGCTTCATAGTGGTACGACTGAATACCGTCTGACCGCAAATCAAACACAAAAAAGCATCTGTTTACAAAGGAATCACTACGCCACTCGTTTATTCTCTTAAATACGTGAAAGCCAGCTCGGTACTATTTGCATTACAGATAAAACACAAGCGCACGCCCCGACTGTCTGGTGCTTCGCTGCAAAAAGCCGCAAAAAAGGGGAGTCAGCCCCGCGCGTCAGTGAGCAAAAAAATCCCAGCCGCGCTGTTGAATCGAACTCAGCGCGTGCGCGCGCGCGTGCATTACTAACGCTATAAAAATTCACTTTGAAATGAACGCGTACGCAGCGCTAAACCGCTTGTAACTCGCGCCAGCATCAAAATATCGCCGCAGCTGCGAGGAACGTATCAGTCGATGTGTAAAAATACTGCGGTACGCGCGCATACTCATGCCTCGATTAACCCGCGCAAAAATGCGCAAGCGCCAGCCTTTAGACTCTCGCGCGTATAGAATGCGCGCGCTTTGCGTGCGAAGTGCTGCGTACGTGTATTTGTGTCTCGCACGTTCTCAACAGAGAAAAGAGGTGTGCGCGACGACGAAGAGCGAGAGCGCAAACAATGGAGGAGGATCTCGAAAAAAATCAAAGCGTAGAGCAGCAGCCGCACATTCGTTACGTCCCTTTTCATTAACACTCGCGCGCGCTAGAGGCATTTGAAAAGGACGTGAGTGCGCGGCGACAGCCGAATCATTTTTTTCCCGGCAAATAGTCGCCGCATTTGCATTCCTCGCCATGCGCTTATGTACATACGTCGACTTTTTTTGCTCATGCCCGCTATGTGTCTTCGGTGCGTGCCGCGTGCACGTGTGTCATGGACTTGAAACTAAGCCTCATTTGCGTGAAATAACGTTTCTCTGCCGACGCTAGCTGGCGTTTTTTTACTGTCTGGTCTGGCGAAATGCGTCGCAATCAACATTCCGATGTTTGTGCGTCCGTGCGACTCACTGCACGGGGAAAATATTTGTACTTGGCGTGGTTTGCTGTCATGAGATATTGTTCTTTGCGAGCATTTTAATTTAGAATTAATTATAGTTAATTTCACCGTTTTATTACGGAATTTAATTTTTTTCGCATAATAAACTTTATATTCATTTTTACGTAGACACCTGAAAATAGGGCCGACTCAAGAGCGCGCAGCCCCGGTACACAAGGCATGCGGACCTAGTTGATGTTGATCCGGATCTATCCAGTTTTTGCCAGACCCTTTAGTACTCAACTTTTCCAATTAAAACCTATTTGACCCCGTTTCGCACCAATGTGCAATTGCTAAAATTATTAATTTATGAAACATTATTGTAACATTGAGATACACATGTAAAATTTAATGCAGATTGAATTCCATTGGAATTACTTAAAAGGGTCTTCCTATCTCGATACGCATCTAATTAAATAACTCCATTCATTCGCCTTCGCAAACCCATTGATAGGCGCGTATAATACTAGCAAAGCAGGCGGACTTCCGCGATGTGCAGGCGCGATTAATGCTCCGAAGCTTTGATGTTGACGCGCGGAAAAGAGAGTGTCTTCTTTCCCGTCCTTGCAAAGAAGCATAGAAGAAGAAGAAGGAGATGTAGCAGCAGCAGTGGGAGCGCAAGTGTCAAAAGAGGTGACGGAAATTATCGATGGAGCACCGGGGCAGCCGCTCCCCTGCTACAAAAAGTCGCAACTAATCATTTAGAAAGCATCGCACCTACCGCGAGACGCAAAAAGCAGCGCCGCGCGAAGGAGGAGGACAAGGAAGAGAGATGGAGGAGAGAGAGAGAGAGAGAGAGCGCGTACGCAAAAAGCAGCGAATATCTCTCGCGCGCTCGCGTTATTTCGCGACCCCATCTCAGCCGCGCGACGTGTTCGTGAAAATCGACCAAATGCGCGCACGAAGCGCAAGGGGAGGAAGGGATGGAGGAAATTTACGAGGGCGTTACACGCGCGGGAAACCGAGCCGCGCTATGACTGCTTTCTGGGTCGCCTTCTCCTCCCACCTCCCCCGGGGGTAGGGTGCGAGCTCGCAATATGGCTCAAGAGGAGAGAAGATGCGCAGAGGGAGAGAGAGAGGATCTTTTATGCACTGTGTGTAGAGAGAGGCTGTAAAAAACACAGGGAGCTGCGGGAGTGATAAGCTCTCCCGAGGCGGTTCGAAAGTAATCGACGTCAGACGGGGTTCAGCCTCTCTCTCCCGTCATTATTGTTATTGTTGTTGCCGCTTTTTATGAGATTATCAAATGTGGGGAGTTTTTTTCCACCTGGAACACCCGAGGTGCGAGCCCCCGCCATTAGCTGAATTGCACTTTGCCACCACCAAATGTAATTTTTCCGCGGCGTGCACTTTAGAGGAGCGCTGCTATGTGGCTTTCGGTTGGAGGCGAATTTTTATTATAGGTTTTTAGAAAGTGATTGGAACTCAGTGCTCGCAATTTTTGCCAAGTTGGTAGGAAGATGATGCACGTTTCTTTCAATGTAATTAGCTTTAGAACTACAAAAGAACTATCATGAAGCTAATAAATAGCATTTTCGTATAGTGACTGTAGGCAATTACAACCAAAGATACCATTACATAAACTCACGGCCGTGCAGCATCCAAACGTTTGTTAGCGCGCCGCCGTCACCGCCGTCGGTCGACTTTTAATCAACGAGTGACGTTGACGCAAGGATTGAGACACAAGCTGCGCTGGTGTCCAGTGGCGTTCTAATATTTAAACAACGTGCGCTTGCGCACTGGAATGTCAACTAAGAGTCGCCCTGTCGACGACCACCGTACATATACATTTGCTCTGTATCAATCCTCTCTCTCTCTCTCCCTCTCAATGCATCGTCCAATCCGTTATCATTAAAACAAACACAGCCCACCGTGTTTATGTATACGCTTTGCATGTACACTGCACTTGCAAAAAGCTCCTCGGCGTAATCCTCGCAGGTAAGATCCGCTTAGGCACGCGTCCGCGAAACAAATGCAAAGCCGGAGAGCGAGAGAGAGAGAGAGAACCAGGGCTGGTGGTCAGTTGAGATTGATCCGCCGCGAAAGTTCGATTGGGAGAGTCTTAGCCCTTCCCTGCGGTCGGTCCTAAAAGCCATTTGCGATGCAAACGAGAGCTTTGCATGTATATCGCCTAGCGTCAGGCAAGCGGAAAAAGAGAGGAGATAGAAACGCGCCCGCGTAAACAACACGGATAAAAATGTTTGTTGAAAAATTACTATGTTCGCTAGTAATGGGGTGACAGACTTGTATTCTGAGCCTATTTAGTATACTTTTAGTAATTATTAATATAACATTGATGAAAAATTAATAGAAATGGCTATAAAATTTACTAAGGTAACATAGTAAAAAATTTGAGAGTGAAAGATTAATACGATATAAAGTAATTTTTAGTACATATTTTGTATAATTTTTGCCAAAATTTATCACAAATTTTACTGTACTACATCGTAAATTTCAGACATTTTAATAATTGACAAAAGATATAAAAATTTTTACAAGAAGGTATAAGAATTTTTACAAGCCAACATAGTAAAAATTGAGTTGTCGTCTGCTAATGGCTGTAGTCGGCGAGTCAACATAACCTCAAGCTGTACCAGATATAGACGAGTCGAAACACCATACCCGTAAGAACACGTTGGTGCAGCGAGTAAGAGCGTGGCTTCTGGCCCAGGGGACTAGGGTTCGATTCCCGACCATTGCAGATTTTTTTTTTCTTGATGGATTTCCACTTTACTTTCCAGTATTGTAAAATTTGATAGAAAACATTGTAAAATTTAAAACAATTCAAGTCTGTCACCTTGTTTCCATACAACATAGTAAATTTTCCTAGATAATTTAATAATTTTTCATAGACTATTTTTTTCAGTGAAGCGAAGATGATCTGCGCGAGCGGCCCGGGATGCATGCATGCATGCATGCATGGAGGATGGAATTTTCATGAGATTCGCCATGGCGACTCTCCTTCTATCTATGCGCGCAGTCCTGGAAAATCGCGGGTGAAGAAACGGTCCGGTAAATCGTGGGCGCGGTACGGAAAAATACCACCGGCACTCGGGATGAATTAGTTATCGGCTTATCGACTTTCTTTGCGGCTGTTTGTCGCTTTTTTTTGCGTGATTTGCAGCGCTGCTGATTAATCTTTAATGCTCCCGTACTGTTGTATGTAAATATAGCTTCCTTCCTTTTTTTTTTTTAAGATTGATTGATTTCGCGCTGGTAGCACGGATGAATTTCGCTCGAAGTCTTCTCGTATATTCTGATGCGTGATGTTCATTTTCTGGCTAGGATGTGTGGTGCCCTTTCTCATTTTTCGAGTAATGAATAGCGCGAGGGATTTTTCGCCGGCAAACTTACAGGCAACTAATTATACATATATAAGTTTGCTCAAAACTTTACTCAATTTAAGATAACGCGCGCGGCTGACTTTTACACGTGATCTACATATATGCAAACTAAGTTCCGCTTAAACGTTAACTTAAAGTACGACCGAACTTTTAAAAAGTATATTACAACGTTAGACCATATCGGCTGGCCATCTTCGCGACACTCGGAATTACCGCAGCGGCTGGCGCTTCGTGCCCAATTAAAATTAATTAATAAAAAAATTTGGTGACCGAGGACGAAAACAAGTTCAAAATTACGAAAGCATATTAGCAAAAAATGTCAGGACCCTGCACCTCTCACGCGAGCGCATGTTTGATAAAGAACTGATTATCTCCTTACCGCAACCGGTTAAGTGTCGCGCGCTGCCCAAACACCGCACTTGCGGTTTTCAGCGCGCGAGCAAACTTCGGCCCCTTCCTGCTCGCAAGTGCGCCCGTGAAATTCAATTACTAGCGCCAAATTTTCCCTCGTCCCACCTCTTTCTGCGCTCTTAACCAACTTCGCTCTCGCTGCTGTAATCAAAGGCACGTGCGGAAATTTACGGAAAAATCGGGTCGTCAAACGCAAAGGGTTACCGTTCTCCGTTTTATTTCAAATGGTCGTTTCTACTGTCTTCCATATACCAGAATAAAATAAAACTTCTCGGAGGTTTCATAAAAGACGAAAAAAATTTACACTTTTTTAATTGTAGAATACTGTTCTTACCCTTGACTTATAACATATATTCTCGAGGAACCTGCGCGAACTTCATGCCATCTTATTAGAACCATCTCACCCTCTTTCCCACTCTCCTTTTCCTTTAGAAGAAAATTGCGAAGCGGAGACGGCAGAGAAAAATTATTGAAAGAGCCTCTCGCGAAAGTGGGACGCGGAGGAATGCGTGAGAGTAGCGCGCGGATTGCGCGTCGTCTTCGGTAATATCGGCGCGCGTGCGCGCGCGGCTGGCTGGGACGACGACGAGAGCGATATTCCCGGGATGAAAAAGGAGATGAAAAATAAGGGCGCCGCACGCGTGACACGCGCGTATATAGTCGCTTCGAATTCAATGGAGAAAGGAGATAAAGCGCGCGCCTGTGCGAGACAAGGATGAAGCAGAGAGGAGAGAGAGAGCTGAGAGGCGAACGGAAAACAGTAAAACCGAATGGTAGCAGTAGATAACAGCCGATTCGAATATTAGCTACCGCTGCGCGTTGCTGCAGCGCCTTTGCAAAGGTCAAAGCTCCCCCGCGTACGCGCGAGCTTGCGCCTCATATCGTGCCGCGAAGAGCAAGCGTAACCGTGTCTCGTCTGTATCTGGGGTGTCGAACGTTGAGAGAGGATTAGACGGGGCTGTAGAGTAGAATGTGAGTGTTATAATTATTGTATTAGGTTTGACGCGAAAAATGATTAGTGATTCGTTGTGTGAGTAGGGGAATTTTATTGTAGACAATGTCTGACTAGATCCAATCTATACCACTGATAGAAAGAATCATTTGCCCCAAAGTCCCCGGCTTAAGGTTATATTGGCTACACAATCGGCGTAAAAAGTTAGTTTTTACTTAAAATACCAATAATTAGTTATATGAGCTTTTTTTATTTTTTATTAAAAGACTATGTATATAGAATGGCATAAAACAAACATAATAAATCGGATAAAAATTTTTAAAGTATTTTGATTTTCAAAAATCTTATGTTCTAAGGTGTTTTGTAATTGTATTTACAACAATACCGAATCGTTAAATTTTATTTGTTTCTTGGTTTGTCTGTCTCTGTCTGTATACCTCTACTTTTCTATCTCTGTCTCTTTAGCCCTGTCTTCTCGTCACTATCTTCGACTTTTCGGTTCTGTCTCTCATTCTCCGTCTACGTCTCTTTATATCTAACTTTCTGTCTCTGGCTCTTTCCGTATCTGCTCTCAGCGTCTATCACTTTCGTTTGTCACTCTCTTTCTGCGTCTCTGACTCTGTCTCTATGACGCTGTCACTGACTGGGCAAGCTTCTTGCTCTAAATGTTTTTAACATATCACCTCTTAAAAGTACGACTTTCTATCTACTCCATGCACACCTCACACTCATTCATTTATTTTTCATACTCATCCCTGCACTATACACTGTAACACTGTACTCTACTCTTTGTATTTTATTACTTTAATTGTATTTGCTTTGTATGTTAATTTTTTTCTTCAAATTGTACAACATAATCTATACAGTAATAAACCTAATCTAATCTAATCTATAGTTCGTTGATTTCTTGGATATAAAGTGAGAGGTTGCCATTGAGGGGGAGCATGAGGGGGGTATGAGGAGGGGGGCAAGAGGGGCTTTGAAGACTCTAAAAATCATATATAAAGAGGGATTTTAACGGGATTTTGAGGGGTGTTGATCGGTCAAATTTTTTTCTTACAAATATATAATATAGGGAGATATATATTAATACTTTATTCTTAGTCACTGTCAAAAACGGTATATAGATGTTTAGCACAAGTTTTACCATAAATTATGACACATTAAGTAAAATTAATACAAAATGGATAATAGAAAATAGTCTACAAAAGAAATCACAGCCACTTAGTCAATAATTGGTTGTTACCCAATCAGAAGTGTCGTTTTCATTTAGAACCTGCTCTGGTAGAAAATAGACCAACTTCGTTGGTTAACATGTTCATCAAATGAAAGCACTTCTACTTAAGATTAACATTGAAATTTAATTAAAACTATTTAAAACTATCACTATATTTTAAAACCGACAATAGCAACATAATCATGGTGTGTCGTTTTTAATTTAAAAATTGACGAACGGTTCGCCAACCGTTGGTTAGTATTTCTACCAGGGTGTTGTTCTCTGTTCAATAAATATGAGTGTATCCAGCAGAGAACAGCGCGTGGTAGGCCTATACCTCTCAGTTTAAGTAACAGTGCCATGGGTGATATCGTGCCGAATGCTTTACTAAAATCAAACAGTAATGCAAGAGTAATGAGTCTCCTATCAAGACCAGATCTCACGTCATCCTGTCAGTTTGAATAGTGCGGTGGTGTTACCATGGCGTTTCCTGAAGCCAGTTTGTATAGTGGACCAAGGATCCCTTTGGTGATAATGTATTCCGATAGTTGTTCACGTACCAGTTTCTCCAGGACCTTGGAGAGAAAGAATAACAGAGCGATAGGACAAAAGTCAGACAGAGATGCAGGTGCTGACTTTGTGCTTTCTCCCAGGAAGAACACCATTATCAAGTGACAACACAAGATGTTTGCCAGGCTAAATCATGTTTATCCCATACCGCTACATATAACCAAACCCTCACAGTAGCAAAAGTTCGACGGCACTGGCAAGAATAACAGAAAGAATAACAGAGGCATAGAGAGATCGGGAGCACTTAAGAGCAGCTGCAAATTAGGTTGCCCCACTTCCCTTCATCCCCCAAAATCGATCGAGCGAGTTTCCTGGCTGAGCGACCAGCCGGTCTCCCTCCCTCACCCTCGTGAATTTTGGCTGACCGATTCGGTTTGACGACTCGCTGATCAAAGGCCTCCGCGGCAGCGGGCGGCCGCTTTGCCCGCCACATCAAGGTTCTTCGGCTGGGGCCGGCCATAGGTGGAGAGGGGGAGAGCCGAATAGTTCGCGGAAACTTGCCTCGGCCGACAAAGGACGATTGGACCTTGCTACCGCATTGATACGCGACGAGAGAGTGAGAGAGAGAGAGAAATCCTTTGCTCGCTCTCGGAGAATTTTCGAGGCAGCGCCTGCGGCTGAAGCGGCTCTGTGCGCGGCCGCGGACGAGAAGGGATACGTAAGGAGCTTTCGCCGTACAACTGCCGGTGCGCGCAGCGAGCAAACTTCTCTCGCGCAAGGATCTCTTACAATGGCCGCAGCAGCGGCGATGGCGGCGACTTATTGACGCGAATACTTCGTTCGAGGACGACGACTTTACATTCCTCGGCGTTCAATGGCTACATGTGCGCGAGCGAGTGTGTGCTAGCGCGATAGCGTTTTAAGGCCATTGAAGTGAGTGCTTTTTTCGTGTATGTGTGGGCTTTTATTCACAAGCGCCTTTTTAATTAATGCCGCTCGCTGCGGCCAAAAGCTTATATTCTTAAATTAATGAGTTATTTTGGTTTATTTGACTCTGTTACTTAAGATTGTTGAGGTCTATCTGAATTTGGTTTCTATTTGTTGAATTAAATTTGTACAAAAATGCAGAAAAACTACTAAAACTCAAAAGTTACGGAAATGGTAGGGCGGCGGCGAGTACATTCCTCGCGCGCTCAAGCGACCTTTAAACAGGTGGCTAAAGCACGCGAATTATTCCCTCCCCAGTCTAGTGTGCAGTCAGTCTGTGCGCAAGGGCGACCTCGAAGGTAGAGCCGGCAGCGACCTCGATTCGCCGGGCTGTTGGCATGTATGTGTCGGTGTGTACTAGCTTCACACCCGACAATTTTCCTTGTTTAATGCAATCGCGGCGGCCTGCAGCAGCAGCAGCGGCGCGCTCTCTGACCTCATGAATAAGAGACAAGCGATCCTAAAATACCGGCGACGGCGGCGTGTCCGCACGAGGCCAATGTATATTGGATTCCCGCAACTCGTGGGCGTGAGAGTGAGAAAGCGCGGCACGGCCGAGGAATTCATATCGAGTGAATTGGAAAGACACGGGAGCGTGTGTTGTCTTGTCCGCGTGTAGAGTTTGCTCCCCCTCGAGATCGCGGACACCGCTGGCATAACTCAGAGATGCGCACGTTGCTGTGACTGATGCGACGGTACTGGCATCGACTGCCGCGATTATTTATGATGCGAGCGAGCATGGTCGGATGCGCGACGTAAGTTATGGGGATGTGTAATCTTGACGGAGATAGCGGGAGTTTAGATTGTGGTGGTTGAGGAAAATTTGAGCTGTAAAATTTTTTGGGAAGGCTGCAGCTGAAAATTTGCCTGAAAATAATATTTTGCTTTAATTAAATTATACACAGAGAAAAGAAAATCTTTACATTAAAAGTATAATTTTCTAACTATAAAATCCTGATGTTATTTGTGCCAAAGTATATATATTTCTTAGTAGTTAACAATATTTCTTAATAATTAAGTAATATTCCTTAACAGCTAAGACGCAGGTCATTTGTTCAAATTTTCTACAATTTCAAAGACATGGTTTCTTAACTATTAGGAAATATTATTTAGCTGTTAAAGAACATTAGTTTGTCCGTATCCAAACGTCCGTTCGTTTATAGTTAATGACGTTCCTTTAATGTAAAGATTTTCTTTTCTCTGTGTACGTAAAGTGACATAAAATTGCCGGATGCAATATTTATGACTTTCTCGGACTTCCGGAATGAATAACGCTGACAACGTATAAATTAGTTTGTACAACCACGCGAGAACTTGAACACTGGAATCAAGGGATATATCTAATGAGACGACGATATTCCACGCCGCATTACCGCATTTTATCACGTGAACATTCAATTTCGCTCATCCGCACTACTACTATGTGTATGTATTTCTCCCGGGCGAAAATTCGTTACACCCAATGCATCATCGAAATGAATTTATCACGTGCGCCAGCTCGCGAAACTATGTATGAGGTCGCGTTGCAGCCTTTGTACCGCGCTGCGCGCTATTGATGTATACGCTCTCTTCCTCTCTTCCTCTCGTAGTATCTCCTCCTCTCTCGTATACACTCGCTCAACTTGAGATTAGTTTGTCATTTCCCTGCGAAACTTAATTTTGCTTCTCTCCCGCGCATTAATCATTCAACACGCGCACGGGAGAAATGAATTTCGGGTCGAAATCAACGCGTCGTGTCGCTTTATCAAGCGCACGCGAGCGCCACTGATGAAAATCAAAAGTACGTCTCGCGTTTCTCTGCCCTGGCAACAAACGTAAAATAGAAAGAAAAGGGCAATGTCGTAAAAGCGAACGAGCGTGTATACATCGATGCTACATTCACGATCGTACGATTGGCTCTCTCCCCTATAGCTACTCTTGCACGAGCACATAGCAATGCGAATTTCGCACGTTGAGCGGCTTGCGCTCTGCACTTTTTTTTCCGTTTACTGCCTTGCAGCTGCTACGACAGTAATGCGACACAGAGCACCAGCAGCAGCAGCTGTCCGTTACGAGCACCGCCCGTAAATACCAACCCCGGAGCGGCGAAAAGTTCTCTACGGTCGGATGTATATATACACCCACTAATGGAAGTCGCTGCGCGGGAGGTGGTTAACCCAGAGAGAGAGAAAGAGCTAGAAGATCCAGGGACGCGTGCACGGGAAAAGTTTTTTCCCTCTCTCTTCCGAACGGCAATTTACCGCGTCTAATCCCCCCCCCCCCTATCCGCACAGACTTCGGACTATCTTTTCGCGCGAGGATTTACATCTGATTTGCCCTTGCCATGGGCGGCAAAATTTACCGCCGGGGATTAGCATGATTTTCATTATAGATAGTAATGGAATTTGGCCCGCCGCGCGCACTGATCGTTCTGCGGGCTTTTATTAAATGTTCATTTGGTATCTCTCTCGGGGTGCGAGTAGGCGATTAGAATTAGTGGGCCGGGTATAAATGCCTTTTCATTGAGGATACGGAGCTGAAGTATTTATGGCACCGGCGCTACTCCGCGATATTTCTTTCGGGGGAGAGTTGGTGAAAAACATTACTTATTACACTTTGGGTTATTTATTTTGTGAAACAGGGATATTCGTGTTGAGCAATAACGATATGGGGTTGTTGGTATTTTTAATGATTTAATTAACGCGAAATGGTCATCGAAAGTCAGGTGAGAAGATAATTACAGGGAAGTGTACGATACCTCTATACACGGAGAGAAATCGTGTAGCAAAATTTACAAATTTCTATAGGAAAAATTACAATTTTTCATAGTAAAATGAAGACAGACAAATTTCCTATTAATGTTTCCAATTTAATATGGTAAATTTTATAACAACTCGTATAGGAAATATTTTTCGAGTTAAAAATTTTAAAAATTTAATTTTCACTTCCGTTATATCGTGGTTATTCGTGATATTCTATATATTTCAAAGTTGCTCACACATATATTATTAATACAAGAAATACAAGAAATAAATTAAAGTAAAGAATAAAGAAAATTAATAGTACATTTCGACACGGGTGGGGAAGTCGATTATTTAGCTGGTGTGACTTTTTGCACGAGCGAAGCGAGTGCGAAAAAGTCACACTACCTAAATAATCGACTTACGCACTAGTTTCGAACGGTATTTTATACCAGGAGCGCCGAAAAATCATATCAAAGTTGTGATTTTGAGGTTAGAGTGGTATAAAAATTTTTTTTCGACGGAGGCCGGATTCAATCCTTCGACCCTTAGCACGGCAGTCGGACGCTCTAACCACTTACCCATAACAACATTAGACTACAAATTTTTGGAACTTGTACATTAGCTATCGCTAGATGTATGGCAGATTTGAGTTAGACGCGTTGTTGAATTTCAATTAATATATGGCATTATAATTAACGTAAAGGAAAATTAGCAACTGATAATGTATTTATAAAAGTAAAAATAAATAGGAATTTATTATATCCGACCAGTTTTGTGTTGCAAAACATATTGTGTGAGATCTAGATAACCTGAAAATTAGGGACGTCGGTAAGACAGAGCAGCAGACTGCGCGTGTTCGCGGCGCGCATGCGCATTTCACACATCATAATTTTTACCATAAATCATTGTAAAACTTAGAATTAAACATCAAAATTTTTGTAACTCCTGCATTCGAATATCAAGTCTTCGCAGTTTTTGCCATAAAATATAGTAATGTTTCATATTTTTTATAAAAAAAGAAGATACTTTTAATAGTATATTACAATATGTATATTTTTTGCTATATAAATATAGTAGAAAGTTATCTCGACACTTGTAATATTTAAAATGAAAGTTGTAAAAGGAATACATTACAATGGTAGAAAATCCTATAATAGTAGTAAAAAGCGTCAGAATCAGAGTATATCTTCGCTTTGATAACATTAATGGTAATTTTCCAAATCAAAGGACCCGGCACACAATGTATGGAAAATAATCATACGGTCAAATTGGATCAATCTTGGGGAAATGATAGATCTTAAGGTCCTGAACAAAATTTCTCATGCGCAAAACCCCCCAACATTTGACGGGATGATTTTTTCCATGCATTGTGTGCGGGGTCCTTTTTCTCCGTGTAATATCTGTATGTGTACAAGAACTTGAAATTTATAAGTAGGCAAATTTGGTGCACTAGTCAGGTAGACCACCGAGCTGCGGTACAAACATTCGAGGGTTTATATTAATAATATAGCAGTTGCCACATAATAAACGATATTACCTCGTGATAATTGAACGCTCATTAGCTGAAACTATTATCAGAATAATTACCCACTATTAGCGCTGAAAGACGAGAAACAAGTCAACAAGTTAATTACGCATATACACGCACGCGACACGTCATCGGACAGATAATAATAATAATATATATACCTTGATATTCGCTCAAAAACTCGCCCACAAAGAACAACCGAAAATCTAACCGACAGCGAGCAATTGAAAAGCGAAACGGCGCGGCGGTTTGATTAACGAGTGTGTGGGGGGAGCGGAGGGGTTGCCGTGAAAACACGAAATGATTAATGCCGATGCAATTTATAAATAATTGCCCTCTACTCCATGCACGCGGCCCGCAATGGCGATTAATCAAAGTAGCCACCGCCCCGCGCGCAAAAAAAAAAGAAAAAATTAGCCGACGTGGACGCTCGCAACTTAGCCCGCCGCCAATCGCGCGAGGATTTATACATCGACGCGGCGTTCTTCTTCCTCCCCTATTTTTCTCCATCGCCGCAGCCGCGCGCGCGCGCGCCTGGCTTCTTTCTCTCCCGGCGAATCAATAATTTCTCCAGCGCGCCGTGGTGCCCGACACAACGAAGCGCATTCGTCTCACTTTTGTCCCGGATCAAGCCGTATATTTAAAAGGCGCCTGATTTTTCCGGATCATGAATAAATATGCAGTTTTTCTAGAGAGAATCGCCAGTCTGCCCGTCTGCGCGAAATGTATAGCCTTCCATTCTTCCTTTTGTCTTCTCTTATGCATTTATCGAACTTCTCTCCTATATAGCTCGGTAACTTTTTTTCTCGCGCAACGCGCTGATTCATTCATCGCGCGTACATTCTCGGGGAAACTTTGTTTTGCAAATTGCGCGCGTGTTCGGGTCGAAGGAACGGTATTTTTACGATTCTAACAGTCATTTTGCTCGATCCCGCGCCTGTCGGCCCCCTTATTAGCAGTGAGTGTAAGAAACGCGAAATTTTGACAAATTACTCCCCCAACAATTCACGCATTCAATCAACCTGCCACTCGTACAGCGTTTATCCCCGTATACTTGCCTTCCCCCTCGACTTTCCTTCCGGCACGATGAAGAAAAAGAAGGAAATAACAAAAGCCTTCAGTCATCCATATAGGAGCAAGGCGAGGCGCTGATAAGATCGCGGGCAAAGCGTGCCACGGCTAGAAAATCGACGAGCGGATTAGTCACCTTGAACTCGCGCTGGATGACGGTGCGAATTCGGCGAAAGAATAATCATCGTCCGCTCTGCTCGTGTATGCGTGTGTACACATAAGCCGCGGACTTGAGGGTGCGGGTGGCAAATGAGGGCTGTATAGCGCACGCTCGCGAGTCCTTCGCACGCAAGGAGCCTGTGCGCACGTGCAACAAGTGTAATTTTTTTCCCCATCGAGAGCCCTCCCTGCACGCGAGCCCGAGCGCGCGATCAATTTTCGTCGCCGGTGCTACTTATAACCTAATTAAAGCACGCGAGCAATCGTAAGATGTTGCGGTGCGGTGGTGAGACGGCTTAATGACGCACGTGCGGGTTCTTTTTATTGGAATGGGGAGTGTTGGCGTAACTTTTTACGACGCGCGCGCGCGCGCCGTCGGAATTCAAATGGGCTGACCCTCGGCATAAAAGTTTGTTCGAAGGGGGGGCAGAGTGGGATTTAGGTCGGTGATTAGGGATATTTGTGGCTGTGATTAAAATACTTTAGTACTGATTGCCTCGGCGATGGGTATTTTATTTATTTTTTTTTTTTTACTTATGGCAAGTTTTTTCGAATAAAAGGGCTCTGTATCAGTATTCGTAATCGTATATTTATTATAATAAGTTTGGCAATTAGGAAGTCAAAAGAGGTCACAAAAATTAATGAAAAATCTACGAGAATTCTAAAGCGCAATAAAAGAGGAAATGGCTGTCTCGCTGCACTTCCACTTTTTTTTCAAAGTCCGACAATGATAAAATTCCTCTTACCGTTTAATAACTGCAAAAGAAAACAGGCAGCACAAGCTTTGGCACGTTAATTATTAATTTAACCGTGACACACATGCGCGGCGAAGTGCTTCTCGGTAAACACGAAAAAATGTAATTACAAGCTCGCGCTGCGGCTGAACCCGCCCACTTGGTGCACATAATGAGTTTTACAGAGAAAATTACGAAAGAAAAAGCTACGCAAACGATTTTCTCGGGATTCCAAAATACAGGTCGCCGGGGTGGTGCGCGTCCGTGAGACACTCGTTATACGAGTGGCAAGTTACAGAGCGCGCAGGTAAGGGGAGCTCGCGTCTCTCCTCTCTGCTTTGCCGCGCGGATCCTGACATAGCGTTCGCCTTTTGTTTCGGCCAGTGTGTACGATGTGTATACGTGCGCGGCTCTCTTGGCTTTTGATATACGCTGCTGCCCCCGCCGCGTTATGGGCGTCGACTTGGCGTTGATATCAAAGCGACCCTGCGAAAAGCTCAGCTCTTTCTCTCTTTCTCTCTGTCTCTTTACTATCCAATTCAGCTTTTATTTAATTATGCGCTGCTGCTGCTGTTTCTACTCGGCGGGTGACTTCTTTTACTTACGCGCGCTATCGGAAGTGATAAGTAAGTGGGAGTTGAAGATTAAAGGAATGCTGGATGCAGACAGAACTCTTATCGCGCCGATGTTACGTTCTTTAATTGAAAAGTTTATTTACAGACTTTTGTCGTAGAAAAAGCTTTATACATTTGTAAAATACACTGCTGTAAAAGAAAACATGATCCCGATGTAATAAGGATAGCGTTGGTATTCGGCGTAATCTGAAAGGTAATGAAAGCCGCATTTCACTTCCTTAATCGATATTATTTACGACTACGTCCAAAACAAGATTTCGTCTATATTATATAAGCCGAGATCCTCGGCATCGCGTTTTGGCCGTTTAATCTCGGCGAAGGTATATCGCGAATCGATCACTATATACAGTCCCTCCCACTCGAGCGTGATTTAGTAGTTTGTATATATCCCTATAGCATGGGTAGCGGCTATATTTTACCTCGAGACTGGCTACCTATACAGCGCGCGTCACTTATGATTTAAAACCACTTTTTCGCCGCCGCCGCCGTTTTATTTTAAATTCAATTCTCAAGGGCAACGTCCCCCCACCCCCGCCGGCTATCGTGACTCTACATCGCGCGCGACTCTTTTGTGTACAGGTCTAATATAAGTGAAAAAAAAATGACCACGTAAACGAGCCGGCCCTTATGCATTAACCTTAATTAAAATAAAGTGTTGGTCATCTGGCCTAATTGCGCGAACGCGTATACGCGATAATTGGAAAGATGCAGCGAAAAATTGCGCTTAGCTAGCTCTCCCTCGCGCGTGCGTTTACGATGTAACTAAAAGTTGTTATTCTCCAAGCTGTATGTATAGGAACCGTCAGGGCGAATGAGAAAAAAGACAGCTCAGAAAAAACTGTAGCAGCACAGCCATATATACACTTTTATGGAAAAAAAAGGAACGAATGAAAATTTTAATTCGCGCGCGGCGGATCCGGCGCGAAATCCGGGCTTACGCGCCCGTGCGCGCAACCACGAGTCGTAATGAATGCATTAATATCGGAATCGCGTGTCGTGCGTATATATGTACGTACGTCCCTTGGCTATCGCGCGGAGGTGCAAATGCGCGAACGTACAGCTCATAATCTATGCATAAGCTCCGCGCGCGGATCGCGCATGCGTGAGCGCGACGGATCCAAGCGAGCGAAAATTTGTGTACACTCTGCGTGCTGCTATTTGCCTGTAGCTTTAACTTTATATGTGGATAATCCGCGAGCGTGGGCCAAAATACTGCCCGTGCCCGAAAGTTAATTGGAAATTCTCTGTCTCGTTCGTTTGTTCGCTCGGTTGGTTTGTTGTGCTGTGTGTGTGGTAGCGCGAGCGAAGTGATCATCCGCGGCGGGGGATGAGTCCGGATGTGCTGCTGATCGTAAACATCGCGGTTGTTGTATGATCGCTGCGGTGTTGGCTGTACGGTTCGCAGAAAGACTGGTTTGTTACGCTGTGAGATGATTTGGGTAACGGTTCAGTGATATCGCGATTTCGCGATGATTAAGAAGTTATGATTTTAAGGTATATTTTGTATAACAAATGTTGGTTTGTAAACAAACTTAGATAAAACGTTTCAGTAAAGTCTGGAAATATTTTATCAACATAGTCATAAACATTTTTCAATCAAGTTATAAGTAAGAAAAAAAGTCAATCATTCGCAGCTGTAAAGAAAATGAATCTTGTTTCTCACAAACGCTTTGTGGTATGAAATATTTAATTCAGTTATAATGATGTCACACGATATTGCTAGAATTATTATCGTTATTAAAATTAATTAACGTTAATTAATATCATAACGTTATAACTTGGTTGTTAAATTATTTGGAAATTCTGCTTCGTGTATAATAAATTCAAATGTTTATCGATGACACGCGTAAAGGAATAATTAACCGTATTTTATCCATGTAACAAGATAAAAAGCATCCCCTTACAGAAATATTCAACGCCATTTATATTCATCATATTTATTTACAAAAGCTTTGAATCATCGAGTCAAATATCATGTAATACGCCTGCGCGTGTAGTCAAGCTTTTGCATAAAAGTAATTTTCTACATCACCTTTTCACTCCTCATTTTTAATGGGTGCAATTTTCCAAATTCCCTGAATTCATTCACGCGCCGTCAGCTCGAGCGCGCGTCGATATATGCCTATTGAAGGGGCGCGCAAATGAACTTTCCGTAATTTCATTCACGGTCTAATGACACGTTCTCTCTCTTTCCTCCCGTCGCGATCGACAAAGTTTCTCCGCGCGTTTTTTTTTCAAATTCGTCCCTTGAAATTCAAATGCAGACAATTTTTCCACGCTTTTTGCGAGAAGGGACACTGCGAACTATGAGCTCTCTTCCTCGTTTCGACCAAATAAATTTCTATCTGCGGCAGGTAGAAAAACACACGCGCACAGTGCGAAGTATTGTCGGGAGAACTATTAAATTAGGCCCGCGTGACATGGGTCGCTGAATTGAGGAATACCCCGCGAGAGAGGCTCTCTCTCTCTCTCTCTCTCTCTCTACTACGTAAGCTCCGTCGGTTAGGGTGTTCTCATGAAGTCGTGAGCTGGTTTCACTCCTACCTCAGTGAGCGCTTTCAAGCGGTCCGTGACAATTCTGGTAACATCTCAGCGTGGGCACGTGTTACGACGGGAGTTCCTCATGGTAGCGTCTTGGGGCCACTGCTCTTCTCAATCTTCATTAACGACTTGCCGCAATGTCTTGAGGGTTCCCGTCACATGATTTTCGCTGACGATACTCAGATCTACCAGTCGTTTTTCCCACACGATCTCAACGAGAGCATCGCTGCGATAAGTCGCGATGCAGCTGCTGTGTCAAATTGGGCGACAGCAAATGGACTAACACTCAACGTTGAAAAAACTAGCCGTCACTATACCTCGCGCCTCGACCTTAACACCATTCCGAAGGTCAAGATTGGCGACCAACCATTGCCTTATGAAGTTGTGGTGAAAAACCTCGGCGTTTGGCTTACTCCCACGCTCAACTGGACGACGGATGTCAACCGTTGCTTGCAAAAATCCATCGCTCTCCACATTCTGAGGCATTATGCTCTCTATGCTCTATCGAGATACCTCCGCCGGAGTTTGGTCGAAAGTCTCATATTGCCTCACTTTGATTAAGCCTGCGTGGTCTACCACGACTCTGACAAAAACCCTAACAAAACTCACAATCGTAAGCTCCAACGTGCTCTCAATGCGTGTACGTTTTATTTATGGAAATATTCCACGTCGCGCTCATGTTACGCCATACCGGTTTGAGATTGGCTGGCTCTCTGCTAACAGTCAACGGGATTATTTAACGGGCTCACTTGCGTTTAACATTCTCTCGCATCGCTCGTCGTCATACCTATGATAAATTTGTCATTATTAATACGGGCGCTAATATGGTACTTCTGATATTAATATCAGAACCTCTAATCGCCTTCCGTCGGCCTCTCGCTTCTACAAACCTGCTCGTACTGAAACTCGCCAAAACCCCTCATCAATTCTCTTCCTTGCACTCCATTCACCCCTCCTCGCCTCAATAATTTCAAAACCTCGCTTTTCACCTTCCTTCTAGAGAGAGAGAGATCGACTGGACTGGCTGTATCGAGTCGAAACGGAAGGCCTAACTAATTACTATATAAACCTCCGGATTGAGCCCGTAGGGCTTTCCCTTCGACTGGTAAGCATTGCGCAATGCAGTGTATATGTCATTCTTTTAGCTCCTAGTCTAATATAAATTTAAAATAGCTCATGTATGCGCATTCTTTATTTTCTTTACTTGTCGTTTCATTGTTGTTCTTGCCTTGTTTCAGCCGTCATACATTGTAAATATTGTAAATAGTGTATAAAGTTTGTTTGTTATTTTTTTTCTGTTATTGATTTGCGATTGATTTGTCCCATATGTATTCACAAATTAATTTTGTATCCCTATGCTCTGTAATTTTTTATCGTGTGCCAGATAAGGTTATACCCAAAGGCCAAATAAAGAAATCTGAAATCTGAAATCTCTTCCCGCCCTTTCGTGTATCCGCGCGCGCGAGCAGCCGTCTGACCGTAGCCCGACCTTTTTCACTTTGGCCAGTCGTAAAGCAGCGCGAAGTTTCGCGAGTTCTCTCTGGCCAAAAGTCAGAATGATTAAGAGGTGCTCAAGGAAATCTTTTCAGTTAGAAAAAGTAGTATGGCAGCTGCTGGAATGCCAAATCTTTTAGGTAGATTATATTACGGAATCGCGCAAGTATTATATAACTTTTAAATAAGCAGAATCGCTTGAATATTTTGATCAAGTTTCCGCAGAAACAATAAAACAATTTTGCATCGCGAATGCTCACGGCGGGAAGTTATTGAATTATTATTATTATCTTTGTCTCATTGCGCCTTCTATGCACATTATCAGTTTTATTGTTCCCAACGTTATCACAGTGCAGGAACCGAACCTTCTCAAGAACGGCATCACGTCCCTCTCTTTCTCTCTCACGGGCGAATAATTCAAACGGCGCATGAATCCAATAAAAAGGATGAAACGTACACGCCACGCTCGGTATATACATACATATGCAGACAGAAACCGTATAGAGTAGCCCCGGGAAAACGCAGAGGCACTGTCGCGCGGCGCATGAAAAATTCAGCTCGAAGATAAAGGATATACCAACCGCGTGCTCGCGTTTAAAATAAAGTCGTAAAACGTACCGTTTCCCTCTCCGGTCCTCCCTCTTTCGTCTTTCCCTCCTTTTCGTTCGCGGATATATAACTCGAGTGTCTACTTTGAGCTTCACCGTAAAAAAAGTCGTCTCACCCCGGGCGAGCAGATTATCCTGCACTATTGATTTTCGGGGGCGAGATCGAGTGACGCGAGGGCGCGCGCGAGTGCTTGTATTCGAAATGTTTTAATTAAATCGAAGATTGAATATGTGGCACGCGGGCGGCGGCGGCGGCGTCGCTGTGTGTGTGTGCGCGCGCGCGGGGCCACAAAACTAGGTTGATTGCAGATTCTAAGATTAAACGGATACACCTGACGTTCATCCATATAGTCGTGAGGGAGAGGGAGAGAGAGTCGCAATATCTCGAGCTCTCGTAAATAACGTTATTCAACGGCGCGCAACAACCGGCTTCGCGCGCAGTAAATTAATTAACTGATAGCGGGGAGAGCTCGTTTAACCCACCACGTCGGACGCGCGTTACACGCTTTATTTTCTCGTTTTAATTGAATACCAGATGATGAACAGAAAAGTTCTCATCCCTTTACAATGGTCGTTTGGTTTTCCAGTGGAGTTGTACGGGATTTGCGGATGCGGAGCTTTGTAACGGTAAGGCTTTTTTGAATCGGCGCTTCGTTGGGAGTTAGGATATGCAATTTTTCAAAGCGTATTATTTTCAAAACGGTGTAATTCCATTTTTAAAATTGTTGCGTTATTTAAGCGTAGAAGTATTATTATATTTGCATTCACCTTGTTAGTTCTTTTTTTTAAACAAGCCTGAAGAAGAACGAATGATAGATAATTAACGATATTTTAAAGTTAATGTGTTAATGGAATGGAAGTATTTTTAATAAAAATCAACATGTAAAACAATAACGCAATGTACCTAATGTATTACTATAGTAGTTAAAGTATTAATGTTGTCAAATTTAAGTGCAAAAATTTACTGTAAATTGGTATATAATTATCAAATAAAGGCAGAATATTGTTCGTAGCCATAAAGTTAACTAAAAATAGGTAATTTATCGTTAAAATTTCTATCAGAGAAGTGTCAAAGCAATATTAATTCCTGCAGAAAGTAAAAACACATCATAATTCTTCATCAAGTCTTCGGAAGCATTCGAGATTGCCTCGGTAAATTATGGGCCGTCCCGAGCTAATCTAACGCGAATTCATTTCGTGTAACGAGAATAACTCACGCGCAGTCTCGAAATACGGAATAAAGGGGCATCCTCGAGGGATATTAAGATTTCTGATCCCCGGAGAAGACTCCGCCACATAAACTATGCCGTATACCCGTAAGAGCATGAGGAAACATTTATTTTGCGAAGAAAATATGTTCGGATAATGCTGCGCTGAAAAGTCTGCATACATAGTCCCAGTCGAGCCGTTGTTGAACCTGTTACTTCGTTATCCACAGCTTACCGTATCGCCGCAGAAAACAATGCGTTGTAAGTCGAGAGGGAGTGTGTATACTCCGGTAAAGTCCGTAAGGGGATGGGTGTATTCAGGAAAAAATGTATGCTAATGCAGTTTCCACTCTCTGCTCGCCCAAGCTGTTTACTACCACGTTAATCGTACTGGAAGGTAAAATGTATGTATAATACTGAATGACACATACGTCCGGTAACGAGACGCAGAGAACGATGGTTAGACGGCTATAACGTGCATATACACGTGAAAGACGAATTAATCAGGCACATTCGCTGCTCGCCGAGAACTCGGCCATACTTAATTAAAGGGGGGGGGGGGGGGAGGCGGCCCACAATAAAGCGTATCGCTCGATTATAACTTGGTCGTAATCCCCGGTATCGCAGCACAACAGTTTCCCTCCAAGTTCGTATAATTTCTTGTAATCACACGCCGGTGGCGGCTGAGTCTCTCGCTTTCTCCCTTGGCGCGCGTGTTTTCCGTGCGTAACGGCCGCGGGAATAATCCAATCCCCCCTGTTCTCCCTCTCTATCTCTCTATCTGCTCGCGGTGTACGGAGAAGAAGCGCTGCCGAATTGAAAGGAAATAGGGCGGAGTGCGGACTCTCTGCATATATCTATATGTCTGGCCGAAAGTACGCGCCGAGTTTCAAAATTACTTATCGATCTTCGTTCGCCGAGGGATAGCAGGAAAGGGAAAGAGTTTTATGCTTTAGTCGACATGTCGCTGGTACTATACGTATAAAGATGCTGTATATCACTGCGCAGACAGCGTGTGTGTGTGTGTGTGTGTGTGTGTGTGTGTGTGTGTGTGTGTATATATATATATATATATGGTAAATTAATGAATGGCTATAACGCAATGTAACAAAAACACATAGTTACTTACAAGTCAATAATAAAACGAGTCCCTATCAGCATCTACATGTGCAGACTTACCTACCCAGCATTCTCTACAGCTGCACGTAAGCCCTGGCATATAATCTCGCGCAAGTTTACCACACTAGACTCTCCGCTTATGTGTCTGCGGGATCGACGGACGCGGGCGTAGGTGTCGGCGAGCAAGCAGTAGTAGCAGCAGCAGCAGCAGCAGCAGCTCCCGAAGAGCAACTCTGCTTCTCTCTCCCTCACCCGTTAATTCGTGCAAGGAATCCCGAGGCGGCAGCGGCAAAGCCGGGCTACCTCGTAATGCTTGCGCGCTACCACCACCACCACCGCCGCCGCCACGGCGGAGAGAATACCTTTGTCGTTAATTAGGGGCTCTGCTACTGCGCGCGCGCCGATGTCATTCTGCGGCTGAATAGGACTTGGCCCCCGCCGCACGTGCCGACGCCCCCGCGCTGCAGGGGCCGTGTATTTACACGGCTGCTGCTGCTGCTGCCGCTGCACGTGCGTGTGCGAACTGATAAACACGTGTGTGTGTGTGTGCGTGTGTGTGTGTGTGTGTGTGTGTGTGTGTGTGTGTGTGTGTGTGTGTGTGTATATATATATATATATATATACACACACACGGAGAAAGCACCTCGGGGACACGCCGCGGGGATAAACGCAGCGCAGTTGGACGAGAGCGCAAGCAACGGACAGTGTAGTTAGCGTTGCGCCTCGCTGCTGCTACCGCTGTTGCTGCTACCGTAAGCGCGATGAGAGTTCTGTGTGGGTGTGCAGAGGAGAGAGACTTATGCTGGGGTAGGAAGAGTTTCGAGCTGAAGGAATTATATTAAGATGAAGAGGAGGAAGTCATTATGGCTGTAGTTTCCTTAGAGGAGTCCTATACTGGTTTGTTGCACTAAAAAAAGATTTAGTATCTAGCGTAAACAACATTTTGCGGGTCATATATTGACCACAGTGTTGGACAAGCCACAGGAGGGCAATATATGGGAGATACGCGGCCATACAGTATTCCATATAGTTGTCATATTAGTCCACTATTTATTTTCATGAGAACCATTAACAAAATAAAAAAAAAACAAACGTAAAAAATAAACCTATTGGGCATGTATTGTAACTGTAAAATATAAAAAAGAATTTCTCTCAGTGGATTTGAACCTAGAACCTTTAGATTACTAGACTTGCTCGCTACCCACTGAGCTATTTAGTTGTGTATCAAAGAATCAAATGGAGGTTGATACTGGTACCCCTCTGCCTATTAGAACGAGTGTCCTAGCCCTATAAAAAAAAAAAAAATGGTGGTTCCCACACCTTTATTTTTTCCTTTCCTATTATTACATCGTATAACCTATACATTTCCTGAGGACCTCTCTTTTATAACTGTTTTTATAGCACGGTGTGACCAAAGCCCGCACTTTAGTCACGCCTATCCGTGGCTAAAGTAGTCCTTGTTTATCACACTCGCTACGCTCGTGCGCTAACCTCACGGTGCAAAAAAGGACTACTTTAGCCACGGATAGGCGTGACAGCGGGCTTTGGGCAGGCAGTGCTATAAAATAGTATACGATACTCGTGACTTAGTGGCTCTTTATTGCACGGCGTTTAGCGCCCTCGCTGCGCTTGGGCACTAACCTCACGCCGTGCCAAAAAGAGCCACTTTAGTCACACGTATCGTAATATACTATTCCATACCTATTCATCCATCCCGCATTCGCCCAGGGTTATGCCTATGGGGCGGGGAAAACCTATAGGCAAACCACGTGGGATAAATCCGAATTAGGAAAACCCATTCCGTGATGGTCGGCGTATTGGAATAATTCAATTTAGATGTCTAGATCACATTCCGTAGGCTTAAACACCGAAATTGTATTTATCCTCCCGCTCAGTTTGTAAGAAGGCAATTCAACACCTAACCGATCACACGAGGTAGTCGCAGAAAAAAAGCGGTTACCCATCCAAGTAGTAACCGCGCCCTTTGTTGCTTAACTGTCGGTCTGTCTGTCCTAACCCTATATTTTTAACAGAAGATTAGAGACCGCCCACAGTTGGATTCACGTCTTACCATTCAGACGCGGGTCGAGGAAATTTCTTGGATTCGTTAAATTTTCCTCGAACGCCGAACCAGAAGAACAATGGCCCTCTAACACCGTTGGCGTACAATACTGTCAATAATGAATCGCGGAAAAGGATCAGTCGGAACGCGTTGGCGCGGAGGTGCCGTAAAAGCCGGCAGTTTCGATGCCTCGTATCAGGATCTATGGTTTTTCTCGAACACATTCTGCGGCGGTGCGTGTATGACCTCTGTTTTTTTTTCGTTGACAAAGGTGATATAACTCTCGCGGGCGGCCGACGTTATCGTGGGCAAAAATTTATAGGGATATTTTTCCATCGCGGCAAAAATTTATGTGATTAGATTTTTTGATGGATAGCGACTTACGTGTTCCGATCTCTGAATACTGTTCTCGAAACAGTTTTGATTCTACGATACTAAACGTAACGTTTTGTTAGTTTGAAAGACAGCATTTTATTGTAAACGAATAACGAAGAAAGTGTACGTGAATGTTATCTTATGAGTCCCTTTTTCGAAAAAATCATTTTTTGTGCAGTTATGAGGTAACAAAAAAGGGAGACATGACGTATATCAGGATGATACATGTTTAATATCCAGAATCTCGTGTCTTGAAGAAAAGGTTCACGGAAAGAAAGTAAGATTTCATTTTTTATATTACAAGCCATGTTTTGAATTCTCATCAAAATCCCTTTCCCATATTTGAGAAATCCTCTAACAAAAACATAAAACAGCTTGTACAAGTGTCTTAAACTTACTACCCCCTCCACATTCAATCAATTTTCTATTAATAAACTTTTCTATCTTCTCCCATACCCCCGGGATGCCGCGTTTATTCAAAATCTCAAAGTCCAAGGCGATCTTGAAAATTAATAACGGCAAAAGATTGGCGTAGCTTATCGTTTTCACGTCAGCCCCTGAGAAAAAAAGTCGCCCCGTTCCCGACATCGTCATCATCATCGTCCACCGAGTCTCTCACGGGTCGTATACGTTTCACGCTGGCTTTCTCTCTCACCCCTCTGTCGGTTAGCGATGTTCCTTATCTCTTGTCTCCCCCTCCTCCTCTTCCTGCCTTTTTCTGCCTGTCCATTCTTGCCGGTGCTAAAATTTACATGGGTCAGCGGTATCTCCAAGTCGAACTGATTTATGACGAATATCCGAACGCGTCTATCTGATGGAACGAGCGAAGTCGTCTGTCAGGAAGGGTTGGAATAAACGATTTTTCGTGGAAATGTGAAACTTGGGTCGTGAGTATAATTGCTTGTATATACCACGACTCTCAAATTGTCAATTCCCATTCCTTTTTCTCAATATCGACTCCATATTCAAAAACATTAAAAAATTTAACATAATTGTCTTCAACATCCTTTCAAACTCCAAAAGCAACTTTGTAACAGTCCTCGTTGAATTCCAACCGCATAATAAATAAGTAATCAAGGACTCCTTACACCAATCGAAAGAGAGACGCGAGAGTTTCACAGACGCGAAAATCAAACTACAGCGATGTCGCGGCGGGCGCATTACTGGTACTGGCTTATTAAGCCGCGCCTCGGCGGCGACGGTCGTGTCTATGATTGCGGCTCGCCGCAGTTAACTTATACTCGAGCAGGCGGCGCGATGATCCATCGATAATTATCGAGACTTGGCGGTAGTCCCTCCGCAGCGGCGCAGGAGGGGAGGCGAGTATCAGAAGAGGAGGGGAGGGCGGAGGTACATGCAAGCTGGCTAAGCTCGATCGGCCGACAGCCAAGAGCGTCTGACGCGAGCTGCAGTATCGCGTGTAAACCCAACCACTACTAGCAGCCATGGAGATGCCATTCCGGGTGATTCGCGCGATGATGTTTGCGCTCGCGCAAGCCTATCGCCTTCTCCTCATCCTCATCGCGCGCGCCTCCCCCGCGCGAGCGCGCGCTAAATTAGATTGACGTAGATTGGATATCGTACTTTGAGCTCGCGCGTATAGCCGCGTCTATGCCCTGGAAGTGATTGGTAGGCGCACTGGACCGCGAGCGCGGTGCGGCTCAGCCTTTACTTCGCTCTCGCGCGTCTGTAGTATATATACACGCGCTCGGTTGTATGAAATAGAGCCCTGGGAGTGCAATGCGAAGGGGATATAACGTCCTTGGAAGGATAGATGCTCGGTATTAAAGTGATTGCCCGGTATATTAAAGAATTTTCTGAGGTAGGCAAATGTTTAAACAATCAATTTCTCTTTTGGCTCTACGAAAAAAGTTAGCAATGTTGAGTTTGCTGGACACGTTGCATTATACCCTCAAAATTTCAGTAGCTTAGCTTATTTGAAGAATGCAGCTGAAGCATTCACAAAACTATACATAATTTATTTGAAAAGTTTTACTGTTAATTATATATATATGTGTGTCAAGTGATCAACAAAGGGTTCGACGGAAACGCTTGAAATGAACAGCAATTCAGGAACCACGCTGATTGGACTTGAATTTCATTCCGACGAAACGTTTAGTTGGAAAAAATTAGAAAAAAGTACGAGAACGTTCGAGCGCGTTTTTCCCGCCCCCAATTCGCATTACACGAGGACGCAAACAGCCGTCGCGCGAAGTTCACTGGACAGGAAATTGGAAAATTCGATTTTCCGGCTTCTGCTATGAAATTTGATCTCTCTTCCTCCTCTCTTTAATCGGATTACGAGTCCATTAGATGATTTAATTGCATAATTAACTCGGTGTGCGATTCGACTGAAAAAGGCTCTCTCTCTCTCCCTCTCTCCTTGCTACGCACTATTGGAATGCACTTAGTTTCCGGTACAGCCGTTCTTTAAAAGGCGCGCAGAACTTTTCTTGCAAATGGAAACTCTCGCGTCGGGAGCGGGAATTCCGTAGCGGAAGTTTTGTCAACTTTTCTGCACAAATTATCTAAAGTTTGGCGAGAGAGAGAGAGAGAGAGAGGAAGAGAGGGAGGCAGAATAAATTGACAGACGCATACGTATACAGAGACAATGCAGTTGACCATCCGGACACTCGTTCTGGGGCAAAAAGCATTTTACTGTTTGGCTCGTGGAGTGTGTGCAGCTCAAAATGATCGGGCCGCGGCGCAAATTAAAATCTTTAGCTGATCCGCCAACGATTTAATCAGCTTCCTGATATATATAGAGTACACTGCTAAAATTAATTCGTGTACCCGCGCATTAAAGCTGTTTGCAGTCAATTATACTGTTATAATTCCCGTTTACAGAAAATCTCTTCGTTATAACAAATGATCGATTATAATCTCGTTTAAATCATTAGCGCCGAAATGTTCGCCCTACAGATTAAGCGGATCGACTAATAATAATTCACAAAAATAACTAAATATACACTGAGAAAACTGTCGTAGGAAAATTTACTGAAAAACTAACAAAAATTAGTAGGTAAGCTAGGAGAGTTCTGCCCCACTCTTATACATGGGCAGTATATCTATATATAGTATTTCCCCTAGACACCACTGCGCATGCGCGTACCTTCTCGCGTTGGATTCAAATATCTGCGCACACTGATTTCTGTAATTTGAGACGGTCTTGTTGGGATAGTATATCTATAGTTTTCCCCTAGATACCACTGCACGTACCCCCTACCCGCGACACCCTCGTGTGATTCACATTATCTCGTTCTCTCGTGTAAGATATACATGAGCACTATGTGTGTGTGTGTGTGTGTGTGTGTGTGTGTGTCTGTGTGTGTATATCCCCTAGACCAACCACAAATTTCCCTAGAACATTTTAGTCCTCGAAATTTCCCTAGGCTAACCCCCATTGGTGTACGCAAGGTACTATATACATAATAATTCCCATGAATTTTTGCACGATTTATGTATGCAGGTACTATATCTATATATATAATATTACCTCCTAAAGTATTCGCATAAAGAATAGCATACTACATTGAATTATTTGAGACGGTCTTGTTGGGATAGTATATCTATAGTTTTCCCCTAGATACTGCTGCACGTACCCCCTACCCGCGACACCCTCGTGTGATTCACATTATCTCGTTCTCTCGTGTAAGATATACATGAGCACTGTGTGTGTGTGTGTGCGTGTGTGTGTGTGTGTGTGTGTGTGTGTGTGTGTGTGTGTGTGTATCCCCTAGATCAACCACAAATTTCCCTAGAACACTTTAGTCCTCGAAATTTCCCTAGGCTAACCCCCATTGGTGTACACAAGGTACTATATACATAATAATTCCCATGAATTTTTGCACTATTTATGTATGCAGGTTCTATATCTATATATATAATATTACCTCATAAAGTATTCGCATAAAGAATAGCATACTACATTGAATTATTTGAGACGGTCTTGTTGGGATAGTATATCTATATATAGCTTTCCCCCAGATACTGCTGCACGTACCCCCTACCCGCGACACCCTCGTGTGATTCACATTATCTCGTTCTCTCGTGTAAGATATACATGAGCACTGTGTGTGTGTGTGTGTGTGTGTGTGTGTGTGTGTGTGTGTGTATGTGTGTGTGTGTGTGTGTGTATGTGTGTGTGTGTGTGCGTGTGTGTAGTAATATAGAATTTATTTATCAATTGAAGGAAACAGTGATATAGAATATTCATGAAGTTTATTAAACATAATTTTTACAGTTTTTCATATTATATTAGCATTAGATTGAATACAAGTGATATATAAGATAACTTCTTTTATTTATAAACCAACATTTACAATCAATCTTCATTAATTTCAATAGTTTTATAGTGCCCCCAAGGTAAAGTATCTGTTTCCCCAGGTATTAAGTATCGCTTATCATCGTAGGGACTTAAAGCTAACTTTTTTTGTCTTACAGTTTGTACTACATGTGCTTTAGATTGTATTATACACTGCTCTCTGTGTTGTGTTGACAAATTTAGTAAACAATCAACATAGTCATCAAAAGTAATGGTTCTATCAACAACTCCAGTTTTAACACCTTTAACTTTTTAACATGATCTTGGCCATTTACACGAATACTATACATTTTACTACGTAACCCAACGAACTCTGTCATAATTTGGCCATTACATTCATCTTTCATTAGGCCTACAACTTTCTTATTGACTTGAGGAATTCCAAAAATGTTATCAACTGGGTAGTCAGAAGTATCAAAATTTGAAATGTCACGTTTTATCACTTTATATATATCTTCATCATTTATTTCATATATTAAACTATCAGTATCGGTATACAACAGTTTGCAGCGATCCTCGAATTGCTTCTTCATGTAGTTGTAGTGAAAATCATATACTAAAGTCTTTGATAAATCCAATACACAAAGACCTACATAAATTGGCTTATTCATGTATACTTCTGTCTTCTCTAATTCTATGAGAACAAGGTTTTCATCAATGATTGTACGGCTATGGAATTCTGGTCGTGCAATAAGAGCTTCTGCTCCATATCGACCTTCCCATTTGGTCAGTAATTTAACATTAACTCTTTTTCTTATATTTTCCATAGTCTTTCCGAAAACAGCATTGTTCATTAATTTGTAGAGATTTTTCTCAAAGTCATTTTTAGCTCCTTGTCTCATTTTACTATTTAGATCGATATACTCTTTTAGCCAGGGTCTTTGATTAAATTTCATTACTCTGTGAATTTTTGTTAGTTTTAATCCATTTGTAAGAGCTTGCTTTAAGTTACGATAATGAAGTACATATCGCAATTTTGTTTCAACAGTTGTAAGCAATTTAGCTTGTGAGGAGCCTGGTGGCTTCTTATGCTCTGCACAAAATGGTAAATCTTTGTGTACATCATGTAAATTTTCTGGATATTCCAAATCAACTTCAAGTATATAGCCTATTGGAGCATCATCTGGAATATTGAAATTTATATGCTCTATATCTTCAATCCATTGAAAGCCGCCATATGGTAAAGACTGTTGCATAGCCCAACCATAAAGATTGTTTACATCGAAATACATGAGGTGCTTAGAGTTTTTATCTACATCATAGTCACTACCCATGTATTTGTTATTAGCTTGGGCATAACGATTTGAACACTGACTTATTCCACCTCGTATTCCACGCTCAATAAACATAAGTTGATCAATATCAGTGAGCAACTCAAGCTGTATATTTGTATACTTCAACATGGCATCCCAAGTTAGGCCTGGAGTTGTATAATAGTGTGCTGGATCTAAGCCATAGGCTTTAAGACAGCTGTTGCGAAAATTTTCAAACACCTCTGCCAAGAGTAGTACATCGGTTTTTAAGTACAAGTCTGCATATTCACCTAAATTTGTTATATTAAATGCTATCCAAACATTTTTGGCATGTTCATAATCTTCATCAGATATGTGACTGCTATTTAATTTGCTATAAAAGTCATCTTTCGTTGGCAGTCTTGAAACTTCAAGTTTTTCTTTAGTCTAGATAATCATAAGGAAAGACACCCTTTCTTCTCAACAGTTGAAATTTTTCTTCAGTTAATACTTCATCTTTAGAGAACTCTTGCCGCAAAATTCTAAGTTTCTCGAGGTATGATGATAGTTTATCCAGCGATGATGCCATGAATCGGTAGGAGTCAATAAATCTAAAGTTTATGTCACTTCCTTCGATGTGCTTGGTAAATGAGATGAAACGTTCTTTATTTAACGGTAAAAGATTAACCCGAGCAGGAAAACCTTGAGCAATAGCCTTGATGAGAAAGTGGGAGTCATAGCCAGTTAAATTGTGGAATATAACCGGAATACTGCATGACTCTTGGTAATTGAGGTTACATTTTTCATGCGCTGCTCCTCGATATCTGAAACATATAACAATAATAAATTAAAGTAATATGTTTAAGTAATGAGGATACATATTTAACCTTACCTTCCAGTCAGATGACAGCGATCTCGAACACGCTCCTCGCCCAAGGGTTTCTCACAAATATGACAAGGTTTTGTGCATTGGAATGCTTGTTCTTGTTCCAATGTTAACATTTCCATAGGTATTGCACATTCTAAGGCAGTCTCTACATTCTCAGCTAAAACTTGCAATTCCCTTGCAAACCATTCAGCAGGGCTCGGTCCTCTGTAGCTACGGTAATATGATAGAGAGTTATCATAGCTACATTTTAAGTAGTACCCCACACTGAATGCCTCATGCTTTTGATAAGCGTTCCCAACTTGTATAGGTTTCAAGAGACACTCAAAATCTGCATAAATGACAAATGGTACTTTCTCTTTATTATTATAATTTTTAAATTGTAAAATTTGGTCTCTTGGTGTAGGTAAGTTCACTCTACACTTATTGATTTGCGCACAATCTTGTTCATGATATTCTAATTTAGAGATATCTCTAAAGTAATGTAGGCATCTATCACATAAATATTTTCGGCCATTACGTTTTGAAAGTTGTGAAGATACCAAGCGAGATAAGTCTTTGATCCAAACATAATGAGATATAACTGTAGTATCTTCCTCCAGCTCTTCTTCTTCATCCTCATCCTCATAATTATTTTGTATCAGAAGAAGGTTTACATGTGTTTCCTTCTTAAATGTTGTTATATGCAGTGGCGCAACTTTAAATTTTCCACTACACTTTTTTAAAATGTAAATATTCGTCGAGAGATTATTTTGTTTTTCAAACTTTGGAATTTGTTTTGGTCTTACAGGAAATTCTATTCCTGTAAAATTTAATTCGTTCTCATATTGCTTATATTCTTTTACTCGATCTGAATGGTGCACAGAATGCAAGGCCGATAGTATTGCCCATTTGAAACATGCATTGTCTTCATTTTGCACATTAACACATGCTTTTTCCTTTTTATAAAATCTGGTAAGTCAATGTAATAACTTCCATGAATTGGATTAAATTTATTTATATGTACACTCAAGTTAAGAATTGTATGAAGCGACCATCCTGAATCTCGCTCTTCAAATTCTTCCATATCTCTTAATATGGGCTGTTTAACGTTTGTTGTAAACCATTGTTTTAAATCTGTTGTTTGCGAAATCGATTCAGCTTTCGTATTAAAATATTTCATTTCAATTATTTCTTCATCAGCTTTCGTTATCACATATTCAGATGCCAGCACTGTATATACTTTAAGATTATTTTCTTTCTTCAATGCATTTATAATTCGAATTTTAAACAATCTCTCAGCATCTTTCATAAATCCAGTAGCGTCTAAGTTCTTTAAGTTTGTAATAACACCCGATCTGATTCGTTCATTAAATGCACATTTAAGATCTTGCCATTTACTCTGTCTAGTAATCTTTTGCGTAAACCCTCTCCTCCTTTTAGTAAACTTTTTAGTTTCAATTGATGAGATTTCAATAATCCAATCGTAGATAAGTATTTTTGTTTCTCTGGAACTGTAGCTTCAACTTTTCGCAATAATTTGCTCAAAAATTTGATATTTTGTGTTGTATATTTTATCAATTTTGGAATCTCGCTTTTATCAATTTTACCACTTTGTAGCAGTTGCACAACTTCTCGCGTACGCTCAACGATTTTTACACTCATAAGCAGACATGTTGATTTTCTAAGAACAGTTGTCAACTATTCGAAAACGTGTTGTGTGCGCTCTTTTATACTTGTTACTAGTGTTAATTTGACTCTCTTCGCTGCTTCTCGATTTCTGTTGGGTTTCGAGATCGATTCGAGATTTCGAGATACCTCGCAAAACCGAACGAATATCGATCGCTTAAGGAAATTCAATAATAATGATAATAACCCCTGAAAGAGATTCTCTTTTACACTGAAAGAATTGCAGAAGCTACGTCGTATTTATAGGGTCTGTATGACGCAAAATTGATTGGAATCTCTGATAATCTCGTTCTAGAACCTTACAGAAATAAACTGTTTACAAGACCCCTTTTAATTTGATATCCTTTGCATACATTCAAGAGACACAACCTGCAAAATTCTAAGAAGTGCGTTATACCCTTTGATATACCGCAAACAATGCTTAAATACAGAAGAGTTGTTGACAGGAAACGGCTGTAATTTGACACCTCTTCAATATGCCACACTTATTTATCATATAGAATTCTTCGCAATATTTCTTTTAACTTGATACCCATACACTTGTTATCTACAAGTCAAAGCATTGGAACGTTTACCCTTTGATATACCGCAAAAATTCTTTAAGCAAAGACTTGTTTACAATAAAAGGTTGTAATGTAATACCTCTTCGGTATATTGTTATTGTTCCAAAATTCCAGGAACTATTAATAAAATTAATATAAATTTAGTAATATAATAAGAAGTTTGGATGAGGGGATTATAATTTCGAAGAATTAAGTTTATTATGTATTGTATGAATTTCATTGTAAATTAAAGTATTAAGTAGCTAATAAGAAAGTGCGCCCTCTTACAAATGCACAAATTATTAAATTTCATTTATATATCTCAAAATTGTATGCGAAATCTCAGCAATAAACTCGTGCTCAAATAAAATAAATCCTATACCTCGCGAACGGCTTGAGATATCGAAAAAATAAGCGAATTTTGATTCTCTCACGAGAAGCGATTATAAGGGCTGTCAATTCATTGGTATTGTCGTATAAAACTTTTATTAATAATTTAAACATTTTTAATTCTGTAAGTAAGCCGAAAGAATGTGAATAAGGAGAGCGCAATTGAAATACTCCCGAGTTCCAAGAATCACGCCGTGCGAATATCGGAACAAAGAGGAGGTGCGATAGATAACGCATTGCATGTATGTGGACATCAATATACGTTCGTTAGAAGAAGAATTTTTAATAGGCAAAATATTACACCATGTGTGTGTGTGCGTGTGTGTGTATGTGAAAAAGAATGTATCATTATCTTGATACACAATAACTTCTAACGCACACACACACACACACATGGTGTAATATTTTGCCTATTAAAAATTCTCCTTCTAACGAACGTATATTGATGTCCACATACATGCAATGCGTTATCTATCGCACCTCCTCTTTGTTCCGATATTCGCACGGCGTGATTCTTGGAACTCGGGGTATTTCAATTGCGCTCTCCTTATTCACACTCTTTCGGCTTACTTACAGAATTAAAAATGTTTAAATTATTAATAAAAGTTTTATACGACAATACCAATGAATTGACAGCCCTTATAATCGCTTCTCGTGAGAGAATCAAAATTCGCTTATTTTTTCGATATCTCAAGCCGTTCGCGAGGTATAGGATTTATTTTATTTGAGCACGAGTTTATTGCTGAGATTTCGCATACAATTTTGAGATATATAAATGAAATTTAATAATTTGTGCATTTGTAAGAGGGCGCACTTTCTTATTAGCTACTTAATACTTTAATTTACAATGAAATTCATACAATACATAATAAACTTAATTCTTCGAAATTATAATCCCCTCATCCAAACTTCTTATTATATTACTAAATTTATATTAATTTTATTAATAGTTCCTGGAATTTTGGAACAATAACAATATACCGAAGAGGTATTACATTACAACCTTTTATTGTAAACAAGTCTTTGCTTAAAGAATTTTTGCGGTATATCAAGGGTAAACGTTCCAATGCTTTGACTTGTAGATAACAAGTGTATGGGTATCAAGTTAAAAGAAATATTGCGAAGAATTCTATATGATAAATAAGTGTGGCATATTGAAGAGGTGTCAAATTACAGCCGTTTCCTGTCAACAACTCTTCTGTATTTAAGCATTGTTTGCGGTATATCAAAGGGTATAACGCACTTCTTAGAATTTTGCAGGTTGTGTCTCTTGAATGTATGCAAAGGATATCAAATTAAAAGGGGTCTTGTAAACAGTTTATTTCTGTAAGGTTCTAGAACGAGATTATCAGAGATTCCAATCAATTTTGCGTCATACAGACCCTATAAATACGACGTAGCTTCTGCAATTCTTTCAGTGTAAAAGAGAATCTCTTTCAGGGGTTATTATCATTATTATTGAATTTCCTTAAGCGATCGATATTCGTTCGGTTTTGCGAGGTATCTCGAAATCTCGAATCGATCTCGAAACCCAACAGAAATCGAGAAGCAGCGAAGAGAGTCAAATTAACACTAGTAACAAGTATAAAAGAGCGCACACAACACGTTTTCGAATAGTTGACAACTGTTCTTAGAAAAATCAACATGTCTGCTTATGAGTGTAAAAAAATCGTTGAGCGTACGCGAGAAGTTGTGCAACTGCTACAAAGTGGTAAAATTGATAAAAGCGAGATTCCAAAATTGATAAAATATACAACACAAAATATCAAATTTTTGAGCAAATTATTGCGAAAAGTTGAAGCTACAGTTCCAGAGAAACAAAAATACTTATCTACGATTGGATTATTGAAATCTCATCAATTGAAACTAAAAAGTTTACTAAAAGGAGGAGAGGGTTTACGCAAAAGATTACTAGACAGAGTAAAATGGCAAGATCTTAAATGTGCATTTAATGAACGAATCAGATCGGGTGTTATTACAAACTTAAAGAACTTAGACGCTACTGGATTTATGAAAGATGCTGAGAGATTGTTTAAAATTCGAATTATAAATGCATTGAAGAAAGAAAATAATCTTAAAGTATATACAGTGCTGGCATCTGAATATGTGATAACGAAAGCTGATGAAGAAATAATTGAAATGAAATATTTTAATACGAAAGCTGAATCGATTTCGCAAACAACAGATTTAAAACAATGGTTTACAACAAACGTTAAACAGCCCATATTAAGAGATATGGAAGAATTTGAAGAGCGAGATTCAGGATGGTCGCTTCATACAATTCTTAACTTGAGTGTACATATAAATAAATTTAATCCAATTCATGGAAGTTATTACATTGACTTACCAGATTTTATAAAAAGGAAAAAAGCATGTGTTAATGTGCAAAATGAAGACAATGCATGTTTCAAATGGGCAATACTATCGGCCTTGCATTCTGTGCACCATTCAGATCGAGTAAAAGAATATAAGCAATATGAGAACGAATTAAATTTTACAGGAATAGAATTTCCTGTAAGACCAAAACAAATTCCAAAGTTTGAAAAACAAAATAATCTCTCGACGAATATTTACATTTTAAAAAAGTGTAGTGGAAAATTTAAAGTTGCGCCACTGCATATAACAACATTTAAGAAGGAAACACATGTAAACCTTCTTCTGATACAAAATAATTATGAGGATGAGGATGAAGAAGAAGAGCTGGAGGAAGATACTACAGTTATATCTCATTATGTTTGGATCAAAGACTTATCTCGCTTGGTATCTTCACAACTTTCAAAACGTAATGGCCGAAAATATTTATGTGATAGATGCCTACATTACTTTAGAGATATCTCTAAATTAGAATATCATGAACAAGATTGTGCGCAAATCAATAAGTGTAGAGTGAACTTACCTACACCAAGAGACCAAATTTTACAATTTAAAAATTATAATAATAAAGAGAAAGTACCATTTGTCATTTATGCAGATTTTGAGTGTCTCTTGAAACCTATACAAGTTGGGAACGCTTATCAAAAGCATGAGGCATTCAGTGTGGGGTACTACTTAAAATGTAGCTATGATAACTCTCTATCATATTACCGTAGCTACAGAGGACCGAGCCCTGCTGAATGGTTTGCAAGGGAATTGCAAGTTTTAGCTGAGAATGTAGAGACTGCCTTAGAATGTGCAATACCTATGGAAATGTTAACATTGGAACAAGAACAAGCATTCCAATGCACAAAACCTTGTCATATTTGTGAGAAACCCTTGGGCGAGGAGCGTGTTCGAGATCGCTGTCATCTGACTGGAAGGTAAGGTTAAATATGTATCCTCATTACTTAAACATATTACTTTAATTTATTATTGTTATATGTTTCAGATATCGAGGAGCAGCGCATGAAAAATGTAACCTCAATTACCAAGAGTCATGCAGTATTCCGGTTATATTCCACAATTTAACTGGCTATGACTCCCACTTTCTCATCAAGGCTATTGCTCAAGGTTTTCCTGCTCGGGTTAATCTTTTACCGTTAAATAAAGAACGTTTCATCTCATTTACCAAGCACATCGAAGGAAGTGACATAAACTTTAGATTTATTGACTCCTACCGATTCATGGCATCATCGCTGGATAAACTATCATCATACCTCGAGAAACTTAGAATTTTGCGGCAAGAGTTCTCTAAAGATGAAGTATTAACTGAAGAAAAATTTCAACTGTTGAGAAGAAAGGGTGTCTTTCCTTATGATTATCTAGACTAAAGAAAAACTTGAAGTTTCAAGACTGCCAACGAAAGATGACTTTTATAGCAAATTAAATAGCAGTCACATATCTGATGAAGATTATGAACATGCCAAAAATGTTTGGATAGCATTTAATATAACAAATTTAGGTGAATATGCAGACTTGTACTTAAAAACCGATGTACTACTCTTGGCAGAGGTGTTTGAAAATTTTCGCAACAGCTGTCTTAAAGCCTATGGCTTAGATCCAGCACACTATTATACAACTCCAGGCCTAACTTGGGATGCCATGTTGAAGTATACAAATATACAGCTTGAGTTGCTCACTGATATTGATCAACTTATGTTTATTGAGCGTGGAATACGAGGTGGAATAAGTCAGTGTTCAAATCGTTATGCCCAAGCTAATAACAAATACATGGGTAGTGACTATGATGTAGATAAAAACTCTAAGCACCTCATGTATTTCGATGTAAACAATCTTTATGGTTGGGCTATGCAACAGTCTTTACCATATGGCGGCTTTCAATGGATTGAAGATATAGAGCATATAAATTTCAATATTCCAGATGATGCTCCAATAGGCTATATACTTGAAGTTGATTTGGAATATCCAGAAAATTTACATGATGTACACAAAGATTTACCATTTTGTGCAGAGCATAAGAAGCCACCAGGCTCCTCACAAGCTAAATTGCTTACAACTGTTGAAACAAAATTGCGATATGTACTTCATTATCGTAACTTAAAGCAAGCTCTTACAAATGGATTAAAACTAACAAAAATTCACAGAGTAATGAAATTTAATCAAAGACCCTGGCTAAAGAGTATATATCGATCTAAATAGTAAAATGAGACAAGGAGCTAAAAATGACTTTGAGAAAAATCTCTACAAATTAATGAACAATGCTGTTTTCGGAAAGACTATGGAAAATATAAGAAAAAGAGTTAATGTTAAATTACTGACCAAATGGGAAGGTCGATATGGAGCAGAAGCTCTTATTGCACGACCAGAATTCCATAGCCGTACAATCATTGATGAAAACCTTGTTCTCATAGAATTAGAGAAGACAGAAGTATACATGAATAAGCCAATTTATGTAGGTCTTTGTGTATTGGATTTATCAAAGACTTTAGTATATGATTTTCACTACAACTACATGAAGAAGCAATTCGAGGATCGCTGCAAACTGTTGTATACCGATACTGATAGTTTAATATATGAAATAAATGATGAAGATATATATAAAGTGATAAAACGTGACATTTCAAATTTTGATACTTCTGACTACCCAGTTGATAACATTTTTGGAATTCCTCAAGTCAATAAGAAAGTTGTAGGCCTAATGAAAGATGAATGTAATGGCCAAATTATGACAGAGTTCGTTGGGTTACGTAGTAAAATGTATAGTATTCGTGTAAATGGCCAAGATCATGTTAAAAAAGTTAAAGGTGTTAAAACTGGAGTTGTTGATAGAACCATTACTTTTGATGACTATGTTGATTGTTTACTAAATTTGTCAACACAACACAGAGAGCAGTGTATAATACAATCTAAAGCACATGTAGTACAAACTGTAAGACAAAAAAGTTAGCTTTAAGTCCCTACGATGATAAGCGATACTTAATACCTGGGGAAACAGATACTTTACCTTGGGGCACTATAAAACTATTGAAATTAATGAAGATTGATTGTAAATGTTGGTTTATAAATAAAAGAAGTTATCTTATATATCACTTGTATTCAATCTAATGCTAATATAATATGAAAAACTGTAAAAATTATGTTTAATAAACTTCATGAATATTCTATATCACTGTTTCCTTCAATTGATAAATAAATTCTATATTACTACACACGCACACACACACACACATACACACACACGCACACACACACACACACACACACATACACACACACACACACACACACACACACACACACACACACACAGTGCTCATGTATATCTTACACGAGAGAACGAGATAATGTGAATCACACGAGGGTGTCGCGGGTAGGGGGTACGTGCAGCAGTATCTGGGGGAAAGCTATATATAGATATACTATCCCAACAAGACCGTCTCAAATAATTCAATGTAGTATGCTATTCTTTATGCGAATACTTTATGAGGTAATATTATATATATAGATATAGAACCTGCATACATAAATAGTGCAAAAATTCATGGGAATTATTATGTATATAGTACCTTGTGTACACCAATGGGGGTTAGCCTAGGGAAATTTCGAGGACTAAAATGTTCTAGGGAAATTTGTGGTTGATCTAGGGGATACACACACACACACACACACACACACACACACACACACACACACACACACACGCACACACACACACACACAGTGCTCATGTATATCTTACACGAGAGAACGAGATAATCACACGAGGGTGTCGCGGGTAGGGGGTACGTGCAGTGGTATCTAGGGGAAAACTATAGATATACTATCCCAACAAGACCGTCTCAAATTACAGAAATCAGTGTGCGCAGATATTTGAATCCAACGCGGGAAAGTACGCGCATGCGCAGTGGTGTCTAGGGGAAATACTATATATAGATATACTGCCCATGTATAAGAGTGGGGCAGAACTCTCCTAGCTTACCTACTAAAATTACTATATTTGATAGCAACGCGGGGATATAAGCAAATTATAAAAAATTTTGCTATAGTTCAGGAATATTTACAAGGTATCTTAATAATTTTTACTACTACACATAGCAAAAAGTGCCCTCTACATGTAGTTCTTATTGCGTGCACGCCGGGAGCACGTGTCTGATTGAGGTTATGTTTCTCCCGCAATTTGAGATTATCTTCCTTTTAAGTTATCAAAAACATCGACAATATCGATTCAGTTGTTTTATTTTTACGTTGTGCAGGTGAGCTATGAGTTATTTCTTTATATTATCATAGTTATTTATTGCTATCAAATAATCATCAAAGTTCTCTCGTAAGCGAAGGTAGCCAATGTATCAGTTCCAAAATTTTGTACTCAAGAAGCTCACGTGGGTAAGAGGTTAGCGCGTCTGCCTAGCGTGCGGAGGGTCCAGGGTTCGAATACACAACCACCGTAAAAAAAATTTTTATTTCCTTATTTATTTCTTGTATAGCTAAATTTAATTAATAATATATTAAATATTGTATAAATATTAGGTATCCTATAGATATAAAATCATGAAAATCAATTTTTTTTAAGTTTAAGCTTGGCTACAAAAATTACTATATTAGTTAGCAAAAGTACCTAAATTTCCATGATATCCCATCGTTGCTATAAAAAATAGTAATTTTTATTAGCTTTTCAGTAAATTTTCCTACGACAGTTTTCTCAGTGTATTGTAACGAACTTAAGTTAATGATGTTTAGTAAAGTTAAATTTATTATTATTATTATTATTATTATTTTCCTGCTTGACGCGAGAGAGAGAGAGAGAGAGAGAGAGAAGGAGGTAAGGGCGTCTCGTCACATTGGGGAACATTGTAGCCGATGTGTAGGCGTGCGTGCACGGCATTCTATGAGGTCTGTTCGGGGCTGCTTCTTTTCATACGATCGGTTACATGAGTAACCGATAAAAGGTGAGAAGTACGGGGCAAAGGAACTGAAGTTCCTTTGCGGATGGTTCGCCAGAGAGACGTTTGATTTTGGATGAACAATGGAATGCAGTTTTTCCAATGACAAGGAAAAAACAACATTCTCGTCAGGCAGCGAAAATATGTCATTCTTTTACTGACATTCGTGTAAGCAACATTGAGTTCAATCGTTAAATCTCCTAATAATTGTATAACATAATTCTATAAAAAGACTAATTAAAAAAAAAATAATTTGCCATCCAATTATTTATACATAATTCGAAAAGTAGGCTGCAAAACGATGAATTTCACGTACATACAGGAATGAAAGACAAAGGGAACGATAGCTGTCCGATATATAAGTAATCCGCGAGAAGAGACAGATAAAGGAGATCGGCAAAGAATTAGCCGTTCCGCGCTCCTGCACACGCCGGCTAAGCTGCGTCTAAGCCACTCGCCTCTGGACAGCTAGGCAACGAGCAGTTTAAATCTCCCCTCGAGCGCGCATTTCGCCCCCATATCTTTCCTCCAACCTGCGTTTTTCCAATTTTTATATCTTTTGCACGACGATTCGCTCCTCCAGCTACTACAAGCGGCTTATTCCGCGGCAGTCAGTAAGGAAATTAGAATTCCCCGCGGAATTCCATGGGTCTTTCTCCAAGCATATTTCAGAGCATTTTTTCAAAACTGCTGCATTGAAGATGAGAGGTAAAATTTTTCCATAATAATAATAGTGATTCATCAGCGTAATCCACGTCGGAGTGATAAACCGGTGGAACTTAACGCCTCCTAATGAAAATCCGCGCTTTTCTGCGCGTGATATACAATATCACAGGCTCACGGGTGTACGCATCGTCTTTGGAAACAGGAATCCTCTCCGAGTCGAGCGAAATGCCATTTGAACTTTCCGTTAGGCGGATTACAAGCCTCCCCCGTGTAATATTACGCATTCTGCAAAGAACGTTGCTAATTCTGCGCCTGTGTTACGTAACCGACTTCTTGCATTTTTGCATTTAGAATGGGAGCGATTTTGAACAAATACGTAGGGAAATTCGCTTCCGTGTCGTTCTTCTCTTTCTCCAAAGTAGCACTTTCATTGTTGCACCTTCCGGCATGCATCAGAAAAAAGACAACTCCGTCAACCACACTTTTTAAAAACAGAACTGACGCATAAAGCATTCGACATCGCGCGCCACGATCTACAAAACACAAAAAAGTGCTGTCGAATAAAAGAGTCGAGCGTACAGGCACCGGCAAAGGCCGCGCGCGAGAAACAATTTTCGAGAAAAATGTTTGTCGCCGGGAAGCTGCAGCAGCTTTCCCCACGTATTTTCCCGCGACACGTCGGACGGATAATTTCCCGGCGGTGCGAAAATCGAATCATGTCGAGTGCTCGCATGCGCGAGGCTTGCCCACATCGCCGAGGGGGGGAGACATAGACAAGAATGGAGCAGGTACCGCGAAAATTCCCGACATCGGCAGCGGCGCACGGTTCGTTATGCTCGTGAGCATTCGAGCGAAAAATAAAGACGCCGTCACTGCATCGCACATGCTAATGTTTTTCGCGGTCTGTGTGTCGAGCCCCCCTTTCTCTTTTCCTTCGAGACTTTGCATGTCAAACCGCGACGCCCATTGATTTTCTTTGATTCCAGTAGCAATACGCTCCGGCTGGCACATAGTGTGCGCCTCGGCAATACACTTCTTGCATTTGCACTTTCAGCTTTTATTTCGACTTCTTTAACCCCCTGGAAGTAAAATTTCCATGATTTTCCTCGACGTTCTTTAGCGTTGCAATAGCAGCCTTTTTCAAAGTGAAATTTAAATGTGCACGGAAATAAAATACGTTTTGTAAAGTAATTTTAACAAGAATGCGCAGTGCTGAAAATGCTTTGACAATAACGCGCGTGACGATATAATTGACGAATCAATTGCAATTCAATTGAATTTAATTATTGGAGATGGTATCGGTTATATGGGGCTCAGGAATTTTAGTTGAAAATAAATGTAATAATAAATGTTATTCGATTTGCGTAAAAGTCTATTTTTGTTACACTTTTATGAACGTGTTTGAAGAATATTCAGGAAATATTTCAATTGTAACTCTGAAATGTTATTTTCCCAAATAACTAAGTAAATGACATTAAACCCACGAATAAAATAAACAGAATCGAATCATAGAACAGTTGTAAACAACGCACGTCACGTCATTCGGCGATGACGCAATCAAACGAACTATAAAACCGGCTGACCCAGATAGAGAGAGAGAGAAGCAGCGGAATTAGAAAGCTTATCCGATGGCTGAATAATAGACGCCCACCCCAACTACCACCGCCACGCTCCCGATTTCTTTAGATTCCCTTTTTCCTTTCCAGGAAAAACAGATCTTGGGCGTCGGCAGCACCACCACTACCACGTGCGCGCCACTACCCTCCACGTGACCCAAAGCCAAAAAGGGGACGATTCAAGCAAATGCATTCGCTCGATCTTGAGAAAATCCACGTCGCTGTAGTACTACCACAGAACGGAGAGAGCGAATTTCCTCTCTTGTCGTATTTTTCAAACCCTACTCTCTCTCTCTCTCTCTCTCTGCTTTTCACGAATCGGGAATGTGTATATATGTATAGGCTGCCTTTGTCGCTTCTCCGTTTGCGCGTATATTTATTGCCTCTGGCGCAGCTCGCGGAATTGAATTAAACTTCCTTTGTCGATATATTAATTCGCGCCGCGTCGCCGAAGCCTCTCGATTGTTTTCCGTTTCGCGCCGCGGAATCCCCTCACTGCCGGCGCCGAAGCCGCGAGATTTAAAGAGAAAAAACGAGAAAAGGAAAGGCGAGAAGGAGAAAAATCGCGAAACGCCGAGTTATTGTTGCCGCCTCGCTTAATTCAGTTTATGCAATTAAAGGTTGAATTAACATTTCGCAGTCATCGCGGTCTCCGCGGAACGAATAAACGAACGCGAAGGTTTGCAAACGCAAGAGGGAGGCAGAAAGACAGGTGTAGAGAAATCTATTTGATCCCGTCGTTAATTGAAGCTCCGGCGGCCGGCGCCGCAGTTCTCGTAATATCTCGCGGCAAGTGGAGAAAGTGACAGAGCGAGAGAAAAGATGAGAAAGTAAATCTTGTTCAAGTGAGACTGTCTCTTTCATTAGGATCAGCGTTTATGTAGGTAGCTGCGAGAGCTTTGTGACGTGGGCTCTCTCTCTCCCTCCCTTTCTCTCCTCCGCCGGTAAACAAAGGAAATAACGGACTTTCGTTCGGAGAAGAAAGCATATTGCTTTTGGGATGGCTTTTCTTCTTCTTCTCCTCCTTCGCCTCCTTCTTTTTTCCCCGGCAGTGTCTCAATTTCTCTAGGTCGAACGCTCGGCTCGCGCGAGCCTCCTCCGTCGAATAATAAACGAAAGGTCTTTTGACGCCGCGGATAAATAAATAAAGAGAAGGTGGCGGGTGAGCGAGGGGCGGTGTACAAAGCCAGCAAAAGCCCGGCGCACCGGCGAAGTTCGACGACGGCGACTTGCGCGCTGGGGTCTCGAAGGAAATCTCACGGAAATTGCAATCACGATTGAAAGGACGAGAAAGGCCGAGGAAGTAAACGCGAGAGAGCGGGAGAAACAAAGACCGAGTGGAGAAGGAGGAGGAGATGATGCGGGGCTGCTACTGTTGTGGAAGGAAAAGCGCAGTGGCAAAAGGGCGTGTACATATTGCGCGGAAAAAAAAGGAAACGTGAACGAGAGAGGCTTGAGAGCTGATACGGGTTATGAGAGAATTTTTCTTCGAAGAACGCTGGAATTTGCGCGTCCGCGTGCCTCTTTGCCGTGGAAAAATTTTATTACAAAATTCCGACTATATATATGCAGCTTTATTGTTTTCAAGAAAAGCACTATGGGGTTTTCCTTTGTCGAGCCATTAAATTGATTCTCGAAAATCACGCCGAATTTCCTCGGAGCTCGGATGATAAATATCGGAGGTATTTCAGCCGTCGCAGCAGTAATTGTTTGACTGCGCGCGGAAAGAAAGAAGAGAAAGAAGAAGAAGGAGAGCCAGCGTATTAGCGGGAATGAGCGATAAAAGTGAAATTGAGGAAGTGGCTCTATAGATCAAATCACGGGGAGAATTCTCTTAAGAAAGAGACGGCAAAGTTGTGCGGGCGGACGTACAAAAAACTTCCCTCCCCAGAAGCGAGAGCGAGTCACACAAGAAAACGGCTTTAGATGTCCGAGAGTTATAACGATACGTAATTTGTTGATTTCTCTCTCTCTCTCACTCTCGTCTTGCAGTCCGGCGCGCGGCGCTTTTAAAGTTTTTCAAAAGCGATTCTCGCCTTCCGCACCGATATCGCTCCCGGGCGCAACTTTTTCCTGTCTCTCTCTCTCTCTCTCTCTCTCACTCTATTGCCGCCGCACTCTTATTGATCCTGGTCTATTTGTCTTGTTAATCGGCGCGCCATTATGCTCTCGGCGCTCTTTAAATTTCCATATCGAAGAGCGTGCTTTATATGCCAAGATAGAGAGAGAGCGAGCGAGCGAGCGAGAGAGAGAGAGGACATCGTCGGCACGGCAATTCGATTACTTTCGTTTCGAGAGGGACAGTCGCCAGCAAAGTTTGTAACTGCAGTGCTCTGAAGAGGAGGAGTGCGCTTGTGTATCTCTTGTGTATCTATGGACTTTCTTGAAGGCGCTTTAACTGTCCCGCGCTGTACAAGTTGTCTCAAGTTCTTGCAGGGCCAGAAACAATTAATGGTGTTTCGGCGCAAAGCCGCGGGCTGGCGGCGGATGTAGCCTCTCTCTCTCTCTCTCTCTCTCTCTCTCTCTCTCTCTCGCTCTATCTCTATTATTTAATAATGCTTACGCCGAGAACTCGAACAAATTCTGGGGTTGGGCTCAAACTTGAGAATAATAGAGTCTTCTTATAATTGCAACTTGAGAGTAATAACTTTTCTTGTATAGTTTATTATATTGTTTTTCATTAAAAGTATATGTAGTTAACCGATTAATAGCCGTGGAAACGCTTGGAAACAAAATCTAAATATTATAAAGTGATTTCATTCCAACTATAAAGTTAAGGCAATTTTTTAAACGGAACCCCAAACTTATATATTCTCTATAATTCTGTATCATGGATAAATTTCATTACATTTACTTTACTGTGCGCTCCAATTGTCAATCCAATACTAACCGAATAAGCGAGCGCTCGTGCGCGACATGGCACGCGCCCTAAAGCCCGCGCGGTATCCCTGCCCAAATATTTCAAGTGAATTCTTTGAATTATTCGGCTGTACGTGTCACATAGTCTCTCGTCGCTTCGCAGACACACCGCGCGCGTCGACGCGGCTCCGGCTACAAATTTCATTTCGCCCAACAACGCTAACGTCGGCGAATTGAAATTAAAAAATTTACTCGCACCCGTAATTCCATGAATATTCATCGCCACATCGAAAGTTATACAGGGTGAGAGCGAAGGTCAGTTACAAAAACTACAACGCGACGTGAAATTAGATATAGGAAAAAACGTGTAAAAAAAAAAGTCTGGGCAAAGTCTTGCAGAAGTCTGGCTTCAAAAGGCTGGCCAAAGTCTCGCATGTCGGACGATCCCAGACTTTTTGCTAGACTTTTTATTTTTTCTATTAAAAGTCTTGGAAAAGTCTCCAGACTTTATCCAAGACTTTTTACCAGACTTAGCATACAGCTGTAAAAAGTCTTGGAAAAATCTCCAGACTTTAGCCAAGGCTTTTTTCCAGACTTTATCGTCCACGTATAAAGGTTATACACGCCCGGCACCTCCCGCATAAAGCCGAGTCTCCTACTCTTCCGCTGCAATCCAATATTCACCGTTGTCACCACCGTCGTTGTCGCCATCATCTGCAGATCTATTGGGAGACACAAAAAGTCGGGCTTTGTGAAACTCCAACCTGCAAATAGAAGTCCTCACAAAGCACCTCTTCTACAGCGCAAGAAAATATTTTATAGAGAATTGTAACTTATTTGATATTATCTTGGTGCTGCCCATTACAGTTCCTCGTGAAAAATGTTTGCACCTTCTCTAGACACATATATAGAGAAGAACTTTATTGCAAAAATATGTAGCGAGCTGAAAAAATTTTGAGGTCTATAAATAACTTGAAACTAGTTACAGAATGCTCTATGTTCACACATTAAGATTGTCATTCAATTCATGTTGTTTGGACTTCAAAATATTTTAATTGCTACACGATTAGATTACAAAATTTTGCGGAATCCCGAGTGATTCCAACCATTTTTTACGAGGAACTATAATGGACAGCACCGAGATAATATCAGATAAGTTCAAATTCTTTATAAAATATTTACTTGTGCTGTAGAAGAGATGCTTCATGAGGACTTTTATTTACAGGTTGGAGTTTCACAAAGCCCGACTTTTTGTGTCTCCCAAAATTAATAGATCTGCAGATGACGGCGAAAACGATGATAGCAACAACGCTGACCATGGGATTGTGTATAACCTTTATACGCGGACCATAAAGTCTGGTAAAAAGTCTTAGATAAAGTCTAGGCATTTTTTCCAAAACTTTGGAAAAGTCTTGGGATTTTTTTCAAGACTTTTAATAGAAAAAATAAAAAGTCTGGCAAAAAGTCCGGGATCGTCCGACAAGCGAGACTTTGGCCAGACTTTTGAAGCCAGACTTCTGCAAGACTTCGCCCACGACTTTTTTTTTACACGGGACGTTATACCCAAAATGTAGAGGGTAATTAAAAAGAAACAATTGCCCCGGCGACCGTGAAAGATAAAAAATTCATAAATCATGCGGTTGCGGACGACACCCGTGTGAAGAATCCGGATGGCCGCAGGGCGGCACTAATACCGATAAGACGGTCATTAAAAGGTCCGGGGGCGCGTGGCCACCTAAATCGCCGTTATTAAAAGGCCGGATTATAAATTACTTTCGCGCTTGCGCGAGCTTCCGAACTGCACGCACGCGCGCATGTAAGGCCGCGAAATTTACACTCACCCGGCCGACAGAGACAGAGATAAAGCGCGAGAGAGTAAGACAGAGGAATCCGGATAATTACCGAGACGCGTCGAGTTGGCGCGAATAGAGTTTTCCCTGTTAATTAAATACCGCGGCTCGTAATCGGGACAAAAGGAGGGTGTGCGTGCGCGCGCAGCGCAGCGCGAGAGAAGCCCCGGCAATTTCCCCGGGGAACCTCTATACGCTGGGTTACGCTACTACAACTATACTACCTGTATCTCCCCTCCCACTATACGGAGTTCGTCAGCGCTACGTGAGATGAAAAGTGCCCCGGACATTCGCGCTCTCTCATCCGTACCCAACTCAATGATCTCGTAACACGGCGATGCTGCTGAGAGATGAGACTTTTAAAGCCATTATGAGGTCGGGAGTTGTCGAGTAGTGTGTGGTACCTCGTTGTCGTGTGTTTACGGAGCGATTGCTATTTTTGTGCTGTGATTTTTTTCGTTTTTTGAATTTTCCCGTTTGAAAACAATCTGGTCGCCTATAGATAATTGTATATGGTTTTGTTATCTTTATCGCTTTACACTCTATCAAAATGAGTAAGAGAAGTGAATGGAAAATTATTTACCTTGAAAAAGCGAGGAGTTGTGAGTTCAGTTCAAGTTCTTGCTCCCTTGGCCGTCTGTTCCCATTCGAGATTGAATCTTTCTTCTCCAATACACAAAGCACGTTTGCACAATTGACAGCGCTAAATGATCCAGAATTGGCATTAGCATCGTAAATCATTTCACTGCGCGCAAAAGTGGGAGGGGGGATTCAACGTGCCATTGGAGTAGTCAAATTTCGGGGTATCTGTTAACCCCGCCTCCAATTAGAGCACAAAATCCGAAATTGAAAATCGAAACGCTTTCAACTTTAACGGGTGAGAGAGATACATGATGTATTTCTGGTATAAATGATGAAGATTTATTTAAACAAAGAGTGTGTGTGTGTGTGTGTGTGTGTGTGTGTATCGACAATGGCATTAACTCGTGTGCGCGTGCACGCCCACGGCATCGTTTTGCTCGCTGAATGGGAAAAAGAGGGCATTTAGTACATCAATAGTATTCTATTCAGTATAATTTGGCCTCAATTAGGAAACGCAATTGCGCTGCATCATAGACCGGCTATTGTTACATTTAACATTGTGCGCATCAATTTCAATTAAAAATAAATTAACCGTACACGAAAATTCTGCGAATTCGAAAGCATTCTCCCTTGCGTTTATCGGCAATTCATTACCGCTGAACGGTGTACAAAATTACGAAGCCGTCAGGAAGTCGTATTATTACCAGTCATCCGTAACAAATACACGAGAGATGACTCAAAAGGGGAGAGCTGAGACCTGAGTAAATAAGTATGGAAATGGTGAGTGAAAAAAAAAACTTGTCTCGCGGAGGCGACGACGACGACGACGACGCAAACACTATGTACACACCCATCTCCTTTGTGTACAACAGAGACAGCGAGAACGCTAAAGACTTCCATTCCGCTATGAAAATGAGACAGAAGCGACGGTGGCAGCTCTTCGAATCGTAATAACGTAAATGAAACTCGATGGCACTCTCACTCCCCCTCTTTCTCTTGCTTTACGTACGTCGAGAGATAGATAGATAGATAGATAGATAGATAGAGAGAGAGAGAGAGAGAGAGAGAGAGAGAGAGAGAGAGAGAGAGAGAGAGAGAGAGAGAGGGGAAAGATCTAGTGGTTTTCCGGGGTAGCTGCCACGGGAAGGCATTTATCTCTGCCCATAATTTTGCCTATCTCCGCCGGAAATCGATGCTTAGCCTTCCAGCGTCGAGGAGAAAGAAAAATCTTGGATAAAAAGAAAGAAGCTGCGGCACAAATTGGATGTGTGCGCGAATGCTTTTGCCTCTCTCTCTCTCTCTCTCTTCATCGCGGTTAATTGAACTGTCCTTTTTGCATTCAATTTCGCAGCATTGTATCGCGACAATGACGCTTAGCAGCGAAAAAGTAATTCCCCAAGCAATTATTTGTTCATTTTGACTATGAGGCAAAGCGAAATTAAATAACTCTGAAAGCTGTTGGCTTTCTCCCCCCCTCTGTCAGCGCTAAAGTAATTAAAAATTAATGGTTCAGTCAACATGCAGGATTATAACAGTGTTGTAATATCCTATATGCGAATAAACGCGATGATTATTTTGCCTCGAATTTTTTCAACTTTTTTTTTCTCGAGTCACCGCGATGTTCACACACACACACACACACACACACACACACACACACACACACACACACACACACACACACACACACACACACACACACACACACACACACACACACACACACACACACACACACACACACACACACACACACACACACACACACACACACACACACACACACACACACACACACACACACACACGCCAACGTCCGTGTAAATTTCCACTTGTTCACTTTGGCTTAGCTTCCTCCTAGTCGGCGCAAAGCACAAGTACTTGCGCCGAAATTCTACTAATGAGGCCTAGTTTTAAAAAAGCCAGAGCAATAGAGGAACTTGTACAAAGTGTCAAATCCAAAGACTTTACCCTCATTCGCGCACCCACACACACACATACAGACAGAATGCACTTGTACTCGTGCTCCCACGCGTACAATATTATTAATGGCATCACCTCTATGGGAGGGGGGGGTCCAAAGTTTAGACGACTCACTTGAAAATTGAAGTCAACTATAGACGTGCTCAGTTTCGATATAAGCTACTGCAGATTGTGCAAAATTTCGAAATTCTAAATTACAAAAATCATATTTTCGAATCTAACAATTCACCTACTGTCCAAAACATCGAATTTCATCAATACGATTTCAAAGCAAATATAATTTGTTTCTAATGATTTATTTCGAAATATGTTTATTGTATCCCTATTAAAATTCTATTAATGAAATTCTATGTTTTGGACAGTAGGTGAATTGTTACATTCGAAAATATGATTTTCGTAATTTAGAATTTCTAAATTTTGCACAATCTGCAGTAGCTTATATCGAAACCGAGCCCGTCTATAGTTGACTTCAATTTTCAAGTAAGTCGTCTAAACTTTGGACCCCCCCCCCACTTCTATTCGATATAACTTGACAGCTTCAATCCTGAATTTGCGAGTTATTTTGCAGAAGAATTCAAATTTTAATTAATTAAATTTAATTTGAAATATTTCCCAATAAAAGTGCTCACATAAATGGAATATTTTAGTAATTGATGGCTTTTTATTAAAATTCAACGCCAACCTTTCATTATTTTATTCAACTTTATGAAATTTCGAGCAATCATATAACTTAATATTAACGTTTGTACGATAAACATGTTATAAAATAACAATGATGTCGGTTATTTTCAATTCAGAGAAATTTCATCAAAACATTGAATTAACTGTCGTGTAAAATAAATATTATTTCACTCATGGTTCAGCAAATTATGTCAAATAATCTAGAAATGGAAAATTCATTTCGAAAATTAAGAGAAATACAAGAACGTGCGCGAATCGCGCGAGTGATCTGTTGAAAGGCATAGAGTCGCCCTTCATTTGGAGTGGAAAGAGTTGATTTGAAAACAAAAGGCGACGGCTGTAATGTAGGAAAAGAGCTTTGGAGTGTCATTGATTTCGCGGAAGTCCGCTAAGTAGGTCATACGCGAAAGATGAATAATGCGGGGACAAGATTAATAAAAAAAATTGTACAGGAAATGTTCAAATTTCTCTCGGCAAATTTTTTTAATAACAACTTGGCAAAGAAACTACTACTACGCTTTACTCGCTACTTCTTTGATCCCTCGAACTTTTCCTTTACGACCTCTGACGGTTAAATCATTTTTGTCCGCGCGAACGACGTCAAGGAGTTATCGGTGGAAAGCTCCGTTAGAATCCCCAGGTTTAATTGAGACGAGGAAAGCAGCAGCGACGCCGGCGGCGGCAGCAGGGCACACGGTTAAGCTCACCGTAAAATTTCCGGCCCACTGCGTGTATATACCTATACACTCGTCCGCGGCGAATGGGGGTAAACGAGGGTCTTCCGGGGATACACCTCTCGCGTCCGCGCGCGCGTGCGCGCTTCTTCTCTCTTTTTCGTCGGGAGAGCGCCCGCAACAAATTGCCTCGTTTCTCAGCGGCGTACAGCTGCTGCTGCTGCCGGCGTATACGTCTCGGGAAAAATAATCAGGTTACGCGCGAAAATGCTGGCGCACCTGCCGCCACCGTCGTCGCAGACGATGACTTTTTCTTTCTTTCGAATCTCGCAATGAAGTTTACGGCTTAATAAGAGGAAAAGTGCGCGCGCGTTAGCCTTTCACGCGGGATCTCACCTGCGCGAGGGGGGGATGCATTTAACCTGGAAATGAGATGCCCTGTTGTGGGCCTTGATTAAACTTCGAATCGTTTTTTAGAAGCCACGTTACGCCGGGGTTACAGCGGCGTTCGTTACAATAGCGGAATTCATCGAGGCCTCGTTTAATTAGAGAAACGAAATTCGCCTCCGCGCGCGCACGCGCTTAACAAGAATTACGGGGGAGCAGAATAGTCAGATTAGATTCTGCTCCATAAATCAATGGAGGCGGGAGAGGCGGTGGTGGCGTTGAACTGCTGCTACTGTTGCGGTATAGCTCCCGGTTAAAATCGAAGGGTCCCAGTTGCAGCGCGTTAATTACAAAGACAGATGAAACGAGGAAAGAGCACGACGCCGAACGTCGTATAGACCCGGCTCGTGTTCAAACTTCTTGGAGAGAGAGAGAGAGAGAGAGAGAGAGAGAGAGAGAGAGAGAGAGAGAGAGAGAGAGAGAGAGAGAGAGAGAGAGAGAGAGAGACGGAGAGTTTCTGCGTTTGGAGAGAGATTCAAGAAAGCTATTAATCAAACCGGAGGCCCCGGCTATAAGTTCCGCGCCCCCTCCCCTCCCCCGTCTTTCTTTACTTTGTCAGTTGGCGGACTGGCTTTTATGCAGCGTGTTCATTTTTTAACTGTCTCCTCTCTAATCGTAATTAAGTTTGCTTGTAATTTTACGGAAAGCTGGAAGTTAACGACATTTGTTGCGTAATTACGTTTTTCAGGTGCATTAAGCTTATTAGAATGGAGGAAGGGCGATTGGTTGGATTATTTTTAAACGAGGGGCTGGAGGATGCTCTGAAATGTTATCGACAATTTTTAATAACGTATCTCAACTTTTTAAATTTCTAACTTCGATATTTTTTTTTATTAGATTCGTTATTTTACACGCGATTATTATAAAAAACACTCTGGTAAACTTTAATCCCTTGCATGTGCTTTTAACGGTACTTTTGAAAAATATTTTTATTTCATAACAACTTTTGTGAAGGTATATATTGCAAAATATAAAAATAAAAATATTATTTTTCCATTTAAAACATGCTGCAACCTTTTACGAAATATTTTGGGAACACGAAGTATCAATAAATAGACTTTATTATCTCTCTGCCCTAGTAACCTTTTTATAAAATCAATATTGCAAAATATTTGCGCTCACCGTGCCACACCCGATGAAAAAATAATATATAAACAATAAATTATGAGAACCTTTATACTATAGAAAGAATAATGAAAAGCGTCAAAAGTAAAGATTTACCATCTAATTATATGCAACAGTAATTAACGAGCTGATTGTTCTTTGTTCCAGTGCAACGCGGCTGTGGGAGTGAAGGCATTCTTCGACATGATGCACAGCGGTCCGCACAAGGTGATGCTCTTCGGGGCGGCGTGCACGCAAGTCACGGATCCCATCGCCAAGGCCTCGAAGCACTGGCGCCTCACGCAGGTACGATAATGCGCTAATCATAAACAATTCACGTTGCGCATCCTCATTTCTCATTTTTGCGCTCTCGCGACGTGTAAATATATCTATATAAATAACGCGCCTTCGTGCTCGTACCTCGTTAGAGCCTACGCGAACGTTCTATTGATTTCCCTCCCTATTTATATATATAAACGAAGCGCACTATTTTTTCATTTTCGTTGCCGTACATTATTTATCAGCGGTGCGCGCGGCGGACGGCTGCGGCGACTGCAGCCCTTATTCGTTTTTATCGAATATTTCGCGCGGCCCGAATAGCAGCACACTTTTACAAATAGACCTCGCGCGCTGAAATAAATCAGAAGAGGTCAGAGGGCGGCTGCTTTCGGACGTTTTTCCTTTAATTATAGAATCGATAAGTTATAAAAGTGAGAGGCGTTGAACAATTATCGTATTTTGCGGAAGGCTTGAGAAATGCCCAGTTATTTTTCGACAAATATCGACAACGCTGATGGGGCAATCGAAGGTAAACACTCCTTGTAAATATTTGAATGCGTGTAGAGTTTACTTTAATTGTTAAAAGAAAAATGTCATAAGATACTCCTTCTGTAATTGATAAGTGATAGAATCTACAAATTACTTTTGTTAATAATACAATAACTTTAATATCCTATAGACGATATGAAAAAACGCGTAAATTATATTTCCGAAATCCCCCGAGACAATGTATATTTACAACAATGCCCTTAACGAACCAATGAAGCGAATAGAAGGGCTGAAAGACGAGACACACACACATATAGGGGAGATCGCCGAGAGCGATAGAGTCCGGTTGACGGACAATTCGACGGCGATATCGCCGGTCGAAAAGACGGAAGTATCGGCAACTAGGCAATTGGGAGTTAGGGCCATCAGGGGTAAGATAAGATAGGTGAAATGTTATCGGCGATAACACTGGTTCAAACGTCTGGCCCTATCTCTCGCGTGGACGCGTGTGCGTGCTGTGATAACCTTCGAATGGGCGCCGGCATAAAACTAGGAAGTACATTGTCTGGCCAGCTCTGACAGCGATGTTTACGGGGTGTTGATCGAGGTTTCGCCTCGATGTATAAAGCAGGAAACGTGCCTAATACTGAACAAACACGAACTACTTTGTCACGGGGAAAGTATAAGCTCTCGCAAGGGGTAAAAATAAATTGGACAGAATTATCATTACGGAAAGTTTGCGCAAACTTCGCTCACGCGAGGCTATTAGAACACGCGCGCTCGCGAATATTTGACCTCGAAAATTCAGATAAATGCCGGGATCTTTCTCTCTCTTTGTTCTCACAGCAGAGTGCGAGAGAGGCGAGAATGTTCAATTACGGTAATTTCTCCGAGCAGAGGCTTTCAGAATTATTCTCGCGTAGCAGCCGCACGGCCGGACAGAAGACTAATTTTCCAAATGCGAGCCAGCGGAGAGAGAGAGGGTAAGAGGAAAAAAGGTCCCCGGTAGTAGTAGTGTAAGGGCATTATCGCACTTGCCTTTCGCGCAATTAAACAGTTGATATGAGCTTTCACGCGCCGCCGCCGGCACAAACTGCCCCTTGCATCGCATTTACATATAGATGGAGAATAAACACTGTGTGCGCTCGGTGTCAGGTCGAGAGCGCGCCACCTCGTTCCGCAAGGAGACTATAAATAATTTGCGGACGGGGTCGATTTGCTCGTCACCGGGAAAGTTCATCGTTGCTCGAGAGAGGAAGAGAGCGCGCGCGAGAGAAAGAGAGAGGGAGAAAGAGAAACGCCTAATGAAAAATTTCCGCACTGCGAGAAGCGCGCCTGTCGGGCTCTGAAACGGCTTATTATTTTATGAATATTTTCATGAATTACGGGGCGAGTGTCTTGCTGTGGTGAGCCATTTTTTTGGATGGCTCGTTTAAATTCTTGTGCCGTTAAAAGCTGTCCATTTGCTCATCTCAGCGGGAAATTATATTCTTCTCATATTAGTTATAAAACTTATATATATAGAAAAATTAATTTTTTTTTTTTACATTAATCGATTTCCAATTACTATTGTTTTTCACAGAGGAAATTTGAATAATTTACTAAATTATTTTTTATGAAAATAATATCAAAATTTAAATAATAACTTAGATACCTGTAAGAAAAACGAAATAACAAATTATTTTAGATTTTTCATTATCTCACTTCCGCACTATAGAGTTCATTATAAATTATATAAATTTAAAACTTTATACTGAAAAATCTTTGAGTAAAAGTTTGTTGAAAATTTAATGATCTTTGTAAAGAAAAATTCTTTTGACGTTGGTGCCTTTACTATACGAGGTAGAAATGAAAAAAATGAAAAAATTTGCGTATTAAATGAATCTTTAAAAAGTTGTGTTTTTCTCTTTAATAACTTCGTTACTAATTAAATTAAACTACCCCTTGCTTGAAGAATAAATGAATACTATTTAACGCAATCAGTTTTGCATTAATAACAAAAAAAGACACAGAAAAAAACATATCGATTATTTATCTTTCTACACTGAGAAAAATGATGTATTAAAAATTACCATAATATATAGGAACGTGGAGACAAATCTCAAATACTGAAATTATTATTATATTTTATAGTAAAAATTACTATGTACATAACAATTTTTATTATGTACACTTAGAGAAATTTTTTCTCAAAATTTTTATATTTATCATGGCATTCTAACTATTAAAATATATATGTTAATAGTTACAATGCCATGTTAATAGTTAAAATACCATGTTAAATATAAACATATTCTTCTCTCAGTGTATATATCAATTTTTACTATAAAATATAGTAAAAATTTTGGTATTTGAGATTTGTCCCTACGTTCCTATATATTATAGTAATTTTTAATACATCATTTTTCTCAGTGTATATATTGAATAAAGCAAATTTTTCTACTACATTATTGTGGAAACTTTTATAATGGTGGCCAAACATGTACTCTTGGATTTTAAGTTATTCAGCAAATTATTATGTATTAAAGATAATTTACGCTCAAACGCACACAAAAGACAATTTTGCAACTTCACAACTCAAAATTTCCGATTACCGAAACTCCCCGCAATCCTTTAGACAGAGCCGCACTTCGATGGACTCGACAAAGGCAAAGATCGTCGGCGGTGGCGTCGAAGACCCGTCAGATCATCGCGCGCGTTACGGCGGCGCATCTTTCCTCTCCTTATCTCTCGGTAGCGCAGCTCCGCACCGGGACGTCAGAATCTCTCGCATCGATTTTACGAGAAACTTTACGAGGAAGCCGAGAGAGAGAGTCGACAACGAGCGAATGAACGATCTATGTATCGGCATCCATCCGACACAAATTCCAGCGACTTTTATCAGACGACGATATTAATTACGGCGGTAGTAGTGGCGGGCTCTTTGCCCCCTTTGGAAACGCACGTTTATACGATGTGTAATCGCTGTCGCGGATCTATATAAGAGGTGGTTATGTGTACTCCCGCTGCTCACCCCCCGTTTTATTGCGCTTCCGCGTGCGGTATATAAATTACTCGCGAATTAAGACGATTATACGCGGTAGATAAAGAGTAACGTCGCGCGCCAGCGAATAATGCCCTCGTTTCAGTTATACGAAGGCGGAAAAATTGTCGCGCGTACGTGACGGTTCTTTCTTATTAATTTATACGCCGCGTGGCTTATCAGTAAAAATAACCTTTGTGCTTGACAGTATTTTTAGTCGCCTGATATACAGTTATGGAGGGAGTACACGCATGCTTTAAACATTTCTATACGAATAGTGCTAGTTGCGTGTAGATTTGATTATTATACCTGTATAATAATCAAAGTAGCGCTTATTGAAAATTCGGGGAGGGGAAAATGACGCATTCGCGAAAAGTAAAAGATTTAACGAAACCACGGGAATTTGCGAGCGAGAGCCCGTATTTTTCGCGAATTCTTCAAAATTTCAGTTGCAAGGATTTTTCTCACGGAAAAATGTACTTTTCCGCGAACTCACTCGTAGAATACATTATTCGCGAAATTTAAACATGAAAAACGGGCCGGCCGCAAGTTTTCTCCTCTACCTCCTCCACCGCAACAACCCAAGGTGCGAAGCGAATTTATTTCATTCCCGAAACCATTTGTCGAGGCGAAACCTCGAAAATCAATTATACGCGTGTACACACCCGCGCGAATAAAATCCCCAGGGAGTCGCACCTCCGCGACGCCTAATAGCTTTCCCGTGTAAATGTGAGCGAAGGCGCTTTTATGCGCGTGTATCTATACGCACATTCGGCACGAAGAAGCCTCCAGCGGCCGCAAGACAAAGTGAACCATAAGTTAGGCTACCTCCCGTGTCGGAACAGAGCCGCCGCCTCTTGATCCCCGCAGTCGGGATATATACAGTGGACTCCGTCGCGACGTTTCGCCACCGGGGAAATGACTTACATTTATATCCTCTCCGAATCCCTCTCGGTCTCTGTTTTTTTCTCTTCTCGCGCGGCCCCCTCGGTCTCTGTCCATTTCGATGCCGGCCGTATTTACAGCCGCTGACGCGCGTGGATGAGATGAATCCTCCGACAGCAGACTGCTGCCCATTCGTCATGGACGCGGGGGCCGCGCGACAGAAGGAAATTTCGCCGAGTGTCCGCGGACGGGCGAGGAATAAAAGTTATTTCGAACACCTGGCCCGGAGTGTAAGCTCCTATATGTGTGATTCGGTTAAATATTTTGGATGGAATGGAAAAGTTCTTGCGGTCCTGTTTCGCGGTCGGTTAACAGGTCGGATGGCCGGATGATAGTCGTTGGATTTGTTGAGAAAATTTGTGGCTTCAAATTTTCAGGCTTGTTATATTTAAATTTTTAGATAACTCGAGGCTGATATGATTAAATTGATGAAAACATTTTTCTTCATTCTTTTTTTTCTTAAGTTATAACTCTTTGTAAGTGATTAAATAAAAATAAAACGGATTGACAAAAATATTGAATTTCGGTTGTACTGTTGAGTATAACATTTTTATATTTAATGTTTAATCAACGAATATCAATTAGCATATGTTATTATGCGCAAATAATAAAAATAATTTAAATATTGATGAATTTGTAAAAGTTCACTTCGTACGACGGTTATTATGAATTGGTTGAGCATGTTAAATAATATTAAATAGTGAAATCCTTGCTAGAAAATTAACCACATTTTATAGCTAACGTGTTAACTAAATGGAAGCATTTTGAGCAAAATAATATAATTCATCTAAAAGTTCTACTATTACTTAAAATGCATATTTTATGAAGTGTAAATTCCATAATTTATTTCGGATTGGTACATATGCAATACAAGCAATGTTCGTTTTTAGCCATAAAGTTAACTGAGAAATAGCTAGCTTCTGGTTAACATTTCTACCAGGGTTACTGATCTATGTAAATTAATTTACGGTACATTAACAATCACTGCAATTGGCAATTTGCATGGCTAATTTTCAAATAAATATGTACATTAATAACTTTAACAAATGTTATTCATTCTGCAATACAAAAATTATTTTTTATGAAATTCGGATATAAATGTATAGTGCCCATACGATTATTAAGAGGGTGTGGTACTCGTGTACTCTGTTTTACCGGCAGAACACGGTAAATTCTATATTATTAAAATAAATGTATCGAATTACGTCTTATAAAGAGATAGTTACCCTGCGCAATGTAATAATCTACCAGCCTACGCAGTTTTGAGCTCAAATATCAATGGCATCCTAAAAAATTTTGCGAACAAAAATAACCGAAATTTCGTTCGCAAAATTTTTTAGGGTGCCGTTGATATTTGGGCTCAAAATTGCGCAAGCTGGTAGATTATTACATTGCACAGGGCAACTATCTCTTTATAAGACGTAATTCGATATATTTATTTTAATAATATAGAATTTACCGAGTTCTGCCGGTAAAACAGAGTGCATGAGTACCACACCTCCTTAATCCAAATTAGCAATCTAAAAATGTAAAACTCATTACGGTAATATAAATAGACTCGTTACTGACGGTACATAAAAACAATTTTAAAATGCCATGCAAATATGTATTTCATAATAATGTGACATAATTTAAGATTTCTGAAACCTAATATTACTCACGTTCGTAGAAATGAATTATTATCAATAATTTAATTTATTTATATTATATGTTTCATGAGAAACAAAAATATGGTTATAATCCAATATTAATTATTCATTGTTCAACGTTAATTCATTAATCTTGATAAAAACACAATGTTCAGTATATAATTAATATGCCCGACCATATTACGTATACACTTTACTGTTTTTCGTACCTTTTCTCCATTTAATTATGTAAACGAGTAGACGAGTTTCGTATAATAAAATTAATACTTTGTACCAAAGAATTTATGATTCCTAGAACATCGCTAAAATATTGTGATGAAAACGTAATCTGCCATCAAGCTAATAAAAAATGAGTTCACTTTAAAAAGATTTAACGACGGATTACTTCGGCGTAAAACTTCAGTAAAACTTTTAAAATATAAAATATGAATCTGGTATATACGATAATTTCGACTAGATGAACTAAATAATACCCCTTAATACTTAATTTCCAACTCATGGATGCTTCTCAACATACATACCCATCAAAAGGGCCATCCAAATGAAACCAGAACATATTAATAGTACTTTTCAAAAACAATCAATTCTCCAAAACTGGCGATAAGAAATTTCCATCGTAACGAAATACAACGGACAACGAGAAAGCGATAATACCGTTTCGGCCGCGCGCTCGGCCGTCGAAAACACGCTGGTGCCCCGTTTGATTCACGGTCCGGTGCGGTAACAATAACTTCTGACTTTTTCGGAACTTCCGCAATATTTCGAGAGCGGCTTCGGCTTTGCGCACAGCGAGCGTGGAGGAGAGGGAGAATTTGACCGATGTCGCCGTTCACTGGCGAGTTTATATCCCTTTTTCAAAGGGCATTTTCCCTATAAAGCCGCGGCCGCGCCGCCAGCAGGTTGCTGACTACTCGGCCTGGCAACAAATCTGTGTGTATACGTGTGAAATACAAACGCTAGTTTTACTCCTGTGTTTGACAAAAAATCAAAGGGGAGGCTCGTTAGTTTGTAACGTTCCGATGAAAAATTGCACAGGTGTGGCTGTTTGAAAGTAAGTCGATTTGGTAATACGGGATAACAACTAATTTTATCCCTGGCGTGAAATGACGATAATGACGTTTACTAAGTGTTTAATGGCTTCATCGGCCGGTTATTCCGAAAAGCTTTAAAAACCCATAGAAAAGATGAGTTGCTCAAAAATGGCCCCATTTTTCACGCCAGTAAATTTGAGAAATAGATTTGAAAAGGCTTTTTACCAGAAAATTAACTCCATTTTTCGTCATTTTCAATATCGAACAAACCATTTACTACATAGAACAAACACGACGTGACTTTTTACCACTATCACCTTTGTAAACTATTGAAAATCAATTCTGAAACATAAACAAAAAACAACGGAACAAGTTAATTGTATCCTTTCCGTAAAAAAAGAGACATTGATCACTGACAACACTATTCAACCGCGTTAAATAGAAGTGCCCTCGGCTCTGTTACCAGAGTAGTGCAACAAAAACACCTAGAAAGGGAATTAAAGGCACGCGCACTTCCAGTACATCAACGTGTACGTTCCGCGGCTACTGAAAGCTTCTCGTGTAGCCTGATTGTGTTGTTGTACACGTCGGCAGCTTACGCCTTGCAAAATCTTTTGAAAACATACACTCACAAAAGTACTAATTGAACCCGTATGAAACTTCGAAATGTTTTTCGCGAAAGTAAAGGCTGCGGAAACTACAAGCGAAGACCCGGTGGTCATTGATCCGATCCTCCGCGACTCGAAGCAGCAACCCACGTGCAACGACGACGAGGACGGCGCCGGTAGAGTTCGTCACGGGCGGTATCCAAACCGTTTGTCCTACCAATTTGTTCTATTTACCCGGCAATTGAAAGGCACGGCAGATAGAGAACTAGAGCCGCTGCTACTGCTGCGTCGCAGTTTACCGGCGCGCCCTGGCCTTTGTCTCGCATTTCTCCTCCAATTCCATCTCCTCCGCGCTGCGCGCGGCTGCTGGCCTCTTTTTCGAGCCACTGCTCTGCTCATTTCTTTCTCCGGACTCTTTCGAGAGAGAATCCCCACGAGTCCTGTATGACAAACGAGTGCGCGCCTTGTAAATGCACGCGACGCTCCACGTATAAACGAGTGGAACTTAATTGTCTAGGAAAAAGATATGGAGAGTGGTTGTGTAAAAGGCAAGAGGGTAAACTTCCGGGAGGGAAACGTCCGAATTCATTGAATATCCAAGAGCGAAATAGAGCAGCGCGTGGTTGACCTTGCCCAGCGCGGCCGATTTTCTGGAAGCGAATTTAATTGGGCACGAAATGTTTATCAGCGACCCTAACGCGAGGGTTGTGTGGCCCGGCCTCGTAAAATGGGTAGTGCCGCCCATTGAATACTGATATTCTTTACAAGCTAACAGAAAAATAAAAGCCCCGGCGGAGATTTTTCCTCGGTTATGTACGCAGCGGGGTATGTTTTATTGTGGCTTTAATTTTCATTGATATTTCGGGGGGAGAAGTACGGCCACGAGAATTAGCATTTCCGCCCTGTCGCTCGGAGATAAGATTTGACAAATGGTTACATTACGCCGTTACGTTTTCCTTGACGATGGTAATAAAAGTTCGTACAAATGTTCGCAAGAGGTATGTTTGAATAACGAAAGAAACATTACTCGGGTCTTTGAAATCACAGCGTATATAGTCATTGATTTTTACAGTGACATATACACTCGAATATATATATGCATATAGTTAAATTTACGATAATGATATTGGTCGTACTATCAGAATTATCGGATATATGTAACGAAGACTGTGATCATTATCTATATATGTATACTGCAAAAATTCATTGTATAAATTAAACCGGTGCGCTAAACGCGACGAATTGCAAATGACCGAAATATATACACACCTTAATTCAAATTTCAGCTCCGGTATACACCGAACTACATTAACATGCGGTATGGATAGCCAGCTCCATCGTTCGGTCAACGCAAAATTTATCAACAGTTCGACCGAATTTCTGTAATTCGGGGACTCGAGAGCCTGCATCGAAAATGGTCGGGCGGGTATGTGCACCGAAGCCACAGAAGGAATAATTTAGCAGTATAAAGTCAGCGCGCGGACGCGACAACCGCTGCTGCAAACGCCGACACCCGAAATCCACGCGCAGCGTTTTCGTGCTCGCGGATTGACCCACTCGTGTACACAAAATTATCGCTTGCCTCGGCGCTAATATCGGAAACAATCCGCGATAACGACGAGCTGTAACTCCCCTTCCCTCTCTCTCTCTCTCGCGGTGAGGGAATTTGAAATTTCGCAAGCGATGCTACGGTTCCTCTTTCTCTCCCCCTCTGTCTGGTGTAGTCCATCAGCGCTAATGTATGAATAAACAACGCTCTCTCTCTCTCTCTCTCGCTCGCACGTGCGCTACTGCCATCAAGTCAATCTTAATTTAATCACAAGCTCTCGCTTTGCCGGACCCGCGTACACGCGCGGTTTCCATTGCACGATATATAAAGTCATGTGCACGCTCACAAGTGCCATTATCCCTATTAATTCGAGGACGCGCGAGGCAGCTTTCTCTCTCCCGGCGAGCGAAATATCGATGTTTGTCAATAATGCACGGGATATGATTCGCCGCCCCTCGCTAAATTCCTTTCTCGATATGATATATGCCGTTATACTTCGTTAGCGGAAGATTTTCGCGGTTTTTATAGCGAGATTCCGTAGCGAATTTTTTCGACCATTGTGCGCGTAGAATGAAGAAGAAATTCCGGAGTTTGCGTTCCGTACAAGTACGGTTTTAAACAAATAAACGTGCGGTTGCCCGGTATAAGAAAAGAAACGACGTCGACGACGACCGTGCAGCGAAAACAATATTTGTCCTTTATACGCGGATATTTTATTTCAGTGTTTTCTTATACATCTGCACAATACTTTTGGTATATGTACGTAGCGCCGCACAATGGAGGTGGTACGTCTATATACGCGGAAATCAAATAAAGAAAGAGTGTATAGCGTGCGTTTAATTAAAACAAAGAAAAACACGGGTATATAATAATAGTATAAGGCGCAGAGTCCTCGGAACTTTAAACAGCAGCGCGGTAGACGAATCGCAGGCAACTATGTGTGCAAAGGGAATCTGAGGTGTACGGGACCAGAGCGTAATAGGATTTGAGAGCGAAAAAAGCGGAGAATGAGAAGAGAGAGAGAGAGAGAGAGAGAGAGAGAGAGAGAGAGAGAGAGAGAGAGAGAGAGAGAGAGAGAGAGAGAGAGAGAGAGAGAGAGAGAGAGCCTGACGCCTCCGCAGGACTAACGAAAAAGAGAGAACAGCTAATCCGTCTACGCTCACGCACGAGTGCGCGCTAATTAATCCTTCATTAATTAATTAGCGCGAAAAGACTCCCCTCTCTTCCTCTCGCTCTCTCCTTTAGCCGGTTTGAGATAAGCCCGTGCGCGTCGAACTCCGGGGAAAACAGTAGTGATACCAGAGGGGCGGGCGGACTCGTGGAATCCAAGTCAGACACGAAATCGATTTCGACCAGCGTGTACATACACCACACACAAACAGTTGTCGCACCTGCAGTTGTTGTCCGAGCTTTGTTGTTGTCGCAAAGTGCCTGTGATGAGCGCGCGCCGCGCAGGCAACGACGACGGCTCATGATTTACAAGCGCCACGGGAAATGCCAATTACATGCCTCTAGTTCTATACGTATTTTCGTTTTGCGCGTTCTCTCTCTCTCTCTCTCTCTCTCTACTACTATAACTTTTTCTCTTTGTCTTAATTTATAGCTCCTTTTTCTACGTTGACACAGGGAGAGAGAACCGGCCGACGTTTTGATCTCTGATATTCCGTTATATAGCTGGATTTCCCTCGTTATTTATACGCGTAACGGAAAGTCAATGTCGCGTAACGCCCGAACGATCGTACCTATCCATATTTTTAAGATAAGCGTATCTATACAGAGGAGAGGAGGTGTATCGATCGGTGCAAGGAAGGGGAACGCGCGGGGGGCAAACAAAAGTCGTTATACACCCCGGTCCCGAAAAGAGCAGAGCGCTATTTATTTTCCGTGCGTTCGCCCGGGTAATTTTTCCGCGGCCCATTGAAAGTCCTTCATGGCGGTGGGAGTGGGGCAAAATAAACCCGGGCGGGCGGGCGGGTTACCTTGAGAATAAATGGAATATTTCGCGACTGTGAAAAAATTAGCGAGCGCGAGATAACGTAATATATAGCGCGGGAAAGAGAGAGAGCGGCAAAAAACTTGAAGGGGAGAGACGGAGAAAAAAAGAGGCTTGCTTAAAATGGTAATGAATTCAGCGGGAGAAGGAGAAAGAGAGCGAGGAAAGTGATTTATACAAAGTCAATTAACGTTTCCGCGAGGAAGAAAACGGGGCGATATCTGTAATTATTTTCGTAACTGCCCCGGAAAATCGTTAACTTTTAGAGCTCCGATTATTGTCGGTTCTGGTCAAATATTATAAAGTTTCGTTTAATTGAGCTCGTTTTGTGGCCATGATAATCTCAATCTGCACACCTTTTCCCCTGATTTTATTATTTCCATTTTAACAAAGCATCTCGGACGTTTCCGAGATGCTTTGTTAAGATGGAAATAATAAAATCGCAATAATAAAATAACGTCAATCGCAGATTGTCTTTATCACTGATATGAAATAATACTTGCATCGTGCTTCGTACCACACATATTATACGCGTCCTTTTAAGAGCGAGAATTTCAGCGAGAACTTGAGCGATAATTTTATATCAACGGCGCGTCTCGAGCGTGTAAAAATAGAAATACGCCGTGTTTGCCCCAGTGAAGTGTATGTAAACATCGAATTGACACACTACACGAGGGGGCGAAAGATACCGTCGTCGTGTTTGCTCCTACTCGGTTTAAAGCTACAAGGGCTGGAGTAAAAAATGCTATATAGGAAAGTACCAGTCAGCAGGAGATCCCGAGTGTGCTTAAATTTACGAATTGTTGTACACCTAGATGTGCAATTTTAAAACTTTTACAAGGGGTATGTAGACTTTTAAGTATACGTTGGCTCCGCTGTGCTTTTTGTTCCTTTGATAATGCAAATTTTATTTAAAGCTTAGGAAGAGGAAAATAATCTATTTCTGAGACCAAGAAAGCCGAAATGACAATGTTTTAACTAATGTGATTTTAATGATTTCTTAGCTGAGTGTAACGTTTTCGAAATTTAAATTAAATGTTCTTTAGCTCTATTACGGAGTACCTAGTTAATCTGTAAAAGAGACTTGTAGATTAATTTAGAATCTACGCTATTTAATGTCACATAAGATTTCGCAAAAGCACATGTGCCTCAGATATTGCCTATTTTCTAATAAAGCAATAAAGAATGAAAAATGTAGAAAAATGACAAGACACAACAAGAAAATTGAGATGAAAAAGTCAATTTGAAAAATATCTCTTCGAAAAAGTACTCGCTCCAAAGCGTAATTCCATATAAATTATCGGTAAAACGAGGTAAACGGAAAGATCGAACGCCGTGGAAGATATACCGGGGCGCAGTTTCCACCGCCGCCGCCACCGCTATACCGTCGGGATTCACGTGTCGCGGCCGCAAAACAGAAAGCCTCGCCGGCGAGAGAGAAATAGTTTCTGGCCAGAGCAGCGGCAGCCGCGGTGTGCCCACCCACACACACAGACACGCACGCGTATGTAGCTAGCAGCATTTGGATGCGGAAGGATTAACGACGGAAGGGTAATCCGGGAGAGTGACCCGATGCCGATTAGAAGAAAATCAGCGACGCGTGTAATTTATCGTCGCGGGAGAGAGAGAGAGAGAGAGAGAGAGAGAGAGAGAGAGAGAGAGAGAGAGAGAGAGAGAGAGAGAGAGAGAGAGAGAGAGAGAGAGAGAGAGAGTTAGAGCCCCGTGAAATGGGAATGGGTTCTTTCTCTCCGTAATTCTTGTACGTTCATGAAGATTCTTCCGTTGGGGCACGTTCATGAGATGCGCGCTGCGAGATACGAGGGGGGGTTGGGGGGGTGTACGCGTACGAGTGGCCGTTCCACTCGTGAACTTTCAAGTTCTTTTCGTCTTTTGTCCGTCCGTTCGTCTTCCCTCTCTCTCGCGTTTCAAGCCGAGTATATATAACCGCGGCTATCGAGAGCCTCCTTATACTTGTTGCTCGAGACTAGTAGGCCTATAGCGTTATATAGCAAAGTCAGCTGTAAACACACGCGTGCGCCACTTGCGGAAACGCGAATTAGCCTACCTCGCTTATACTTCCAGCCGGCGAACTTCGACGAGGCAAACTTTAACTGCCAATTTCGTTGTGCGTCATACGAATCACGCACTTTCCGCTCTGTAACTTGCTCGGCTTATTATTTCGGTTTTGTTCACTCGCTTGTTCGAGTTTCAGCGGATTCTATAGGTATATACGTAAACCTTCGTTAATTTACTTCCGAGGGCTTATACAATCATTAGCGCAGTTGCTGAATTCAATGCGGTGTTACTTGCGTTTCACATGATTGTTTTTTATGTTTTCGTGACCCCGTTTTTTAATGTTCATGCATTCTTGTGTTATATATGTTGTTACTAATATAATCATTGATGGTTTTCTGCGATGAAAGGCATATAATATGAAGGTTGATAAATAAATCCAAATAAAATGAATAATCATTACCATTGTTAAAAAGGGCGTTCATTCACTGACAGAAAAACTCTGGTAAAAATTCTTATGTTGTCATGTAAAAATTTCTATGTTGGAATCATAACTGCACCATAAGTCGAATTTTTTGCAGAAGTTGAAATACACATAGGAAAAATTCCAAGTCTAACATGGGAATTTTATAACTGATTCAAAGAGCGAAAAAAATTATTTCATCTTTTTTTTAGGAGTGGGAAGCGAATGTCAGACACATAATTTTTATATTTAAACAATATAGAAATTACTTTTGAATTAAACATGATTAAAGAAAATCAAATAAATAAATTAAAAATTTTTATAGCACTATGTGACCTAAATTCGCACTTAAGTCACGCTTATCTGTGACTTAAGGGGGTTAGACACCTTTAGAATTTTCTTCATAAAATGACTAGAAAATTTTTTTTTTTTCATAATTAGAAATATGTAGAAGTAATATCCTAAAAATATATTAAATTTGTGATAAAATTAGACACAAAAAAATTTTGATCGATTTTAACCAAATATATGGCCATTTCAAAATGTTTGCTCTGCCATCGACTCCAGATTCAGGAACTGCATATATTTTAATGGGAGTGGTCCTAAAATGTGATTAAATAATTTTTTACAGTCAAAAATTGCTAAAAGATCTTCAATTTAAGTAAAATTCAGATTTTTTAAGAAATTTTTGACCGTAAAAAATTATTTAATCAAGTAAATTGGATACATACAACTCTTCATTCAATAGACATATAAAATACCAAAATTTTGGGACCTCTCCCATTAAAATATATGTAGTTCCTGATTCTGGAGTTGACGGCAGAGCCTAAAATTTTACATTATGTAGAAAACAGCTTTAAAGATAAAATTACTAAAATACTTCTTTATTTCTTCTTCATTATTTCTTAACTCCATCTCTGCCCTGAAATACAAATAAGTATTGTTTTTAGCTCAAAATATTTTACATTTAGAACAAATATTCTGGTACCTGGATATACGGTCCATCAGACTTGTAAGCTATAAGCACGCATAACAGTCATATCCACATCAATCAGTCAAGGTTGTTAAGTGGTTTAACATGTAGATCCTTTGGTGCCTTTAAATCCGTATGTTTTTAATAATCTTTATAACATATATTAGATTTTTATATACTGAGGTAAATAAAGAATGTGTTGAGAAATCCAAAATCCTTCATGCATGTTATGAAGCCAGTATCGCCATAGTCAAATGCTTAAAAAAATGTTTATAGCAGCAACACTCCTATTTTGATCTTCTTTTAATGTCTGATAGGGCGAACTTCTTTACTTGTCCTTCATAATTGTGTACATATTATAAAAATTGAAATTATACTTCTAATTTTGATTTTTTTAATGGTCCGTTATAATTTTCGTCATTCTCTTATTTTATTTTCAATAAAATATCGTTGATTGTATCATTTCTTACACCATCTTAATAAGAAAAAGCAAATAAAATATTATGTAAACACAAATATCAGTGACAGCTAATAATAATACATTTCGATACTAGTGCGAGGATTTGATTTTCCCCTCGTGTGACTGTTTGCACCCGAGCGAAGCGAGGGTGAAAAGGTCACACGAGGAGAAAATCAACTTCTCACACGTGTCGAACCGTATTTTTTGACACGACGTGCAAAAATCTCACTTCTCGCACGTCGTGTCAAAAAATACGGTTCGACACTTGTGTGAGAAGTTGATTTTCTCCTCATGTGACCTTTTCACCCTCGCTTCGCTCGAGTGCAAACAGTCACACGAGGGGAAAATCAAATCCTCGCACTAGTATCGAAATGTACTATTACATAACTTTCTGAAGGCAAAATGAGTGTATATATAATTATATGCCCGTGAACCATAAACATTTAAAATATTTATCTCAAAATTGAGTGAGGATAATTCTTACTATATTCACTTCTTAAATCGCGATTATTCGAAAAATTACTTCAAACTCAAATATAATTTAAGGTAGTTCACCAAGAAATTGATTTTCTTTAAATTTTCTTAAAAATTAGTGTACACCCGACAGAAGTTGATTCTTTCAGAACGTGCCTAGTCAATTTTAAAATCCTGCAATCTCATTGGACGATTCCAATTTAGGGTTAATGTTTACACAATAGTATACAACGATAAATGAGGAGTTTCCACCATACATAATATGCTTATAGCACAATTTTTCCAATATTGTGATTTTTATGACGGCATTATCCGGTAAACTACCTTAAATTTAATTATCCCTTGTGGTCAGTTTTACCAGAGTAAAATTTTAAATTTACTCACATTATCAAAAAATGAAAAATTACAATAATTTGACTCCAGTTATTTACACCCGAGGAAAGTTGATCCTTTCCGAACGTGCCTAGTCAATTTTAAAGTCCTGTAATCTCATTGGACGATTCCAATTTACTTTTTCAATGATTTAATAATTTATTAATATTTGTAAATTCCGTATTTTTTTGTTATTATTTAAATTTTGTGTTATTTCACACTTATTTTATTCAATTTGTTTAAGACACAAATAATTATTTTTGATATTAATGATTTTGACATGTTCAACCGATAAAACAGGATTAATGATAAAGTATGAGTATTACACCATCTTCATAAAAAACAAAAGCAAATAAAATATTATGTAAACACTCTCTCAATTTTTACTATGCTAGCCTGGGAAAATGTACAAAAGGCAAAGTTCCATTAGCCACGTGTTAATTGTTACTATGCTGGCATAGGAATTTTTACTTGTGACATTGGACTTTTTCATATAAAAGATAGTAAATATTTGGGTTTTGAGCAGTTATGGTCAACTTCCAAGAGCTACATAGGAATTTTTGTCCGGGGTTTTCTGTCAGTGTATACAACTTGTTCTGAAAATGTATGCGTCTGTAAACATAATCCTGTAGAGCGCAAAATTCTAAGAAAAAAGTTCCTTAACCATTTTTTCATATGACTAGTACTTTTTTAGTAACTGATGTGTTTAAATTGTTTGTTTTTAATAGAAAATGTATACCTATGTTTATAAGATGATATCTATAGATATACAATTCCTATTAAAAACAAACAATTTAAACACATCAGTTACTAAAAAAGTACTAGTCATATGAAAAAATGGTAAAGGAACTTTTTTCTTAGTTGCGCTCTACACGATTATGTTTACAGACGCATACATTTTCAGAACAGGTTTTATACTAGAAAATTAATGATTGAGAATACGAGAAAATAATGAATTTTTATAGAAATACCTTTTATGAAATTTACTAGGAAGAGTATTTTCATCACAGAATTTCATCGACAAAATATAACTCTTTTTTAATCCATTATTGCCATCGGAGTTATGTAATGTGACGTGTATCGGCAAAAAGCGAAATTCTGATCGGTCGATGCTGTTTATGTATGGACAACAGGTCAGTTAGAGCAAACTACAGTGACATGCGAGTCAGAGAATACATTACACGGTAAACTTTCGACAATAGAAAGTTAACCGAAATCTAGCGTACAGTCGCGGCGTCTGATTACCGTCGCGAGTAAACTAACTTTTCGCAATGTGCACGCGGACGCGCTTTACTCGTCATATTTCTCATTCAGGAGAGTAATATTACGGAAATATAATGAGGATATGGGGAAAGAGAATTCTACATTCGTAATCCATGACGAGTGACTAATTTCGTTGCTTATCGCGACATGGCTCGGGGCGAAATAAAGGTGGAAGAAGAGAGCACGAAAGCTCGCATGAGAGAGCGGCAATTTAAAACAAGCCAGACACAAAAGTCCCGATAACAAGCATCACCACTGCACCATCCCGATTCACCGCAAGTTTTTGGTGTTTTCAAAGTTTTATTTTTTATTTTCAGAAAAATATTGCATATGCCATTGATTTTGGTGCGATCAATAACAAATTGATACTACCAAAAATACCAATTTCAACAAATTCAATTAATTGTAAGCCTTATTAATTTTTGCGCTTATTTTCATACAAAAATGAATCTACATAGTATGCATTTTTTGAACAGCAAAACTTCCTCTCATTGATCGACATGTCAAAAGAACAATTAACTTTCGAAATAGACTGTACCGCGGCAACACTCCCTGAAGAAAAAGACCGCGGAGCTATCATCGCGCGTTATCGCAGGTGTTAACCTCCCCGCTGTGTATACGTGTGTGCGTGCACAGATGTGTATGTGCAGTACACGCTGTGCGAGCGCGTACGTAAACAGACAATGCCCCACACGCGGGGTGTTATACACAAGCAAGAGAATAGTCCCTTGGTCCCCCGCCGTTTTAAATATCGGCAAACATTGTCGCGGCTTGTTATCACGTGACAGCAGGACTAATTACACGCCGTCGCGAGCCTTGATTACTCGAGCGGCGCGCGCGTGTACACCACTGCCACGCGAGCGATTTCGCCCGGGCGCTGGCTCTCCCTGCACGCGCGCGTAATAACTCGCTCCGTTTGCCGTTACGTCTGCTTGCCTCCCGATCTGCACCATCGCGTTTCGATGTATATACTGCGCTGGACGCTGTACCTCACCGACTATGGCGCCAGCGCTCATACCGTGAATTTTCTCAAACGGAAATATTTGCGCTCGAGCGCTGCCAGTGTTAAGCGTCAAAAAAAGTTTGGTCAGCGTTCTGATAATTGCGCGCTGTTTTTCTTGGAATCACACGCCGTGTATTATAATGGGGGATAAATATCGTTATTTTTTCAGGATTAATTTAAAAAAAAGGATTTGTTTAAAAATTAATGAATATATGGAATTGGAGGTATTGGTTTTCACATATTAGTCTTCAACTTCCAAGTCTTGTTTTTCTCAAAAACAAATGAAGATAATCTCTTGAAATTTTAACGAAATATAGTCTTCAATGAGTTTAATAAGTGGTTAAAATTTTAAGTCGATAAATCAAGTATTCTCTGAGAAAACGAGATTGGAAAATTTTTAAAAAAATCTTTAACCTGCAATATCTTTGTTCGTAATCGACTAATTTTTTGGGCAACGAACTCCATCTGCTGATATATAAAAGCTACATCTGTGACAAATTTCAGGACGATTGGATAATTTTTTACTCTTGTTATCGTGACACAACGGAAGCTCTACTTTTGTATAAAACATTTAAAAAATATGAAGATAATCTTTTGAAATTTTAACCAAATATAGTCTTCAATGAGTATAATAAGTGGTTAAAAATTTAGTCGATAAAATTTCCAAAATTCATCCTTATTAAGTTTGCAATGTGGAATGAAATAATAGTTTTTTAAATTGAAATTCGCATTGAATGTTAACAATTTGAAAAAAAAACTTAAAAATAGCCATGAATTAAAATTCAATTGATCCTGGAAAATGTTTTAAAATAATAGACTTATTTTATCTTTTCGAGAAAACTCTATGTAAACAGCAACTCGGCATATCCGTATATATAACTCATTATATTCTCCGGGGGGAAACAACGTATTTTGCGAAGAAAATTGAAAAGCCTAGACGGGAAGCCTTAAGAACAGAACGTATTAATGAATTTCCTCATTATCTCAACGCAACAATAAATTTCCATTACAAAACAAACCAGCAGACACGCCTGCAGCTGTAATTTACAGGCCGCAACTCGCCGTATAAATTATCTGCCGACTTAATTTATCACTCGTGGGTGTAGCTCGCGCGTTAATTCGGAATAATCAAGTACGCGCGCGCGATTATTATTTGCCCCCTCCAATTTTCGGCCCATTGTCACACGACGTCGTCGTTTGTAATCACCACGCGCAACACACATACACGTAGGTAGACGAGACAAAGATGCGCACCTGACGAGATTCGCGTGTTGCAGCTACGGTCATACCGAGGCGAAAAATAAAAGTTTTTCGGTAATTTACTTCCGAGATTTACGGCTCGCGCGATACGATCCGCCGGCTTTGTTCGCGCGCGCCTCGGTATTCATTCTCACGGCACCTCTCTCTCTCTCCCCTTCCGCGCAAAGGAAGATTACAAAAGCAGTCGGAGAAAATAGTTTCTCGCGCGCGGCTCTCGGGAAAAAGTTTCGCTGTACACTTTTTGTCCACTTACCTGCGAGAGTCCATTGTTTAGTGGCTCGGAGCTCCGTATATATATATGTATGTGTATTGTGCGCGATAAATAAATCTTGTGCAGAAAGAGCGGACTGATTAATGTGCCTTTCTCCGGCCTTCCTCTGTTGCAGCTGAGCTACGCGGACACGCATCCGATGTTCACCAGCGACAGCTTTCCGAACTTCTTCAGGATTGTGCCCTCGGAGAATGCCTTCAACGCGCCGCGATTCGCGCTACTGGCGCAGTTCAACTGGACGAGGGTCGGCACGATCTACCAGAACGAGCCCAGATACGCGCTGGTAAGGAGGATATTTTCATTTATTCATGTTACTTAAAGTAGGCTGTCTGGGTAAAGTCTGAGAATGCTCACTCCATTGTTTATGGCCTACAATTTTTCCAGATTTACGTATACGCAAGAAAGATGTCGAGTCTAGTGAAATCAGCCTTTGCCCAGACATCTCTTAGCGCGCCTCCATTCTCCGGAATCGCGCACCGTCAGAATTCGAGATTTCTTCGCTTCCTATTGCCATATACATAAATAACAAAAGCGCTATATCTGTCCCTCCGTGAGTATACCACCGCAGCGGCGCTGTGTGGTAGCTGCGCCCGAGCGAGTACATAGCGCATCAAGCGGCGGAGGGTTGCATCGAAATTTACATACACGTCCGACAGCAAGTCTTGCGACAGAAGCGCGCGGGCGCGCGTACCGGTGGGTGCAAATTTACATAAATGCATAATCCGAAACTTCGTTTAGAGAAGTTCGGTGGGGGACTTGGGTAAATGCATAATCCCAAGTTATAGAAAGTATTTTTTTTATTCATAATCCAAAACTCGTGTATATTTTTGAGCCTTTGAATTTTGCGAGATGTAAACTTGAGCTAAAGACTGTATAAGCGTAGGATGAAAAATGCTGGCCGTCGCTGTCCGGCGAAATTATTGAGATTCAAGCGGCCATTGTGCTAAAGCGACGGCACACAACGCGCCTTTCGCCCGGGTTCCGACGTTAATTAGCAAAGTTTACCGTCTATCGAACGCGCGCTTCCAGGGCTTGTTTTGGTATAAATTTGATAATCTTAACTTCTCGCAGCTCACGCCGAAGTATTTTAAAAATTTTCCGACGCTCGACGATGCCGGAGATTAGCTTATAAATTCATCAAAGCCAATCCATTAACAAGAACAAACATCGATGAAGCGATAGTCGGGAAAATGTGCGTATATGGGAAAATCCATAATACCTTTAACTGTTGTGTAATACTTTTTTAAAATTTGTTATTGCTGCTATTAGCATGGCCTGCGAAGCACATAAACGAGACAGGGTGCAAAATCTTTAATTTTTACGTAGAAAACCAGTCCTCTCATCCATATTAGTGTGCCACGCAGACCGCAGCCTGGAGATGCACACAAATGTCTAAAGAAGTACACGGAGAGTTCAATTTAGCTATGATGGTACGGAAGCTCGCGCTACAGAAGCATCAGTTTTTGTTATACTTGACTAGCATAGTAGAGCTGCGCCACCATACGATAGATACCCCGGTGCGCCGAAAGCAGCAAGTTTATACCACGAGAGTATGAAATTCATGCAACGGTGCCAAACGCAATTCCTCAATTGCAAGAATCTTATACCACTGTGGTATGAATATCTTGCTATTGACGCTCGACGATTTCCAAGCTACACTCGTACGGTGGCGTTACTATCCGCGCACGTATTGTTTACTCCTGTAGTGGCTAGGTGCATGATGCATTAGCATGCAGTAACTTTCTGCTGTCGTAGCTAAAATGAGCGCTCCGTGTAGCTGTAATAGATTTAACGACATTTTTAGACAGTTTTGTACATAACTATAATAATTTGTTTTTTGAATAAATATAACATAATATCGAATAAACAATTCGGCTTTGTAAAGAGAAGGGGACCTACTGATGCATTGAACTATATAACTAACATAATTTATGATAATTTGGACAAAAGTAAACCTATAATCACAGCTTTTCTAGATCTAGCCAAAGCCTTCGACACGGTAAATCATAAAATTTTGTTAGACAAGCTAGAAAGATATGGTATAAGAGGTAATTCATTAAAATTGCTGAAAAGCTATCTCTCTGGTAGAAAACAAAGAGTTAAAATAAATGAAAATAAAAGCAACTACAGAGAAATTTCAATTGGAGTCCCGCAAGGAACAATTCTAGGGCCAATACTTTTTGTACTTTATGTAAACGATCTACTGAGAGATATGCCAAACGAATCAATAGTGTCCTATGCTGATGACACCGTCATCATTTCAAGTGATGACACGTGGACGACAGCGGGGATCAAAATGAAACAGTATCTAAATGATGTTTCTGGATAGCTTGCTCTAAATAAGTTATCTTTAAACGTGGATAAAACTGTTTATATAACGTATGGTAATTACTGTGATAGTGTCCCTGACACAATAAATATTAAGATAGGTAGTTATACACTTAGAAGAGTAGAATATCACAAATATTTAGGTTTGTTTTTTGACTTCAATATGAAATGGGACAAACATATTGACTACTTAGTTAAAAAAACTAAATATTTAATATTTATTTTTGCCAAAATTAAAAATATTATGAGAAGAGAATCTTTAATGATGATGTATTATGCTTTTTTTCATAGTTTAATAAATTACGGTATAATAGCATGGGGAGGAGCATATAATAATAATCTAAACCTCATTCAAAGGGCACAAAACAAAATAATAAAGATAATTAATAAAAATAGATTTCAGCCAAATGGTGATATACTTACTCCCTCACAATTGTTCAGATTAGAAGCAATAACTTACCATTACAGTAAATTAAAGGAAATGTACAAAAATAATAAGAATAATACTACTAGAAATAAGAGTATTCAATTGCCAAAAAGAAGTAAACGAATAAGTGAGAAAAATAGTTACAATGTAGCTATAAAAGAATTTAATAAACTAACAAATGATCTCAAGGAATTAACATCTTCCAAAGTGTTCATAAAAAAAAAAAATAAAAAAGTTCATAGTGAATAGTATATAGTATGTAGCATATTCAATAATTGTTAGTAATTAAGATAATAAATTATATAGTTTATGTGATGATATATTATATAATATATAGATTATTAAGTTTTCAAAGTTTATACGGTGGTATTTAAGATCAAATTATAAAATATAGAAATAATTAGATATTCTTGATTTTCTTTTTTTTTTTAGTTTTTTTAGTTTTAAGGTAGACTAAGTCTACGACCAGCCTATGTACAAGTAACTATGTTTACTTCTGTAGGAGTGTTCTAAGGATTTGTAAAGGTGACAAGTTCACCTCTAAACCTTTTGTAACATTATTTTATGGTCAATAAATTTATTATTTATTTATTATTTATTTATTTATTACATTCTCAGGCTGCGGCCTACGTGGCACGATAATACGGATGACAGGACTAGTTTTCTACGTGAAAATTAAAGATTTTTCACCCTGTCTCGTTTATGTGCTTCGCAGGCCATGCTAATAGCAGCAATAACAAATTTAAAAAAAGTATTACACAATAGTTAAAGGTATTATGGATTTTCCCATATATCTGTGGCTTCCAGGAATAAGGACCTAACCCACTTGGGGGTCAAAATTGAGTTAGCACCGGAATTTATACCTTCTAACTACCCTTTTTCATGTAGACTTGGTCCAGAAATCTGAAACGCGTTCAAAGAGCAAATATCAGCTAAGTGCATAACCACTTAACTGCATCTGTGCCCGGAAGAACGACTTAACTGAATATTTATATTTAATTACAAGCACCGTTTTGAAGTTAATACTATGCAACAAACAGATTATGACATACCTATTTTTATAGCAACAAAGATCAAAGGCAATACATAATAGAAGGTAACACAACAGCTTTGATTGTCGGGCGATGGAGCGTGTGTGCATAAACAGTAACTAAGTAACGTTCGGTATTCGGTATACCGAATTCTGTTGACTAGGCGCATATTCCGTTGGGAGGCGCATGCGTGGGAATGAATATTTAAAAAAGAATTCGTATTCTATGTTTTAAGTGTAGAAATAACTATGTTATTTATCTTATTTGAACAATTTCCCTAAACCGCTTAACTGCACAGTTACCGGAATAACGACTTAACTGCATTGTTTTTTGTTTATACAAAGAATAAAAATGTATTCTAGCAGCTGATAGTGGAGTTCGAAAGATACTTTATACCTTTGTAAAAGTCTACATTGTTATGACTCATCTCGCGCAATTCGATCTTACATATGAAGTGTCATGACAGAAATTTTAAAACGTCGATTTCTCGAAAACACGTACAAGTGGGTTAGGTCGTTATTCCGGGAAGCCACAGATATATTCACCGACGCTGAAACTCGCGAGAATATGTGGATTTTGCCCGTTTTCGATGGGTACTCGACGAAATGCCAAATTTTTCAGGAAATAACGGGCCATTAATCATACGATTTCACACCGAGAGTATTTCGTCAAATAATTAATCCAGTAGTGAGAGAGATACACACACACAGACACACAGAATGCTTCAAGAAATTTGCATGCGAGTAGCAACCGCTAATTACGGGCGCTGCACTGAGAAAAATGTCGTAGTAAAATTTACTAAAAATATAGGAAAAATTGCTATATAATGTAGTAATTGTGGGATATTCTTGATATCTAACAAAAATTACTATTTTATCTAGCAAATTTTGCTACGTCTAAATTTTACAAGAATATAGTAATTTTTATTATTGCAATTAGCAACTTTTGTTTCACACATAACAATTTTTATCGTGAAAAACATAACAAAATTTATTATTGTGTACACAGAAAATTTACTATCTAAATAAATTAAAACTTTAAAATAGAAAAAAGAATTAATTGTATTTTCTTTCATTACAATCCATTTCTGGTTCAGTGTTGTTCATCAATTTTTGGGTATCCTATAAATTTACACATATTTAGAAAATCGGTACAAATTTATTTTTACGCTTCGCTTTTATTGTATGGAACTTAACCTAACTACTTAACTACCTAACAAAACTATTACACAACAATTCGCTCGCTTAATCGTACGCACGTTTCGCTTGAAAGACTCTAAGAGAAACGCTCTTATATAGTAACTGAGCAATGTTCCCGCCGCTTGCGAGTAACAATACGCCACCTAGATGTGGAAGTTACATTCATCTTGGGACAACAAGTTAAAAATGGCGGCAAATTCAAATTAATATTTTAAAACGCAGTGAATACCTGCACAGAACCATATAAAATATCATAATTGGAATAGGTTTAAAGAAATTCAATTAAAAACTAAAAATTTGTATAGAAAAACTTTATTTACATCCAATTTTTGGATATATAATAATAACTGTCTGGTAATAATACCATATTTACAATCTTGCGATATTGAAGATCATTATCTTCGACTTTATCCCAATCGAAATCCTTTATATTAAAAATTTTAAAAGCCTGATACTTTTCATCATAAAAACAATCTTTCAAATTTTTCGTAATAAAAATGTATTTACGATTATCAAAAATGACCTCATGAACTACTTGAAAAATAGGCCCAGAATCCAAAAACTTCACTAGAACACAGTTTTTTTTAATTATTTTATCATAATAGTTGACTGATTTTACACTAACAATATTATGTTTATTTATTAAATTGAAAAATTGATGGTAATGTTCTAACTCGTTAATAGATTTGTTTTTATGACTTTTCGATACAAATATTGGCTGACTTAATTTCATTGTCAGAAATCTATAACTTAAGCTTAATTGATGCTTAATCGCAATCGTTCTGTTAATATTTACACGATTGGTGGTGCTTTGAGAGACGTTTTTTCCTTCTTGATTTTTATTTTCGTAACGAATGCAACTTACTTTCCATAAGGGACCAAACAATTTCATGCATCGTGGGTAATGCACGAGAAAGTGATGTTTTGGCTTCAAGTCATTAGAAAGATTTACACATAGTGACAGATATTCAAAAATAATCGATTCTAGTAATTTATAAGTTGAAGGATGTAGAACGTCGCTCATTACAATAGTCACTAATTCCTTCAGAAGCAAGTACATATTCCAATATTCGTCATCTCCAGGTATTAAATCGCCAATAACCAAATTAAAGTTTTGAATTAAATACAACATTTCAGAAGATGTTATAATGACACAGCCTTTTTTATTGACTTCTCACTCAACTCTGTAGGCTTATTAATGTTATGTCCTGGCCCAAAATCAAACCCAAGTAACTTTAAATTAAATGTCTCTAATGTAAAATACTTCTTAACGTAAATAAAATTGTTAAGTATAAATGCTATATCATATCGACAAATCCCTTCTAAGAGATCATGCATGACGTCAATACAAACATTTGTTGCCATATGAAAATCATGAATATCGTGCAGAATACATTTCTCTTTTATCCCAGTAACTTTTTGGTTATTTAAAGCTAACAATTTATCATAATTCTTTGTTGTTCGAAGAATACATTGATTTTCGATAAACATTTTGTTTTTTCCTGTTTGAGTGACCAAGCAATGATGGCAAAAAATATTAGCTTTAAAGCTTTCGGTTAGGCCGAGAATGGAATGAAGTCCAAGATTATCGCCAATGAATAAAGCTAATTTAAAATAAATTCTTTTTAGACTAGAATCTAGGTTAATTTGAATTCCATGTTCCATCAAATAATTTAATTCTTCTACAGCTTTTGTGAATATCATAGGATTTTTAAAAACCTTTCTATCAAGGGTATTGAATAGAATAAACAAAAAAATATTTTCAATTTTGGCTTGATATTGTGGTGGTAATGCAGGTATACTTATGTATATCGCACCCGTTTTAGATAGACCCTTATGAGAACCTAATGGGTTATTGTTCTCATAATCATCAAAATACATGATCAACGGTAACACGGTTTTCCCTTCAAATGTTGACAATTGTTCTTTCCAATAACTAGCCTGTATTAAATTAGTAATTATTTGATTGTTTGTTGTTAATGTTTGTATATAGTTCATCGTTTCGTTATACAATCCCGGAATTTCAAAAAATTTGGTTAAAACTAATCTTAAGGGAATAAACTGCGAATTGACTGGAACATGAACTAATGTTTGAATTGAGTTTATGTGCTTGTACTCTTCTCGCTCACCAATGTGACAAGTTACCGGATCAATGTAAGTTCCCAAATTTCTAAAATTTGATAATCTTTTGCTTTCAGTATCCACAATATTCAAGCAAGTAGAAAAATCTTTTAATATTTTATTTATATTTTGTATTTCGTGGTCTTTCTTATTATCAAGTTGAGGTAAGATTTCCTGCTCTAAAAGTTTAAAAATATTTCGTAAAAAAACATTTGTTTCATTTAAAATATCATTGACGTACTTTCTTGGAATTCTTTTCATATTTGCAATATTGGCACTATATTTGATTACAGCATCTTTGAGCGGTTCATTCAATAAAAACCCGATATGTGAATTATCGAAATCAGTTTCATCTGATGAATCATACATCATAGATTCATCAGAATCACTTTCATCAGAAACTGTTATTTCTCGATAAAGCGACTGATCTTCATACTTTTCATAATACTCATCAACAGATTCTGATGTAACGTTTTTATTAGCACTAGCAAAAATTGAAGCGTGTTTTTGCAAAATATGTTTTTTGAATGAATCAAAGGTGCTGTACGCTCTACTACAATCTTTTATAAAGCATCGGAAATTATTCAATAAATTGTGAAGACTCGAAATATGTTCAAATAATAATTTATAATCTTGAAACGAACTTTTACAATAATTACAAATTATTACATCCATCTTCACGAAGATTTAAATTTAAACTTATAATAACTTACAAAGATATTAGCTAAGTCCTATAACTTATAAGTTAAGCTCATCACAAAGTAGTAAATAAAACTGGAAAAACACAGTGTAATTTTAGAGTTTACGAATATGTTCGACAAGTCCTATAGTTTCTAAGCTAATTGCATCGCCAATCAGGTCAATATTAAATAAAACTCTCTGTAAAAAACACCAAACAGCTTCCGAATTTTTCGGATACTTACAGTCTAAACAAAAAAATACTTTCAAAGCTAACTCAATTGCTTCTAAGGCTTTATCTACAGCGTATAATTTTTCATTAATTACAATGTAATATTTTTCAATCCGAGAAGCTGGGCCTACAGCAACAATCACTGGTTGAAAAGTATCTTGAGTTTGCATATAACGCTCCTTCAAATCCATTAATTTCAATTGAACTTCGTTGGCTGCCTGTAATAAAATGCACTATTAACTTTAGAATTCAAAAAATATTTATTTGTATAATTAGTAAATTTAATTTTTTAAATGAAATAAGCACAATTTACTAAAATATTAATTTATACTGAATCGCGAGAGCGATAGAAAAAAGTTATAAATAGAAGTAATGATATGCTCGATAAAATAGTAACATTACTAATAATGATGTATTTTTAACCATTTTCCATTCTCTCCCTCTCATTCTCTTCTCATGCAGGATTTGGTCATAGTACACGACATACTCGCATCAAGTTGCATCGCATCGAGAATTCAGCAATGTACAATTACGCCCCTGACACAACCGAAAAATCACAGACACATATATGTGGAGCACACATAAGGAAGTGAGAATGTGTGAGAGAAAAAAAAGAAAAAACTGATACACATCCACACGTATACACACGCTCAAGTAGTTTCGGTTGCAGCGATTCAACACCCCCGTAGAATACATCGCGAAGTACACACATTGCGTCATCCACCTCCCTCACATTTTGTTGCGCGACACTCCGTCAGCATCACTGTAGTCATATAGATATCACGAAAAGAAGTTTGAGGCAGCAACAATGCTACACTGAGAGCGTTGTTGCCCTTGTAAATTGGACCGCCGCTCTCTGTTTGAGAATACTGAGCTCTTAAATTAAGAGAGCGGCGGCTTCATTTGCGAGGGAAACAGCGCTCTTCGGATTAGTGTTGCTCCTGCCTCAAGCTTCTCTCCGTATACACATACACACATGCTGTAAGGACGACTCGCACTACATACTCTTTATAACGCATACTTACAGACGTTTATGAAGTCCGCATAGTTCATAAAATCATTACTCGCATCACTTTTGCGATCTAATTGCGCATTAGGTTGCTTACCTCGACTCTCAAAATAAAAGTTTCTCGACGTTCTTGCACTGACAATTTCCAACGTTGCTCTGCATTTTGCCCATGCTTTCTTTTTCCACTTTTCTTCTGTTTTATAATGTGACAAAGGAGGTACAAAATTATAAAATCTTCTTTTTCTGCAAAATTCGTTAAATTTTAAATTAAAATTAATAAATAAACATTTAAGTATTTTTTTTAATTATTGTAGTTTAAAAAATGTTAAAGTTTTTAATTTGAACCTGTGTTGTATTTCTGCATTTATGTGCAAGTGTGCGTACGTGCATGCATTGGGGTATGCAGATGTGTGTGTGTGTGTTTATGTAGGCGGACATATATGGGCGCATGCGCACTGCGTGCATCGGTGAATGTGTTTAAGCGTCGTGTGTATGTGCATGTCTGTGTATGTATGTGTATTTGTACGTGTTTGTGCGTTGAAGGTAGAGGAACCTAAAACCTAAGAGCTTATGAATTGATAGAGATTTTATTTTACCCACCAGAGTTTAACTCTCTAGTCTTCAGAAGTCCAACTAGAACATTATCTTCCACAGTCTGTATATTAACAGATCCTAAGCACTTTATCAAATGCTTTTTAACTTTTGCCCATTGGTCAGCTATAATAAACTGCTTATCAGGTTTTAAGATCTTGAAATCAATGGAAAACTAAAAAATATTTATAATAGAAATTGAATTAATCAATTATACAGGAAAGTGGTTGTCTTTTTAAATTATAATATGCAAAATGCGCATCATACCAATTCCTTTGCTGTCTGAACTTGTAAACATGGGAATTTCTGTATGTATTCATGTACAGATAAATTAACTCCGACAAACTGAAGCCTTCGAGAAGCATGAGATCTTTCCCATCTCAAAATAACCTCATTCCATGGTTCGATATGACTGGTAAGCCATGCAATATCTTCATTTTCTTACAAATAAAAAAAAATATCTATTAATTGAAACTTCTTATATTTTTATATATACAAGCAACCATTATTAAAAATTTTATAAATTTTTTACCTTGATTTATTGCCTCAAGCTCCTCAGGAATCAAATTCTCTGCTTTTCTTGTTACCTTTTTTTGACGCAACAACTGTTTCTCTCTTAAATCTTTTTTTGTATAGTTATAATGATTCCACAACTTTCCATTGGCTGGTAAAACTTGATCACCTTGCCTGCTAGATGGTATAAAATAAACATTTGGATGTTCCAATGGAAAAATCATACAGATTTCCTTAGCTAAAATCTCGAAACGCTCCTTTTTAATTCTAAAAATGTAAGAAAAAATGAGAAAATTAATATAAAAATGTAAATAAAACTTATAATGCATCAATGTAAAAAAATATTTCTACTTACACAAATTTATCTAAAACTTCATCTTCAGTAATATTCCTTAATATGGTATTCTTTTCTCGACGAATCACTTCTCTCACAAGTAACGACTTAAATTTCCCTGGTAGAGGTAGATTAATAGCTGCATTCAATTGGTATGATTTTAGAATGATTTTGCCATTGGCTATTTTTTGCAGATACTCTTTCAGGCCCTTTAACCATAAATTTAATTAAAGTTATAATCAAAATAAATGATACAAAGTCAATTTTTGATATTTAATGTATATAACATAACTTACTGTAGTAATGGGTCTTTCATTCAGTAGACCTTGGTCGACAACTTCATCGACAGGATTTAGTGCAAACTGCCTGTTCTCAAGTGGCTGTAACACACCATCATTAGCTCTTTGAACTGCATCTGCCCCGTTTAGCCCCTCTCCGTCTTGCAATTCTAAACGTTGCTGTAATGAACAAATACAGTAAAAACGTATCCCCATACTAATATACAAACATTCACCAATGTAGACTAGACGGCTTACCTCGCCGTCAACTTGCTCTTCCATACTTCACATATGCAAAAAACCTTGGGAGACAATGAAATGAAATCACATCTTACTTATTAAATATGAAAAGGAATTGAAGGTTAGGAAATTGAATGAGATAATACCAAACACTTAAAAATTAGACATATATCCAACACTTTTTCAATAATGTAAACAATAATTATATACTTACTTTATTTATCAGAAAATCGTCGATAGCTGGAAAATAGATGCTCTCTTTTCCTTGATTGATGCTCTTTCCTTAACCGATGTTAGGTACGCTGCGGAGTGCGGAAGCATTAATCGGCATTTCGCGCGCGCAAACTTTCACAACTTAACCTAACCTGATGAGGTGGTGGCGCCACTTCCGATGTACGGTTTAACAGAAAATACTACATGAGTTGCTTTTTTTACTATATTTTGTAGGAAAAATCGCAATAATTCCGTGACAGCATCATAAAAGATCAATTTTTACTACATCGATAGCAAATTTATCTATACTAAATTCGAAAAATTGCTACTTGATGCAGTAAAAACTCCTTCCGAGAGTAATAAAATATAATATGATTTGTAGTAAATTTTCAAATTATTCATTTTTGCTACATCATGTAGCAGTTTTTATTCATATGTAATAATACTTTTACATGCATGTTTATCGTAAAAACTATTAGGTAGGTAACAATTTTTAAAATAAATATAACAAAATTTGTTATAAGTCGAGTATATCCCGCGGTTGCTATACAATATAGTAATTTTTATTACAAAGATAATAAATTTTACTAGGACATTTTTCTCAGTGTGGTAATGTAATCCGCCTGATTGATGCTTAAAAGACGGGAATAATTGTAACGATAATTAATCGCCGCGGGGCACGGGGACAAAGTTCCAGCGAAAATAACACAGGAATAATATAAAGCGCGTCACGCGGGTAAAAAATTAATTAGAGAACGAAGTACACGCGTCGCAGAGTTGACACACGGGGGCGTTTAAGAGGAAACATCTCTCCCTCTCTCACTCTCTCTCTCTCTCTCTCGAGAAAGCAACCAAGACCAAACATCGCTGTCTCTGTCTCTCCGTTGACACGGAGCGATACGCGTAAGCTCGCGGCCTCTCATCCCCCCGCCTGCGTACGCCCGCAAATTCGCCCTGAGCTATATGCAAACGCCGCGTCATCGAATTTCATTAAAAGTCGGCGCACGCGCCGCGGGTGTAAAGACGCGCGCGCGCGCCAGGCCCTACATATATACCCGTTTACGTACCTATACATATACGCGCGCGGCGACACGACTCGGAATAATGATTAATCTCGCTTAGCGCCGACAAAGCAGGGAGAGGAACGCGCGCCGCGGCGCCTTCGTTGAATTGCTGAATTCCCCCGGGGGCAAAAGCGAGCGCATGCAGTAAACTGCGCGAGCGATAGGGACGTTGACCCGTCGCGCCAGCTCGCGGCTTTTAGACAAGTGAGCGCGCGGCTACTTTGGGGTCGTGGTGAGAAGTTGTGACCTACAAAGCTTTAGGTCTGAGACATTTTTATGCCATATTGTTTATACGATTTCAAAAAAAAAAGGAAATTTCAGTGAAACAATTTCCTTTCTCGCCTCTTATTCGTTTACGATAACAAAAATTTCATCTCACCCCCTCGTTCTTTTCACGCGTGCTGGCAATTCCAATTTCTCCTGCTCACGCCGTTTTTTATTCTCATCGTCTTCTTTTTTTCTAATTGCCGCGCACACGCCACGCAGAGACAGAGAATTCGAAAAATATTTTCCTTCGCCTTGAACCGCGGTGCGAGCGTCGAGTTCTAAATTCATTGCCGTGCGTATTGTCAGCCCGAGCACGTACTATATATATATCCGCACACCTCTTCAGCTATTGCAGTATACGCACCGGGAAAAACCGACTGATTGAAATCGAACGCTTATCGAGGATTATAGAGCCTTTGATATGCGCCGCAAGATTCGCCGCGCGCGTTGCGCGAGATGAGGGGTTTTATTTTCCTTCGTATTTTTATTCCCCTGTTAAGGTTTAGTGGTAGAATTACTTTGGATAATTAGTTTTTGGGGCCGCAAGGCGGACTTTGGTTTCATTTGTGAGCGCAGCTAATCGGATTGAAAGGCTTTTTAAGATCGCGTCACTTTGCATTTATTGGCTTGGAGCGATGGTTGTCGCGCATTATTATAGACAGCCGCTTTTCGAGATGATGTCAAACTCGTCAGGCCGAGCGACAGAAAGAAAAGCCAATATACGGCGTTTCCACTTTTTAAAGGAAAAGCTCGTAATGAGCTATTCATTATGGCAATGAGCGTGAGAGAGAGAGAGAGAGAGAGAGAGAGTAGCGAATGAAACGGCGGAATAACGGTCTACGAGCTATCTGTATATAACCGCAGAATGTGCTCCCGACCGCAAGATCAAATTACTGCAACAATTTAGTGCAAACATTTAGTTAATGCGACTCCATTACATCGCCAAGAAGATAGTAAAAGAAAAAGTTATTCATTTCAATCAGGGAATCAAGCTTTTTCTCTCTCTTTCTCTTCGTCCCAACTATTTCCGATAGACTAAATTCCAACCATTACCCCCGGCCCATAACAATACGAGAACGAACGTTAAGCGGCACGATTAGACTAGACTATCCACGCCGCACCGAATTACAATTTCGACTATTACTCTATATACACAGTTGTGTGAGCCTGAACGGCCGTGCGAGTCGTTCTGAATTCACGCGCAGAGCCCGCGGGGCACTTTGCGAGGCCCGCGGCCGCGCCCGCCGCTTTATGACACACTCGACGCTATATTACTTTTATTTCCGTCAAGAATTGCGCCGCGCTTGACTTATGTTGCGGCGGCGACGGTGGCACTTCATATGTGCGCAAGCGCCAACTTTTATTACGCCAGAGTCCCCTCCTCCCTCAACGCGCAAACGAAATTGCAAGTGTATAGTATACTCGCGAAATGCCCTAACTGCGCATATAATTCCGGGCGCTGCCGTGCCTCGGGCTTCTTGAATTTGAATTGAAATAAAAAGAATAACAGCTAGAGCGAGAGAGGGCAGCGCTGTGAGCTGAGGAAAAAGAGAGCTTTCGAGAAAGAGGGAGAATTCGAAGGCGGTATTTTACTTTAAAATAATGCCTCCTGGCAAATAAAACTAAACTAAATTGTTAATTCAGACCCGCGATCACGATTCCATTTTTCCCTCTCATTACAAATACAGCTTGATCAAACATTATGTTTTCGGAAATTCGTGTAAATACAGCCGAAATTCAAAGTACACAAACTCGGCGGGAGCCAGGCGACAATTTTCTAAGTTTCGCGCTGAGCGAAAGGGGCGTTTTTCGCGGTGTATAACACGCGCGCCGACTAATTCTCGGGAGTTTCAGACGCCGGCAAACTCTCGCTATCATCGAATCTAAGCGCGTTCTTAAACGTAACGAACTCGCGCGCTCAGCTACACCGGGCTGCTCCATACGCGCGAATTAATATAACTGTTTCTGGGTCACGGCGCTTTAATTAAACCCGATTACATCTTCGACGGCGGCTTATATACACGCGTTATTTCCCGTTACCACGAAAGAGACTCTCACTCCTTCTCTCTATATATATACATCTTCGAGAGATTTGCTATACTACTGCACGCATCCGCAAAGTTGGGGCGCGCGTTAACGCGGTACGCTCGATTCGCGCTTGAATAATTTATGTCAATTGTCTCGATGATTGCCAATTTCCCTCAACTATCGCCCCTCCTCCTGCCTCCTATTATCCCGGCCGCGCTAATTCATCCATCGCCCAACGTTTCCGGGAGATACTTGCGTGCATCTCTACGCACGCGTGTTTCAGGCGCAGGTATCGAGCTTTCTTCGTCTATCTTGTCGCGAATTTTTTTCGTCCCCCCCGAGCGTTTATCTAAAAATAAACTCCCTCTCGTGTACACACGTGCGCGCGTGGAGAGGCGGATGCAGGGAGGCCGTGCCTCACGGCTAGGCAATCTCGAAAAGTCAAATGCAGCGGCTCTCTTTTTTTTTTTCGTCATTCACCGACGGGCCAAAGAATACGAAAATGCGGAGGAGGAAGAAACGTCTTCGTCGGTCTGCCTGACTGGCTGCCTGCAGCTCTTCTCCGTGAAGAAACTATAGCCTTTAATTGAGGCCCTCGCTGCCATGAACTTTTTGAACAATCAGTCTCCCTCTCTTCCTCGCCGGGCTTTCCGCAGATATTATCAAAAGTAATTATAACTTTCCAACCTACTCGCTCTCTGCCTCCTTGCTCGCTCTATCATCGTTTTTAAACAGGAAAAGAAGTCGAGATAATTAAAATCTCTAGCTCACGTTATATATATTTTCTCTAATAATTGATTTCCGGATGGCCACCTGGCGTCCCCGCGCTTTATAATACGAGCCGCACAAGATCGAAAGTAGATGAGTGTAGGAGCTGAGAGAAGAGAAATTTTTGTGAGGCGGCTCTCGAACAAATGTCGCGATTACGGCTGTGATATCGATAACACGAATAGATTTGCGGCGGCTCGCGCCACTCGACCTCATATATAGATCTATATGAGCCGCCTCGAGGCGGTTGTTTTTTTTTCCTTTCTTTCTTTACGAACCTCGTCGCGTCATTTTTCAAGAGAATCGCTTTGCCATCCATTATATCTCTAGAGCCAATGCGTGCGTGGAGGGTGGCGGTAGCAGCAGCAGCAAAACGCTTTCGAATTTGCACGCGAGAGAACGTATATATAAATAATTCGCCGTCTGCGCCCTAATCCGATGAATTTTCCCCGTCATTTTTTCGATAGCTCGGCATTTTTCGCCTTATTTACTTTTTTTTGTTCTTCTCCTCGGCATTTCTATACGTCATTTCTAGCGCCGACGGGACGAAATTAATTTAGATAAACAAAGTGATAAAACAAACTTCCCCGAGCGATCCATCAGCATCCGAATATGCTTACATTCGCAGTTACCGAACTTACATCCTCTCTGCCTCGTATCACCGATGAAACTTTTGCGTAACGTATCATGATCATCATCATCATCATCATCGCATCGATCTATCAAGAAAGAACGGCAAAGAAAGAAGAAAAAGCTATAATACTCATCAGCTCCCGAATTTGCAGCAGCAGCAGCAGCAGCAGCACATGCGCACAAAAGACGAGACTTTCTCCGATACGAATTGCGCGCAGTTTGTCGCGACTGCGGACGAGCTATCTCGATGTTCCTCCTCCCTCTTTCTCTCTGTACACGCGTACACAGCGCGATAGGAAAATTCATCGGAATATCGGAAGTTAAGCGCACCGCGGGCTGTAAGCCCACCCCCGGCCACTCGAGGGGGGGGGGGGGGGGGGTGAGTCGACTGGCTTGTCAAAGGAGGCAAAGACTACTTCGCCGGGTCGCTCCGCCGCGAGATAAAAGATCCGCCGGCGCGCGCAGAGTCGGGAAGAATTCTATGGACGCGCTCGACTTAACCGGGAGCACATTCGCCAGTCGAAAGTTACATGCAGTATTGGCATGGCCTTAGGCTGTCGCACATATAGTAGCTCTATCTCTCTTTCTCTTTCTCGGCATTCGCCGTTCCACGGAAAAGGACGGAATAATTGAGCGGCTGTCTATAGTCCGCCGGGCTCTATGCGCGAAAGGATCGTCGTCTTCCCGGGAATACATGAATACCGATGAGGATAGTGCGATGAGGAAAAATGTTTTGGTGCTGGAGCTGTAAGCGTTTAGTATAATATAGATCGTATAGTTTATATATTTCCATTCTATTAGTATATCTTCGCAAAAAAACGTACGAATTTTACAGTAAAATCATTCTTATCTGTATTACCATCCTCATTCGCTCCGCTTTTCCAATACATAACGATTCCGCATTATTGCTTCCTCGTGCGCGAAAGTTGAAAACAAAAATAGAAACATCACGCGCGCATCCGGGCCGCGGAATAATGATAAATTGAAATCGAAAGGCCGGGGGAGTGAGAGAGATGGATCGATATATTCATATTTTCGCCCCATCCCGGAGCAAAGTCTCGTTACAGGGGCGCGCGTGTGCGTGGGCGGAGGGAAGGGGGGAGGGTATAAAAGAGTACACGCGGCCGCGAGCATCGATCAGTATACATCGTCGAAGGCTGCATTCTGACAAATTGCTTCGTTAATCAAATTGTCAATCTCAATCATCGATACTCAATGATGTCAACGCCAAAGTCAATCAGTTTGACGTCTGGCAAACGAACTCGCTCTCCTCCCGCCCACCTCGACCGCGAGCTCGCTGGATCCGGGAGCCTGCTTTACATTCCGCTCGGTATTTTGTAATCGAACCCGCAACTTTTCAGAGTTACCGCGAATTAAAAACATTTTCCGTTGTGTTCCTGGTGGTTGAGTTTGATGGTAGCCGTCGAAATTGTGGGTAAAGCCGCGATATTATAGTTAACCCACCTGACTTTGATCTGTCATTTTTTCAGATTTATTATACAGTCAAACAAATCCAGACTCTTGCATTTTTCTTTACTCGAGTTGGACTAGTGTATAACTGCCAAAGCTTCTGACGAAGTATGCATGGATGCGTGTTTTAAAAATAGCAAAAGCACCGCGCGCGAGTGCATTCGAAAATAGAAGAACACCTTTCCAGCAAAGATAAGAATTCAAATGCGCGGCAGAACGATCGTTTAAAAAACTTTAACGATAGTTCCGAGCTTTTATGGCTACTTATCGACACACACATACAGACATCTACTTGCTCGAGCGTGTCCTCGCCATTCCGCATATATTATATGCCTCGTTATTATAGGCCGGATTTGAATTTCAGCCCTGCGCGAGGACATTGTTTTAAAAACCTATTTTCCGTTTGCATAAATTTACATGGCCAAACAAATATAATTATTTTTTTTAAAGGATATAGGTGCGAGAGAAGCGAACACCCGCGGCGCATTTTTACCAATATATCGATCGTCCGAAATACCGATGGATGTATATGCGCCCATCAACCGCGATAATATATTTTGCAAGAATAGTCATTTTTACGCGGAATGGTAAAATGCGACGAGTCGCGCGCATTTGCGCATCGGGAAGATAAATCTGACAATTTTCATTATTACATACACACACACACACACACACACACACACACACACACACACACACACACACACACACACGCACGCACGCACACACGAAATTGTCACGCGTGCGCTCTCTCATCGTTTTGCATTTATTTTTGCAGCTCTAGTGAACTTCATTATCGGCATGCTTCATCGAGCGTACGTTTATGTTGACCGACGTAATTTACTCTGGCGTTGCATTAATGCGAAAATATCGCGCGCAAAAAGTAGGCTCTTTTATGGCTCAACATTAAACGTCACCGTTTCGCGTTTGCATAAATGATGCCTTACAAGAGATTTTTCAATCAGGATGTGTGACATATCGACGCCAGCCCACTTTGCCGAACGTTTTTTTTTTTTTTATTTAAAAATCTAATTTATAAATATTTATTCTTGATTATGGCAAATATTATTCAACCTTTTAAAGCAAATCTATAAATATTATGTGTAATTAACGATATATATAAATATTGACATTTAGCTTTTTTAACGGAAAATCGAATATCAATAGAACGGAATCGGCCCGAACGCTTCGCATCCCCTTAATTCCAGCTCCAAAATCGACGTGTAAAAACTCTAGAGGCAAAAGAGGGGAAAAAAACACGGGCAAAAGTTTTAATTTCAGCGCGGTTACCCGAGAGCAGGTCGGATAATACCAGTAGGTACTACGTCGCCCTCGAAAGAATCATCAAAAACAACACGGCAATAAAACGAAAGGACACCGTTAGCATTAGTAGCCTAATCCAGCCGCTCTACCCTGTGAACACAGAGCACAAACACGCGAATGAAAGCAGAAAAAGGAAAGAATAGAAGCTGCAGCTGCAGCGGGCGAGCGAGCGCAACTTTTACAACGTCCGATAAATTACGACCCCGTTCGGCCGCGGGGGTCAGAGAGATCTTTATTTAACTTTAATAGCTCATTAAACCTTCGCGCTGGACGCTTAAAGTGAGCGTCTCCCGTGGGAGAGGCTGGCGGTGCGGGGGCGAGAAGGCTAGCTTAGCTGTAAGCTGACGATTGAACGCGACGTATACACACCCACACACACACATATATATATACACGAGGACGGAGGAGAAGAGATAGCGTTCTAGCTTGTCCTCTTGCTTTCACTTTTTGGGAAATAAGGTTCGTTTTGACGGAGCGAGATTGGATGTGCTTGTTTTTTCGAATCGCGAAGATTGGGGATTCTGATCTTTACTTGAAATGAATGTTGATTGGTATTCTTGATATTTTATTGTCAAAGTTTTGTATAAAGCTAGAATTACACTGGCCAGAAGTTTTTCGTTTATACAGTAGACTTATTAACAACAAACTTTACACTCAAAGCGTTCGTTTTACAGTAGTAATTGAAACTGTCCATTCCAGCGCACAAAGCAAGTAAAACAAACACAACAACAACAACAGCAGACAGACAGACGCACGTGCTGTTTTTCCGTTAGCGGAAAATTTAATTACTATAGTCGCGCTGGGCAAATTAATGCTAAGGAGAGTTGATGCGGGTTACCCGACCGCAAGGGCGTTCCCTTGAAGTAAGGGCGGCATCAATGGCGGCTAAAGGGGCGCTGCTGCGCGCACGTCCCACTCCCTTGGCCCATTTTAATCAGGATAATTAAGCCAATTTGTTTACGGGCAGCTAGCGCAGCGCATTATGGCGCCCCCCCCCCCTCTGATAACTAAATTATCGAATCGTACACTGAGAGAAGAATATTGTTACTGTTAACATATTTATCTATTTGAAATACAACTATTTGACGTGTTTAAGGATAAAATGTGATATTGTAATAGTTACAATATCTATATTAACTAATAGACATATTCAGATTTGAAAGTAGCTGATGGTAGAAGTTCTTGTAAATTGTAGTTTTTTAATCTAATAGCCAATTTTCTGCCAGGATGATGTTGTTATATAACAAAAAGGTTTGAAATTAAAACTCGTTTATGTCCCTCATCAGGATCAACAATAAAAATGTCCGATACGTTGGAGTAAAAAAATAAATGATGTTTTTATTTTAAACGTTTTTGTTATTTTTATTTTAAACATCATCCTGGTAAAAAATTGGCCATTAGATTCAAAAACTAATATAATAAGCATATTGTAACTATTACAATATCAATATTCTCAGGTAACATATTGAAATTGTTTAAGAGAACATGGCAACTTAACTGTTAATATGGCATTATAACTGTTACAATGCCTATATTTGGTCATATTTAAACATACGCATGTTAACAGTTACAATGCCATGTTAACATTAAACAAATCCTTTTCTCAGTGTATATAACTTCTCCATTCGGCTCCGTTTCTCCTTTACAACAATAGTTATTTCAACACGTGTGAAAAATCCCATCGACGCGCGAATAAATAGAACAGTACGATATTAAAAAATGTTTTCCACCCCCGTTTAGTATCGGCTTTTGCCTGGCTGCGGGCTTCGCGTGCAAATTTAATATAAGTGGACGTTAAAATGCGCGGAATCTTTGCATCGATTATTCGCGAATACGCGCTCGGTAACACCGGCAACAGATGTTTACGTTCATACGTCGGCGCATATAATTAAACTGAAAATCCCAGAATAGGAATGCGGAATACAAAATGAGAACGTCTTGTTGCCCGCTCTCTCTCTCCCTCTCTTTTGCGCACAAGCATCTAGGTCAAACTCGGCGCCGTATATTTTCTACTTAGCCAGATTTACAAATGCGTGCGCTTGCTCACTCTGTTTCAAAACATCGGTAAATTTCGCGGCGCAGAAGTACACGGCTCGCCGTAATAATAGTAAATTATTCATTGTATGGTTAGACTAATAATTTCTTTGCTCGCACTTTAATCATTTTTCGACGGTAAATTTATGAAAGGATGTTTTACCGCGAAGCACGCGCTGGAATTCTCGAGCATCTATATGCGCATATCATAACTGCGCGCTGTAAAATGAAAAGTCGAGATACGGCTCCGAGTACTCAACCGCGAGCTATTTAAATAACCAATTTTTGAACGCATATAAGAGACTTTAAGAACGATTCAGGAAAAGCGAGAATAAAATTCATTTGAAAGGGGGAAATATTGTATTCTCCGTAAAGAGAAGTCTGGTAAAAACTTCACTTCAACAGTCCATTTTGATCATACTCTTCATTTTTTCCTACTTTTCTTTCACAAAAGGCAATCACAGTACGAATTTTTCCAGGCGTAGGTACGCACAGAAGCGGAAAGTCTGGGACAGCTTTCACCGGATATTTTCCACATTTCAATAAAACGACAACATAAAATTCCGGGAGAAAAATTAGTCCGCGCACACACACGGCGACGAATAAGCTCTCCCTGTTTACGCTCGCGTTAAGAGCCCAGGCGTGCGTTAATCATTTTTTACGACGACGGGACGTGAAATGTCCTCTCGGTCCTTCGCTCATACACACGCTCCGAAAATAGAAAATACGAGAAAAAATTGTCGCGCGCGCGCGTGTACACAAGGGACTAATGGAAAGTAACGGCAGCTGCTCTGCGTTTGTTTCTGAATTTCAGGCGCACAATAGACTGATCTCGGACCTGGATCTGAACGACATTGAGGTCGTGGAGAGCCAGAGCTTTGCCACGGAGGTGACGACCGCCCTGGAGAAGCTCAAGACGAAGGACGTAAGGATCATCCTGGGCAACTTTAACGAGCTGTGGGCGAGGAAGATTTACTGCGAGGCTTACAGGTGAGCTGGCGATTCTCGACAAGATGCATTTTTTATCTTTTTTTTTTCAATTTGTCAAGCGCTGAATAAGTCATCCATGTTTTTAAAAGTCGAAGAATGAAGAAGTATTCCGTTGCACAATAAACAAACTTTTCCCGTAAATACATTCAAGTTATTGACGAAGCTCGCCTCCGATGTAGTCTTAGTAGTGGTAGTAACTTTGACGGTGGGGAAAAAAAATTGGAAATTTCACAATAAAACCGAACTTTTCCTCCACTGAGCGTGAAACTAACTTGCAAAAAAGGAGCGCGCAACTTTTTGCGGGAATTTTTTCTATTTTTATCGCGGGTAGAGCTGAGTGAAAAGTTCCGCCGATACAAAATATAAGTCAGTTAGCGAGCTATATATCCTTCTTTCTGTTTACCACCGCACAGTGGATTTCGGTATAGGGTGCGCGGGTTTAAATATTACTTTGAATGTTTAGCAGTAGTTGGGGTAAAATATAACTACCGTTTTTTTCCTGAAAACTAAAGCGCATAGAGAATCATAAAACAGAAAGTATATGAAAAATTGAGAAATAAGTCACTGCAGACATACTTAATCCTGCAGATGTTAAAATGTTATACCCGTATTTACTGCGGAAGTAATATCTCTATTCCTGCGGTACTGTACACAGTTGCGAATTTTCTAGGTTAAAGCTTTTCTTTATAGTTTTTTTTTTGTTTTTATATCGTCGCGCGGTAAGCCAACTTGGAAGTTACAGGCGAAGAAAAGCCAAAAACGCGTCTAAGACGAAGAAAAGACAGTTTGCGTCCTCCCAGACGAAAAGCCAGTTTGCGTCGTTCTTGCGGAGGAAAAATCCCAGCTGATCGGCATCTAATCAATTACTAGTTATCTAATTATCTTGACTGATCATCTTTTTATCTTTTTAAAAAGATGTTAACCTTGCTGGCTATCTTTTTATCTTTATCTTATCTTATTATCTGAAAATTATCTATAAGATACCAACTAAATGTTACTTTCGTTTGAGAAAAGTCAAACTGGCTTTTATGCGTCTGGGAGGGCGCAAACTGGCTTTTCTTCGTCTGGGAGGACATAAACTGGCTTTTCTTCGCCTTAGACGCGTTCTTGGCTTTTCTTCGCCTTTAACTTCCAAGTTGGTTTTTCTTCGTACCGCGCGACGATATATAAAAAAATGAATATAACAGCATTTCTTACTTTTACAAGGACTGTTGGAAAGTTCCCAACATCTTACTTTTTGAAAAAGTTTATAAACGCAAGAATGTAACACTCATTCTCTCCGTGTTAAACGGCCAGGTTAAAGATGTACGGGCGAAAGTACCAGTGGGTGATAATGGGCATGTACACGGAGGAGTGGTGGCTGCGGCCGGACGTCGCCTGCGCGCCGCTGGAGCTGCAGGAGGCGCTGCACGGCACCATCCTCACCGACCTACTTCCGCTCTCAACTGACCAGCAGATCACCGTCTCCGGGATCGTAAGTACACACACACACACATATATATGTAATGTACGAAACTTTCCCCTTCACGAAAAATCTTTCAAACGAAAGTTCCGCTCTGATTTCCCGACGGGCGGGACCGCAAGAAAAACACGCATCATTGTTTTATTACTTCCGAAGTCGCCCAGTAGATTTTCATGAAGACCGGGGGACGAGCGCCGTGATTTAGCTTCGCCCCTTTAGCTTTCATTTATAAGGGTTTCCAGGTTACGCCGAATTGCGCTCTCTTCGGACTTCCCCCCTTTCTTCCATCACGCATATGTGCAAATCCGCGGACTACAGACAACAACTGGGGTACAAAAACGGAAAAAATTTTTTTGAGGGCACACCTACCGCATAAGGTTTTTTCGGTTCTTTGGGGGTCTCCCAACATTTCCATAAGAAAAATTGATTTCGTCGGCAAAAAAGTTTGGCAACGGATAATGAGTGTTCACGAGTATTTTCATGTTGGGGGACCCCAAAGAACCGAAAAAACCTTAATAGGTGTGCCCTCAAAAAAATTTTTTTCCGTTTTTGTACCCCAGTTGTTGTCTGTAGTCCGCGGATTTGCACATATACGCGAAGTACATATACATAAGCTCTGCATATACCTACCTGGCGAATACTACGCGGGGTGATGTAAAAGCAGTTAAATCGATTCAAACTCATCTCAAATATTGACGGACGTCACGGGGAGGAGAACGAGCGCGCCACGGTTTTGAATTATCCGCGGAAATTGTGACCTGTCGATGAGAGTGGGAGAGAGTAGACGCGTCGCGGTGGTACTTCATATTAGTCGAACTCTCTCGATCCTCGAATATGATGAATCGCATCAATGCCGTCTTCGTGTCCTCTTCTTCTTCTTCTGCGCCGTCTCCGATCGCGTTCTCCCGTCTTATTTTCTCCTTCCGCGATTCTTGACGGCGCTTCCGCTTTAATAAATGCTCGGGACGCGCATCGATCGCACACCTCCCACTCACCTCTTCGTACCGACTTATTTATTCCGACGAGCCGCGGGATTATGTAAATTCCGCTCTCGATAGAAGAGGTCGATTGATACGCGATTAATTATCGATTCAGAATTGGCAATATTATTATTATTTCCTCGTCGCGTTTTTCTTTTTATATATGAGTCGATGATCTTTAAGAGGAAAAATTTCTATTGAAATTCTCACATTTAGTGAAGAAATAAGTACACTGAGAGAAGAATATTATTACTGTTAATATATTTATCTATTTGAAATACAACTATTTGACATGTTTAAGGATAAAATGTGATATTGTAATAGTTACAATATCTATATTAACTAATAGACATATTCAGATTTGAAAGTAGCTGATGGTAGAAGTTCTTGTAAATTGTAGTTTTTTAATCTAATAGCCAATTTTCTACCAGGATGATGTTGTTATATAACAAAAAGGTTTGAAATTAAAACTCCATTTATGTTTTACTCCAACATTTCGGACATTTTTATTATTTATGTCCCTCATCAGGATAAACAATAAAAATGTCCGAAATGTTGGAGTAAAACATAAATGATGTTTTTATTTCAAACGTTTTTGTTATAAAACAACATCATCCTGGTAAAAAATTGGCCATTAGATTAAAAAACTACTATAATAAGCATATTGTAACTATTACAATATCAATGTTCTCAGGTAACATATTGAAATTGTTTATGAGAACATGGCAACTTAACTGTTAACATGGTATTATAACTGTTACAATGCCTATATTTGGTCATATTTAAACATACGCATGCTAACAATTACAATGCCATGTTAACAGTAAACAAATCCTTTTCTCAGTGTAGATTTTAGGGTGGAAATATTTCTGTTATAACAATTCTTAGGCAAAAATACCACCCTGAGTACTACAATCGACGTAAAAAAAGCGTTAAACAAGGACCCACAATATATTTACGAGTCACCCACACTTTGCATACAACACAGCAGCACTTCTAAGAAAATGAATTTTCACGCGTGCCCAATGAATGCAAGGAAGTGACCTCAAAAAAAAAAAGAAAAAATAAAAGCCAACTTGCTCTCTATAGCAGTTTGTTTTTTCGACAGTCAGGCAATATACGCTCACGCGCGCATCACGTCTCGCACACATTCGTGAGCACAAAGCAGCAGCAGTATATATAGTATAAGCAGCAGCCACCGCGTGAGCTGCATATGGCAAGCAGACACCCCGGCGATGTATACGTTCTCTTTCTCTCCCTCCATGACGAAGCAGAGCAATTTTTAGGGCGGCTTCGAGATTCGGCGCCTCCGCGGCGCGCGATGAGAAAAAGCGCGAACGCGTACTCTACTCGCCAACTTCTGACGCGCGGAGCGCGGGTGCAAAAGTTTTTCGGCTGAGGCAGCTAGCTAGCTCGCGCACACTCGAAAAACTTAAATTGGATTGCCGGCGACGGTGGCAAGGGGACTAACGAAGAGGAAAACAACTTAAAAAGCAAGCAAGCCAGCATTGAAAACAGCGAGTGTGACTGTGAGAGGAGGAGGGTAGAAAAAGAAAAGCGGTTTCGCATCGTTGTTCTAGAGTTCTGTCCAGCGGCTCGCTGTGGTTTAAGACTGTCTCGTAATTTACTCTTCTGCGGCATCCCGAAAGTTAGATGCTGTTTTCGACACTAATGAGAGTTTAGTTTTATTCGGATTATTACTTTAAGATAGGAAATCGGTCATTAATTAAGCGCCGATAAATTGAACCTGTACAGTCAGAAAAAGATCTTCCTGTATCAACGAGAATCTGCCTGTCGGAAGAGGATTTCCGCTAAAAATAGGGGCAAGAGGATATCTTCCTATGGAAGGAGGAATTATCTCATAACAGGAAGTCATTCTTCCTGTAGCGAGATGATGATTTTTCACGCAGGAGGAGATTTTTTCGCGCAGGAGGAATCCTTTTTTGTCGCACGAAGATTTTCTGGGGAGGAATTTTATTTCAAGACAGGAGGATCGTTTTTCTGAGTGTAGATCAGATGAAAGAACCGTGGAGTAGTATAGTACACTACAGAATAGAATCTATTTTGGAAGCTCTTTAAAAAGAATCAGATGCACGAGGGATATCCAGAACGACGGTACGGGAAGTATTGTAAAACGCCTCTTACACGCGCGATTCGCGAGTATATAAAACGTACGTAGTTATTCCCGACGGAGTGGAGCAGCTGTACACGCCGCGTCTCGGGGAAAAATCCGGGGAGGCTGATAGTGACAGTCTTCGTGGAGTCGGGCGCGGGCCGCGGGGGCGTCGAATATTTCCCTCTCACTCGAAAATTCGCGCGCGAAATGGCGCTCAGGGAGATGCGATCGTGATTTCCCTGAAATTGCGCGCGCTCCCCGCGCGTGTAACGTATGCGGGACTCAAAGCTTTGATGGATTTGCCTATACGTCTCTCTCCCTCTCTCTTCTGCACCTATGTGTTTAGGGGCGCGAGGGAAGGTTCTTTCATCGCGACTTTGACGCGTACGCATACAGCTGTGTTCCAATGTGATGAGAGTCGTTGCTTTTTGTCGACGGCGCCGTCATCGCCAGCATGTCAAACTTTCAGTACGGCGAGACGATTCGCGGAATCGGGGATTGAAAGTATATCGCAATCGACGAATGAGGGCCGTATGCCGACATATTTGTCTGCGCGGGGAAAACAGCTTTCTGGAATGGAATATCCTTTCGGGGAAAAGCGAATTTGTTTTTATAGGTCTTTTTGTGAAAGGGACATACTTGCTCTTTGTCTCTCATTAATCCTTTAACGCCCAAATTATGGATTTTAATACAAAAATTTTTTTTCACTATTATTGTATCTAATATATCGTAACTAAGAAAAAACAACAACAAAAAGTGGTTTTCCCTAAGCAGAAATAGCGAAATCTATTGATTTATAAACAACAGAATTAAATATAAACAACAGAAAATTCACAAAACAATTCTATATAAAATTTACTAGTTTTTTAGAGCTAAAATACATTTACTAAAATACAAAACATTTACTGAATTTTTATTTTTAAGCTTTTTTTCAAACTTATAAGATAAATAGATACTTGAAATTAAAAAAAAAAAAAAAAAAAAATTGTGAATTTGTTTCTTTTTCGATTAAAAAAAATTACTGGAAGATATTTAACACATTTTTCTTGTACATCCAGAAAATGGACACTATAATCTTTCAATTAAGCCATTGTGAGTTAAAAAATCTTGATTGGAACATTTTTTAATATCATGTTACATGAGAGTAGTACTGGGAGTCAAAGGGTTAATATCAGGCGTATAGGTGCAAAAGTAGCTAAGTCACATTTGCAATAAGGATGAAAATCGCGTGATCGACCTTTCGATTTTCAACCTTATTGCAAATGTGACTTAGCCGCTTTTGCACCTATACGCCTGATATATAACTTTTTTCGCCTTTAATATTAGCGAAAGCTTATTAAAATATAAACGAATAAATTTGGTGCTCCATTAATACTACTGATGTAAAGACCTTTACGCGAAGGAAAGGAATAGCGCGCACATAAAAGTAAGAGTCTTTAACGATCACTGGTAAATAAGCTTTAAGAGGATTCTTTTATATATATATATATATATATATATTTTTTTTTTTAAAGGAACAAGTCTTTTTAAAGCTCATTTGCCATTGGTCGTTATAGACGCTATTCCTTTTATTTATGTGCAGTTCCTTTTTCTGCGTAAGAGCCATGATACTTGAAAACTTTTGATTAAGGATCGCCACCACAATTCTCTACCGTATAACCATCATAATTTTATTTATGGTCACCGATTCTAAGAACTTCTTCCAGTACAAGGACTCTATAATGTTTTCTTTAATTCTACATGAGACTGAATCCTAAAGTTCCTATTTGAAATATTTAGACCCAATGAACTAAGGTACATTTATTTTTTTATTTTTTTATTTTTGTTATCATAAACATGAGGTATTATTCTCTTGAAAAATTAGTCCTATGTGTAATTATAAAATAAATACTCCTAAAGAAAATTTAAAAATCACAAAAACATTAACTGCAAGCTCTAATAATCAATTTTTGTCTGCTATCTGTGTGTGATTTGCTCTAGACGCCGGACGAGTACCTGGTGGAGTACGACTCGCGTCGTGGCACCGAGTACTCGCGCTTCCACGGCTACACGTACGACGGCATCTGGGCGGTGGCACTGGCCATACAGCACGTGGCCCGGCGTATACGTCACTTCCGACGCAACCAGACAGTCGCGGACTTTCGCTACAGAGACGAGCTCTGGGAGCGGCTCTTCCTCGAGGCCCTCAGGAACACGAGCTTCGAGGGCGTCACGGTGAGTCACAGAGGACAACTTTGCCCCTTAATGGACTCTCCGGCGGATCCTAATCTCCGCTGGCAAGAGACAGAGAGAGAAAGAGAGGCCATTATACGAGGACTTTTGTTCGCTGCCGGCGGCGCGCGCGCGCTTCGCTGGCCTTTCGAAACTTTCGAGAATTAGTGCATGAACGAACGAACGTCGGTAATTGCCGTAGTTTCGCGATATCGGAGCGTCGTAGTTCTCTTTCTCTCTCTCTCTCTCTCTCTCTCTCTCCCACGGTGATTTGCATTCGACGGGGAATTTCGGGATAGGAAAAAAGGAGAAGAAGGCGCATGTAATGCGAAAATTATTCCGGGTCATTAAAAGATGATTAAGGCTGGCTGAAGATTAAAGGCAGTAACGTTGTATACTCCTGGTGTAACGCACACACGACGATGACGTCGACGCGGCTAATGAATATTTACATTCCGCGTGGGGGCCTATTGCTATTTCGCACGGAAAGCGCGCGCGATTTATCATTTCGCCCATGGCCGAGGCATTTTATTACGTGGCCCCGCGGCGCGCATGCGTCCCAGAGGTCGCGCCAAATTGAGATAAGTCACCCGAATCGCCCGTAGCTATATATATATATATATATCATACTCTATCATTTGTTTTCGGCAACTTATATACCGCACGCTAGTCGCACAAACTAACGATTTCTTTCTCCCTTTATACACAGGCGCGTGATCATCACTTATTCAGCCGCGCGGGCGAGTAATAAACAAGGCGGCCCTCATAAAAGATTGAATTTCCATCATCGCCTCGGCGCCCGGGGAACGGGAACAATATATATATATATATAAAATGCAGCCACCCGTGTGCGAGCACTTATAGGAAACGACCGCTCGGCGTTTTTCCCCGAGTTTTTCAAATATTCAACCTCGTTGCGAAAATAGAATTAGGAGGCCGGCGGAAATCTTAATGCGTCTTAGTAATACATGGACGAGAGGAGGCGTTATTATCAGGTGTGTCAGCGCGGTAACTGGATTTAGCACCGACGGCGCAAGTCGCCCCGTCTGGGGGATACCCGCGGTATAGGGCCACGCCGCGCGTGGTAATTTTCTCCCGGTAACTGCCCGGTGCAGCTGAGGAGAGGGGAGCTCTAGGGGAGAGTAGAAAGGCGGCCGAGGCTTGATGCTTTTGCGATGTTTCTCTCTTTTTTTTTTTTTTTTTTTTAAGTTAGAGTAGTTCTTTAAGTAAGTGAACTAAGGTTTGAGAACTCCAGGTTCTATAAACTAAATATTCGAATGATTACCACTTATATACTTCTTTTGAATTTGAGCTTCAAGTTTAATTTAACTTTCATCGTTAAATCTAATTGGTAGTTTATAAATGATAAAATCATTTTTTAAATTCCATGAAATAAAATACTCTTCTATATTTTTAAAACTTTTTGATTACATTTATATTTGATATCATTTGATAAGTATGAAAAGTTAAAGAAAGACTTTAACAGATTCTTTTTTATTATTGAATATTTTCTTTTATTTTAATAATTCAATTATTTCAATACATAAATGTCAATATGTGTTGTATCTATTTAACGTCTATATATTTAATTTTCAGGGTCCCGTACGTTTTTACGATAACGAAAGGAAAGCATACATTTTACTAAAGCAATTCCAAAGTAAGTACGCAAACTTTTCCAGGTCACTTTTTACGATAAACATGTATGTATGTATGTATGTATGTATGTACACCGCAAACCGACACTTGCTTTCAAAATACGGATAATCTACAAATTTGTCGATTCTTCAGAGTCGTCGTCTCGCAGACGACAGGTCAATTAATCCCGCGAACTTTCGGCTCGCTCTTTCTCTCAAGAGCGGGCCTCATTTAAAATACATCCACCGGGAGGAGATAGTGTTTTGACAGATTTGAGAAGTTGAGCACAGAAATCGATAGATTCGAGATAGACTGACCGTAGAAAGAGAAGGGGGAGAGCGAGCTAAACGCGCGCGAGCGTAAGTACAGCCGGAATGAGAAAACTATTTTACCGCTTGGTGGAGGAGGAGGAGGAAGAGGAGAACTTTTTTTCTGTAAAACAGTCGTTGGATCTCTTTCTCTCTGTCTCTCGACGAGTTTATGCGAAATAAAAATTGAAAAATTATAAAACTGATTAAATTCACTCGGTGGCGCGCGTCTAACGTAGAAACTCAGGAGGGTAGGAAAAAACGGTACTTTGGGCGCAAGGCAATATCCTGGCCTTCATCAGCAGTGCAATAAATCTAGGGAAATCGTAAAAGGTCGGCGACACATATAGCGAGAAGATGTAATGTCGTTTTATTCCGGAGACTCTCTCTCTCTCTCTCTCTCTCTCTCTCTCTCTCTCTCTCTCTCTCTCTCTCTCTCTCTCTCTCTCTCTCTCTCTCTCTCTCTCTCTCTCTCTCTCTCTCTCTCTCTCTCTCTCTCTCTCTCTCTCTCTCTCTCTCTCTCTCTCTCTCTCTCTCTCTCTCTCTCTCTCTCTCTCTCCCCCTCCCTCCCTCCCTCCCTCCCTCCCTCATATCTATAACTGGAATGCGACAGTCTCGCATGGCGAAATTTTTTACAGACGCCGACTATATCATTCGTTTTTGTACCCTATCAATAACAAGGGAACATCGCCGCATTAAAAATCGCGTAAATCGTCGGACGTCCTTACACAGCACATTGAACAAATCAAATTCGATTGAGACTTTCTTCAAAAAGAAAGAACAACAGAATAGAAACGCCGCGGTAATGAAATTCTCGTTGTCCCGTCGATATAAAATACTAAGAAGAAGCATTTTTGATCTCGGTGCCCATACTCACGACGTATAGAGCCACATGAGAGACACATCGCGAAGTTTGCCGGGCTGGGTATTGTGACAGCGCGAAAACTTTGCCTGCGTGACCAGCGCCGGATGGGAAATCGGGTTGTCAGAGAAAGATCCGATGGGACCCTTCGCCGGCCTTTCTCCGATATATATATATATATATATATATATATATATATATATATATATATATATATATATATATATATATATATATATATATATATATATATATATATATATATATATATATATATATATATATATATATATATATATATATATATATATATATATATATATATATATATATATATATATATATATATATATATATATATATATATATATATATATATATATATATATATATATATATATATATATATATATATATATATATATATATATATATATATATATATATATATATATATATATATATATATATATATATATATATATATATATATATATATATATATATATATATATATATATATATATATATATATATATATATATATATATAAGAGGAGACGCGCGGAGGCGAGTCGTAAACCGCTTTATAGTCAGCACACGAGACGCAACTTCACCGCCTATTCTGCGAGAGAAAAGTGAAAAACGTAATTTTACTTTCGTGAGATACGCGCGGATGCGCGCCTACTCTCGTTTTTTTTTCTTCCCTTGCCTGTTCGCCCGCGAGTCTTGGAGCGCTTTGACATACTGATTTTTTTATGTTTCTTTGTTATTATTTTGTTCTGAATGGTACACGGAGAGAAATTCTCTAGTTCAAAATTACTAGAATCTATTGTAATCTTCTCACTGACTGCCCAAAGTGAACTTTTTACAAGGTACTATTGTAATTTTTTATAAAAATCTATCAAATTTTCGTATGTGAATCATAAAAATTACAATAGTACATGGTAAAATTCGTTAAAAATCTCGTAAAAAGCCCACTTTGGGCAGTCTGTGACAAGATTACAATAGACTCTAATAATTTTAACTAGGGAATTCCTCTCCGTGTATACAGGCTCTTATATAGTCTGCAAATCTAATAGGTTTTTACTGTTTGTACTGTTTGTATGGTATGATGTGGAATCATTATTTTCATATGAAACACTGTCAGTCATAAAAGGTTTCTCTACTCTCTAAAGTTGAATTAGTGAAAAAATACTAATTCTTAGTTAAAATTGCTCCACTAAAAAAATTAGTGAAAAAACTACTAATAAAATAGTATTTATGCACTAATAATTACTAGTTTTTGCCACTAATTTTTTGAGTGGAGCAATTTTCACTAATCCAACTTAAGAGATTAACATTCACATCACCCCAACGCTTCAACATGCTATCCACACAAGCGCTAAACCGAAACCCTCTTCCTTTTGCCACAACAACAAAAAAGGTGGCAGCGAGGTGAAAGTGGGCGAATACGACGCGATCACGAACACGCTGGACCTGACGCGGGGCCAGCCGCTGGTCTGGCGTGGCAAGTCGCCGCCGAAGGATCGCACGCTGCACATAATCGAGCACTCGACGGTGAACATAACGATTTACTCGGTGCTCGCAGCGGCTGCGAGCGTCGGCATCGTTATGGCCGCCATCTTTCTCGCTATCAATATCAAGTACAGGAATCAGAGGTGAGTGTATGCGTGTGTGTGTAGCGAGCGCACCGTGCAGAATGGAGCTATATACGGGGGGGGGGGGGGGGATTTTTTACGAGGAAATGTTTGTTGGAAAAGTCGCGGTAAAGTTGTAGTGTTGGAGTCACTGGTGATATATTTTTTGATCGACGCGGTAAAAATTCCAGCTTCCGTGTGAGTGCATTCTTGCAATTTTATCTTATTTAAACGTAAAATTCGCTAAGTGTATAATGCTAAAAGTTTACAGAGGGTGTATCTTAAATTTTTCACGTCATTTATCTTATCAATCGCACGCGCAGGTACATAAAGATGTCATCGCCCCACCTGAACAACCTCATCATCATCGGCTGCATGCTGACGTACAGCAGCGTAATCTTCCTGGGTCTGGACTCGCAGCTGTCGAGCGTCACCGCCTTCCCGTACATCTGCACGGCGCGGGCGTGGCTTCTCATGGCCGGCTTCTCCCTGGCCTTCGGCTCCATGTTCTCCAAGACTTGGAGGGTGCACTCCATCTTCACTGATGTCAAGCTCAATAAGAAAGTGAGCATCGAGACCATTACCGTCAATTACTTATGATGCGCTTTACGGATGTAGACGCGGTTCCCCCGATGATTAATTGTGATGATGAATTTTGCACGAAATCCTATAGTGGGGGGGGGGAGAGCGATGGTTAATCTATTGTTGTTTCTGCGTTGGCAGGTTATAAAAGACTATCAACTTTTCATGGTAGTCGGAGTCCTCGTGTTTATTGATCTCGCAATAATGACGACTTGGCAGGTTGCCGATCCATTTTATAGAGAAACCAAGCAGATGGAACCCTATGTACGTATATTTCAACTGTTAAATTGTCCATGTTCAACGTGGCGCACGGCAGTAATTTTAATTTTTAGAGAGATAAACTCTACTTTAGCTAAATTGATAAAATTTTAAGCTCTTAAAAATGAAAAGTATTGCAACGCGAACAAATAAATAAGGAATAAACAACTTTACGTTATACCTTCCAGCCGCATCCCAACAGCGAGGACATAATAATCATGCCGGAGAACGAGTATTGCCAGAGCAATAGGATGACAGTGTATTTAGGAAGTATATACGCTTACAAAGGTCTTTTAATGGTACGTATAAAAGCGAGAGACGAGGAAGACGCAGCAACAAATACGCGAATAACTACTATATCAACGATATACCTTCGCTCGGATCTATACAGCGTTAAAAGTTGCGAAAATAGCCCACTCTCCCTCGCGGCCCAACATTGTCGTTATATATGTGTACGCTGTGAACTCGCCGCCGCGCATAAGTTTCATCGTTTGAAGTTCGAGCGGTGACAGCCCCTCTCTCGCGTAACGCTCGGGAAATTTCTGTTTTCAATTTACGCTACTGCGCGCATCTACTTTGGAAAACAAGCATGCGGTGCGCCTGGGTGCAAGCCTCTTACGCCGCGGAAATGTGTATATGGGGTGTACACGTAGTTGCAGTCTTGAGTGACTCTAGAAAATTTCCGAATTCATAAAGCGAAAGCTCTCCTCTGCCCTTACACCGTAACTTTGTCCTTTTTTTTTCTTTTTTCTGAGATCGCAGTTTATTGGCTCTGGGGATGGAATTGAATTTAAATTTAAATAGAATAAAAGTAGTCGCGGGAGCTTGGTTTACATTTCTAAAGGTATATGTTTCTTGAAATCAACTAGTATAATACGATAAATTGTTGCGGTAAGACCATTTGAAAGCATAAACACTTTGGTTTCATATAGATTCGTTACGGTGATTGGACTTTTACAATTACTAGTAATATTGTTACACTCACACATGCACAATAAATAATAACAACTATTTATAAAGAACAAGAATGTAATTTATTCAAGATCATAATTTACTCATGTTCGATGACAGTAAACCAATACATAGCAATATTATTATAATGTAATATTTTTAAAATTTACATCCCTTAATTACGTTGTGACAGTACGCTCGGTTCACAATTTCCGTTAAATTTCACACATCGCGAATTCTCCCGCAATAGACTTTACAGTCAGCGAGGATCCTTAAAGTTGTGACGTGTGCGCTCGCGCGCTATCTAGCTAACACACGCTCTCCTTCCTCTCTGTCTCTCTCGGCTTATATAGGAGAAGGCAAAGGCGAGAGAGCGCAGGGTTAAAGATATGGAAGGGGGACAAAGCCATAAAGTGGCGCGCTGCATCGTTTCGTGTCGTCTCGTTGCAGATATTCGGCGCTTTCCTCGCCTGGGAGACGCGGCACGTCAGCATCCCCGCGCTGAACGACAGCAAGTACGTCGGCATGTCGGTCTACAACGTCGTGATAATGTGCGTCACCGGGGCGGCGATCAGCTTCGTCCTCGCCGACAAGCAGGACGCGATGTTCATCATGCTGGCGGTCTTCATCATATTCTGCAGCACCGGCACCCTGTGCCTCGTTTTTGTGCCGAAGGTAACCACCACAGACGCGTTACACGCACGTATATGCATATACGTATATATAACGCTCGCACGCGCAAGTGAGAGAGACTCGTAAATAACGATTTCGCATAACTTAGCGTCTAACTTTGCGCCTGTTTTGCGGCTCTCCGGGGATGACTCCATGCGGCGCTCGTTTTTTCGCACTTTTTCATAACTTTCACCAAGTATGGCTGTTCCAATGATCGTTATTTACGAGTTGACCGTATTATCACACATTGTACCCCCCCCCCCCCGAGCAACTCATTAAACTGGCATTAAAAACTTTGAGAAAACGCATTCTTTTCTATATATACAATGATAAAAATTCAACTTGAATTAGTATTTTAGAGTTTTGTAACACAAACATAGCGAGCCATATCATAAAAGACCCATAATCCATGAAATTCTTCAAGAGGCAAACTGTGTCTAGATATGCATATAAAGTACACGAGACCGTTCTATTTAACATTCGTTGTGTTTGAGCATCCCTGACTAAGCTCGCTCTAGGGAGTTTGCCAATTAACAATGAACCCTCCTCGGCCGCACAAAAGACAAAAATAATGAATAAAAAAAGATTTCTTTGATACTCGTTATAGCTCATAGAGTTGAGAAGAAATCCCCAGGGGCAGATTGACAAAAGATTTAGGCCCACCCTCAGGCCGATGTCGAAGGCGCGCCGTGACTCGACCACCAGCGAGCTCGAGGAGCGCCTCAAGGACGTGGCGAACGCCAATCAAAAATACAGGAAGCTGCTACACGAGAAGGATTCCGAGCTTCAGGTCTGTCCTCTCCCGCGCTTTGTCTTAAATACTCCCCGATTCTTTCGTGTGCTAATAAAGTTCCCTGCCCTCGTTGCAGATGTATCTGAGGAGACTCGGGGACGACGGCGTGGCGGACACGCAGTCGGCGATGGATAGACTCACCGTTCCGAAGCACGAGACATCCATCAAAAGAGAAGGTATAAATACAGTTTGATTGTCTCTATTAATGCTAAATTTTCTTACTTTTTTTTCAAGTTAATAAGAAGTTTGAAAAAAAACTTCTTTTTAACCGCTAATAATTGTAAATATGTAAATATAAAATTACACCGAAGATTTGAAACAAATATCCTTATACACGTATGTATGTTAGAGCTCACTGTCCAGCGGCAAAGCACTCAAAATTTCAAAGGTTAGTTCACTGACAGCACAAGTCAAGTTATTCAACCTTTTCTTTAAAGTGAATGTCATTCGACATGCATGTACTTTCGATTTAGACCAACAATTATTCTCGTAATAGCGCTAATTAAAGTAGTTGAGATAAAAGCACTGTAGATGAATACCTCTGACAACCTTTTTTTTTTATTCTTAATTTGGATAGAGATGTAAATATGTCCTAAAAGTATCTACATTATGAGCATTAGATTTTTTGATGGACGAAAGAATTTTTTAATTTTTAAAATAGATGTACAAGAGTTAGAAATAAAAAGAAAAAAGTATTCTAATATTTTTCCTTTTCTTGCAACATTTTTATAGATGTACGCTCCAAATTCCCTCTAATTTTGAGTACCTATTATTTTTACAGAGCGTAGTTTTTATTTTTTATTCGATTTACCCCTATCTTAAACATATTTATACACTCATTGAGTTTTGTTTGATATAATTGTAGAATAATACCCACAAAATACACACAAAATATAGCTGCACGAAAGTTCAATTAGCACCGACGTACATAAAACAAGAGCATTGTGAAACATCATTAGATGACATTAAAATTTACTTTGTTTCTCTTTGAAAACTTAAAATTTCAATCCAACTTGAATAATTACACGCGCTTCTGTTGCAGGCCCGTCGGTCACCACGGAAACGACGGACATCTCCATGTCCATGTGCAGCCTGAACTCGGGGACGAACGTCTCTCAACTCGAGGGGGATTACGTCAACGTGAGCTCGTTAGAGCAACAGGTTGTCAAGTGCGTAAATCCATAAATTTTAAGTAGAAATCCAGCCGCGGGCATGACCGTTCACTCTCTTTCCGAGATTCGTGAATCACGACTACGTGTCCCGTATTAGATCCGCGACAGTCGCCGCCTCGCACACGCGTCGACGTTTAATGATTAGTCATTGCTGGTTCATAAATTCCGTCCTGTAAAATTTTGCCGCGTCATATTTCCTGCCTGCCCCTGTACTTTTATTACTCCTATCCAGCAAATTTTTCGGGATTGATGCCTCTTTACTTCAGGATGTGAAGTGTAATCTGTGTACAAAAAGATCATTAAAATTACGATTGAATAAAAAAAAAAGTTTAAATTCGAAAGCTCGTAAAAACTGACGCATAAAACGAATCGAAGCCACGAAGCGTCAACCCTGAAATAGTCGCTCTCTTGAAATTTCAGGAAGAAGCTGTCCTATTCAAAGACGATCGTCAGCTCGGAGTGCGATCGACTACCTGTAACGTCCTCGCACACTGGCGGCGCGGCCCTGCCCTCGGCGCTGAAGCACACAGGCGAGGGCGCGGAGAAGACGCGGCGCAGGGCGCGCATCGCCCAGGACGAGGTCGCGTCGAAGCCCAACGGCAGGGCGGCGAGCGTCGGCTACGTCGAGGAGTCGCATTCGAACGAGGAGAGCGAGACGCCGAGGGAGTCGAGGCGCTCGAGGCTGCCCACACCGCCGCCGCCCAAGAACGTCTCCTTCGGCGAACTGCACGAGCAGAGCTACCTCGAGCAGCCGATACTACCGCCGCCCGTGCAGTTTGTACCCAGGCACAGGCACTTGGGTAAATTTTATTTTTACGTTCGATTCTTCGGTCGCAGTAATTGATTTTTTTTTTCGACTTTGCGTCTTATGTTTATTTCTGATGTAAGTTCAACTTGCGTCAATTTAATATTACTCGCCAGGTTATTAAATTATCGATTTCTTTCTTACCTATGTTCATTTTTGATCATTAGTAAGATTGAACTTTATAAGATTACAATAAATGAGTTATTATTACGTCCCTGGCGAACTACGTTATTAATGTAATAATAAGAGAAATAATTTACAGAACTTTTCAAATTTATTTAACTGAAGATAAAATCGTCGTGCTAAAGCTTACACGGTTCAACTTCTCCATCAGCGTTAAAATTGCGAATTTTCATTTCAAAGAATTTAATTTATTTACTCAATGCTGACTTATAAGAGAAATGAAAAATTGCAGGCTCAAGCGGTGGAGGCCCGCAGCAGTCCTCCCTGAAGCGTCGCTCCTCGGTGAAGAACAGCGAGGTGACGCACTCTCACCACGAGCTCTTCGAGAAGCGGCGCACGAGCGTGCCGGCCAACTCCATCAGCTACATATCGACGGAGAACGTGGCGCGCGCCGAGGAGTCGCTGGGCAGCTTCGACAAGGCCTACGTCATAGGCGAGTGCGGCCACAAGCGCGCCTTCAGCGGTGGCACGGGCTACAGGTGCGAGAAGCACGGCGGCGGCCGAGGGCATCATAGTCACGTCATGCTCAACGGTTCGTCCGCCGAGACGCCCGTGACGAGGAGGCACCGCACGCACTACGACTCGCACAACGCAAGCTCGCCTAGCGTACCGAACGTCGTCAACGCGAGCTACTCGGATACCGGTGGGTGCAGCTTTCAGTTTATTTATATGGGAAAAATTAGAAATGCAATGAAATGCAATTTTCGTTTTACCAAAAAATGTACATTCTCTGATGCGAAATTGAGTTTGAAAACTTTCGAAAGGTACACATATGGAATTGAAAGAGCAATATTTAATTTTGGTTAGCTTTTTTCCTTTTTGGATATTGCAGCGAGCACAAAAGTCAATACGAAAACATAAAATGAAAAAATTTCTTTTTCACGGAAATTTATGACCTACATATGGACCGCACTGCGGCCTAAAAGTATTGAAAAATTTAAATTCCTTTATTGCAAAATGTATCGAAAAGTTTTGCTTCTAACCGAAATACAGATTTTAAAAAATATCAAAACTGCCTGGAGTAACAATGAACGTTTTATTTTTCAGAAAAATACGAGGACTCGATGTCGAGCATAATCCAGCGCTCGGGATCGGAGCGCTCGCGCGACAAAGGCAGCGGCGGCGGTGCCGCCAAGTCCGGCGGGGCCCCGGGCGCGCGGCACACGCACCCGATCTCCGAGTGTCCCCACCGCGCGGCCGCGAGGCGCTCGCGCGAGTGCCACCGCCACGTCGCCGTCGAGTCGAAGCTTCGGCAGCAGGCCAGCCGGCTGGAGTACGTGCAGAGCACACCGGACGTTGCAACGATACACAACAGCAAATTCGCCAGCGCGAACCCGAGAAGCGCGGCAGCTTCCGCCGCGGCGGGCGGGGCCGGCGCCAACGGCTCGGCGAGCGGCTCGGGCGCGAACGTCTCGAAAATGTACAGTGCCGTGTCGGACGGTGAGCTCCTCGACGTCGCGATACTGCCGATCTTTCAGAAGCTCCTCACCGAGCGCCACAAAAGCGCGAGCAGCGGCGGCGGCGGTACGGCTGCGGCCGGCAGATACGGCGCCAGCGTCGCCAGCTGCCCGAATATATCGATAAAGTGCGACATCGTCGAGTACCTCTAACGGGCGCAACTGCTCGTCGCCGGCGTCCTGTCGCCTTAGCTTTTAAGATGACGTGTAATGGTTAAGATTCACTTAGGAGAGAGAGACCCTCCAACCCCCTGGTTCTTCTTTAAAGCCTCGAGAGTCTACTTTCTTCCTTTTTCTGCATTTTTCTCTGTGACTGCGCGTCTTTTTTTTCAAATTTTCCGAGAATCCTTACACGTGAGATATGTCGCAGTACAAATGTCCAATTAGTAAATTATGGGGTTCAATGTGCGTGAAAACTCAATTTGTATGTGCTACGGGCACCTGTCATTTATTCAAATAGGTTCATGGTATTCAGATTTAATCGGGAGTATTGTATATAATTGTATAAATAATATACTTGTGGCACGAATTGCACGCGAGAAGATGTTCATCTAATGATTGTTTTAAGTGTCTCATATCAAATGCATTTTTATTACGAAAATCATTTAACAAACTTGTATGGGATTCTCGGGAAAGTTCTGCAGCGACTTTATATTATCTGATAACATTTTTTTATCTGATGTTTATGTCTAAATCTCACTGCGCACTTTCCGCAAAACGCTCTGTTTTGTCTTACATACATCAATCTACTGAACCGTATCCTTTTCTACGCTTCGACATTTCTCTAGATTTGCATTTCTATGCTTTACGAACATTTAATCGAGTGACAACTGATTGTTATGTTTTTCTATAGTAAGTATTGTATAAGAACCAGGTACAACGTCTCTGTAACTTTAGAGGAGTTTTGTATAATAATTCGGAAAAAAATAATGAATAAGTAATTATGATCGGCAGAGGATTGCTTGAACGAAGCAGTCCGTGTCGACGTAGAGAGAAAAAAAAAATTAAAATGGACGCTTTTATAATTAATATGTATAAATAATAATGGACGACGTTTGCGTATATACAGGATTTAATGCGACTACGAGGACAAGAATTTTATTTATTCAAAATGCACGCTATATAAACTCTATTTGGGCCTATGCCAAATCCCACTGGTGGATTACAACGTATTTATTGAAAGACGAAAAGACTTTTCTCAAAAATTTTAATGTGTCAATTATTCCTCACTGGTGTGTTATGTCCAATCGAGAATGTGAGACAGAATAAATTATTCCAGCGGATATCACGCTGGTACATTAGTTTATATATAAATTGAAAAATTCATTCATATATCAACGCAAATTTTTAATTCTAAATATTGTTGATACGTTAAGGAAATGATTTTATAATTTATTGTTAATAATGGAATTAAAAAATAATTTAAAGTTTGTTAAACGTATTTTCTTGTATTAAGAAAGCGTATGATATATTTATGCTTCAAATGCTTTAATTTTTGTAAGATAAAGTAATAATAAAATGCCTATAATATTGTGTTTTAACTTAATAACATGAATTGTACAAAATAATCGTGTAGATGGTATACAAATTTTACATAAGAAAAATGTGTTCGATTTTCATCTTGTACAGTAAATCAACGAATTTTATTCTAAAGTTTTTCGCATTATTATCTAATTTACTCCTCTTATCTCATTCGTTTAAATCTGTTAAGTGAAAATTTTGCAAACTTTAATCTCACATTTTTTATGTGAACGAAAAAATATAATTAAAGACAAAATTTGTAAGCGCAATCGAGATGCATTCGTTCGCCATCGATTTGAGAATAAAGAAATTAATCGAAGATTCTTAATATGTATTTGGATCCTCGAGAATGGATTTGATTCTTCAATGCCACAGGACGAAGGAGATCAAAAGGAGAGCAACTTCCCGACTCAAGAACTGTTTATAATAGAAGATATCTGTCGTACAATCTCTATCGACTATGGACTACTTAATGTAGTTAGATAATTTGCGAAAAATACGAGAAACAGGTAAAATAAGAAGTATTTAGTAAATTCAAGTGCGGCGTATGAGAGAATTTGAAAGAACAAACTGTAGAGGACGTATCGATATGAAAGTGTTGTGGTTTGATGATTGTGTGCAGCACTTATATTACTTTTATAACAATTTCAGTACAAAGAATTCATTAGCTTTAGTTGTTAAATAAAAAATTGGACAGTTTGTACTTCGCAATAGTATTACTAATTTTAACCAGACTCAGTAAACTTTGAACATCATCATTTGATTTTTTCTAACGAACATTGTAAAATTTGTTATTGTTCTGAAATGTTAGTGAAAATAATCACATTTATTACATGAAGTACGATCGTATGAATGAAATTAAAAGCCCTATATCTAGAAGACGTACTAATTATTATTGAAGGCTGTCTCGTAGAATAATAACACTGTATAATTTGTTAACATACAAAAAATTCTAAATTTATGTATGTACCTTGAGTTGTGCTTAGCCAAAATTCATTTTGTAAATAGAAGTTACCAATTGTAAGTATATCAACGATATTATTGCAGATTTTATACGAAATTGACGAAGATGCTTAAATGATACTTTTTCAAGCTTCTGTTACTAAAAAAAAAAGAAAACACGAATTGGTTGAGAAACCGTAAGTACGATCGCGATGGCCTTTAATAATACGATCTACTATCAGAGAGAACGTGGACGAAGATTATAGTTAGCAGCGGGTTCTGCCCAAGGCGCCAATATTGTTGAAACATTTAATAGATGTATACAGAAGCGTTTTTAAAATATTATTAATCTTGAATAAGAAAAATTGAACTAGCGAAGAAGCTCGTGTGAATGTGTAGCCGTACTTGCGACGAGAGAGGAAGCACACCGAGAGAGAAAAAAAACAATTGTTTATCCGATTATTTGTACGATACATCAAATTTGTTTACTGTCAATGAGGTTTATTGTCGGTTAATAAATTTATTATCGCTTAATAACTTTACTCATTGAGTACTTTAATACCTTTCATTCTCATATCCATTGTTAAATTCCTTTCATTTACAGAAATTTCTTTTTTATTTGTGTATTTGTTTTACGGTTTGTTTTTATCCTTATTCCGTATTGACATAATGCTATGCAGTCATTTACGCAATGGAAGAAGCAGCTACCGAGTAACGCTGATTGACTTCTTGCCTGACTTTCACTTTCAACGGTTGAGAGATGATTGACGCATTCGTCCAGTGATAGTCAAGTCATAGTAACATCTCTCTGAAATCTAATACATCCATTTCTGCTTTTCTCAAAATTAAACGCTTCGAGTATTTTTTTTTAAATGCCGCTTTTCAAATCCATTAGGCTGATCACTTAGGTGAAACCTTAGGTCATTCCAGGATCGTTAAAGTCTCTTTTCGGCTAACTCTGCAGATATAGACATCAGGTAAACTTTTGCACGACTAATAGTTTCGTGATCGCTATCGTCCGAAACCGAAGCTTCACGACACGGCGGAAGACGCACTATAAAGTGCCGCAGTCTTCGCGATCCACTTTAGTTTTCTGTCAACAACAGCACGCGTACGATGTTCTCCTCTGGGACTGTCTTCCTCTTCCTTGGTGCGCTTCTAGCGGCGGTGGAGGCGATGCCGAAACTGGAGAGATCCACGTTCAATTTTACGCACGTGAGCGATGATGGAAGTTTCACCTCCGCCTATCAAAGCAAAAACAGTACTGTTAGCCAGCGGTTCGATGATGATGAGCTTCAGCAGTTCATCGAGGGTAAGTTTCATTGATAAAATTTCTGAGTTGGAAGTATTATTCGATTATTCATAATTAGCCGCGTAATAATTATTAGTCTTCAAAAGTGGAGGATTGACTGGTTGCATAATTTTTCCCAAACTTTAGCTAAACGAGGTTTCAATTAAACTTTTGCGAAACTAAATTCTTTTACATCAAATATTTTTATTTAACTATTAATTTCTGAGAGCATATTTGTTAAGAAGTGTAAGATATACAAAAATAAAATAAAAAACAAAATACTAAAGGAAATTTTAATGAAGTAATTAAATTTAGTAATACCTTTTGTAAAGTAAAACGAAACAATTACAGTTTAAAAGTATAAAAAAATATTACCAAAATGTATGAACAGCAATAAAGCAAAAAAAAAATTGATATAATTGCAGAAAACAAGTCGAACAAGATTTTCAGAGGAAGTTACGCGGCGCTCGGGCAATTTCCCTTCATGGCAATTATCCACCATCTCGTCGGAAATGGAAAATATTTCGTCTGCGGCGGCTCGATTCTGTCGAAGCGCTGGGTCTTAACGGCCGCCCACTGCGTCGTCAATAAGCCGCAAACGTTCCTCGTTGTCTTCGGGGTTACCGACAAGGCTGGCGTTGGGTAAGTACAATCACACTTATATCAAATTAAATATATTTACAAAAAAAAAACCGAAAGGTTGATGATTGTAATTACAACGTTTACGATGATATAGGTATGATTACATTAAGGGCAAAGGAGTTGCTATGATATCTCGACAAGGCGCGATTTATTCAAATTACGCCCTGGGTCACCACGATATCGCCCTTTTGTACATGCCCAATGATATTCCATTCAGTGGTATGTGGTATATTTAAACTCACACGTTATTACATACTAAAAATGATAGAGATAATCATACGTTACTACATCACTTCAGACACCATACAGCCAATCCGCATTGCCGGCGCGTCGTACAGAGACAGATCGTTCGTGAACAAGAACGCCTTCATGTACGGCTGGGGAAAGACCATGCAGGGTGGCGATTCCGTGATGAAAATGTTCTACGGACAGTCGACGGTCGTGTCGACCGGCAAGTGCCGTGTCATGTGGAACGTCGACGCGTCGCACATCTGCACGGATGCGTCGCATGGCCAGGATGTGTGTCAGGTAAGACTTTTCGCACAAAATAACAATTCCTTTGTGAATACTTTATATTTCAAAGCACAATACTAAAGTTCGAATTTTTTCTTTATTGACAGGGTGACAGCGGTGGCCCGCTAGTTGTTCTGGAAGACGACGACGAGCCCCTACAGATCGGCATTGTCAGCTACGGAGACGGGGGCTGTCCTGGTATGCGGCCGTCTGTGTACACGCGCGTCTCGGCGTATTACTCGTGGATCAAAAGGGTCACTGGAATCAATTATGAATAGGAATTGGTCAATTTTCAGCGCATCATCGAATACATTATAAAGTTTTTGTGTTCACATCTCATTACTCATAAGAGTGTATTTTTCTAAGTGTTAGAATAAATTTAATTATAAGTAAAACATTCTGTTGATTCTTTGTATCAAATAAAAGACCTTTTACTTTAATCCTGTAATAAGCTAAGGTGATGCGAGATCCCATCCTTACCGACGATTACAGGAACCCGTTTTTCTCATTCAATTTTGAATTTCAAGAAAAAATCTGACACGTCGTAGTTCCTTAATGAATCTATGCATGGTGTGACAAACAGATGAGCAATTCTCAGGATTTTCTACAAAAAAGGGTCCAAAAGAAAAATAAAAAAATTTTGAGGCACACTTCTGTTATAAGTTTTTTCTCGTTCTGTAGGTCAAAAACGGTATTGTGACACCGTTTTAGAAAAAAATCCATTTTTCTTATGGAAATTAAACATGGGAAAAATGGACGAAAAGTAGTCACTGATGATGAGCCAATAGTAAGTTTTTAAATGTGCCAACAAATATTCCACAAAAAAGCTATTAAAGTAGAAGAAAAGAGCTTTAATTTAAGCTAAAGAACGTTAAAGTCGATCGGTTCTGCGCAAAGTTACGTCCATTTGAACATCGCGAAAAATTACAAAAAATGAGCGATTTTTCCCGAATCCACGTAATTCAATCATAATGTAATAAAAGTAAAAAAAATAGTTTAGGATTTGTACATTCTAAAATTATCATCGCTTGAAGCCGTAAATCCAGGTCAAGAATTTCCATCCACTTGAAACTTTCCGTTTTATTCTTTTCCCAGGGCTTAATCTCTAGACCCAAACATCTGCAGTAGACGATAACTTCCTCTGTCCTCGAATATACATCAAAATTTTCTCAGGCACTCGAAAACCAATAAAGTGGGAAGACCCAGCATTTACTCGTATACAATGACTTCTGTTCTGTCTTGAGGTTTGTGTACGTTTCTTCCATGCAGAATACTGTTAATGGTTCTTTAGAAAATGAGTATATCTTATTTTGACACTTTCAATGTTTCATGTAAACTAATAGAAAAATTCCGGTAAATCATAACTCTTTTCATATACAAGATCAGAGATTCTAATTACTATTCAAAAATATGTAAATTTTACTTATTACTTGCTCTTTCTTTTTAATTTTTGAGAAACTTATAATTAATAAATCAATTTATTTAAAAATATTTCAATGAATTTTTACAATAGTCTTTATCTATTTTTATATCTTGTTTAAATTTGTTTTACCTTAAAACCCTCTCTTATTTAAATTTTAAAATAATAGCTTATAGAATTATATTTGTAAAAACTGAAATATTTCCGTTTATAATAATCTATCATCCAAGATACAGCTGATGTAAATTTAATTCTTTCAAAATAGAGTATTAAGATTTAGGGAATACATTAATAGAAATTGCGATCAATCTACATCTTTTCCATCAAAAAACCGCTGCCAATTTATTGGTCTCCTCTAAATTAATGCATCTCTCATATATATATATATATATTAGTATTAGTACATCATAACATATGTAGACGATTCGATTTATAACACGTAAGTGTTCGTCGATGGCGCAAACGGTTAAGACTTCGCCTGTCAACCCGAAGACCCAGGTTCAAATCCCCATCGGCAGGATTTTTTTCATCGTTGCAATTGAATTTTATTAATTTATTGTTAATCTTATCTACTTATTTCTATAGAAAAATCGATAAATTATAAATTTATAATATTAATAAAAGTTTTGTGTATTAAAAAATGTTCTACATCAACGTAAGGGAATCTTTGTGAAGTCTTTGTGTATGCTTTGTGGAGTCTTTATGAATTCTTTAAGAACTCTTTTAACTATTAAAAAATTTTTGCGGTTATTAATTTGGCAAAAAATATTTCCGTAAAGAATTCTTTGTTAATACTTAAAGAATCAGCACCGATGGGACATTCGAGATCGGATAAAGTGGTCCAATAAGAATTCTTTATGATTACTTTCATGAAAAAAGCGTTCATAAAGTAGTCTTAAAGAGTTCATTAAAAATTCTTTTTGCTTATTGGGTTGCGCTCTGTGTAGTAGCCCCAGGTTGGTAGTGGGGATAGTATGGTGTAGAGGCTGTAGGACGCTAAGTTGCCTCGGAGGCCTCCTCCCACTCTGAAGGAGAGAGAGCGGTGATGGAGGGGCTTCAGACCTGAAAATAGGGTCGAGAGCGCCGAGCGAAGAATGACGGTTGATGGCAAAGGAGGTTCTGATCTCTGATTGACTGCTCCCCTGCCAGCCGTTACGCTCCGTGGCGTAGTAGTTCCTGGATTTGTTTTGACATCTTGCTGTAAACAGTTCCCGGACTTGTTTTCGCCCTCGCATTCCTTCTCGTCGGGTAAGCACCTCTCAGAATTGCTCGTACTTTCCCGACTCGTTTGGGATTCCGGAAACTGGTTGGCCGTTGGTGGTCATCCCGGCCTGCTTGCTAATGGATTCCGGGAACTGATTGGCCGTTGATAGTCGTCCTGCTGACTGTCCTCAAAATAATTCCTATAACAGAGCTTTCCCTACCTGAACGAGCTTTTCCCTAACAATTATTATTATTACGGTTCATCTTGAGCATTGACGACGTAATTATTATTCATTATTAATTTAATCGCAGATTGCTACTGTTATTTGGTTTTGTTATCAATCTCAATTTGTTCATTAACGCGTAGACCTTGCTATTGTTTAATTTAAATTATATGGTCGCAATTATTAATTGTTAAAGGTAATTAGTTAATAAAATCATTATCGTTTGTTTATCATTGATTCTTATTCGAATTATTGTTTACAACTAGGTTAGATTAGTTAATTTATAGATTCTACCATTAGAGTTTTAGACCGAGATTGTTATGGGAACGCATTAAATTATTATTATTTAATATATTATTTTATTTAACTTTTATCAAAAATCAAGATTCCATTGTAGAATTGCCTTTATATGTCGTACGACTCGTCCGCGTAAACGCAGTTCATAACACTGTATATAAGATATGGTGTGTGTGTGTGTGGATCGCGCGCGCTTTCTGCTACCAGCCTAGCCCTAGTGAGTCTGTGTTGACTGCGGCCCTACGACGGCGTGCGCGCGCATATGTCAATGGTGTGTGATGTCAACAATCGCCGGCTCCCGGCGTTCCCAGTGATGACGGTGGCTGCTGCAATACGCCGCCCTGGAGAATGTCGTCCCTTTCATCGTGTTACTGGTCAATGATGATATTCGTCAGAGACAGGAAGGCAGCGTGTCGACAGCGAGAGAAAATTTCGTAAACCCTTTCTCGTTCCTAACCTCTCTGATAGGTAAGCTGATGGTACTTTCTCTTGTCGCAGGTATCTGGCGACGGGAGTAGTGTAAACGATTGGCATTGCAGCAGAATCTTTCTTGAGTGTGGTGATGTTGCTCGGCTCATTTATTTATTAGTCATATGTGGTTTTCAGATACTCAATTTTCCATGTGTGTGTTTGACTCTTATACTAGTGGCTCTGTGTGTAGTTAATCTACTACTGGTGCCTTCAGCGACTTTCAGGCTGGAGGTGTATTCAGCAATGAAACAATCAATGAGGCTCCACCATAGTCTTTCCCCTTTAATTGTTACAGGGAGCTGGAGCAGCGAGAATAGTGAACAACAACCAAACTTTTCTTTTATATGGTAATGTTTTTTTGTGTCATCTATTCATTAGTCATATGTGGTTTGTAGGTGCTCAACTCTCCTCGCTTGTCTCCCAGATCAGTGGCTGATCTGTTCCTGTGTTTTGTTCATCCCTACTGTGAGGCAGTCCTTGAGATTGAGACACACATGACAGTCTCTATCAGTATTTTCCTCCCAGATGGCTATTAGATAATTCTGAGCAGACTGGCATCCTAGGAGTAGTGCCCGGCCTGGGCCATCCAGCCTCATTTTGCAGCTTCTCCAGCTCTATCAGTGATCTTCAAGTGTTAGTGCTTTAGAATGTGAGCGGATAGATAATTAGGAATTGGGGGATACCATAAAAGTGCTGTGTGTGTGGTTAGATGCGATACGGGTAGACAGTTGTCGCTGGTCATATTAGCTCATATAGTTAATTTCTGAGTTTAGTCAGGGTATACGAAATCATTTTAGGATATCTGTTGTTTTAAAATACATTCTTATGTATTTTGCAGACTTTTACTAAGTGAGACTTGCCTATTTAATAGTTTTCAAGTACACTGTAAGACTGACAAAGTCAACATTGCATTCTTTATACATTGAACTTTACTATATTACAAAATCTATAAGACATACATTCCACTATCTTTTTCTGCATAATATAATATTACTTTAACATATACTTTTATAATATTAGACAATTTTGATTCTCTCAGTTCAATCGCTTAGGTTCTGTGAACATAATTAACAGGTTAAGCTGTGTAATTTTATATGAAATTTCTATTTGTTATCAAAACAGTAAGATAACATAATTATAGATTTTTAACAACAGAATTTTTAAACATTTTTCCAATTTTAATTTTACTACACTGTTAAAATTCTGCATGAAAATTAATGTATGTACTGGAAGCAAAATTTCATTGCAGTACATTAAATTTAATGCAAATTTTATTAAATTTAATGTACGGTACATGAAATTTAGTGTAAATTGCATTAAACTTAATGTAAATTTTATTAAATTTAATCTACATTGCATTAAATTTAATGTACTGCAATGAAATTTTGCTTTCAGTACATACATTAATTTTCATGCAGAATTTTAACAGTGTACATACTAAGTTCTCTAGATCATTGACAAGAAATTGTAAGTTTTGACAGCTTTTATGTAACAGTTTTTGTTAGTTATTCTTTTAGTTATTTTTATAGGTATTTAAACGATATCTATATCCTTTGTATTTAAGAGTTCTATTGGAAATCAATTCTTTGTACGATAAGCAAAAATCGTCTATTTTATGTATATTTTGGCGTTTAAAATCGTTTTTACAAGCTTAACTCGTCAGGAATTGATTTTACACAAAAATGTTAAAAAGGAAAAAGTTTTATTTAAATATTATCTACAACTTTTGTATTCAACATTTTTGTGTAAAATCAAATTCTGTTAAGTTACAGCCGAAAATCGTCCATTTTTAAACTTTTTTTAACGTTTTTCGCAGTTATCTTAGGCAAATATTGCTCGTAGAGAAAAGTGTACAACAGAAAAAATGTGTATTTTAATTAGTTTTAGCAGATAAACCGGTACATATTAGCTTAAAATTAATTTTTCTATATATAAGACTTGAAAATCGATTTTTTGCAATTTTTCTTTGTGCCTGCATTTTGAAAATTTTTGATCGATCTTTCTCGTTAGAGAACCAGCACTTAGGTATAATTAGGGGAGTATTTTCTCGCAATCCCGATGAAATCGGTCGAAAATTCGCTGAGATAATCCATAAACTTGATTACATACGGACGTACATACATCATAGAAAACACTCAAAATGAACTATTTATGGGAGGAAAATAGTTTTTATACAGTAAATTGCTAGTTTTCGGGAAGTTACAATTATCACTCTCCTGAAAATATAAGGCTCTCCTGAGTAGCGGCCGTGCCTAAAAAGTGTTAAGTCTTGGAAGTTGAGGATGTCTATGTCTATATGTGGTAGGGCGGGCGAGCGGCTCTTCTCAGAGACGTGATGCCCAGTACTCAGGCTTATGCCTATTGTGCTATCCTCCTTGGCTATTGTGTTAATCTATCTTTCGCTGCGCTGAAGCCTTCTGCCCATCCGCTCTATAACCTGGCAGATAGACTGTAGGTTCTACTGCATCAGAGTTTCGGGCTGGAGGAAGCCCCCACCCCCACATTCCTCTCCTAGTGCCCACAAAAGTAGGGAACTGTCAGAGGAGGTGGAAGGTTGACTCCTCCGGCCCTCCACACCATCCGCACCTTCCCTCGCCTAAGATTGTGCATTTGTAAAGGTACTATCTCACCCACCACTGCCCCGTGAACCAGTCCACTACCATCCTTAGCATAGGCTTATTCAGCCGTTGTATGTCTTGTAGCCAATGCTCTGGCGGCGCGTCACTTATGATTCTCTTGGCTTGCCTTAAATCTGGTGGCTCCCACCATTTGTTAAGTATTTTCTCCTTCATCATGAAAGATCTTGATTTCACTCGGCGGAACGCCTACAGAGCACTGAGTCGCTCTGATCCGGCGAGCGCATCTTCCCGTCAAGCGATCCGCCTTCACGTTGCCCCTGATACCATTATACCCCGGCACACAAATAAGGATTACCGCATTATTGTGGGATAAGGCCGTAAGGATATTTATGCAATGTAACACTTCCTTGGAGTAAATGCTGGTGCAGTTAAGGGCCACCAGTGCAGCCCTGCCCTCTGAACAGATAGTACAGTTTTATGGTATGGCAAATGGAACAGGTTTTAGGGTCGTAGGACCAATTGCAACGGAGTAATTTTGAAAAATGTTCTATATTCCTCCGTTTATTCGGTCGTATTCGATTTAAAATGGCTCAAAAATCCAAAATTTTCATTTTCTGAACCCACAAGTCGCTATACCAGACTATTTCTTTCCGCGCTGCCGAATGGAACAGCTTTCAAGGTTGTCGGGCCAATCGGAGAGAAGTAATTTGAAAAAATTTTGTGATATTGCAAAACTCATAGCGTCAATCGAAAGAGCATCAAAAATAGTATATTACTCACCATGGGAGGAAAAAACTGGGACAGTCCACAGCTCGTGTAAATTGCAACCCGAGCCGCCGGCCCTACGATCCTAAAATCTGTTCCATTCAATAGAGCGCAAAAAATAGTCCGGTATAGAGGCTTGTGGGATCTGAAAATGGAAATTTTGGATTATTAAGCGATTTGAAATCGATTAGGTCAGAGTAAGCGAAGAAATATAAAACATTTTTCAAAATTACTCCTTTCCTATTGGTCCTACGACAACAAAACCTGCTCCATCCACTAGAGCGGGAAGATATAGTCGGGTATAGTGACTAGCGGGCTGAGAAAATTGAAATTTTGTATTTCTAAACGATTTTAGAGGGATTAGGTCTCAATAAACTAAGAAAAATTTTTTTCCTCCAAATTTCGCCAAAAATTCATATATAGAGGTATTTTTCGACGCCCTTTCGATTGGCGCTATGAGTTTTGCAATATCCCAACATTTTTCTAAATTACTCATTTCCTATTGGTGCTACGGCTCTAAAACCTACTCCATTCGATAGAGCGGAAAAAATAGTCGCGTATAGTGGTTGGTGGGATCAGAAAATGGAAATTTTGGATTTCAAAGCGATTTGAAATCGATTAGGTCCAAATACACAAAGAAACATCTTTCAAAATTACTCCTTCCCTATTGTTCCTACGACCCCAAAACCTATTCCATCCACTAGAACGAGAAGATATAGTCGCGTATAGTGACTAGCCGGCTGAAAAAATTGAAATTTTGTATTTTTGAGCGAATTTCAACGCATTATATCCCAATAAACGAAGAAAAATATTTTTCCTCCAAATTTAGCCAAAATTCATATATATTTTGTATTATATGTATTTTTCGCTGCTCTTTCGATTGGCACTATGATTTTTGCAATATCTCAAAATTTTTGAAAATTAATATTTTCCTATGGGCTCTACGGCCCTAAAACCTTTTCCATTCGATAGAGCGGAAAAAAATAGTCGCGTATAGTGATTGGTGGGATTAGAAAATGGGTATTTTGGGTTTTCAAGCGATTTGAAGTCGATTTTGAACAAATAAACGATGAAATGTAGAACATTTTTCAAAATTTCTCATCTCCGCTAGGTCCTTCGACCCCAAAGGATATTCCATCCACTAGAGCAGGAAGATATAGTCGGGTATTGTGACTAGTAAGCTGAGAAACTTGAAATTTTGTATTTTTGAGCAATTTTCAACGCATTATATCCCAATAAACGAAGAAAAATTTTTTTCTCCAAATTTAGCCAAAATTCATATATAATGGGAATTTTGCGCTGCTCTTTCGATTGGCGCTATGATTTTTGCAATATCTGAAAATTTTTGAAAATTATTATTTTCCTATTGGCTCTACGGCCCTAAAACCTTTTCCATTCGATAGAGCGGAAAAAAATAGTCGCGTATAGTGATTGGTGGGATTAAAAAATGGATACTTTGGGTTTTCAAGCGATTTGAAGTCGATTTGGCCCAAAAAAACGATGAAATGTAGAACATTTTTCTAAATTGCTCATCTCCGCTAGGTCCTTCGACCCCAAAGGATATTCCATCCACTAGAGCAGGAAGATATAGTCGGGCATTGTGACTAGTAGGCTGAGAAAATTGAAATTTGGTGTTTTTGAGCGATTTTCAACGCATTATATCCCAATAAACGAAGAAAAATTTTTTTCTCCAAATTGAGCCAAAATTCATATATAGGGGTATTTTGCGCTGCTCTTTCGATTGGCGCTATGATTTTTGCAATATCTCAAAATTTTTGAAAATTATTTTTTTCCTATTGGCTCTACGGTCCTAAAACCTTTTCCATTCGATAGAGCGGAAAAAAATAGTCGCGTATAGTGATTGGTGGGATTTAAAAATGGATATTTTGGGGTGTCAAGCGATTTGAAGTCGATTTGGCCCAAATAAACGATGAAATGTAGAACATTTTTCAAAAGTGCTCATCTCCGCTAGGTCGTTCGACCCTAAAGGATACTCCTTCCACTAGAGCAGGATGATATAGTCGGGTAATGTGACTAGTAGACTGAGAAACTTGAAATTTGGTATTTTTGAGCGATTTTCAACGCATTATATCCCAATAAACGAAGAAAAATTTTTTTCTCCAAATTTTGCCAAAATTCATATATAGGGGTATTTTGCGATGCTCTTTCGATTGGCGCTATGATTTTTGCAATATCTCAAAATTTTTGAAAATTATTATTTTCCTATTGGCTCTACGGCCCTAAAACCTTTTCCATTCGATAGAGCGGAAAAAAATAGTCGCGTATAGTGATTGGTGGGATTAAAAAATGGATATTTTGGGGTTTCAAGCGATTTGAAGTCGATTTGGCCCAAATAAACGATGAAATGTAGAACATTTTTCAAAATTTCTCATCTCCGCTAGGTCCTTCGACCCCAAAGGATACTCCATCCACTAGAGCAGGATGATATAGTCGGGTATTGTGACTAGTAGGCTGAGAAAATTGAAATTTGGTATTTTTGAGCGATTTTCAACACATTATATCCCAATAAACGAAGAAAAATTTTTTTCGCCAAATTGAGCCAAAATTCATATATAGGGGTATTTTGTGCTGCTCTTTCGATTGGCGGTATGATTTTTGCCATATCTCAAAATTTTTGAAAATTATTATTTTCCTATTGGCTCTACGGCCCTAAAACCTTTTCCATTCGATAGAGCGGAAAAAAATAGTCGCGTATAGTGATTGGTGGGATTAAAAAATGGATATTTTGGGGTTTCAAGCGATTTAAAGTCGATTTGGCCCAAATAAACGATGAAATGTAGAACATTATTCAAAATTTCTCATCTCCGCTAGGTCCTTCGACCCCAAAGGATACTCCATCCACTAGAGCAGGATGATATAGTCGGGTATTGTGACTAGTAGGCTGAGAAAATTGAAATTTGGTATTTTTGAGCGATTTTCAACGCATTACATCCCAATAAACGAAGAAAAATTTTTTTCTCCAAATTGAGCCAAAATTCATATATAGGGGTATTTTGTGCTGCTCTTTCGATTGGCGCTATGATTTTTGCAATATCTCAAAATTTTTGAAAATTATTTTTTTCCTATTGGCTCTACGGTCCTAAAACCGTTTCCATTCGATAGAGCGGAAAAAAATAGTCGCGTATAGTGATTGGTGGGATTTAAAAATGGATATTTTGGGGTTTCAAGCGATTTGAAGTCGATATGGCCCAAATAAACGATGTAATGTAGAACATTTTTCAAAATTGCTCATCTCCGCTAGGTCCTTCGACCCCAAAGGATACTCCATCCACTAGAGCAGGATGATATAGTCGGGTATTGTGACTAGTAGGCTGAGAAAATTGAAATTTGGTATTTTTGAGCGATTTTGAACGCATTATATCCCAATAAACGAAGAAAAATTTTTTTCTCCAAATTGAGCCAAAATTCATATATAGGGGTATTTTGCGCTGCTCTTTCGATTGGCGCTATGATTTTTGCAATATCTCAAAATTTTTGAAAATTATTTTTTTCCTATTGGCTCTACGGTCCTAAAACCTTTTCCATTCGATAGAGCGGAAAAAAATAGTCGCGTATAGTGATTGGTGGGATATAAAAATGGATATTTTGGGGTTTCAAGCGATTTGAAGTCGATTTGGCCCAAATAAACGATGTAATGTAGAACATTTTTCAAAATTGCTCATCTCCGCTAGGTCCTTCGACCCCAAAGGATACTCCATCCACTAGAGCAGGATGATATAGTCGGGTATTGTGACTAGTAGGCTGAGAAAATTGAAATTTGGTATTTTTGAGCGATTTTCAACGCATTATATCCCAATAAACGAAGAAAAATTTTTTTCTCCAAATTGAGCCAAAATTCATATATAGGGGTATTTTGCGCTGCTCTTTCGATTGGCGCTATGATTTCTGCAATATCTCAAAATTTTTGAAAATTATTTTTTTCCTATTGGCTCTACGGTCCTAAAACCTTTTCCATTCGATAGAGCGGAAAAAAATAGTCGCGTATAGTGATTGGTGGGAATTAAAAATGGATATTTTGGGGTTTCAAGCGATTTGAAGTCGATTTGGCCCAAATAAACGATGTAATGTAGAACATTTTTCAAAATTGCTCATCTCCGCTAGGTCCTTCGACCCCAAAGGATACTCCATCCACTAGAGCAGGATGATATAGTCGGGTATTGTGACTAGTAGGCTGAGAAAATTGAAATTTGGTATTTTTGAGCGATTTTCAACGCATTATATCCCAATAAACGAAGAAAAATTTTTTCTCCAAATTGAGCCAAAATTCATATATAGGGGTATTTTGCGCTGCTCTTTCGATTGGCGCTATGATTTTTGCAATATCTCAAAATTTTTGAAAATTATTTTTTTCCTATTGGCTCTACCGTCCTAAAACCTTTTCCATTCGATAGAGCGGAAAAAAATAGTCGCGCATAGTGATTGGTGGGATTAAAAAATGGATATTTTGGGGTTTCAAGCGATTTGAAGTCGATTTGGCCCAAATAAACGATGTAATGTAGAACATTTTTCAAAATTTCTCATCTCCGCTAGGTCCTTCGACCCCAAAGGATACTCCATCCATTAGAGCAGGATGATATAGTCGGGTATTGTGACTAGTAGGCTGACAAAATTGAAATTTGGTATTTTTGAGCGATTTTCAACGCATTATATCCCAATAAACGAAGAAAAATTTTTTTCTCCAAATTGAGCCAAAATTCATATATAGGGGTATTTTGCGCTGCTCCTTCGATTGGCGCTATGATTTTTGCAATATCTCAAAATTTTTGAAAATTATTTTTTTCCTATTGGCTCTACGGTCCTAAAACCTTTTCCATTCGATAGAGCGGAAAAAAATAGTCGCGTATAGTGATTGGTGGGATTTAAAAATGGATATTTTGGGGTTTCAAGCGATTTGAAGTCGATTTGGCCCAAATAAACGATGTAATGTAGAACATTTTTCAAAATTGCTCATCTCCGCTAGGTCCTTCGACCCCAAAGGATACTCCATCCACTAGAGCAGGATGATATAGTCGGGTATTGTGACTAGTAGGCTGAGAAAATTGAAATTTGGTATTTTTGAGCGATTCTCAACGCATTATATCCCAATAAACGAAGAAAAATTTTTTTCTCCAAATTGAGCCAAAATCATATAAAGGGGTATTTTGCGCTGCTCTTTCGATTGGCGCTATGATTTTTGCAATATCTCAAAATTTTTGAAAATTATTTTTTTCCTATTGGCTCTACGGTCCTAAAACCTTTTCCATTCGATAGAGCGGAAAAAAATAGTCGCGTATAGTGATTGGTGGGATTTAAAAATGGATATTTTGGGGTTTCAAGCGATTTGAAGTCGATTTGGCCCAAATAAACGATGTAATGTAGAACATTTTTCAAAATTGCTCATCTCCGCTAGGTCCTTCGACCCCAAAGGATACTCCATCCACTAGAGCAGGATGATATAGTCGGGTATTATGACTAGTAGGCTGAGAAAATTGAAATTTGGTAGTTTTGAGCGATTTTCAACGCATTATATCCCAATAAACGAAGAAAAATTTTTTTCTCCAAATTGAGCCAAAATTCATATATAGGGGTATTTTGCGCTGCTCTTTCGATTGGCGCTATGATTTTTGCAATATCTCAAAATTTTAGAAAATTATTTTTTTCCTATTGGCTCTACGGTCCTAAAACCTTTTCCATTCGATAGAGCGGAAAAAAATAGTCGCGTATAGTGATTGGTGGGATTAAAAAATGGATATTTTGGGGTTTCAAGCGATTTGAAGTCGATTTGGCCCAAATAAACGATGAAATGTAGAACATTTTTCAAAATTTCTCATCTCCGCTAGGTCCTTCGACCCCAAAGGATACTCCATCCATTAGAGCAGGATGATATAGTCGGGTATTGTGACTAGTAGGCTGCGAAAATTGGAATTTGGTATTTATGAGCGATTTTCAACGCAATATATCCCAATAAACGAAGAAAAATTTTTTTCTCCAAATTGAGCCAAAATTCATATATAGGGGTATTTTGGGCTGCTCTTTCGATTGGCGCTATGATTTTTGCAATATCTCAAAATTTTTGAAAATTATTTTTTTCCTATTGGCTCTACGGTCCTAAAACCTTTTCCATTCGATAGAGCGGAAAAAAATAGTCGCGTATAGTGATTGGTGGGATTTAAAAATGGATATTTTGGGGTTTCAAGCGATTTGAAGTCGATTTGGCCCAAATAAACGATGAAATGTAGAACATTTTTCAAAATTTCTCATCTCTGCTAGGTCCTTCGACCCCAAAGGATACTCCATCCACTAGAGCAGGATGATATAGTCGGGTATTGTGACTAGTAGCCTGAGAAAATTGAAATTTGGTATTTTTGAGCGATTTTCAATGCATTATATCCCAATAAACGAAGAAAAATTTTTTTCTCCAAATTGAGCCAAAATTCATATATAGGGGTATTTTGCGCTGCTCTTTCGATTGGCGCTATGATTTTTGCAATATCTCAAAATTTTTGAAAATTATTTTTATCCTATTTGCTCTACGGTGCTAAAACCTTTTCCATTCGATAGAGCGGAAAAAAATAGTCGCGTATAGAGATTGGTGGGATTAAAAAATGGATATTTTGGGGTTTCAAGCGATTTGAAGTCGATTTGGCCCAAATAAACGATGAAATGTAGAACATTTTTCAAAATTTCTCATCTCCGCTAGGTCCTTCGACCCCAAAGGATACTCCATCCACTAGAGCAGGATGATATAGTCGGGTATTGTGACTAGTAGCCTGAGAAAATTGAAATTTGGTATTTTTGAGCGATTTTCAACGCATTATATCCCAATAAACGAAGAAAAATTTTTTTCTCCAAATTGAGCCAAAATTCATATATAGGGGTATTTTGCGCTGCTCTTTCGATTGGCGCTATGATTTTTGCAATATCTCAAAATTTTTGAAAATTATTTTTTTCCTATTGGCTCTACGGTCCTAAAACCTTTTCCATTCGATAGAGCGGAAAAAATAGTCGCGTATAGTGATTGGTGGGATTTAAAAATGGATATTTTGGGGTTTCAAGCGATTTGAAGTCGATTTGGCCCAAATAAACGATGAAATGTAGAACATTTTTCAAAATTGCTCATCTCCGCTAGGTCCTTCGGCCCCAAAGGATACTCCATCCACTAGAGCAGGATGATATAGTCGGGTATTGTGACTAGTAGGCTGAGAAAATTGAAATTTGGTATTTTTGAGCGATTTTCAACGCATTATATCCCAATAAATGAAGAAAAATTTTTTTCTCCAAATTGAGCCAAAATTCATATATAGGGGTATTTTGCGCTGCTCTTTCGATTGGCGCTATGATTTTTGCAATATCTCAAAATTTTTGAAAATTATTTTTTTCCTATTGGCTCTACGGTCCTAAAACCTTTTCCATTCGATAGAGCGGAAAAAAATAGTCGCGTATAGTGATTGATGGGATTTAAAAATGGATATTTTGGGGTTTCAAGCGATTTGAAGTCGATTTGGCCCAAATAAACGATGAAATGTAGAACATTATTCAAAATTTCTCATCTCCGCTAGGTCCTTCGACCCCAAAGGATACTCCATCCACTAGAGCAGGATGATATAGTCGGGTATTGTGACTAGTAGGCTGAGAAAATTGAAATTTGGTATTTTTGAGCGATTTTCAACGCATTACATCCCAATAAACGAAGAAAAATTTTTTTCTCCAAATTGAGCCAAAATTCATATATAGGGGTATTTTGTGCTGCTCTTTCGATTGGCGCTATGATTTTTGCAATATCTCAAAATTTTTGAAAATTATTTTTTTCCTATTGGCTCTACGGTCCTAAAACCGTTTCCATTCGATAGAGCGGAAAAAAATAGTCGCGTATAGTGATTGGTGGGATTTAAAAATGGATATTTTGGGGTTTCAAGCGATTTGAAGTCGATTTGGCCCAAATAAACGATGTAATGTAGAACATTTTTCAAAATTGCTCATCTCCGCTAGGTCCTTCGACCCCAAAGGATACTCCATCCACTAGAGCAGGATGATATAGTCGGGTATTGTGACTAGTAGGCTGAGAAAATTGAAATTTGGTATTTTTGAGCGATTTTGAACGCATTATATCCCAATAAACGAAGAAAAATTTTTTCTCCAAATTGAGCCAAAATTCATATATAGGGGTATTTTGCGCTGCTCTTTCGATTGGCGCTATGATTTTTGCAATATCTCAAAATTTTTGAAAATTATTTTTTTCCTATTGGCTCTACGGTCCTAAAACCTTTTCCATTCGATAGAGCGGAAAAAAATAGTCGCGTATAGTGATTGGTGGGATATAAAAATGGATATTTTGGGGTTTCAAGCGATTTGAAGTCGATTTGGCCCAAATAAACGATGTAATGTAGAACATTTTTCAAAATTGCTCATCTCCGCTAGGTCCTTCGACCCCAAAGGATACTCCATCCACTAGAGCAGGATGATATAGTCGGGTATTGTGACTAGTAGGCTGAGAAAATTGAAATTTGGTATTTTTGAGCGATTTTCAACGCATTATATCCCAATAAACGAAGAAAAATTTTTTCTCCAAATTGAGCCAAAATTCATATATAGGGGTATTTTGCGCTGCTCTTTCGATTGGCGCTATGATTTCTGCAATATCTCAAAATTTTTGAAAATTATTTTTTTCCTATTGGCTCTACGGTCCTAAAACCTTTTCCATTCGATAGAGCGGAAAAAAATAGTCGCGTATAGTGATTGGTGGGAATTAAAAATGGATTTTTTGGGGTTTCAAGCGATTTGAAGTCGATTTGGCCCAAATAAACGATGTAATGTAGAACATTTTTCAAAATTGCTCATCTCCGCTAGGTCCTTCGACCCCAAAGGATACTCCATCCACTAGAGCAGGATGATATAGTCGGGTATTGTGACTAGTAGGCTGAGAAAATTGAAATTTGGTATTTTTGAGCGATTTTCAACGCATTATATCCCCATAAACGAAGAAAAATTTTTTTCTCCAAATTGAGCCAAAATTCATATATAGGGGTATTTTGCGCTGCTCTTTCGATTGGCGCTATGATTTTTGCAATATCTCAAAATTTTTGAAAATTATTTTTTTCCTATTGGCTCTACGGTCCTAAAACCTTTTCCATTCGATAGAGCGGAAAAAAATAGTCGCGCATAGTGATTGGTGGGATTAAAAAATGGATATTTTGGGGTTTCAAGCGATTTGAAGTCGATTTGGCCCAAATAAACGATGTAATGTAGAACATTTTTCAAAATTTCTCATCTCCGCTAGGTCCTTCGACCCCAAAGGATACTCCATCCATTAGAGCAGGATGATATAGTCGGGTATTGTGACTAGTAGGCTGACAAAATTGAAATTTGGTATTTTTGAGCGATTTTCAACGCATTATATCCCAATAAACGAAGAAAAATTTTTTTCTCCAAATTGAGCCAAAATTCATATATAGGGGTATTTTGCGCTGCTCCTTCGATTGGCGCTATGATTTTTGCAATATCTCAAAATTTTTGAAAATTATTTTTTTCCTATTGGCTCTACGGTCCTAAAACCTTTTCCATTCGATAGAGCGGAAAAAAATAGTCGCGTATAGTGATTGGTGGGATTTAAAAATGGATATTTTGGGGTTTCAAGCGATTTGAAGTCGATTTGGCCCAAATAAACGATGTAATGTAGAACATTTTTCAAAATTGCTCATCTCCGCTAGGTCCTTCGACCCCAAAGGATACTCCATCCACTAGAGCAGGATGATATAGTCGGGTATTGTGACTAGTAGGCTGAGAAAATTGAAATTTGGTATTTTTGAGCGATTCTCAACGCATTATATCCCAATAAACGAAGAAAAATTTTTTTCTCCAAATTGAGCCAAAATTCATATAAAGGGGTATTTTGCGCTGCTCTTTCGATTGGCGCTATGATTTTTGCAATATCTCAAAATTTTTGAAAATTATTTTTTTCCTATTGGCTCTACGGTCCTAAAACCTTTTCCATTCGATAGAGCGGAAAAAAATAGTCGCGTATAGTGATTGGTGGGATTTAAAAATGGATATTTTGGGGTTTCAAGCGATTTGAAGTCGATTTGGCCCAAATAAACGATGTAATGTAGAACATTTTTCAAAATTGCTCATCTCCGCTAGGTCCTTCGACCCCAAAGGATACTCCATCCACTAGAGCAGGATGATATAGTCGGGTATTGTGACTAGTAGGCTGAGAAAATTGAAATTTGGTAGTTTTGAGCGATTTTCAACGCATTATATCCCAATAAACGAAGAAAAATTTTTTTCTCCAAATTGAGCCAAAATTCATATATAGGGGTATTTTGCGCTGCTCTTTCGATTGGCGCTATGATTTTTGCAATATCTCAAAATTTTTGAAAATTATTTTTTTCCTATTGGCTCTACGGTGCTAAAACCTTTTCCATTCGATAGAACGGAAAAAAATAGTCGCGTATAGAGATTGGTGGGATTAAAAAATGGATATTTTGGGGTTTCAAGCGATTTGAAGTCGATTTGGCCCAAATAAACGATGAAATGTAGAACAGTTTTCAAAATTTCTCATCTCCGCTAGGTCCTTCGACCCCAAAGGATACTCCATCCACTAGAGCAGGATTATATAGTCGGGTATTGTGACTAGTAGCCTGAGAAAATTGAAATTTGGTATTTTTGAGCGATTTTCAACGCATTATATCCCAATAAACGAAGAAAAATTTTTTTCTCCAAATTGAGCCAAAATTCATATATAGGGGTATTTTGCGCTGCTCTTTCGATTGGCGCTATGATTTTTGCAATATCTCAAATTTTTTGAAAATTATTTTTTTCCTATTGGCTCTACGGTCCTAAAACCTTTTCCATTCGATAGAGCGGAAAAAAATAGTCGCGTATAGTGATTGGTGGGATTTAAAAATGGATATTTTGGGGTTTCAAGCGATTTGAAGTCGATTTGGCCCAAATAAACGATGAAATGTAGAACATTTTTCAAAATTGCTCATCTCCGCTGGGTCCTTCGACCCCAAAGGATACTCCATCCACTAGAGCAGGATGATATAGTCGGGTATTGTGACTAGTAGGCTGAGAAAATTGAAATTTGGTATTTTTGAGCGATTTTCAACGCATTATATCCCAATAAACGAAGAAAAATTTTTTCTCCAAATTGAGCCAAATTCATAAATTCATATATAGGGGTATTTTGCGCTGCTCTTTCGATTGGCGCTATGATTTTTGCAATATCTCAAAATTTTTGAAAATTATTTTTTTCCTATTGGCTCTACGGTCCTAAAACCTTTTCCATTCGATAGAGCGGAAAAAAATAGTCGCGTATAGTGATTGGTGGGATTTAAAAATGGATATTTTGGGGTTTCAAGCGATTTGAAGTCGATTTGGCCCAAATAAACGATGTAATGTAGAACATTTTTCAAAATTGCTCATCTCCGCTAGTTCCTTCGACCCCAAAGGATACTCCATCCACTAGAGCAGGATGATATAGTCGGGAATTGTGACTAGTAGGCTGAGAAAATTGAAATTTGGTATTTTTGAGCGATTTTCAACGCATTATATCCCAATAAACGAAGAAGAATTTTGTTCTCCAAATTGAGCCAAAATTCATATATAGGGGTATTTTGCGCTGCTCTTTCGATTGGCGCTATGATTTTTGCAATATCTCAAAATTTTTGAAAATTATTTTTTTCCTATTGGCTCTACGGTCCTAAAACCTTTTCCATTCGATAGAGCGGAAAAAAATAGTCGCGTATAGTGATTGGTGGGATTTAAAAATGGATATTTTGGGGTTTCAAACGATTTGAAGTCGATTTGGCCCAAATAAACGATGTAATGTAGAACATTTTTCAAAATTGCTCATCTCCGCTAGGTCCTTCGACCCCAAAGGATACTCCATCCACTAGAGCAGGATGATATAGTCGGGTATTGTGACTAGTAGGCTGAGAAAATTGAAATTTGGTATTTTTGAGCGATTTTCAACGCATTATATCCCAATAAACGAAGAAAAATTTTTTCTCCAAATTGAGCCAAAATTCATATATAGGGGTATTTTGCGCTGCTCTTTCGATTGGCGCTATGATTTTTGCAATATCTCAAAATTTTTGAAAATTATTATTTTCCTATTGGCTCTACGGTCCTAAAACCTTTTCCATTCGATAGAGCGGAAAAAAATAGTCGCGTATAGTGATTGGTGGGATTTAAAAATGGATATTTTGGGGTTTCAAGCGATTTGAAGTCGATTTGGCCCAAATAAACGATGTGATGTAGAACATTTTTCAAAATTGCTCATCTCCGCTAGGTCCTTCGACCCCAAAGGATACTCCATCCACTAGAGCAGGATGATATAGTCGGGTATTGTGACTAGTAGGCTGAGAAAATTGAAATTTGGTATTTTTGAGCGATTTTCAACGCATTATATCCCAATAAACGAAGAAAAATTTTTTCTCCAAATTGAGCCAAAATTCATATATAGGGGTATTTTGCGCTGCTCTTTCGATTGGCGCTATGATTTTAGCAATATCCCAAAATTTTAGAAAATTATTTTTTCCTATTGGCTCTACGGTCCTAAAACCTTTTCCATTCGATAGAGCGGAAAAAAATAGTCGCGTATAGTGATTGGTGGGATTTAAAAATGGATATTTTGGGGTTTCAAGCGATTTGAAGTCGATTTGGCCCAAATAAACGATGAAATGTAGAACATTTTTCAAAATTGCTCATCTCCGCCAGGTCCTTCGACCCCAAAGGATACTCCATCCACTAGAGCAGGATGATATAGTCGGGTATTGTGACTAGTAGGCTGAGAAAATTGAAATTTGGTATTTTTGAGTAATTTTCAACGCATTATATCCCAATAAACGAAGAAAAATTTTTTTCTCCAAATTGAGCCAAAATTCATATATAGGGGTATTTTGCGCTGCTCTTTCGATTGGCGCTATGATTTTTGCAATATCTCAAAATTTTTGAAAATTATTTTTTTCCTATTGGCTCTACGGTCCTAAAACCTTTTCCATTCGATAGAGCGGAAAAAAATAGTCGCGTATAGTGATTGGTGGGATTTAAAAATGGATATTTTGGGGTTTCAAGCGATTTGAAGTCGATTTGGCCCAAATAAACGATGAAATGTAGAACATTTTTCAAAATTTCTCATCTCCGCTAGGTCCTTCGACCCCAAAGGATACTCCATCCACTAGAGCAGGATGATATAGTCGGGTATTGTGACTAGTAGGCTGAGAAAATTGAAATTTGGTATTTTTGAGCGATTTTCAACGCATTATATCCCAATAAACGAAGAAAAATTTTTTTCTCCAAATTGACCCAAAATTCATATATAGGGGTATTTTGCGCTGCTCTTTCGATTCGCGCTATGATTTTTGCATTATCTCAAAATTTTTGAAAATTATTTTTTTCCTATTGGCTCTACGGTCCTAAAACCTTTTCCATTCGATAGAGCGGAAAAAAATAGTCGCGTATAGTGATTGGTGGGATTTAAAAATGGATATTTTGGGGTTTCAAGCGATTTGAAGTCGATTTGGCCCAAATAAACGATGTAATGTAGAACATTTTTCAAAATTGCTCATCTCCGCTAGGTCCTTCGACCCCAAAGGATACTCACTCCACTAGAGCGGGATGATATAGTCGGGTATTGTGACTAGTAGGCTGAAAAAATTGAAATTTGGTATTTTTGAGCGATTTTCAACGCATTATATCCCAATAAACGAAGAAAAATTTTTTTCTCCAAATTGAGCCAAAATTCATATATAGGGGTATTTTGCGCTGCTCTTTCGATTGGCGCTATGATTTTTGCAATATCTCAAAATTTTTCAAAATTATTTTTTTCCTATTGGCTCTACGGTCCTAAAACCTTTTCCATTCGATAGAGCGGAAAAAAATAGTCGCGTATAGTGATTGGTGGGATTTAAAAATGGATATTTTGGGGTTTCAAGCGATTTGAAGTCGATTTGGCCCAAATAAACGATGTAATGTAGAACATTTTTCAAAATTGCTCATCTCCGCTAGGTCCTTCGACCCCAAAGGATACTCCATCCACTAGAGCAGGATGATATAGTCGGGTATTGTGACTAGTAGGCTGAGAAAATTGAAATTTGGTATTTTTGAGCGATTTTCAACGCATTATATCCCAATAAACGAATTAAAATTTTGTTCTCCAAATTGAGCCAAAATTCATATATAGGGGTATTTTGCGCTGCTCTTTCGATTGGCGCTATGATTTTTGCAATATCTCAAAATTTTTGAAAATTATTTTTTTCCTATTGGCTCTACGGTCCTAAAACCTTTTCCATTCGATAGAGCGGAAAAAAATCGTCGCGTATAGTGATTGGTGGGATTTAAAAATGGATATTTTGGGGTTTCAAGCGATTTGAAGTCGATTTGGCCCAAATAAACGATGTAATGTAGAACATTTTTCAAAATTGCTCATCTCCGCTAGGTCCTTCGACCCCAAAGGATACTCCATCCACTAGAGCAGGATGATATAGTCGGGTATTGTGACTAGTAGGCTGAAAAAATTGAAATTTGGTATTTTTGAGCGATTTTCAACGCATTATATCCCAATAAACGAAGAAAAATTTTTTTCTCCAAATTGAGCCAAAATTCATATATAGGGGTATTTTGCGCTGCTCTTTCGATTGGCGCTATGATTTTTGCAATATCTCAAAATTTTTGAAAATTATTTTTACCTATTGGCTCTACGGTCCTAAAACCTTTTCCATTCGATAGAGCGGAAAAAAATAGTCGCGTATAGTGATTGGTGGGATTTAAAAATGGATATTTTGGGGTTTCAAGCGATTTGAAGTCGATTTGGCCCAAATAAACGATGTAATGTAGAACATTTTTCAAAATTGCTCATATCCGCTAGGTCCTTCGACCCCAAAGGATACTCCATCCACTAGAGCAGGATGATGTAGTCGGGTATTGTGACTAGTAGGCTGAGAAAATTGAAATTTGGTATTTTTGAGCGATTTTCAACGCATTATATCCCAATAAACGAAGAAAAATTTTTTCTCCAAATTGAGCCAAAATTCATATATAGGGGTATTTTGCGCTGCTCTTTCGATTGGCGCTATGATTTTTGCAATATCTCAAAATTTTTGAAAATTATTTTTTTCCTATTGGCTCTACGGTCCTAAAACCTTTTCCATTCGATAGAACGGAAAAAAATAGTCGCGTATAGTGATTGGTGGGATTAAAAAATGGATATTTTGGGGTTTCAAGCGATTTGAAGTCGATTTGGCCCAAATAAACGATGAAATGTAGAACATTTTTCAAAATTTCTCATCTCCGCTAGGTCCTTCGACCCCAAAGGATACTCCATCCACTAGAGCAGGATGATATAGTCGGGTATTGTGACTAGTAGGCTGAGAAAATTGAAATTTGGTATTTTTGAGCGATTTTCAACGCATTATATCCCAATAAACGAAGAAAAATTTTTTTCTCCAAATTGAGCCAAAATTCATATATAGGGGTATTTTGCGCTGCTCTTTCGATTGGCGCTATGATTTTTGCAATATCTCAAAATTTTTGAAAATTATTTTTTTCCTATTCGCTCTACGGTCCTAAAACCTTTTCCATTCGATAGAGCGGAAAAAAATAGTCGCGTATAGTGATTGGTGGGATTTAAAAATGGATATTTTGGGGTTTCAAGCGATTTGAAGTCGATTTGGCCCAAATAAACGATGTAATGTAGAACATTTTTCAAAATTGCTCATCTCCGCTAGGTCCTTCGACCCCAAAGGATACTCCATCCACTAGAGCGGGATGATATAGTCGGGTATTGTGACTAGTAGGCTGAAAAAATTGAAATTTGGTATTTTTGAGCGATTTTCAACGCATTATATCCCAATAAACGAAGAAAAATTTTTTTCTCCAAATTGAGCCAAAATTCATATATAGGGGTATTTTGCGCTGCTCTTTCGATTGGCGCTATGATTTTTGCAATATCTCAAAATTTTTGAAAATTATTTTTTTCCTATTGGCTCTACGGTCCTAAAACCTTTTCCATTCGATAGAGCGGAAAAAAATAGTCGCGTATAGTGATTGGTGGGATTTAAAAATGGATATTTTGGGGTTTCAAGCGATTTGAAGTCGATTTGGCCCAAATAAACGATGTAATGTAGAACATTTTTCAAAATTGCTCATCTCCGCTAGGTCCTTCGACCCCAAAGGATACTCCATCCACTAGAGCAGGATGATATAGTCGGGTATTGTGACTAGTAGGCTGAGAAAATTGAAATTTGGTATTTTTGAGCGATTTTCAACGCATTATATCCCAATAAACGAAGAAAAATTTTTTTCTCCAAATTGAGCCAAAATTCATATATAGGGGTATTTTGCGCTGCTCTTTCGATTGGCGCTATGATTTTTGCAATATCTCAAAATTTTTGAAAATTATTTTTTTCCTATTGGCTCTACGGTTCTAAAACCTTTTCCATTCGATAGAGCGGAAAAGATGGTCGCGTATAGTGATTGGTGGGATTTAAAAATGGATATTTTGGGGTTTCAAGCGATTTGAAGTCGATTTGGCCCAAATAAACGATGTAATGTAGAACATTTTTCAAAATTGCTCATCTCCGCTAGGTCCTTCGACCCCAAAGGATACTCCATCCACTAGAGCAGGATGATATAGTCGGGTATTGTGACTAGTAGGCTGAAAAAATTGAAATTTGGTATTTTTGAGCGATTTTCAACGCATTATATCCCAATAAACGAAGAAAAATTTTTTTCTCCAAATTGAGCCAAAATTCATATATAGGGGTATTTTGCGCTGCTCTTTCGATTGGCGCTATGATTTTTGCAATATCTCAAAATTTTTGAAAATTATTTTTTCCTATTGGCTCTACGGTCCTAAAACCTTTTCCATTCGATAGAGCGGAAAAAAATAGTCGCGTATAGTGATTGGTGGGATTTAAAAATGGATATTTTGGGGTTTCAAGCGATTTGAAGTCGATTTGGCCCAAATAAACGATGTAATGTAGAACATTTTTCAAAATTGCTCATATCCGCTAGGTCCTTCGACCCCAAAGGATACTCCATCCACTAGAGCAGGATGATGTAGTCGGGTATTGTGACTAGTAGGCTGAGAAAATTGAAATTTGGTATTTTTGAGCGATTTTCAACGCATTATATCCCAATAAACGAAGAAAAATTTTTTTCTCCAAATTGAGCCAAAATTCATATATAGGGGTATTTTGCGCTGCTCTTTCGATTGGCGCTATGATTTTTGCAATATCTCAAAATTTTTGAAAATTATTTTTTTCCTATTGGCTCTACGGTCCTAAAACCTTTTCCATTCGATAGAACGGAAAAAAATAGTCGCGTATAGTGATTGGTGGGATTAAAAAATGGATATTTTGGGGTTTCAAGCGATTTGAAGTCGATTTGGCCCAAATAAACGATGAAATGTAGAACATTTTTCAAAATTTCTCATCTCCGCTAGGTCCTTCGACCCCAAAGGATACTCCATCCACTAGAGCAGGATGATATAGTCGGGTATTGTGACTAGTAGGCTGAGAAAATTGAAATTTGGTATTTTTGAGCGATTTTCAACGCATTATATCCCAATAAACGAAGAAAAATTTTTTCTCCAAATTGAGCCAAAATTCATATATAGGGGTATTTTGCGCTGCTCTTTCGATTGGCGCTATGATTTTTGCAATATCTCAAAATTTTTGAAAATTATTTTTTCCTATTCGCTCTACGGTCCTAAAACCTTTTCCATTCGATAGAGCGGAAAAAAATAGTCGCGTATAGTGATTGGTGGGATTTAAAAATGGATATTTTGGGGTTTCAAGCGATTTGAAGTCGATTTGGCCCAAATAAACGATGTAATGTAGAACATTTTTCAAAATTGCTCATCTCCGCTAGTTCCTTCGACCCCAAAGGATACTCCATCCACTAGAGCAGGATGATATAGTCGGGAATTGTGACTAGTAGGCTGAGAAAATTGAAATTTGGTATTTTTGAGCGATTTTCAACGCATTATATCCCAATAAACGAAGAAGAATTTTGTTCTCCAAATTGAGCCAAAATTCATATATAGGGGTATTTTGCGCTGCTCTTTCGATTGGCGCTATGATTTTTGCAATATCTCAAAATTTTTGAAAATTATTTTTTTCCTATTGGCTCTACGGTCCTAAAACCTTTTCCATTCGATAGAGCGGAAAAAAATAGTCGCGTATAGTGATTGGTGGGATTTAAAAATGGATATTTTGGGGTTTCAAACGATTTGAAGTCGATTTGGCCCAAATAAACGATGTAATGTAGAACATTTTTCAAAATTGCTCATCTCCGCTAGGTCCTTCGACCCCAAAGGATACTCCATCCACTAGAGCAGGATGATATAGTCGGGTATTGTGACTAGTAGGCTGAGAAAATTGAAATTTGGTATTTTTGAGCGATTTTCAACGCATTATATCCCAATAAACGAAGAAAAATTTTTTTCTCCAAATTGAGCCAAAATTCATATATAGGGGTATTTTGCGCTGCTCTTTCGATTGGCGCTATGATTTTTGCAATATCTCAAAATTTTTGAAAATTATTATTTTCCTATTGGCTCTACGGTCCTAAAACCTTTTCCATTCGATAGAGCGGAAAAAAATAGTCGCGTATAGTGATTGGTGGGATTTAAAAATGGATATTTTGGGGTTTCAAGCGATTTGAAGTCGATTTGGCCCAAATAAACGATGTAATGTAGAACATTTTTCAAAATTGCTCATCTCCGCTAGGTCCTTCGACCCCAAAGGATACTCCATCCACTAGAGCAGGATGATATAGTCGGGTATTGTGACTAGTAGGCTGAGAAAATTGAAATTTGGTATTTTTGAGCGATTTTCAACGCATTATATCCCAATAAACGAAGAAAAATTTTTTCTCCAAATTGAGCCAAAATTCATATATAGGGGTATTTTGCGCTGCTCTTTCGATTGGCGCTATGATTTTTGCAATATCTCAAAATTTTTGAAAATTATTTTTTCCTATTGGCTCTACGGTCCTAAAACCTTTTCCATTCGATAGAGCGGAAAAAAATAGTCGCGTATAGTGATTGGTGGGATTTAAAAATGGATATTTTGGGGTTTCAAGCGATTTGAAGTCGATTTGGCCCAAATAAACGATGAAATGTAGAACATTTTTCAAAATTGCTCATCTCCGCCAGGTCCTTCGACCCCAAAGGATACTCCATCCACTAGAGCAGGATGATATAGTCGGGTATTGTGACTAGTAGGCTGAGAAAATTGAAATTTGGTATTTTTGAGTAATTTTCAACGCATTATATCCCAATAAACGAAGAAAAATTTTTTTCTCCAAATTGAGCCAAAATTCATATATAGGGGTATTTTGCGCTGCTCTTTCGATTGGCGCTATGATTTTTGCAATATCTCAAAATTTTTGAAAATTATTTTTACCTATTGGCTCTACGGTCCTAAAACCTTTTCCATTCGATAGAGCGGAAAAAAATAGTCGCGTATAGTGATTGGTGGGATTTAAAAATGGATATTTTGGGGTTTCAAGCGATTTGAAGTCGATTTGGCCCAAATAAACGATGAAATGTAGAACATTTTTCAAAATTTCTCATCTCCGCTAGGTCCTTCGACCCCAAAGGATACTCCATCCACTAGAGCAGGATGATATAGTCGGGTATTGTGACTAGTAGGCTGAGAAAATTGAAATTTGGTATTTTTGAGCGATTTTCAACGCATTATATCCCAATAAACGAATAAGAAATTTTTTCTCCAAATTGACCCAAAATTCATATATAGGGGTATTTTGCGCTGCTCTTTCGATTCGCGCTATGATTTTTGCATTATCTCAAAATTTTTGAAAATTATTTTTTTCCTATTGGCTCTACGGTCCTAAAACCTTTTCCATTCGATAGAGCGGAAAAAAATAGTCGCGTATAGTGATTGGTGGGATTTAAAAATGGATATTTTGGGGTTTCAAGCGATTTGAAGTCGATTTGGCCCAAATAAACGATGTAATGTAGAACATTTTTCAAAATTGCTCATCTCCGCTAGGTCCTTCGACCCCAAAGGATACTCACTCCACTAGAGCGGGATGATATAGTCGGGTATTGTGACTAGTAGGCTGAAAAAATTGAAATTTGGTATTTTTGAGCGATTTTCAACGCATTATATCCCAATAAACGAAGAAAAATTTTTTTCTCCAAATTGAGCCAAAATTCATATATAGGGGTATTTTGCGCTGCTCTTTCGATTGGCGCTATGATTTTTGCAATATCTCAAAATTTTTCAAAATTATTTTTTTCCTATTGGCTCTACGGTCCTAAAACCTTTTCCATTCGATAGAGCGGAAAAAAATAGTCGCGTATAGTGATTGGTGGGATTTAAAAATGGATATTTTGGGGTTTCAAGCGATTTGAAGTCGATTTGGCCCAAATAAACGATGTAATGTAGAACATTTTTCAAAATTGCTCATCTCCGCTAGGTCCTTCGACCCCAAAGGATACTCCATCCACTAGAGCAGGATGATATAGTCGGGTATTGTGACTAGTAGGCTGAGAAAATTGAAATTTGGTATTTTTGAGCGATTTTCAACGCATTATATCCCAATAAACGAATTAAAATTTTGTTCTCCAAATTGAGCCAAAATTCATATATAGGGGTATTTTGCGCTGCTCTTTCGATTGGCGCTATGATTTTTGCAATATCTCAAAATTTTTGAAAATTATTTTTTCCTATTGGCTCTACGGTCCTAAAACCTTTTCCATTCGATAGAGCGGAAAAAAATCGTCGCGTATAGTGATTGGTGGGATTTAAAAATGGATATTTTGGGGTTTCAAGCGATTTGAAGTCGATTTGGCCCAAATAAACGATGTAATGTAGAACATTTTTCAAAATTGCTCATCTCCGCTAGGTCCTTCGACCCCAAAGGATACTCCATCCACTAGAGCAGGATGATATAGTCGGGTATTGTGACTAGTAGGCTGAAAAAATTGAAATTTGGTATTTTTGAGCGATTTTCAACGCATTATATCCCAATAAACGAAGAAAAATTTTTTTCTCCAAATTGAGCCAAAATTCATATATAGGGGTATTTTGCGCTGCTCTTTCGATTGGCGCTATGATTTTTGCAATATCTCAAAATTTTTGAAAATTATTTTTTCCTATTGGCTCTACGGTCCTAAAACCTTTTCCATTCGATAGAGCGGAAAAAAATAGTCGCGTATAGTGATTGGTGGGATTTAAAAATGGATATTTTGGGGTTTCAAGCGATTTGAAGTCGATTTGGCCCAAATAAACGATGTAATGTAGAACATTTTTCAAAATTGCTCATATCCGCTAGGTCCTTCGACCCCAAAGGATACTCCATCCACTAGAGCAGGATGATGTAGTCGGGTATTGTGACTAGTAGGCTGAGAAAATTGAAATTTGGTATTTTTGAGCGATTTTCAACGCATTATATCCCAATAAACGAAGAAAAATTTTTTCTCCAAATTGAGCCAAAATTCATATATAGGGGTATTTTGCGCTGCTCTTTCGATTGGCGCTATGATTTTTGCAATATCTCAAAATTTTTGAAAATTATTTTTTTCCTATTGGCTCTACGGTCCTAAAACCTTTTCCATTCGATAGAACGGAAAAAAATAGTCGCGTATAGTGATTGGTGGGATTAAAAAATGGATATTTTGGGGTTTCAAGCGATTTGAAGTCGATTTGGCCCAAATAAACGATGAAATGTAGAACATTTTTCAAAATTTCTCATCTCCGCTAGGTCCTTCGACCCCAAAGGATACTCCATCCACTAGAGCAGGATGATATAGTCGGGTATTGTGACTAGTAGGCTGAGAAAATTGAAATTTGGTATTTTTGAGCGATTTTCAACGCATTATATCCCAATAAACGAAGAAAAATTTTTTCTCCAAATTGAGCCAAAATTCATATATAGGGGTATTTTGCGCTGCTCTTTCGATTGGCGCTATGATTTTTGCAATATCTCAAAATTTTTGAAAATTATTTATTTCCTATTCGCTCTACGGTCCTAAAACCTTTTCCATTCGATAGAGCGGAAAAAAATAGTCGCGTATAGTGATTGGTGGGATTTAAAAATGGATATTTTGGGGTTTCAAGCGATTTGAAGTCGATTTGGCCCAAATAAACGATGTAATGTAGAACATTTTTCAAAATTGCTCATCTCCGCTAGGTCCTTCGACCCCAAAGGATACTCATCCATCCACTAGAGCGGGATGATATAGTCGGGTATTGTGACTAGTAGGCTGAAAAAATTGAAATTTGGTATTTTTGAGCGACTTTCAACGCATTATATACCAATAAACGAAGAAAAATTTCTTTCTCCAAATTGAGCCAAAATTCATATATAGGGGTATTTTGCGCTGCTCTTTCGATTGGCGCTATGATTTTTGCAATATCTCAAAATTTTTGAAAATTATTTTTTTCCTATTGGCTCTACGGTCCTAAAACCTTTTCCATTCGATAGAGCGGAAAAAAATAGTCGCGTATAGTGATTGGTGGGATTTAAAAATGGATATTTTGGGGTTTCAAGCGATTTGAAGTCGATTTGGCCCAAATAAACGATGTAATGTAGAACATTTTTCAAAATTGCTCATCTCCGCTAGGTCCTTCGACCCCAAAGGATACTCCATCCACTAGAGCAGGATGATATAGTCGGGTATTGTGACTAGTAGGCTGAGAAAATTGAAATTTGGTATTTTTGAGCGATTTTCAACGCATTATATCCCAATAAACGAAGAAAAATTTTTTTCTCCAAATTGAGCCAAAATTCATATATAGGGGTATTTTGCGCTGCTCTTTCGATTGGCGCTATGATTTTTGCAATATCTCAAAATTTTTGAAAATTATTTTTTCCTATTGGCTCTACGGTCCTAAAACCTTTTCCATTCGATAGAGCGGAAAAAAATCGTCGCGTATAGTGATTGGTGGGATTTAAAAATGGATATTTTGGGGTTTCAAGCGATTTGAAGTCGATTTGGCCCAAATAAACGATGTAATGTAGAACATTTTTCAAAATTGCTCATCTCCGCTAGGTCCTTCGACCCCAAAGGATACTCCATCCACTAGAGCAGGATGATATAGTCGGGTATTGTGACTAGTAGGCTGAAAAAATTGAAATTTGGTATTTTTGAGCGATTTTCAACGCATTATATCCCAATAAACGAAGAAAAATTTTGTTCTCCAAATTGAGCCAAAATTCATATATAGGGGTATTTTGCGCTGCTCTTTCGATTGGCGCTATGATTTTTGCAATATCTCAAAATTTTTGAAAATTATTTTTTTCCTATTGGCTCTACGGTCCTAAAACCTTTTCCATTCGATAGAGCGGAAAAAAATAGTCGCGTATAGTGATTGGTGGGATTTAAAAATGGATATTTTGGGGTTTCAAGCGATTTGAAGTCGATTTGGCCCAAATAAACGATGTAATGTAGAACATTTTTCAAAATTGCTCATATCCGCTAGGTCCTTCGACCCCAAAGGATACTCCATCCACTAGAGCAGGATGATGTAGTCGGGTATTGTGACTAGTAGGCTGAGAAAATTGAAATTTGGTATTTTTGAGCGATTTTCAACGCATTATATCCCAATAAACGAAGAAAAATTTTTTTCTCCAAATTGAGCCAAAATTCATATATAGGGGTATTTTGCGCTGCTCTTTCGATTGGCGCTATGATTTTTGCAATATCTCAAAATTTTTGAAAATTATTTTTTCCTATTGGCTCTACGGTCCTAAAACCTTTTCCATTCGATAGAACGGAAAAAAGAGTCGCGTATAGTGATTGGTGGGATTAAAAAATGGATATTTTGGGGTTTCAAGCGATTTGAAGTCGATTTGGCCCAAATAAACGATGAAATGTAGAACATTTTTCAAAATTTCTCATCTCCGCTAGGTCCTTCGACCCCAAAGGATACTCCATCCACTAGAGCAGGATGATATAGTCGGGTATTGTGACTAGTAGGCTGAGAAAATTGAAATTTGGTATTTTTGAGCGATTTTCAACGCATTATATCCCAATAAACGAAGAAAAATTTTTTCTCCAAATTGAGCCAAAATTCATATATAGGGGTATTTTGCGCTGCTCTTTCGATTGGCGCTATGATTTTTGCAATATCTCAAAATTTTTGAAAATTATTTTTTCCTATTCGCTCTACGGTCCTAAAACCTTTTCCATTCGATAGAGCGGAAAAAAATAGTCGCGTATAGTGATTGGTGGGATTTAAAAATGGATATTTTGGGGTTTCAAGCGATTTGAAGTCGATTTGGCCCAAATAAACGATGTAATGTAGAACATTTTTCAAAATTGCTCATCTCCGCTAGGTCCTTCGACCCCAAAGGATACTCCATCCACTAGAGCGGGATGATATAGTCGGGTATTGTGACTAGTAGGCTGAAAAATTGAAATTTGGTATTTTTGAGCGATTTTCAACGCATTATATCCCAATAAACGAAGAAAAATTTTTTCTCCAAATTGAGCCAAAATTCATATATAGGGGTATTTTGCGCTGCTCTTTCGATTGGCGCTATGATTTTTGCAATATCTCAAAATTTTTGAAAATTATTTTTTCCTATTGGCTCTACGGTCCTAAAACCTTTTCCATTCGATAGAGCGGAAAAAAATAGTCGCGTATAGTGATTGGTGGGATTTAAAAATGGATATTTTGGGGTTTCAAGCGATTTGAAGTCGATTTGGCCCAAATAAACGATGTAATGTAGAACATTTTTCAAAATTGCTCATCTCCGCTAGGTCCTTCGACCCCAAAGGATACTCCATCCACTAGAGCAGGATGATATAGTCGGGTATTGTGACTAGTAGGCTGAGAAAATTGAAATTTGGTATTTTTGAGCGATTTTCAACGCATTATATCCCAATAAACGAAGAAAAATTTTTTCTCCAAATTGAGCCAAAATTCATATATAGGGGTATTTTGCGCTGCTCTTTCGATTGGCGCTATGATTTTTGCAATATCTCAAAATTTTTGAAAATTATTTTTTCCTATTCGCTCTACGGTCCTAAAACCTTTTCCATTCGATAGAGCGGAAAAAAATAGTCGCGTATAGTGATTGGTGGGATTTAAAAATGGATATTTTGGGGTTTCAAGCGATTTGAAGTCGATTTGGCCCAAATAAACGATGTAATGTAGAACATTTTTCAAAATTGCTCATCTCCGCTAGGTCCTTCGACCCCAAAGGATACTCCATCCACTAGAGCGGGATGATATAGTCGGGTATTGTGACTAGTAGGCTGAAAAAATTGAAATTTGGTATTTTTGAGCGATTTTCAACGCATTATATCCCAATAAACGAAGAAAAATTTTTTCTCCAAATTGAGCCAAAATTCATATATAGGGGTATTTTGCGCTGCTCTTTCGATTGGCGCTATGATTTTTGCAATATCTCAAAATTTTTGAAAATTATTTTTTTCCTATTGGCTCTACGGTCCTAAAACCTTTTCCATTCGATAGAGCGGAAAAAAATAGTCGCGTATAGTGATTGGTGGGATTTAAAAATGGATATTTTGGGGTTTCAAGCGATTTGAAGTCGATTTGGCCCAAATAAACGATGTAATGTAGAACATTTTTCAAAATTGCTCATCTCCGCTAGGTCCTTCGACCCCAAAGGATACTCCATCCACTAGAGCAGGATGATATAGTCGGGTATTGTGACTAGTAGGCTGAAAAATTGAAATTTGGTATTTTTGGGCGATTTTCAACGCATTATATCCCAATAAACGAAGAAAAATTTTTTCTCCAAATTGAGCCAAAATTCATATATAGGGGGATCTTGCTCTGATTTTCGATTGGCGCGATGATTTTTGAAATAACTAAAAATTTTTGAAAATTATTTTTTCCTATTGGCTCTACGGTCCTAAAACCTTTTCCATTCGATAGAGCGGAAAAAAATAGTCGCGTATAGTGATTGGTGGGATTTAAAAATGGATATTTTGGGGTTTCAAGCGATTTGAAGTCGATTTGGCCCAAATAAACGATGTAATGTAGAACATTTTTCAAAATTGCTCATCTCCGCTAGGTCCTTCGACCCCAAAGGATACTCCATCCACTAGAGCAGGATGATATAGTCGGGTATTGTGACTAGTAGGCTGAGAAAATTGAAATTTGGTATTTTTGAGCGATTTTCAACGCATTATATCCCAATAAACGAAGAAAAATTTTTTCTCCAAATTGAGCCAAAATTCATATATAGGGGTATTTTGCGCTGCTCTTTCGATTGGCGCTATGATTTTTGCAATATCTCAAAATTTTTGAAAATTATTTTTTCCTATTGGCTCTACGGTCCTAAAACCTTTTCCATTCGATAGAGCGGAAAAAAATCGTCGCGTATAGTGATTGGTGGGATTTAAAAATGGATATTTTGGGGTTTCAAGCGATTTGAAGTCGATTTGGCCCAAATAAACGATGTAATGTAGAACATTTTTCAAAATTGCTCATCTCCGCTAGGTCCTTCGACCCCAAAGGATACTCCATCCACTAGAGCAGGATGATATAGTCGGGTATTGTGACTAGTAGGCTGAGAAAATTGAAATTTGGTATTTTTGAGCGATTTTCAACGCATTATATCCCAATAAACGAAGAAAAATTTTTTTCTCCAAATTGAGCCAAAATTCATATATAGGGGTATTTTGCGCTGCTCTTTCGATTGGCGCTATGATTTTTGCAATATCTCAAAATTTTTGAAAATTATTTTTTTCCTATTGGCTCTACGGTCCTAAAACCTTTTCCATTCGATAGAGCGGAAAAAAATCGTCGCGTATAGTGATTGGTGGGATTTAAAAATGGATATTTTGGGGTTTCAAGCGATTTGAAGTCGATTTGGCCCAAATAAACGATGTAATGTAGAACATTTTTCAAAATTGCTCATCTCCGCTAGGTCCTTCGACCCCAAAGGATACTCCATCCACTAGAGCAGGATGATATAGTCGGGTATTGTGACTAGTAGGCTGAAAAAATTGAAATTTGGTATTTTTGAGCGATTTTCAACGCATTATATCCCAATAAACGAAGAAAAATTTTTTCTCCAAATTGAGCCAAAATTCATATATAGGGGTATTTTGCGCTGCTCTTTCGATTGGCGCTATGATTTTTGCAATATCTCAAAATTTTTGAAAATTATTTTTTTCCTATTGGCTCTACGGTCCTAAAACCTTTTCCATTCGATAGAGCGGAAAAAAATAGTCGCGTATAGTGATTGGTGGGATTTAAAAATGGATATTTTGGGGTTTCAAGCGATTTGAAGTCGATTTGGCCCAAATAAACGATGTAATGTAGAACATTTTTCAAAATTGCTCATATCCGCTAGGTCCTTCGACCCCAAAGGATACTCCATCCACTAGAGCAGGATGATGTAGTCGGATATTGTGACTAGTAGGCTGAGAAAATTGAAATTTGGTATTTTTGAGCGATTTTCAACGCATTATATCCCAATAAACGAAGAAAAATTTTTTTCTCCAAATTGAGCCAAAATTCATATATAGGGGTATTTTGCGCTGCTCTTTCGATTGGCGCTATGATTTTTGCAATATCTCAAAATTTTTGAAAATTATTTTTTTCCTATTGGCTCTACGGTCCTAAAACCTTTTCCATTCGATAGAACGGAAAAAAATAGTCGCGTATAGTGATTGGTGGGATTAAAAAATGGATATTTTGGGGTTTCAAGCGATTTGAAGTCGATTTGGCCCAAATAAACGATGAAATGTAGAACATTTTTCAAAATTTCTCATCTCCGCTAGGTCCTTCGACCCCAAAGGATACTCCATCCACTAGAGCAGGATGATATAGTCGGGTATTGTGACTAGTAGGCTGAGAAAATTGAAATTTGGTATTTTTGAGCGATTTTCAACGCATTATATCCCAATAAACGAAGAAAAATTTTTTCTCCAAATTGAGCCAAAATTCATATATAGGGGTATTTTGCGCTGCTCTTTCGATTGGCGCTATGATTTTTGCAATATCTCAAAATTTTTGAAAATTATTTTTTCCTATTGGCTCTACGGTCCTAAAACCTTTTCCATTCGATAGAGCGGAAAAAATAGTCGCGTATAGTGATTGGTGGGATTTAAAAATGGATATTTTGGGGTTTCAAGCGATTTGAAGTCGATTTGGCCCAAATAAACGATGTAATGTAGAACATTTTTCAAAATTGCTCATCTCCGCTAGGTCCTTCGACCCCAAAGGATACTCCATCCACTAGAGCGGGATGATATAGTCGGGTATTGTGACTAGTAGGCTGAAAAAATTGAAATTTGGTATTTTTGAGCGATTTTCAACGCATTATATCCCAATAAACGAAGAAAAATTTTTTTCTCCAAATTGAGCCAAAATTCATATATAGGGCTATTTTGCACTGCTCTTTCGATTGGCGCTATGATTTTTGCAATATCTCAAAATTTTTGAAAATTATTTTTTTCCTATTGGCTCTACGGTCCTAAAACCTTTTCCATTCGATAGAGCGGAAAAAAATAGTCGCGTATAGTGATTGGTGGGATTTAAAAATGGATATTTTGGGGTTTCAAGCGATTTGAAGTCGATTTGGCCCAAATAAACGATGTTTATTTATTTATTTATTTCCAGAAAATATTTACATTACATTATTATATACGAAATATACATAAGTAAGTAAATCCTACTGAGGCAAATATTATTGCCTGTGTGTAGATCTGGTACACAGAAAACTTACAAACTAAAAAAATATTACAAACTACAAAATTCTTAAAAAAACTATATAATGTTATGTGCGTAGTGTTAGTTAACATCGATAAAATCCATTGTAGTACATAAATAACAGTTAAATAATTTGTTAGATATATTGGTTAAGATTTAATTATTATTTTGAAATTATATTGCATCTTTTACTATAAACATTTTTAATTTTTTCTTCATTAATTGTCTACTTAAATTCATAACTTTGAGATCCTTAGATAGCCCATTAAAGACCCTTATAGCTTCATTGTAGCTATTTTTATCACTAATTCTTTTATCACATTTAGGTAATTGAATTGTTTTGTTTCTGGTCTTGCTCGCACTGTTTATATATTTATTTCTTAATGTAGAATAATGTAAGGATATTGACTCTAACTGGAATAATTTTTTTATTTCAAGAGGTGGATTAGTTTGAGAGAATTTATTTTCATTTATGATTTTCAATATTTTGTTTTGTGTTGATTGTATTAGTTTCATATTATTATCGTACGCACCACCCCAGGCAATTACCCCATAATTGATTAGACTATGAAAGAAAGCATAATATATTATCATTAATGTTTTTGTATCCATCATATTTTTTATCTTGGCAAAGACAAAAATTAGGTATTTGGTTTTTTTAATGATATATCTTATATGCTTATCCCATTTCATATTGTAGTCGAAATACAGCCCTAAGTATTTATGACTTTCAACTCTTTTTATTAATTGCGTTCCTATTTTGATGTTTAGTGTGCCAGGTACACTATCACAGTAGTTTCCGAGAGTCATATAGACCGTTTTATCTATATTTAGCGACAGTTTATTTTGTGCAAGCCACTTGGCCACATGATTAAGGTAAGCACACATTTTTTTCTTGAGCTGAGGACCACATGTTATCACTTGATATGATAACCGTGTCATCATCATAGGACATGATTGTGTCATTTTGCATACTTGCTAGTAAGTCATTGACATAAAGTATAAAAAGTAATGGTCCTAATATAGTTCCTGGTGGAACACCCGTGGTAAATTCTTTATATTCACTTTTACAGTCTTGAATTTTTACTCTTTGCCGCCTATCTGTGAGATAGCTAGTCATCAGTTTTAAGGCACTACCCCTTACTCCATATCGTTCAAGCTTATCTAATAGAACTCTATGATTAACAGTGTCAAATGCTTTGGCTAAGTCTAGAAAAGCAACAATTATTGGTTTACTTTTATCTAAGTTTTCGTATATGATATTTGATATATAATTTAATGCGTCAGTAGTTCCCTATTTTTAACGAAGCCGTATTGTTTTTCTGATATTATGTTATGTTTTTCAAAAAAGTGGTATAATCTATTATAAATTATTTTTTCAAAAATTTTTGCAATGTTCGATATTAAAGAGATTGGTCTGTAATTATTGATATTAGATTTTTCACCAGCCTTGTAGATAGGGACTACCTCAGCATTTTTGAGCGCGTCAGGCCAGATTGATTTCACAATACATAAATTGAAGATATATTCTAAGGGCACACATATATATTCAGAGAGAATTTTCAATGATTTAGCGTTAATATTGTCTACACCTCCAGATTTATTTTTCAATGTATTGATTATTTTGTATATCTCAGCAAAATCTGTCGGACGAAAGAAAATAGATTCAGGATTCCTATCTGGAAGTTTCAGGTTATTATTATTTATATTAGCAAATTGAGCACTCAAATTTGGTCCTATTTTACAAAAATAGGTGTTCATAGCATTTGCTATATCAGTTTTATTTTCGATTTTTTGATTGTTATCGTATATATAATTTATTGGATTATCATGCACACTATTTCTCCCTAATTTAGTTTTAATTATGTTCCATAATTCCTTAGAGTTGCCGCTATTTCGTTTTACCATTTCCTTTTCATATTTAAATTTTGCTTCTTTAATAACTTTGTTCAATATCTTAGTGTAATTTGTATACTCTTTTTTTAGGGCTTCAGAAGTGGGATTGTTTTTCCATAAGATATACAGTGTCTCTTTAGTAGTACACGAGACTATAATAGCACTAGTAATCCAATTTTTTCTCGGAAGTTTATTTTTAAATTGTTTTTTGGTAGCGGACGCATCAATACAATTGTTTATCATGTCTATTAATGCGTTAACTGCAAGATTAGGATCCTGCATAGACAATATTGAGTACCAGTTTGAATTATTTGCAACATGTTTTAACTTGTTGTAATTAATTGATTTCATATTGAATTTCTTCGGCTGATTTATTTCTAATTTATCTATAGTTATAAATAATGGGTAGTGATCATTAAATGGATTCGTTATTTTAAATGAATTAATATTTATATTTTTAGTTTTTATATAGAAATTGTCGATGCAGGTACCTCTTTTATTATCAGATGAAGGCCTTGTTATTCCAGTAAAGCATGGCGTAAATTTATATTCCAAGAGATCATTTAAAAATTCTTGTGTTATAAGGTTATCTGTTGAGTCAGTCTTACTAAAATTTTCGTCTAATATATCAATGTTAAAATCCCCGATTATACAATGGTTCTTAGTATTTAATTGATCTCTTAGGAATTTTTTCAGGCTATGTACAAATTCATACTTTTTTATATTGTGTGATCTATAGATCGCTGAGATTCTTACAGTTTCGGTGCCAATTAATTTTATAACCGAGCTTAAGATACGTATGTTGTCGACCACTATAATTTCTGTGTGTTCAGATAGTTCATCCTTTATATACATCATAACTCCATCTGCTTTATTCATTTTACTCACACTATAGTAACTTTTGTAACCTGATATGTTGTACAATGGAGTATATTGCACATTCCAAGATTCAGTACATATAATGACACTTGGTCTTACGGTTAAACATTCAATAAAAGTTTCAAGTTTTTCAAAGTTTTGTTTTACACTTCTAATATTTACACATAAAATCAAATTTTTACCTTTATCGATACTTTTATTGAGTGTTTGTACATTACCAAAAGCTTGTTCTTTTTGTGAGATAATTTCAAAATTTAGTTGTTGATCCATGTTCAAATTCAGAAAGTTCAGAAGTTGCTGAGTCTGTTGGGTAATAAAATTGTGATATGGTTCTGTTTAAATTTATTGGTGAGGTTGTGGCCGATAAATTACCAGCTGATGTTGCCGGACTGATAAAAATTCTACTTTGTCTTCTTGGTGTCGTTACGTCCGCTGATTTACCGGCAGCTGTATCAGTGTTTTGTGACTGTGATTGAAACTTTACTTTACCTACATATTTTGGAATGTGCGGTCTCACTGGATAATCTGTTTCAGCAATTAACTTCTTTATCTTGTGCAACATAACCTCGCATTTTTCGGTATCATTTACCACGTGTTTAGTATTATAATTTGTTTTATATTGATGATTACTGTACATACAATTAACACAATTGTGTTCGTTTGGGGTAGTACAGTTGATTGTGTTATGTTTTCCAGCACAATGTAGGCAGATCTTCGTATTCTTACACTTTTTACCACTATGACCAAATCGACCACAGTTAAAACACGGGGTTAAATTCAAGTCATCGAATGCTCTGCAATTTTGATAACCAATATGAACTCTATATTTATTACTCACAATTTGATTATATACTTCCGCTGGTGTTTCAATTAATATAGTGTTAATTTTTGTTTTAATGTTTTCAAATATATGTAACACTTTGCATTTGCTGTTTAGGTGTTTGAAGTTCCTTTTGTTAATATCTTGCTCTATTTCTTTAATCTCCATGTCTTCAAAATTGTCGAAGCCTGTTATTTTCATCTTGGGATTTTTAATAGATTCTCTTGTTATTTTGTAGTAGGCAGAATACTTTTGTTTTAGGATATTCTCAGTTTGTATCAAACTCTCCTCATTTATAAAGCTTATTATTGCTTCATCTTTATTCTTGATTTTTATACTTTTTGCTTGTATAGATGAATTTTTATTTATATAGTGAGCTATATATGGTTTTATATCTGGCACATATATTCCTTTATTATCATTCTGTACTCTTTTCACTATTAGTTTTTGTATCTTCTTTTCTAATTTCTTATCACTTACTACCACTTCTGCAAATGTTTTTTTGTTTTTGGTATAGTTTTCTTTGTCTAAAATTTGGTTTAGCATGAGATTATTATTGTGTACTTCTGTACTTATTTGTTTTAATAGATTTTTTTCTTCTTCAGGGAAACTTGTCAATTCTTGATTTCCTTTGATTTCCTTAGCTTTTATTAGTAGCAATTCTTCTTCAGCTTGTTTTAATTTTTGTTCTGTCTGTGCATTGGTTTTTATTAGTATTTCGTTCCTTGTCATTATCAGATCATTTTGGTTTCTCAGATTTTCTAGTTCCCTCCGTAGTAGCACTACTGCAACACGTGGGTCTTTAGAGGTTATGTCCTCTATATTATGTTCTTCACATATTATTTCTATGGCAGATAAGTAGTTTTGTGTTCTTTTTCTGTTATAATCACTTTTATGGTAGACATTGTTACACACTACACATATCACAACTCCCACTGGCGTCCCGGGATGACATTTGTAATAAATTTCTGGCGGAGGGGTCTGCTTAAGCAGCACACCCTCGTCCGCCATCTTGACTATTTGTAATGTAGAAGATTTTTCAAAATTGCTCATCTCCGCTAGGTCCTTCGACCCCAAAGGATACTCCATCCACTAGAGCAGGATGATATAGTCGGGTATTGTGACTAGTAGGCTGAGAAAATAGAAATTTGGTATTTTTGAGCGATTTTCAACGCATTATATCCCAATAAACGAAGAAAAATTTTTTTCTCCAAATTGAGCCAAAATTCATATATATAGTATTTTGCGCTGCTCTTTCGATTGGCGCTATGATTTATGCAATATCTCAAAATTTTTGAAAATTATTTTTTTCCTATTGGCTCTACGGTCCTAAAACCTTTTCCATTCGATAGAGCGGAAAAAAATAGTCGCGTATAGTGATTGGTGGGATTTAAAAATGGATATTTTGGGGTTTCAAGCGATTTGAAGTCGATTTGGCCCAAATAAACGATGAATTGTAGAACATTTTTCAAAATTGCTCATCTCCGCTATGTCCTTCGACCCCAAAGGATACTACATCCACTAGAGCAGGATGATATAGTCGGGTATTGTGACTAGTAGGCTGAGAAAAATGAAATTTGGTAGTTTTGAGCGATTTTCAACGCATTATATCCCAATAAACGAAGAAAAATTTTTTTCTCCAAATTGAGCCAAAATTCATATATAGGGGTATTTTGCGCTGCTCTTTGGATTGGCGCTATGATTTTTGCAATATCTCAAAATTTTTGAAAATTATTTTTTTCCTATTGGCTCTACGGTCCTAAAACCTTTTCCATTCTATAGAGCGGAAAAGAATAGTCGCGTATAGTGATTGGTGGGATTTAAAAATGGATATTTTGGGGTTTCAAACGATTTGAAGTCGATTTGGCCCAAATAAACGATGTAATGTAGAACATTTTTCAAAATTGCTCATCTCCGCTAGGTCCTTCGACCCCAAAGGATACTCCATCCACTAGAGCAGGATGATATAGTCGGGTATTGTGACTAGTAGGCTGAGAAAATTGAAATTTGGTATTTTTGAGCGATTTTCAACGCATTATATCCCAATAAACGAAGAAAAATTTTTTTCTCCAAATTGAGCCAAAATTCATATATAGGGGTATTTTGCGCTGCTCTCTTTCGATTGGCGCTATGATTTTTGCAATATCTCAAAATTTTTGAAAATTATTTTTTTCCTATTGGCTCTACGGTCCTAAAACCTTTTCCATTCGATAGAGCGGAAAAAAATAGTCGCGTATAGTGATTGGTGGAATTTAAAAATGGATATTTTGGGGTTTCAAGCGATTTGAAGTCGATTTGGCCCAAATAAACGATGTAATGTAGAACATTTTTCAAAATTGCTCATCTCCGCTAGGTCCTTCGACCCCAAAGGATACTCCATCCACTAGAGCAGGATTATATAGTCGGGTATTGTGACTAGTAGGCTGAGAAAATTGAAATTTGGTATTTTTGAGCGATTTTCAACGCATTATATCCCAATAAACGAAGAAAAATTTTTTTCTCCAAATTGAGCCAAAATTCATATATAGGGGTATTTTGCGCTGCTCTTTCGATTGGCGCTATGATTTTTGCAATATCTCCAAATTTTTGAAAATTATTTTTTTCCTATTGGCTCTACGGTCCTAAAACCTTTTCCATTCGATAGAGCGGAAAAAAATAGTCGCGTATAGTGATTGGTGGGATTTAAAAATGGATATTTTGGGGTTTCAAGCGATTTGAAGTCGATTTGGCCCAAATAAACGATGTAATGTAGAACATTTTTCAAAATTGCTCATCTCCGCTAGGTCCTTCGACCCCAAAGGATACTCCATCCACTAGAGCAGGATGATATAGTCGGGTATTGTGACTAGTAGGCTGAGAAAATTGAAATTTGGTATTTTTGAGCGATTTTCAACGCATTATATCCCAATAAACGAAGAAAAATTTTTTCTCCAAATTGAGCCAAAATTCATATACAGGGGTGTTTTGCGCCGCTCTTTCGATTGGCCCTATGATTCTTGCAATATCTCAAAATTTTTGAAAATTACTTTTTTCCTATTGGCTCTACGGTCCTAAAACCTTTTCCATTCGATAGAGCGGGAAAAAATAGTCGCGTATAGTGATTGGTGGGATTTAAAAATGGATATTTTGGGGTTTCAAGCGATTTGAAGTCGATTTGGCCCAAATAAACGATGTAATGTAGAACATTTTTCAAAATTGCTCATCTCCGCTAGGTCCTTCGACCCCAAAGGATACTCCATCCACTAGAGCAGGATGATACAGTCGGGTATTGTGACTAGTAGGCTGAGAAAATTGAAATTTGGTATTTTTGAGCGATTTTCAACGCATTATATCCCAATAAACGAAGAAAAATTTTTTCTCCAAATTGAGCCAAAATTCATATATAGGGGTATTTTGCGCTGCTCTTTCGATTGGCGCTATGATTTTTGCAATATCTCAAAATTTTTGAAAATTATTTTTTTCCTATTGGCTCTACGGTCCTAAAACCTTTTCCATTCGATAGAGCGGGAAAAAATAGTCGCGTATAGTGATTGGTGGGATTTAAAAATGGATATTTTGGGGTTTCAAGCGATTTGAAGTAGATTTGGCCCAAATAAACGATGTAATGTAGAACATTTTTCAAAATTGCTCATCTCCGCTAGGTCCTTCGACCCCAAAGGATACTCCATCCACTAGAGCAGGATGATACAGTCGGGTATTGTGACTAGTAGGCTGAGAAAATTGAAATTTGGTATTTTTGAGCGATTTTCAACGCATTATATCCCAATAAACGAAGAAAAATTTTTTCTCCAAATTGAGCCAAAATTCATATATAGGGTATTTTGCGCTGCTCTTTCGATTGGCGCTATGATTTTTGCAATATCTCAAAATTTTTGAAAATTATTTTTTTCCTATTGGCTCTACGGTCCTAAAACCTTTTCCATTCGATAGAGCGGGAAAAAATAGTCGCGTATAGTGATTGGTGGGATTTAAAAATGGATATTTTGGGGTTTCAAGCGATTTGAAGTAGATTTGGCCCAAATAAACGATGTAATGTAGAACATTTTTCAAAATTGCTCATCTCCGCTAGGTCCTTCGACCCCAAAGGATACTCCATCCACTAGAGCAGGATGATACAGTCGGGTATTGTGACTAGTAGGCTGAGAAAATTGAAATTTGGTATTTTTGAGCGATTTTCAACGCATTATATCCCAATAAACGAAGAAAAATTTTTTCTCCAAATTGAGCCAAAATTCATATATAGGGGTATTTTGCGCTGCTCTTTCGATTGGCGCTATGATTTTTGCAATATCTCAAAATTTTTGAAAATTATTTTTACCTATTGGCTCTACGGTCCTAAAACCTTTTCCATTCGATAGAGCGGAAAAAAATAGTCGCGTATAGTGATTGGTGGGATTAAAAAATGGATATTTTGGGGTTTCAAGCGATTTGAAGTCGATTTGGCCCAAATAAACGATGAAATGTAGAACATTTTTCAAAATTTCTCATCTCCGCTAGGTCCTTCGACCCCAAAGGATACTCCATCCACTAGAGCAGGATGATATAGTCGGGTATTGTGACTAGTAGCCTGAGAAAATTGAAATTTGGTATTTTTGAGCGATTTTCAACGCATTATATCCCAATAAACGAAGAAAAATTTTTTCTCCAAATTGAGCCAAAATTCATATATAGGGGTATTTTGCGCTGCTCTTTCGATTGGCGCTATGATTTTTGCAATATCTCAAAATTTTTGAAAATTATTTTTTTCCTATTGGCTCTACGGTCCTAAAACCTTTTCCATTCGATAGAGCGGAAAAAAATAGTCGCGTATAGTGATTGGTGGGATTTAAAAATGGATATTTTGGGGTTTCAAGCGATTTGAAGTCGATTTGGCCCAAATAAACGATGTAATGTAGAACATTTTTCAAAATTGCTCATCTCCGCTAGGTCCTTCGACCCCAAAGGATACTCTATCCACTAGAGCAGGATGATATAGTCGGGTATTGTGACTAGTAGCCTGAGAAAATTGAAATTTGGTATTTTTGAGCGATTTTCAACGCATTATATCCCAATAAACGAAAAAAAATTTTTTTCTCCAAATTGAGCCAAAATTCATATATAGGGGTATTTTGCGCTGCTCTTTCGATTGGCGCTATGATTTTTGCAATATCTCAAAATTTTTGAAAATTATTTTTTTCCTATTGGCTCTACGGTCCTAAAACCTTTTCCATTCGATAGAGCGGGAAAAAATAGTCGCGTATAGTGATTGGTGGGATTTAAAAATGGATATTTTGGGGTTTCAAGCGATTTGAAGTCGATTTGGCCCAAATAAACGATGTAATGTAGAACATTTTTCAAAATTGCTCATCTCCGCTAGGTCCTTCGACCCCAAAGGATACTCCATCCACTAGAGCAGGATGATACAGTCGGGTATTGTGACTAGTAGGCTGAGAAAATTGAAATTTGGTATTTTTGAGCGATTTTCAACGCATTATATCCCAATAAACGAAGAAAAATTTTTTTCTCCAAATTGAGCCAAAATTCATATATAGGGGTATTTTGCGCTGCTCTTTCGATTGGCGCTATGATTTTTGCAATATCTCAAAATTTTTGAAAATTATTTTTTTCCTATTGGCTCTACGGTCCTAAAACCTTTTCCATTCGATAGAGCGGGAAAAAATAGTCGCGTATAGTGATTGGTGGGATTTAAAAATGGATATTTTGAGGTTTCAAGCGATTTGAAGTAGATTTGGCCCAAATAAACGATGTAATGTAGAACATTTTTCAAAATTGCTCATCTCCGCTAGGTCCTTCGACCCCAAAGGATACTCCATCCACTAGAGCAGGATGATACAGTCGGGTATTGTGACTAGTAGGCTGAGAAAATTGAAATTTGGTATTTTTGAGCGATTTTCAACGCATTATATCCCAATAAACGAAGAAAACTTTTTCTCCAAATTGAGCCAAAATTCATATATAGGGGTATTTTGCGCTGCTCTTTCGATTGGCGCTATGATTTTTGCAATATCTCAAAATTTTTGAAAATTATTTTTTTCCTATTGGCTCTACGGTCCTAAAACCTTTTCCATTCGATAGAGCGGAAAAAAATAGTCGCGTATAGTGATTGGTGGGATTAAAAAATGGATATTTTGGGGTTTCAAGCGATTTGAAGTCGATTTGGCCCAAATAAACGATGAAATGTAGAACATTTTTCAAAATTTCTCATCTCCGCTAGGTCCTTCGACCCCAAAGGATACTCCATCCACTAGAGCAGGATGATATAGTCGGGTATTGTGACTAGTAGCCTGAGAAAATTGAAATTTGGTATTTTTGAGCGATTTTCAACGCATTATATCCCAATAAACGAAGAAAAATTTTTTCTCCAAATTGAGCCAAAATTCATATATAGGGGTATTTTGCGCTGCTCTTTCGATTGGCGCTATGATTTTTGCAATATCTCAAAATTTTTGAAAATTATTTTTTTCCTATTGGCTCTACGGTCCTAAAACCTTTTCCATTCGATAGAGCGGAAAAAAATAGTGGCGTATAGTGATTGGTGGGATTTAAAAATGGATATTTTGGGGTTTCAAGCGATTTGAAGTCGATTTGGCCCAAATAAACGATGTAATGTAGAACATTTTTCAAAATTGCTCATCTCCGCTAGGTCCTTCGACCCCAAAGGATACTCCATCCACTAGAGCAGGATGATATAGTCGGGTATTGTGACTAGTAGGCTGAAAAAATTGAAATTTGGTATTTTTGAGCGATTTTCAACGCATTATATCCCAATAAACGAAGAAAAATTTTTTTCTCCAAATTGAGCCAAAATTCATATATAGGGGTATTTTGCGCTGCTCTTTCGATTGGCGCTATGATTTTTGCAATATCTCAAAATTTTTGAAAATTATTTTTTTCCTATTGGCTCTACGGTCCTAAAACCTTTTCCATTCGATAGAGCGGAAAAAAATAGTCGCGTATAGTGATTGGTGGGAATTAAAAATGGATATTTTGGGGTTTCAAGCGATTTGAAGTCGATTTGGCCCAAATAAACGATGAAATGTAGAACATTTTTCAAAATTGCTCATGTCCGCTAGGTCCTTCGACCCCAAAGGATACTCCATCCACTAGAGCAGGATGATATAGTCGGGTATTGTGACTAGTAGGCTGAGAAAATTGAAATTTGGTATTTTTGAGCGATTTTCAACGCATTATATCCCAATAAACGAAGAGAAATTTTTTTCTCCAAATTGAGCCAAAATTCATATATAGGGGCATTTTGCGCTGCTCTTTCGATTGGCGCTATGATTTTTGCAATATCTCAAAATTTTTGAAAATTATTTTTACCTATTGGCTCTACAGTCCTAAAACCTTTTCCATTTGATAGAGCGGAAAAAAATAGTCGCGTATAGTGATTGGTGGGATTTAAAAATGGATATTTTGGGGTTTCAAGCGATTTGAAGTCGATTTGGCCCAAATAAACGATGTAATGTAGAACATTTTTCAAAATTGCTCATCTCCGCTAGGTCCTTCGACCCCAAAGGATACTCCATCCACTAGAGCAGGATGATATTGTCGGGTATTGTGACTAGTAGGCTGAGAAAATTGAAATTTGGTATTTTTGAGCGATTTTCAACGCATTATATCCCAATAAACGAAGAAAAATTTTTTTCTCCAATTTGAGCCAAAATTCATATATAGGGGTATTTTGCGCTGCTCTTTCGATTGGCGCTATGATTTTTGCAATATTTCAAAATTTTTGAAAATTATTTTTTTCCTATTGGCTCTACGGTCCTAAAACCTTTTCCATTCGATAGAGCGGAAAAAAATAGTCGCGTATAGTGATTGGTGGAATTAAAAAATGGATATTTTGGGGTTTCAAGCGATTTGAAGTCGATTTGGCCCAAATAAACGATGAAATGTAGAACATTTTTCAAAATTGCTCATCTCCGCTAGGTCCTTCGACCCCAAAGGATACTCCATCCACTAGAGCAGGATGATATAGTCGGGTATTGTGACTAGTAGGCTGAGAAAATTGAAATTTGGTATTTTTGAGCGATTTTCAACGCATTATATCCCAATAAACGAAGAAAAATTTTTTTCTCCAAATTGAGCCAAAATTCATATATAGGGGTTTTTGCGCTGCTCTTTCGATTGGCGCTACGATTTTTGCAATATCTCAAAATTTTTGAAAATTATTTTTTTCCTATTGGCTCTACGGTCCTAAAACCTTTTCCATTCGATAGAGCGGAAAAAATAGTCGCGTATAGTGATTGGTGGGATTTAAAAATGGATATTTTGGGGTTTCAAGCGATTTGAAGTCGATTTGGCCCAAATAAACGATGAAATGTAGAACATTTTTCAAAATTGCTCATCTCCGCTAGGTCCTTCGACCCCAAAGGATACTCCATCCACTAGAGCAGGATGATATAGTCGGGTATTGTGACTAGTAGGCTGAAAAAATTGAAATTTGGTATTTTTGAGCGATTTTCAACGCATTATATCCCAATAAACGAAGAAAAATTTTTTTCTCCCAATTGAGCCAAAATTCATGTATAGGGGTATTTTGCGCTGCTCTTTCGATTGGCGCTATGATTTTTGCAATATCTCAAAATTTTTGAAAATTATTTTTTTCCTATTGGCTCTACGGTGCTAAAACCTTTTCCATTCGATAGAGCGGAAAAAAATAGTCGCGTATAGTGATTGGTGGAATTTAAAAATGGATATTTTGGGGTTTCAAGCGATTTGAAGTCGATTTGGCCCAAATAAACGATGAAATGTAGAACATTTTTCAAAATTGCTCATCTCCGCTAGGTCCTTCGACCCCAAAGAATACTCCATCCACTATCCACTAGAGCAGGATGATATAGTCGGGTATTGTGACTAGTAGGCTGAGAAAATTGAAATTTGGTATTTTTGAGCGATTTTCAACGCATTATATCCCAATAAACGAAGAAAAATTTTTTTCTCCAAATTGAGCCAAAATTCATATATAGGGGTATTTTGCGCTGCTCTTTCGATTGGCGCTATGATTTTTGCAATATCTCAAAATTTTTGAAAATTATTTTTTTCCTATTGGCTCTACGGTCCTAAAACCTTTTCCATTCGATAGAGCGGAAAAAAATAGTCGCGTATAGTGATTGGTGGGATTTAAAAATGGATATTTTGGGGTTTCAAGCGATTTGAAGTCGATTTGGCCCAAATAAACGATGAAATGTAGCACATTTTTCAAAATTGCTCATCTCCGCTAGGTCCTTCGACCCCAAAGGATACTCCATCCACTAGAGCAGGATGATATAGTCGGGTATTGTGACTAGTAGGCTGAGAAAATTGAAATTTGGTATTTTTGAGCGATTTTCAACGCATTATATCCCAATAAACGAAGAAAAATTTTTTTGTCCAAATTGAGCCAATATTCATATATAGGGGTATTTGGCGCTGCTCTTTCCATTGGCACTATGATTTTTCCAATATCTCAAAATTTTTGAAAATTATTTTTTCCTATTGGCTCTACGGTCCTAAAACCTTTTCCATTCGATAGAGCGGAAAAAAATAGTCGCGTATAGTCATTGGTGGGATTAAAAAATGGATATTTTGGGGTTTCAAGCGATTTGAAGTCGATTTGGCCCAAATAAACGATGAAATGTAGAACATTTTATAAAATTTCTCATCTCCGCTAGGTCCTTCGACCCCAAAGGATACTCCATCCACTAGAGCAGGATGATGTAGTCGGGTATTGTGACTAGTAGCCTGAGAAAATTGAAATTTGATATTTTTGAGCGATTTTCAACGCATTATATCCCAATAAACGAAGAAAAATTTTTTTCTCCAAATTGAGCCAAAATTCATATATAGGGGTATTTTGCGCTGCTCTTTCGATTGGCGCTATGATTTTTGCAATATCTCAAAATTTTTGAAAATTATTTTTTTCCTATTCGCTCTACGGTCCTAAAACCTTTTCCATTCGATAGAGCGGAAAAAAATAGTCGCGTATAGTGATTGGTGGGATTTAAAAATGGATATTTTGGGGTTTCAAGCGATTTGAAGTCGATTTGGCCCAAATAAACGATGAAATGTAGAACATTTTTCAAAATTGCTCATCTCCGCAAGGTCCTTCGACCCCAAAGGATACTCCATCCACTAGAGCAGGATGATATAGTCGGGTATTGTGACTAGTAGGCTGAGAAAATTGTAATTTGGTATTTTTGAGCGATTTTCAACGCATTATATCCCAATAAACGAAGAAAAATTTTTTTCTCCAAATTGAGCCAAAATTCATATATAGGGGTATTTTGCGCTGCTCTTTCGATTGGCGCTATGATTTTTGCAATATCTAAAAATTTTTGAAAATTATTTTTTTCCTATTGGCTCTACGGTCCTAAAACCTTTTCCATTCGATAGAGCGGAAAAAAATAGTCGCGTATAGTGATTGGTGGGATTAAAAAATGGATATTTTGGGGTTTCAAGCGATTTGAAGTCGATTTGGCCCAAATAAACGATGAAATGTAGAACATTTTTCAAAATTTCTCATCTCCGCTAGGTCCTTCGACCCCAAAGGATACTGCATCCACTAGAGCAGGATGATATAGTCGGGTATTGTGACTAGTAGCCTGAGAAAATTGAAATTTGGTATTTTTGAGCGATTTTCAACGCTTTATATCCCAATAAACGAAGAAAAATTTTTTTCTCCAAATTGAGCCAAAATTCATATATAGGGGTATTTTGCGCTGCTCTTTCGATTGGCGCTATGATTTTTGCAATATCTCAAAATTTTTGAAAATTATTTTTTCCTATTGGCTCTACGGTCCTAAAACCTTTTCCATTCGATAGAGCGGAAAAAAATAGTCGCGTATAGTGATTGGTGGGATTTAAAAATGGATATTTTGGGGTTTCAAGCGATTTGAAGTCGATTTGGCCCAAATAAACGATGAAATGTAGAAAATTTTTCAAAATTGCTCATCTCCGCTAGGTCCTTCGACCCCAAAGGATACTCCATCCACTAGAGCAGGATGATATAGTCGGGTATTGTGACTAGTAGGTTGAGAAAATTGAAATTTGGTATTTTTGAGCGATTTTCAACGCATTATATCCCAATAAACGAAGAAAAATTTTTTTCTCCAAATTGAGCCAAAATTCATATATAGGGGTATTTTCCGCTGCTCTTTCGATTGGCGCTATGATTTTTGCAATATCTCAAAATTTTTGAAAATTATTTTTTTCCTATTGGCTCTACGGTCCTAAAACCTTTTCCATTCGATAGAGCGGAAAAAAATAGTCGCGTATAGTGATTGGTGGGATTTAAAAATGGATATTTTGGGGTTTCAAGCGATTTGAAGTCGATTTGGCCCAAATAAACGATGTAATGTAGAACATTTTTCAAAATTGCTCTTCTCCGCTAGGTCCTTCGACCCCAAAGGATACTCCATCCACTAGAGCAGGATGATATAGTCGGGTATTGTGACTAGTAGGCTGAGAAAATTGAAATTTGGTATTTTTGAGCGATTTTCAACGCATTATATCCCAATAAACGAAGAAAAATTTTTTTCTCCAAATTGAGCCAAAATTCATATATAGGGGTATTTTGCGCTGCTCTTTCGATTGGCGCTATGATTTTTGCAATATCTCAAAATTTTTGAAAATTATTTTTTTCCTATTGGCTCTACGGTCCTAAAACCTTTTCCATTCGATAGAGCGGAAAAGATAGTCGCGTATAGTGATTGGTGGGATTAAAAAATGGATATTTTGGGGTTTCAAGCGATTTGAAGTCGATTTGGCCCAAATAAACGATCAAATGTAGAACATTTTTCAAAATTTCTCATCTCCGCTAGGTCCTTCGACCCCAAAGGATACTCCATCCACTAGAGCAGGATGATATAGTCGGGTATTGTGACTAGTAGCCTGAGAAAATTGAAATTTGGTATTTTTGAGCGATTTTCAACGCTTTATATCCCAATAAACGAAGAAAAATTTTTTTCTCCAAATTGAGCCAAAATTCATATATAGGGGTATTTTGCGCTGCTCTTTCGATTGGCGCTATGATTTTTGCAATATCTCAAAATTTTTGAAAATTATTTTTTTCCTATTGGCTCTACGGTCCTAAAACCTTTTCCATTCGATAGAGCGGAAAAAAATAGTCGCGTATAGTGATTGGTGGGATTTAAAAATGGATATTTTGGGGTTTCAAGCGATTTGAAGTCGATTTGGCCCAAATAAACGATGAAATGTAGAAAATTTTTCAAAATTGCTCATCTCCGCTAGGTCCTTCGACCCCAAAGGATACTCCATCCACTAGAGCAGGATGATATAGTCGGGTATTGTGACTAGTAGGTTGAGAAAATTGAAATTTGGTATTTTTGAGCGATTTTCAACGCATTATATCCCAATAAACGAAGAAAAATTTTTTTCTCCAAATTGAGCCAAAATTCATATATAGGGGTATTTTGCGCTGCTCTTTCGATTGGCGCTATGATTTTTGCAATATCTCAAAATTTTTGAAAATTATTTTTTTCCTATTGGCTCTACGGTCCTAAAACCTTTTCCATTCGATAGAGCGGAAAAAAATAGTCGCGTATAGTGATTGGTGGGATTTAAAAATGGATATTTTGGGGTTTCAAGCGATTTGAAGTCGATTTGGCCCAAATAAACGATGAAATGTAGAACATTTTTCAAAATTTCTCATCTCCGCTAGGTCCTTCGACCCCAAAGGATACTCCATCCACTAGAGCAGGATGATATAGTCGGGTATTGTGACTAGTAGCCTGAGAAAATTGAAATTTGGTATTTTTGAGCGATTTTCAACGCTTTATATCCCAATAAACGAAGAAAAATTGTTTTCTCCAAATTGAGCCATAATTCATATATAGGGGTATTTTGCGCTGCTCTTTCGATTGGCGCTATGATTTTTGCAATATCTCAAAATTTTTGAAAATTATTTTTTTCCTATTGGCTCTACGGTCCTAAAACCTTTTCCATTCGATAGAGCGGAAAAAAATAGTCGCGTATAGTGATTGGTGGGATTTAAAAATGGATATTTTGGGGTTTCAAGCGATTTGAAGTCGATTTGGCCCAAATAACCGATGAAATGTAGAACATTTTTCAAAATTGCTCATCTCCGCTAGGTCCTTCGACCCCAAAGGATACTCCATCCACTAGAGCAGGATGATATAGTCGGGTATTGTGACTAGTAGGTTGAGAAAATTGAAATTTGGTATTTTTGAGCGATTTTCAACGCATTATATCCCAATAAACGAAGAAAAATTTTTTTCTCCAAATTGATCCAAAATTCATATATAGGGGTATTTTGCGCTGCTCTTTCGATTGGCGCTATGATTTTTGCAATATCTCAAAATTTTTGAAAATTATTTTTTTCCTATTGGCTCTACGGTCCTAAAACCTTTTCCATTCGATAGAGCGGAAAAAAATAGTCGCGTATAGTGATTGGTGGGATTTAAAAATGGATATTTTGGGGTTTCAAGCGATTTGAAGTCGATTTGGCCCAAATAAACGATGAAATGTAGAACATTTTTCAAAATTGCTCATCTCCGCTAGGTCCTTCGACCCCAAAGGATACTCCATCCACTAGAGCAGGATGATATAGTCGGGTATTGTGACTAGTAGGCTGAGAAAATTGAAATTTGGTATTTTTGAGCGATTTTCAACGCATTATATCCCAATAAACGAAGAAAAATTTTGTTCTCCAAATTGAGCCAAATTTCATATATAGGGGTATTTTGCGCTGCTCTTTCGATTGGCGCTATGATTTTTGCAATATCTCAAAATTTTTGAAAATTATTTTTTTCCTATTGGCTTTACGGTCCTAAAACCTTTTCCATTCGATAGAGCGGAAAAAATAGTCGCGTATAGTGATTGGTGGGATTAAAAATGGATATTTTGGGGTTTCAAGCGATTTGAAGTCGATTTGGCCCAAATAAACGATGAAATGTAGAACATTTTTCAAAATTTCTCATCTCCGCTAGGTCCTCCGACCCCAAAGGATACTCCATCCATTAGAGCAGGATGATATAGTCGGGTATTGTGACTAGTAGGCTGAGAAAATTGAAATTTGGTATTTTTGAGCGATTTTCAACGCATTATATCCCAATAAACGAAGAAAAATTTTTTCTCCAAATTGAGCCAAAATTCATATATAGGGGTATTTTGCGCTGCTCTTTCGATTGGCGCTATGATTTTTGCAATATCTCAAAATTTTTGAAAATTATTTTTTTCCTATTCGCTCTACGGTCCTAAAACCTTTTCCATTCGATAGAGCGGAAAAAAATAGTCGCGTATAGTGATTGGTGGGATTAAAAAATGGATATTTTGGGGTTTCAAGCGATTTGAAGTCGATTTGGCCCAAATAAACGATGAAATGTAGAACATTTTTCAAAATTTCTCATCTCCGCTAGGTCCTTCGACCCCAAAGGATACTCCATCCACTAGAGCAGGATGATATAGTCGGGTATTGTGACTAGTAGGCTGAAAAAATTGAAATTTGGTATTTTTGAGCGATTTTCAACGCATTATATCCCAATAAACGAAGAAAAATTTTTTTCTCCAAATTGAGCCAAAATTCATATATAGGGGTATTTTGCGCTGCTCTTTCGATTGGCGCTATGATTTTTGCAATATCTCAAAATTTTTGAAAATTATTTTTTTCCTATTGGCTCTTCGGTCCTAAAACCTTTTCCATTCGATAGAGCTGAAAAAAATAGTCGCGTATAGTGATTGGTGGGATTTAAAAATGGATATTTTGGGGTTTCAAGCGATTTGAAGTCGATTTGGCCCAAATAAACGATGTAATGTAGAACATTTTTCAAAATTGCTCATCTCCGCTAGGTCCTTCGACCCCAAAGGATACTCCATCCACTAGAGCAGGATGATATAGTCGGGTATTGTGACTAGTAGGCTGAGAAAATTGAAATTTGGTATTTTTGAGCGATTTTCAACGCATTATATCCCAATAAACGAAGAAAAATTTTTTTCTCCAAATTGAGCCAAAATTCATATATAGGGGTATTTTGCGCTGCTCTTTCGATTGGCGCTATGATTTTTGCAATATCTCAAAATTTTTGAAAATTATTTTTTTCCTATTGGCTCTACTGTCCTAAAACCTTTTCCATTCGATAGAGCGGAAAAAAATAGTCGCGTATAGTCATTGGTGGGATTAAAAAATGGATATTTTGGGGTTTCAAGCGATTTGAAGTCGATTTGGCCCAAATAAACGATGAAATGTAGAACATTTTATAAAATTTCTCATCTCCGCTAGGTCCTTCGACCCCAAAGGATACTCCATCCACTAGAGCAGGATGATGTAGTCGGGTATTGTGACTAGTAGCCTGAGAAAATTGAAATTTGATATTTTTGAGCGATATTCAACGCATTATATCCCAATAAACGAAGAAAAATTTTTTTCTCCAAATTGAGCCAAAATTCATATATAGGGGTATTTTGCGCTGCTCTTTCGATTGGCGCTATGATTGTTGCAATATCTCAAAATTTTTGAAAATTATTTTTTTCCTATTCGCTCTACGGTCCTAAAACCTTTTCCATTCGATAGATCGGAAAAACATAGTCGCGTATAGTGATTGGTGGGATTTAAAAATGGATATTTTGGGGTTTCAAGCGATTTGAAGTCGATTTGGCCCAAATAAACGATGAAATGTAGAACATTTTTCAAAATTGCTCATCTCCGCAAGGTCCTTC